>JANAVB010018993.1:22301522-22532098 GCA_029216955.1 Iris pallida | reverse complement strand
ACGAATCGGCGCATAGGATTCCTGCACGAATCGGCGCATGAGATTCTGCACAATCGGCGCATGGGCTCCCACGCATGAGGTCATCGTCCCCAAACAGCAAGTTCACACCATGAAAGTTCTGAAAACTTGTAATGGCCATAACTTCCTCCCGGAGTCGAAATCAAGCGAAACAAAGCCAAAACTGCATGAAATCAAATTCTCTACAACATGGAACCACTAGTTTTTTTTGGAATACCAAGTTTTAGAGATCAAACCAAGAAAACTAAACAAGAAGGAATTTAAAACTTAGATCTACAAAAATATAACATCAAAACCGAAAACTTCCAGTCTAACGAGGCTTAGAATCTAGTAAGGAAAGAATGGAACTAAAATATGAGATCCATCATGAAGCAAGATTGCACTTGCCTATAGACCTCTCTCTTCTCTCTGGTAGGTGAAGGGTAGTAAGAAGAAGATGAGTATAAGAGAGAGAAAGAAGAAAAAGGCAATAATATCAAAGTGGTGGTAGGTAGGGGGTTTATCCATGGTTCATGATGAACCAAAATAATCCCAATCGAACCAAGCCAACCCGGGCCAAGAATAAACCAAGCCAAGCCATGAAGAAAACTAAACAAGGAATCATGCAATACAAGAATAAATACGTACACGTATCCCAGAAATACGTAATACGAACCACAGGCATTACAACTCTACCCACCTTAAAAGAATTCCGTCCTCGGAATTTAATCAAGAGGCTAGAGGAGCAATGACAAGCTACATTAATCACAGGCAAGCTATACTAGACAATCAATCAAGCAATCAATCATGCAAGCAAGGAATCGAAGGCATGAGGCATAAGAAGGACATTATACCTCACGAGTCAAACAAGTCAGGATATCGTGATCGGATATCATCCTCACGCTCCCACGTTGACTCACCCAAAGAGCGATGAACTCAAGCAACACGAACTAAACAGATATTCTTGCGCTTGAGGTCTCTCTCTTTGGTCAAACATGGACACGGGCCTATCCTCATACGAAAAGGTTGGTACCAATAACCAGTTTCGAATAACTTAGATATGGCTCGGGTCCGAGATGTACCGTTGTAATTAGGATACATGAAATACGTCATGCACCCCGCATAATGACGGTAGAAAAGCAAGATGAGAGGACACATATACCTCTCGGTCGATTCTGAACCTGAGCCTGGGCTAAGGCAAACTGCCGCGGGTTCTGTTGTTGGAAAGTCTGGGCCTGAGTCGGCAATGGCCTCGGGAATGGGAACTGCTGTTGCTGGTGAACTGGAGCTGGTACTGGTGCTGGTGCTGGTGCTGGTCCCCTAACCGAGGGACTAGATACTGTCGATGTTGAATCAACTCTGAATGGGCAGGACCCCACCCTATGGTCCGGTGCTCCACACAATAAACACAATCCCAACGCCTTGCGACACTCTGCTACCACGTGTCCAGGCTTTCCACAATAAGAACAGCCTACGGCGGAAGACTGTGCTTGCTTCTGTTTCTGCTGAGGGTACGTCGGGGTTGAGTGCTGAACCGACGTAACTGAGGTTGCTTGTCTCGGAGTTCCAATAGTCAAAGCCCTATCTGTCGGGACTGGTGCTGAAGACTGATTCATCTGACTATGGGACCGCTTCCGACCTCCGGTCCTGTCCACTATTCTCTGGGAGGTATACTCGTGCCTCCTTGCTGCTCGCAACACCGCATCATAGGTCTGATGCTCGAACTGTTCTACTGCCAATATAATCTCCAGGTGAAGTCCCTGCTGGAACCTCTGTGCTCTGTCAAACTCGGTTGCCACCAAGGTGGGAGCAAACCGACTGAGTCTGGAAAACTCGGCCGCATATCCATCGACCGTCCTCCCCATCTGCTTAAGATTACTGAACCTGGTCTGTAAGTCATACCGAGCCACTATATCATAATACTTGGTCTGGAACTTCTCGCTGAACACTGCCCAGGAGACAGGTGTTGTCAATCCTACTGCTTGTGCGGCCCACCAACTACGGGCTAGATCCAATAACTGTAGGCGCACCACAGCCACCTTCTCGTCTTCTGGAGTCTTCGCGGCTTCGAGAATCACCTCTATATCTTGTAGCCAAGCATCGGCAGCAATGGCATCCTCGCTGCCATCGAAGAATGGAGGGTTCAGGCGCTTGAAACTGTTGGCCGCACTGTTCCCTCGGGGTCCACTTCTATTCAGAGCATCTTGTACTGCTTGGTGCAGGGCATCTCCCTGACGATCTTGGGACGCGAGCAACTCATGGATGAGTCCTACCAATCCTCCATCCTCTGACCCTGCTGGCTGGACGGGCTGAACTGGCGGTACTGGTTCTTCAGGAGGTACGGATCGGGAGGCTGCTGCTGAGTGCTGGGCCTGATCTTCTGGTTGCTGCTGGTCCACGGGAGGTGATCCGCCTTGCTGATCGGCAGGTCCAGGTTCAATGCCGCTGAAGAAGACGACATGGGAACAATAAGGAAGGACCAGGACAGATCAACGATTACAAGCATGTGATCAGGACAAGAATTTCAGGAATCAAGAGGATACGAGCAGAGATCAAGGACGAGTACTGATTGAGACATCTATTCGGTAAACCCTCACATATCTTGATTAACAAGACCTGTATGGGCCACCACTTAAACCATGTCACGCCCCAGAACCAGAATACTGGAGAGCGGGGGCAGACATAGCCAGCTACGTATAATAAAATGGAATCCACCTCATTATACGGTCACGGCTGTCTAGATATATGAGGGTTTATCTACAAGCCAACAGTCTCTTAAGGTCATAAAATAGCCTATTGTCTCAATCTCAACCAACTAATAGTAATTACAAGATGTCAGACCACCAAATACACAATAGTAAGGCGTCCCATACATTATATATTCGGAATGATCATGAAGCTAGTCGTTACAAAATGCGAGGACTAGCAAGAGTTCAGTCATACATGATCAACCCCCGGGGCTTGTCAATCATGCTACAGCCCGTAGGCAGACAGTAAGTAAGTACAATCGAGCTAACACTTGCTCGTCGGCTAAACGCCTCAAAAGAATAATTTACAATATTACAGTGGGAGAACAAAAGAAACCCACTCGAAGCCCTGGTTACGCCTAGTGACCACCATCGGGCTGGAAAGCAGGGAGATCCTTTGGTGCTGCTCCGGTATCTGGCCATACAAAACCAGCTGGGTCAGACCCCAGAAAGAGCAAGTGCCACAAAGGAGGCTTCACTAAGAACTAAAGCCAGCAAATTAGCACAATAATGTAATTACATAATAAGAGATCGCAATTTAAGAAAAGCATGATAGGTAATTATAAAAGACAATCTTGCATAGAATCACTAAAAGACAGGACATATGAAAAAGCATGCCAGGATGATATACGATGAGATAACCATGAGACTATTCAGATAGCTAGGTTACAACCCGTAAACCAAACAAGGACCGGGGTTGTAACCCTTCGTCTGAACGGAACTTGGTTTCTCTCACCATTTATCGGCAAGATAAATATAAGAAATCAGGTCAAGTAACAATCTGGAGTGACAATCATTATAGTGACAATCATTATAGTGACAATCTGGAGTGACAATCATTCAATCATTTTGGTACAATCTTGCAATCAATCAATTCTAGACAATACCATACTGGACTAGACTCCATCCAATCAATCACGGCCAATCATTGCCTACGGCTTTCTACATTAACTAACTAGGGTTATCACAATCCTAGTTACTAGCAAGATGCAATGAGATGCTCCAAGTAGTCACAGGCCCTGCAGCTATCCAGGTTATCCAGGCAATCATTATAGTGACAATTCAGAGAGTACAATACATTAGAGTGACAATAGAGTTCAATTATTTAAAGTGACAATCAAGAGTGCCCCACATAACAGTGGGCTGGAAATGTGCCCTACTCGTCGGCAGGCTACAAGTCCAAGCATTAGCGACCGGGATAACGGGATCGCCTGTAACTGGGGAACATCTCTTCATGACTAGTGAATTATACTAATTATTAACCTTAGTCCATTTCAGTAGGTACTCCTGACCTTGGTACTCAGGAGTCCCCTCCTAGACATGATGTAAGACAGGACTGGATTATTTGTACAAGCACAATCGCCCACGGTGTCATGATTAATTAAACAGGTCATGTCATGTCAGGTAGCCGTCGCAACAGCATATCAGGGTATATCATATCAGGTTTTTTTGTCAGGAGTGCGCCACGGCGGGCTACTATCAGGTCATGTCATGTCCACTTGGTACTTGTCAAGAGTACGCCTTAACAGGCCACTATCGTGTTCTATCCTTACATTATCATGAATGAGAGAAACTTGCATAGAATAACTAGTAACATGTTCTTGAAGCCAAGGAAAAGATCTACAACTTTCATGTTTTGAGTTTTTCAAGATTCTAGCTACAAAACGACTTAAACATGCAAAACAGTGAAATAGAGCAATTCCGGCGCATGGGATTCCTACACAATCGGCGCATGGGATTCCTGCGCAATCGGCGCATGAGATTCCTGCACGAATCGGCGCATGGGATTCCTGCGCAATCGGCGCATGAGATTCCTGCACGAATCGGCGCATGGGATTCCTGCGCAATCGGCACATGGGATTCCTGCACAAATCGGCGCATGAGATTCCTGCACAATCGACGCATGAGATTCCTGCACAAATCGGCGCATGAGATTCCTGCACGAATCGGCGCATGGGATTCCTGCACGAATCGGCGCATGAGATCCCTGCGCAATCGGCGCATGAGATTCCTGCACGAATCGGCGCATAGGATTCCTGCACGAATCGGCGCATGAGATTCCTGCACAATCGGCGCATGGGCTCCCAGCGCATGAGGTTCATCGTCCCCAAACAGCAAGTTCAGCCATGAAAGTTCTGAAAACTTGTAATGGCCATAACTTCCTCATCCGGAGTCGAAATCAAGCGAAACAAAAGCCAAAACTGCATGAAATCAAATTCTCTACAACATGGAACCACTAGTTTTTTTGGAAATACCAAGTTTTTAGAGATCAAAACCAAGAAAACTAAACAAGAAGGAATTTAAAACTTAGATCTACAAAAATATAACCATCAAAACCGAAAACTTCCAGTTCTAAAGAGGCTTAGAATCTAGTAAGGAAGAGAATGGAACAATAAAACATGAGATCCATCATGAAGCAAGATTGCACTTGCCTAGACCTCTCTCTTCTCTCTCTGGTAGGTGAAGGGAGTAAATGAGGAAGAAGAAGATGAGTAATGAAGAGAGAGAAAGAAGAAAAAGGCAATAAATATCAAAGGTGGTGGTAGGTAGGGGGTTTATCCATGGTTCATGATGAACCAAAATAATCCCAATCGAACCAAGCCAACCCGGGCCAAGAATAAACCAAGCCAAGCCATGAAGAAAACTAAACAAGAAATCATGCAATACAAGAATAAATACGTACACGTATCCCAGAAATACGTAATACGAACCACAGGCATTACAGCATTCATGCCATCAATCTCTCCTGGATATACTCCACTACTTTCAACCGTACTCCAACGTGTCTCCACCAAAATTCGCCACGAGTCCCTGCAGTTATGCACACGTCAAGTAACTGACTGAGCGTATGCCCAGAGCAGTTATCCAGAACTCTATAAAAGAGAGTTTCTCCACCTTCAACAGACACCACATTCAATTCAGAGAGAACAGAGAGATTGCCCAGTTGCTGTCCAAGTTCTTCGAGGTCCGAGCCTTTTTCATCGCATCGTCCAAGGGATAAAGTGATCGTCTTCTAGATCAGATTTCTACAGTTGTAATTTTCTCAGAAATATAATAAATAAATAGAATTTATTTATGGAAAACAAATTGGCGACTCTGCTGGAGAAAGCTGTCTCCTATAACGAGACAGCAACAACTCAATGCGATACTTCGTCGGTCGGTTCGACGAAGAAGATGATGGTTGTACAATTCGACCAATCTGCTTACGAAGAAATGCTCAAGGCGAAGGAGGGCCGAACGACTTCCTCCGCTTTTCTCTCTGCCAAGAAGAAGGGACGTTCTGTCTATGTCCCTAAGTCTTCTCCGGCGGCCCGAGACGCTTCTGTCACTTCCCACGCTGATAAGAACACGTCTCCAACCGCAGCGAAGCACGCCTCGGCTTCTCTGAATACAGCAACAGTGGCTTCTCCTAGTCACGCTGACAAAATGGGTTCTTTAGCCAAGTCAGCGTGTCCAAGGAAACCCATCTCTGGACATGTCAAAGTCTCTTCTTCTTCTACTCCTACGACAGCAGTCGGCTCTTTAGCCATTAATGACTCTGTGCGTATGACAATCTTTGACCAACCATACGCTAGTCAAAAGGCAGCGTATGACAAGAATTCTCTGAATATTCCCCCACAGCTTGCACATCTTGTGCCAACCAAGGAGAACGACTCTTTAGTCAACTCCTCTGCTCCTAAGGTTTTTACCTCTGGGGTTAATTTGACTAGTACTCTTACTAGATCAAACAAAGGAAAACGCCTTTTGGCTACTTCCTCTAAGGATAGATTATTACCGACTTCCAGTCGGAATAATGTTCATCTTCCTTCTCTCAAAATTTTCCGATCCGAGAAAGGCAAATTGCAAGTATCCAGGACTGATACTAAAGTTGTACCTCCTATGGACCTTTGTAACAAGCTTAACCGGAATCGTCTCGGTTCTACTTCCGACATAAAGAAGCCTTATCAAACTGGGACAAGTATAATGGACCTTGATGCTCAATTTGCTAAGAACTATATCGCTCAGATCAATCGGTCTTTATACATTCAAGAACCAAAAAGACAAAAGAATAAAAGACAAGTTTCTACACAGAGACCATCTTCAAATACTTCCCAGTCTGTTTTCGCAGATCTCCGGGAGCACCTGCAAAACAAGCTGAGAATCAACACTCCATCTGTCTCTGACATTGCTCATATTCGTCATGAAGAGCATTGTTGTAACTTCCAACCTCGGGTCCTCATCCAGTGTTATTGTTCACCGAAAAGACGATCTGTCTTCGAACGGATTCAACATGAACCAATACCAGACGAAGATGAACCTCTTTATGCTTCCGTCAACATGACCTCCAGAAATACTGGGGGTAGAATACGATCTGATTCTATGTTAGATTCCGAAGACGGTGTTTACCTCGGCACCAGATCCATAACCAGAGCTTCGACCAGTGTCTCTTCTTCTTCTCATCCAGTGATAATCCTGAGACCACGGAGGACTTCCTAGGAGAGTCCAACTTCCCAGTATTAACTCCCGTGAATAGCCCCGGGAAAGATGCTGACTCTCATAGCGACGATTCGGAACAGACTGTTTCATCGTCGATACCTCGAATGATTACCACTTATATGGTAGATGGCAATCACGAACCTTTCACTAGCACTGAGGCTCATGAACAAAGAATTTCTTCCTTGGAACAACAGTTATGAGCCATGGCGGACATATTGACTGCTGTGCATACTCTTATACAAGCTTAACAATAAACTCAGCAAGTTCAACAAACAGTACCACCAGTGGTATTAAATACTCCTGTTGCCCCAAACCTGGAACCTTCTACTATTTCGGGGGTACAGTCTAATGTTCATGTACAGCCCAGTCCAAGTCAGTCCGGAGCTGGGGGTGGTACATTTGCTGCAGTCCCTCCTCCCAATTATTCCCAACAAGCAACGACACCGCAATCTTCCGGAGCGGTCACTGAAGAGTTGAAAAATCTTCGGTCTCAATTCGAAGCGTTCAAGCAAAAGGACGGCTTACAAAGATTAGGTATCAAGCAGCCTTACCCCATACAATGGAAGGATGTATCGTACCCCCCAAAATACAAGCCTCCGACCATCTCTTTCTTTGATGGGACCACCTCCGCAAGTCAGTTCATCAATCACTTTGAGGTAATGACTGATCAGCTGCAACCGAGCGATGCCCTCCTCACTCGGGTATTTGTTGGTTGTCTTAAAGGAACCGCTTATGAATGGTATTAAAGTCTCCCTAATGGGTGCATTACTTCGTTTGTCGGGTTCAAACAGATGTTTCTAGAACGATTCTATGAAGGCATTAACGACATGACCATGTCAGCCATTATACGAATCAAACAGAAAAATAATGAAAGCACTGAGAGCTTCATTGAAAGATTTAGAAGAAAAGCTCTAAAAATGCCTCTCGGAACTCCCGATGCCGTCACTATTGACACTTGCAAGTCGAACCTCTTACCAATTATCAGCATGTGGACAGGATCCACTCAGTTCCAAGATTGGCCTTCCTTCATCGTCAGTGCCAAAGCTGCCGAAGTCAGTGCTAAGACTTTCAAAGGTCTGGGGGTACACATGACTCCCAATGAATCAAGTCAAAGTACTAGCAATAGTACGCGACCCAACAATCGTAAAGGAAAAGAGACTCTCGAAGTCAATCTCCAGAGCAAAAATCAAGAGGTAATATCTGCCCAAGCTACCCCAGCTCCAACAAATCAACAGCAGAGACCCCCTCGGCCGAAGGAAGAATACTCTTTCGACGACGACGATGTTCAAGGTATCTTCGAATGTTTACTTAAAGGTAACAAGATACAACTGCCAGATATCAAAAAGCCTGATGAAGCCAACAAGACGGATCATCCAAAACACTGTCCATATCACAGAATGCTGGGTCATACAATCCGGTCTTACTTCGTATTAAAAGGAAAGATCCAAGAAATGATCAAATCATGAGCTGTGACACTAACACCTAAAGACAAGACAGTCACAACAAATGTGATTTCGTTGCAGTTCGGTGACTTCCCTCCATTATTGGTAGAAAATAGGATTGTCCCTATCCCCAAAGCAACCCTTGAAGTTGTGAATATTCTACCTGCCCAGAATGAAGGACTTGTTCTCGTCACCACTAAAAAGGGAGAGATTATGTGGATCCACCCCGATTTAGTGACGAAGTTCGAGACGTCTCCCTCTTCTCCTCGGAAGGCTCCTCTGTCTAAAAAGAAACCTGGAAAGACTAAGTCATGCCATATGACTTCTAGCATCACACCCAATCTTTCTCTAACCTCTACTTTCATCCTAGCAGGAAAGTCACCCCTACAGAGGTAAAAACTGTACCTCGATCCGAAGACAGATACAAACCTGCGTTTCATCTATATAGTTTACAATCTCGTGAATTAATGGCGAAGATGGGTTATGATCTAGCCACTGCTCCTGGTTTAAGCTCCGGCAAAGGACTTCGAGCACCTCTATCCCTCACTTTAAGACATAATCAATCCCGTATTGGCCTCGATTTCTGGACTGAAGCTCTCATCAAGCACCAAAAAACCAAGAACAAGATGAAGGATTGCAACATGGTTTCGGTAGACTCTGAACCTGAGCCTGAAGTCGAAGCTCTCGCCGGAACTCGGTCAGGAAAAACATATCTGAAAGATTATGCTGAAGCTCCTGAGGAAACTCTTGATGTCCCTCCGGTGGCAGTTCCAGCACCCATCTCTAACGAAGGACCTTCAAATGCTTCTGCTGAGACGATTCCCTTTAAACCAACAACAGCCGACAAAGGAAAGCAACCTGCCCGCTTCGACAAACCAATCAAGAAGTCTCTTTCTCCCGGATTGCAGAAGCCATATAATTTTGACATTCTGGCTCAACTTGCTAACACTCCAGCCAGGTTGTCCATCTTCGAACTTTTACGTTTATCCAAAGAAACTCGGGAAACGTTAAGTGAAGCTCTACTGCAAGCAGACTCTTGCCTGACTCATCTGAAGAAGCCGAAAACAGAGCCAGTGACTTGCCTACATTGCAACAGTGTCTTGGAAATCATTCCGAACATCACTTTTACCCAAGACGATATGCTTCTAGAGGACAATCGTCATGATCGGCCTCTCTACTTCACTGGGTACATTGACACGATAAAGGTCGACCGTATTCTAATTGATCCAGGATCAGCTCTAAGTATTATACCTAAGAGTCTCTTGGATGCCTTACGAATTCCAGTTCATCATCTAGTCAAGACAGTCACTACCATTTTAGGGTTCAATCAAGGCAAGAGCGAACCTCTGGGAAAAATTTGCCTAAAAATACAAATAGACAATTTTCGGGCGAGTGTCACATTCTACGTGATCGAGTTAGTTGGATCTTACAACTTGCTCTTGGGAAGACCTTTTCTCCATGAACACAATATCGTCCCCTCCACTCTTCACCAGTGCTTCAAATATATTGATGAAAAGGAAGAAGTTCAAAAGGAAGTCGCGGACATTAATCCTTTCAGAGGAGTCGAAGCTTACTACAGTGACTCTCGCATGTACAAAGATGAGTATTCAAAAGTCTTACAAGCTATGGATGATGATGAGACATCGAAAGTTGACACCTTTGTTATTCCTGTAAAAGGGCATATCACTTATCCGCGGTCTACTAAATCATCTGAAGAAAGCCCATTGATAATTTCTGTCAGTGGATGTACCACTTCATTGCCTTCCCAAGCTCCACAAAGTTCGCTGATAATCTCTGTCAGTGGATGCACCACTCTCTCACCATCTTCTCAGGCTAGACCAGATACTCTAGTCATTCCAGTCAGTGGATGCACTACTTATCCACGATCCTCTTCAAGGGAGCTCACCTCCTCTGAGACTTTTGTTATCGACCTTAATCGAAACAAAACTTCTGCTCGCCCTTCTTCTCCCCCTTTAGTCATTAATTTGACTAAATCTACTAAGGCTCAGCCTTCTTCTGTAAATACAGCATCTGATATTAATAAAGCATCTCCTTTACAGTATATTGAAGTTTGCAATCATGTACAAAGTTATTTACATTTGCTAGATAGCTTAGAGCCATTAACTATAGGAGTTGTTCAAACTCTTCATACAGAAGTATTATTAGAGTCTGTACAAAATTCATACTTCCTTGTTCATATTAGAAAGTCAGGAGAAGCTCCAATATTCTTCTGCAAGGGGCCCCAGAATCCTCCTAATCTGGAAGACGACGACAAAAACGATGATACCGGAAGGTTACAACTACGTTGCTACAGTCAACAGTCCAAAAACATCATCAAGAACATGGGTTATGACTTCAGAACCGGCCTCAGTCGTGGAAAAGGAAGAAGAATGCCTTTTCGAATTCCTCCCTTGAAATACGGAAGGACAAAAAGCGGATTGGATTACATTACTCCTACCCCCTTCATTAACACAGTCCATGAGGATCCAGAATCTGACGGAGACGAACGATCTGATTCTTCCGATTCCTTTTCTTGGGATTTCGACACAAGTATTGGCGATTTTCATCGTTCTACTCTATCCGCCAATATGGTCTCCACCAACGGTCCGCAAGAAAATGATGAAGATGAAGATGATTTTAAAATATCACCCGAATCGGAACAATGGGCTCAAAGATTAGACAACCAATGGAAATTCAGGTTCGAGCAAAGAGAACCTCCTTCTGAAGATAAATTGATCCAAATTGATGTTGGTGAGGAGGGATCCCCCAAGCCAATATTCATCAGCGAAAGTCTTTCAGAAACAGATAAGCAAGATATGATCAAGCTTATTCATGATTACATCGATGTCTTTGCCTGGAGCTATGAGGATATGCCAGGTCTAGATCCGAAGATCGCAACACACAAACTTAATATCATGCCGAATGCTAAACCGGTCAAACAACAATAGCGACGATTTTGTCCAGACATTATGGATGCAATTGAAGCTGAAGTCAACAAGCTTGTGGCTTCCGGATTTATCCGAGAGGAACAACATCCTGAGTGGGTGGCTAACATTGTTCCTGTTCTCAAAAAGACTGGCAAGATCAGAGTCTGTATAGACTTTCGCGATCTCAATGCGGCTTGTCCTAAGGACGAGTTCCCTCTTCCAATCACCGACGTCATGATCGATAACACGTGTGGTTTCGAACGAATATCATTTATGGATGGGTATTCGGGGTATAACCAAATCCAAATGTTTCCAGACGATGAGAGACATACTTCCTTCAGAACGCCGATTGGTACATACTGGTACACAGTGATGCCGTTTGGTCTCAAAAATACAGGAGCAACGTATCAGCGAGCAATGAGCACTATATTCTGCGAACATCTCCGAAAAATAGTCGAATGCTACGTTGATGATATTACTGTCAAGAGTCGACAAAAGGAGGATTATATCCAAGATTTGAAGACTATCTTTGATTTAATGCGTCAACATCAACTTAAGATGAACCCTACTAAGTCCTTTCTGGGCGTATCTAGTGGTAAATTTCTCGGCTTCGTCATTACCGCTAAAGGTATACACATGGATCCCGAGAAGATCAAAGCCATCCAAGAGATGCGTCCTCCACGCACCTTAAAAGAGCTACGAGGATTTCAAGGAAGAATTGCTTATATCAGGAGATTCGTCTCTAATTTATCAGGACGCTGTAGACCGTTCAACAAACTTCTGAAGAAAGGTGTGTCCTTCGTCTGGAACGAAGAATGTCAAAAAGCATTTGACGACATCAAACAGTACCTCATGAACCCTCCGGTTTTGGTACCTCCCGTTTCGGGAATACCATTCCTTCTATATGTTCGAGCCATGGATCATTCTCTCGGTGCATTGCTCGCCCAGAAAAACAAATATGGCCATGAACAGGATATTTATTACCTCAGTCGCACAATGACAGGTGCTAAACCGTATTATTCTCCAATTGAGAAAGAATGCCTAGCATTAATGTTTGCCGTTCAGAAGACGCGATATTACATCATCGGTCAAATGATTCATGTCATTTCCAGAGTGAATCCCATCAGGATTATGATGAAGAAACCCAGTATTCTCAACTCTAGACTGGCTAATTGGGGAATCTTGTTAGCTCAATATGATATGCATTATATTCCTCAAAAGTCAGTTAAAGGACAGGCTCTTGCTAATTTTCTGGCAGCTCATGCAGTTCCAGAGGATTCTAAATTATACGATGAGATTCCAGATGAAGTTATGGATTCAAATTAGGTTTCTGAAGAAACTCCTACCTGGCGTCTATTCTTTGATGGAGCATCTAGAATGGGTCCCAATGGCGATATTATCGCCGGAGTCGGGATTGTTCTTGTATCCCCGGAAGGGCTGACTATTCGGAGGGCTTATTCTCTGGATCAATCGTGTTCAAACAATGTAGCCGAATACAATGCGTTACTCATCGGTCTTCAACTTGCTAAACATCTGGATATTCAGTATTTAGAAGTTTATGGAGACTCCAAACTTATCGTCAATCAAATCAGAGGTACATAGGAAGTCCGTCATCAAGATTTGATACCTTATCACCGAGCAGCACTCTCTATGGCCTCTTCCTTTGAAGGTTTCTTTATTGAACACGTTCGGCGAGCCTGTAATACAGAAGCTGATGCTTTGGCTAATCTTGCCGCTGTGCTAGCCATACCGGTCAGACGTCAACAATTGATAGTGGTTTATAACCGGGAGCTATTCTACGTCAAGAATAATTTGGCTTTGGGTTTTCCCCATGACCCAGACGAAAATTCTCTCAACTCTGATGAATTTAATTCCTCCAACCTTAACACTGGATTAGGGTTTGACAGAGCATCCTCGTCCTTTTCTAATTCTACTATGGAATACGTCTTTTCCAACAAAACAGAAGCCATGACCAAAGACTGGAGACGTCCATTTCTAGACTTTGTATTGTATGACATACTTCCCGATAATTCGAGCGAAGCAGCGTCTATCCGGCATCGATCTCTCAGATTCTATTATAATCATACGACAAAGACACTATATCGTCGGGCCTATGACGGTCTTCTCCTCCGATGCATCGCTGGTGAGGAAGCACAACGGATTATCCGTGAAGCACATGATGGTGTCTGCGGAGCCCATCAACCGGGTCCTAAACTTCAAGATCGCATCCGACGTATGGGTTATTATTGGCCTACGATGGTGGCTGACGCCATTCAATATGCCCGAAAATATAAAGTCTGTCAAATCCATGCAGACTTTATCCATCAACCGTCAGAGTTCTTACACCCGACAGCGGCATCATGGCCCTTCGAGGCCTGGGGCATGGACATCATTGGTCCTATCAACCCACCGTCATCAAAAGGACACCGGTTTATTCTAGCAATAATCGACTACTTTTTCAAATGGGCTGAAGCAATCCCGCTATCCGAAGTCAAAACTTCTAACGTCATCAACTTCGTCAAGCATCATGTCATCTATCGATTTGGTATTCCTCGACGTATTATCCATGATAATGGACCACAGTTCGTCAGTCAGAAATTTACTCGATTCTGCGACGACCATCGAATCAATAACCTAGCTTCTACAACATATAATCCAGCAGCTAATGGATTGGCAGAAGCTTTCAATAAAACCATCATCAAACTCCTGAAAAAGTTCATTTTTTCTAACAAACGCAACTGGAGCGAGAAGCTTGGTGAATGTTTATGGGCCTACCGCACCACAGTTCGTAATGCGACCGGGTGTACGCCTTTCTCTTTGGTATACGGGTGTGAAGCTGTCCTTCCCCTCGAGATCCAGATTCTTTCTCTGAGTATCGCAATCTCCAATGAACTTACAACGGAGAATAATGATCATCTTCGACTTCAAGAGCTAGAAGCTCTAGACGAAAAGCGATTGTACGCTCAACAAAATATCGAGCTGTATCAGGCCCGAATTTCAAAAGCTTTTAACCAAAAGGTGAAAGTCAGAGCATATCGGAAAGGAGAACTTGTTCTTACCGTCAAACGTCCGATGACTATGACACATATGAGCAAGACAAGTTCGACGCGAAATGGGAAGGCCCATTCATCGTAAATAAAGTCTTCTCAAACGGAGCATATCAGCTTACCTCTATGGATGGTAAAGTCACGATGATGCCTATCAACGACAAATTCTTAAAGAAATATTATGTATAAATCTCGTTAATATATGATATTTTCATCTGCTGCGATTATTCTCCAGCAAATATAAAATTAGAATTTATTCTTCCCCACAAAAGTCGTCTCGAAATCGTTATCCCCAGCAGAAATTGATATTCTACCATATATCATCTTCCCAGAGAATTTGATATTCTGTCTTATTAGATCCCTAGTGGATTTAATAAAGATCTCATATAGAAAATTACGTCCATATTACCTCTGAATTTTCTATCTCAGTATGATATTTTCTATTCTATGAAAATGATATCTAGTCTTTTGATTTCCGAGTCCAAAGATCATGTAAAATTGAGTTCAAAGATATCTTTATATCTGAATTCTATTTTCTCTAATCAGTATTAAACTAAAATTTTTGGTTTAATATCATCTGATGAAATTACAAAATTCATTTGTATATTTTATTCTATTGAAATATGTCATGTATTATTTACCTCTGAATATATTTTCTACAAAAACATCATACACAAAATCGAAATCAGGTCAAAGTGCTAATTTCCTCAGTCAAAATCAAAATACTGATTACAAGTGAGTATTTCAAGACATGAGAAGTGTGAAAAATCTATTGAATAGGAGGAGTAATTATCTCCTGAATACGAGCAAGTACACTATTCATCTTCTCTTCATGAGCTTTACGAATTCGCTCTGTTGCTTCAATTGCAACTATCTGTTGGTCAAAATTATTGATAACAGAACTACGACGATTAGTTTCTTCTATTTGCTCAGCTTGCATCTGTTCCCGCTCTTGCTGTAGAACTTGATAGCGGGTAGCTTCAGCTATACGAGCAGCAATAATATCAGATTGCTCTTTTTCTACAGATGCAATGCGCTCCTGGAGACGAGCTAATTCTTCTTTTAGTTTCTGGAGTTCTTCAGCTCTAGATATTTCCTCTGTTTCCAGACGTTCTATCTTCTGGCGAGTTGTTACTATTTCCTCATCCTTCGCCATTAACTTCTCAGATGACAAAGCGAGGAATTCTTTCAAAGCAGCCTGCTGGGTTTGAGCTTCACGTTCCAATTGAGCAATCTCAGCCACGGTCAAGGATTTAATATCTTCTTTCTTGATTTCCCAGTATCTGTGGGTGGTTACTTCCAAATCGTCTAAGAGATGCTCAAAGAAAGTACACTGAGTCTTATAACCAGCCTGTCGTAGAGCTAAAAGCGGGAAATTAATCGCCGTTCGGAGATTGGAAAAAGGCATAGTCTCGTCCTTCATAAATCGTACTACACCAAAAGAGGGATTTTCCAACACAAATTTTTTTTCGTTGCTAACGGTTTTTTGCCGTTACTGATTACTAACGCTAAAAAACCATTACCAATGCAAAAAACTGTTAGTATAAATAGAAAAAACTAAATTTTAATATAAACGACACATATTATTTATATTCTAACACTTCAATAGCGTTAGTAAAGCAAATAAAAATTGAATAAAAAAACACACCCTATCTGTATGTTGAAAAGAAAAGTGTTAGGGGAAACCTTTTTCATTCCCTCCTTTTTTCTTCTTCTCGTGTTTGTCGATCTCTCTCCATCAAAATCCCTAACCTGGTCTTCAAAACTCTTCCCCTTTTCTCATCACCTCTACCAGGAGCAAGGAAATGTTGCCGAGGGTGTTGTCGAGGTGGAGGCTCATCTTCTTAGAGGCGGCGGCGGAAATGATGGTGAAGAGGCGGTAGAGCTACTCGGTCGTCCATGATGTGTCGGGCTGGACGCTCGTAGAGATCGCAGCAGGCGGCCTGCCAGAGGAGGGAGGAGAGGCGTTCGGCAAGTTGCAGCGGACGAGCTAGTAAGTACACTATCCCAAAATTAGGGTTTGCTTAATAAAAATCATAAACTTCATAATTTTGGGGGGTTTATTTAGGATTATTGATGCAGAAATGATTCACAGGCGATCGCTGCCGTCCTGGTGGCTCTGTCGGCCCTCCCCGACGTTGCATTTTTTGTGGTGTCCGCGGGAGCTACGACTACAAAGAAGCTCTCACGAAGTCTCTACTCTTCCTCGAAGCGCAACGGTCGGGAAAGCTCCCAAAAAATAATAGGATCCCATGGAGAGGAGAATCTGCGCTCGACGACGGTAAGCTTGCACACATTTGTCTCTCTCATCTCATTATTCTTCAAAGTCTATTTCACATCATTTATAATAAAAAATGAAAATAATATTTTGGCTGCGGTTTGTGATTGCGGAAGTGGCCGCCAGCCGATGTTGCAGCCAACTATTGGCCCATATGCTATCATCGAAACCCATCCGGACCATGAGGCCAATGGAAGGCCGTCACGTTGGCCGACGGTCACGTCCGCAGTCACAAACTGCCGAACAACGTAGCAGAATCCTATAAAAAAGAGAAAATGGATGTGAAATCTTGATATTAACCTTGGGATTTATTTGTTTGTAGTTTCTTGTAAAATCATGAACTTGAATTCTTGATATTCATCCTAGGGTTCATGTTGTTTGGTTCCCATGGATTAGAATTCAATGAAATAATGTATTATTCAGTAAATTAAAAAAATGGAAACTAATTAAATACCATATCGGGAGGAGATCAGATGTCTATTATTCTATCAATTCGGTCACATTTTCTGCATGGGACAACTTCTACTTTTTTATATCCATAATTATAAGAGCAAATCCGATGATAAGGTTCATCCCAATTTTGTAGATTCTAGATTCAGAATGTACTATGTAGGAGATCAATTTGTAGAATAGTAAAAATTCAATCAGAATGTAGGAGATCATATAGCAGCTTCAATTTATCAAACTCAAATGTAATTGATATATTGAATGCTGATATCTATATTACATGCAACATTGTAGATTTTTATAGTGGTTTCCAATTTCCAAATTCACATCAACAAAGCATTATTGTGATTTGGACAACTATTTTTTTTATTTGTAGCGTTATGGGGCCATCCGTACTCTTTACACTGCTTGCAAGCACAGGGGGTTTGTGATGATATCTTACTATGATATCAGAGCTGCTAGGACTGCTATGCGTGCATTATAAAATAAACCCTTGCGACGAAGGAAACTGGATATTCACTTTTCTATTCCAAAGGTTTGATATGTTTTCTCTCATTATTTTCTTGTTTATCTGTTGAATATATTATTGTCCAACATGTAATTCCTTGATCAATTTTTTCAGGACAATCCATCAGATAAAGATATGAACCAAGGAACTCTCGTGGTTTTTAACTTGGATCCATCTGTCTCCAATGATTACCTTCTTAAGATATTTGGTGTTTATGGTGAAGTGAAGGAGGTCCGGGAACCTGTCATTAGTTTTGTTTAGTTTGACCCTTTTGCTTTTTTTTCTGCAAAAAATATTGAAGATTTAGTTTATCCATTTTGTGATATAGATACGGGAGACACCACACAAAAAGCATCATAATATTACAGTACGTTTTCATTTGTAAGCTCGATGTAAAAGTTTTCATTTGTAAAAGTTTTCATTTGTAAGCTCAAGGATTCAGTTGTATTGCTGGTTGAATTCAAAAAGACCATTACCATGTTTTTAGTTGCCATAATATTACAGTACGTTTCAGGGGCACAGGGAAAATTGTGTCGGTAGACTCCGTACTCCTATTCGTGCAACATAGGAAAATATATTACTTATTTGAAAATGTCCGTATTATGTCTTATTGTTATCCAGTGTCTGTATTCATGCGTCATAGTCAAGCTTGAGTATTTTCTTTTGGTGCATTATCCCTGCTTTATAATGCCCATTCACTTTCATAGCTTTAGAGTGTTGCTTGAGTATTTTCTTTTGGGGCTTGTTGCTTGCCTCCTGAGGATGTGGGTTGAGTTGTGGAAACCACCTCTCCATATATATGTGGTTAAGCCGTAAAGGCACCTTTCATCTGGACCCTCCCCGACCCTGCATTAGCTGGAGGCTTGTGGCACTAAGCGGGAGCCTCATGGAAGATGACCTTTATTCTAATTCATAGCTTCTTCGGAAAGCCTGAATATATTATTATGTATGACATTAACCTAATCTTCTGTATTTTGTTCTTCCCATGTTGCTTTCTTTGCCTTCCTCTATTTTTTGTGTCCTTTTTGTGATGTGTGATAGACATACCCTTAGAAAAACAGAAATAGCAATTAATATCTTTTATGATAATGTATATATGCTCTTATTCTGTAAGCTAAGCTAGAGGTGAATTTTCTTGCTGGCTTTTACCTATTCCTGCTCTTATTTTTAAGTGTTATGCTGGGCAAGTCTAAGAGACGGTACCTTTTGAATCTAGCATGATGCAGCTGTTGACTCGAGAAATGGAGCAGGATGATACCAGAAGTTACAGACATCAAGTGGGCTCACCCATAACAAATTCTCCCCCTGGTAACTTGGCTGTCATTTGCATCTTAATATGCTTGCTTAAGTTAAGCCCAAATGCACATTTGCTGAGATGGATGCTAACGATGGTGACAGGCTCATGGGCACAATTCAGCATTTGAAGCAAGAATAATCTACTGCAGAATCTTAGCAGATCCCCAACTGCAGGAGCCATCAATCCTGGAATCAATCATTTTCCTGGATTAGCTTCTTCACTTCCTTCTCTGATGTCAAACCCTGTGAAGATTGCGCCAATTGGTAAAGATCAAGGGAGGGTTAACCATGCTGATCAGGTATTCTCTAATGGGAATTCGTCGTATGGAGTTCCAATTCAGCATTCCCAGTCCTTTCCTGAGCATGAGAATGGGATGATTAGCTCAAGTCCCAGAACTGTATCTTCTTTTGGTCCCTCAATCTCAAATTCATCTGGTTTGGGGACCTCAACTGGACCACAGTTTCTCTAGGATAGTCCTACTCATTACTCAGAGAATTTCCAGTCTTCTGCTGTCTGGCAAACGACTCCTATGGGACATTTGTTCACACCCAATGGTCATGGACAGGGTCAAAGGAAAGGGATACCAGCCATGCCCCTATACTTGCTTCATCACATCACTATCATCACGTTGGATCAGCTCCACCTGGTATTCCGTTGGAGAGGCAATATGGCTATTTTCCCGAATCTCCTGATGTATTTTTTATGAGCTCAGTTGCCTTTGGAGGTATAGGTTCGAGCCGGAACGATGGAAGCTTATCAATGAACATGGTTGCTTGGGCTTCTATAAATCCTGCTGTTTCTTTTTCACGGAACATCTCTGAGAATGTTTTACCAAATTATAGAATGATGTCGTCTCAGAGGCTACGACCTAACTTCTATGGGAACACACCGTACTCTGGACTTGGTGCTATTGGCTTTGAGAGTCCTGTTGACCGTGGCCGGGCTAGACGACTTGACATTAATGGGAGCCTGTTAGACAGCAAGAAGCAATATCAGCTTGATTTGGAAAAGATTGCCAGTGGGGAAGATACACGGACAACTCTAATGATAAAGAACATTCCAAACAAGTAAGCTTCAGATTGCATTGTGAATAATACTGGTTATTTTTTGTTTAGGCTTAATTGATATTATGTGGTGTTAATTGCTTTTCAGGTATACCTCAAAGATGCTTTTAGCATCCATTGATGAGACTCATATGGGCACCTATGATTTTCTCTACTTGCCAATTGATTTCAAGGAAAGTCCAGTTTATCTCTTGTTTTTAAGTGGTGTTCTGCCTCCTTTAACTAAATAATTAATTGGTCTTCTCTTTTGCAGAATAAGTGCAATGTGGGTTATGCGTTCATAAATATGACCTCTCATTCACACATTGTCTCCTTCTATGAGGTGTTTCTCAACTTCTTTTTCATGTCCTA
The DNA here is from genome assembly GCA_029216955.1 of Iris pallida. NCBI lineage: Eukaryota > Viridiplantae > Streptophyta > Magnoliopsida > Asparagales > Iridaceae > Iris > Iris pallida. Next base: position 22,511,517 of record JANAVB010018993.1, on the reverse strand, counting down.
CTTGCTTCTTTTCAGCAGTATTTTGGTGATATGAGATTGATTAGAATGATAACTAACAACAAATTCTTAGCTTCAGAGGCATCCATGTTGCTGTTTGTACCATCCAATTCAATATGGAATGAACTCGTAAAGACCTTTGTGTTGAAAGTTTGAATTTTGAAAAGCTCATTAGGGCGTTTGTATCCATGTACAGGCATTCAATGGGAAGAAGTGGGAGAAGTTCAACAGCGAGAAGGTTGCCTCGTTAGCATATGCAAGAATCCAGGGGAAATCAGCACTTATCACTCACTTCCAGAATTCAAGCTTGATGAATGAGGACAAGCGATGCCATCCTATTCTTTTCAATTCTCAAGGGCCAGAAACCCGTGATCAGGTAGAACCTTTAAAGCAAGGCTAAATTATACATGCTTGTGATAGCTCAAGTGAAAGACTAAGGTTTAGGAAAGTGTGGCTGCATATTATGCTTATTCAAGTATTAGTAACTTGCTTCACATATATTATTCATAGAAAAGTGTTTGCTACTGTTTTGAAAAGTAAATTAAAGATGAGCACATGACCTGGCATCTAATTGTGGAAAGAATTTCCTTAAGAAACCAAATAGACTCTACCACTGTAACAAAATATCGTTTGAAAATGTAAGAATATGGTGGTATGCTAGGTCTTTTGTTCATAAAATTAACTGTTACAAGGGATTCTCTATCATACTCTTTGAAATATTCTAACTTTAGTTTCAACTACTATATGCATTTTTAAAACTCCTCATAACTGGTTCCTTACTCTTACATGGTTCAGATATGGACAAGTACTCTTCAGAGAACAATAATAACTGCAAGTCCAATTTTTGGACTCCCAAAGGTTGGTTCAATTGGTTTCCCGGCTGTGTTTGTTTTAAGAAATACTGAGATATTTTTTTCCCGCTTTAAAGGTGCTACTTCTTACTTGTAGATACAATGGCGTGCTCTCGATGAGATTAATGCTGGTGTTTGTGATGGAATGACGTACAAAGAGATAAAGAGGAACATGCCTGAAGAATACAAGTATGCATAGAAGTTTTAATATCTTGAAAGCTATATGATTTCTATTGAATCTTGTTCTAATACTTACAAAAGCATGCTTTCATGTGTCTACTAGCATAGTTAAGTTGGCTGAATTCATGAAAGCTATATGATTTCTATTGAATCTTGTTCTAATACTTACAAAAGCATGCCTTCATGTGTCTAACACTTAAGAAGCTTTCTTATTTATATGTGCTTGCAGTTTTCCTTGATAAACAGTATTACATTATGAGTAGTGCAACTTGCCCTTATAACCAACATGCTACCCTGCTTGGCCTCTTTTGCAGATCTCGCAAGAAAGACAAGATTAGTTATAGGTATCCTCGTGGAGAATCATATCTTGATGTCATTCAAAGGTTAGAATTTCGATTGTTCTGTTACATGCATCTATGACTTGGTTTTTTCTCCTAGCATAATTGAATGAAAGTTTCATCATTCCTCATACAGATTAGAACCTGTGATTATCGAGCTAGAGCGACAGCGTGCACCAGTTGTAGTCATATCCCATCAGGTATTTATGTGAATTCTCTTTACTTGATAGTGCATATTATTGTTTTCTAAGTATAGTAGTTACTAACTACAAGCTTAATGCATTATATGCTGTGCTGAGAGCATGCACTGTATGCATATTTTGCGAACAGGCCTCTGAAAGAAGTTCCTCATATTGAGGTAAGTCGTTAAACCTTTCAATACCTATTGGCTATCTTCAGTTATGGAGAAGGAATAGAAAGAATGAACATGATCACAACATTGCTTTCCCTTGTTTAATTGCCAGAAGAATGTGAGATGGATAACAGGGGGAAAATAACTTACTTTTTACATAGATGTATATCTTCTTCCTTTTCAATTCTCAAGCATGTCAACATTTCTTTAGGTATAAATAATTTATGGGGAGGTATAACATTGTGTGCCATTTTATTGACTTATTTCCTCATATGTCAACATTATTGGTAATTTAAAAGTTGACCACACGGAATCTTCAATATATCCTTTCTCGCCAGACTAGAGAACTAGCTGATTTTATATGCTTGTGTAGGTACCACTACATACTATAATTGAGATTCAGATGGGCATGATCAGCGTCCAAGAAAAATGATACAAGCTCACGGATTGAGTGCCGATTAGATATTTGTGTAAATCAAGACATCCAGAAAGCTAGCAACAACAATTTGCTTCCTTTCCGCAGGTGTCTAACAATGAGACACTATAAATTGCTGCAATACCATTGTATTTACTAATTCAAACAACATGAATTCAGCACCTTAGAGTTTGGTCCAAATACTGTTTATAATATGTGATCAAGTATGTTTTAAGTCCTCTAAGTAATTCTAATTTTACATGAATGAGCTTTCATTATGTGCTCTTGACCAACAAATTAATCATGCAAATGGTTACTTTTTCTATGCTTGCATAAAGCACACTGAGTTATGTTATCGATTTAGTGTCATAAGGAGTATCATGTTGGGTGCTTGAAGGCTCATAATAAGGATGATTTATAGGTATTCATCCTATGCTTTTATATGCAATTTATTGAGGGTTACTTGGTGTCTGTTGTGGGGATCCTGACTATATTTAACTACTTGTAACAGGAATGCAAAGTATACTTGCAACATAGGTGTCTTCTATGGTAAGTATCTGAAAATGCAAAGTATTCAGTATTTGTATCATGTTCATGCTCATCTGTCTCCTTGTGCTAAGACTTGAACTACATGGTTTTCTGAAGACACTTATTTTTTTTTCTTTCATGACAAATATATATGATCTATGAAACTGCAGTTGCTTCATTTTTGGTTAATCCCTTCTTCCTTCAATAGGGACTGACTAGTACAGGCTAGGAAAGCCATGGGGCAAGAAAAGAACTGGTGCTCGAGACATGGTGACACCTTCAGGGATAAAAATTCAGTAGGAGCTAGAAAAGAACTACTACTCCTAGATTCTTTCACTGCAATCATGTTATCTTTTCTATCATCAAATTGGTCGAAATGAGACAGGAAAATACAGTCATGTTGTCTATTCTATTATCAATTTTTTCTAGTTGATGTGTATCTATCCAGACTATGAGGCACCGTACTAGATAATGATGTCTGCTAGTTAAGGAAGTAGTCTAGAAAAGTTTCCTATTATTGTTTTGTAGAATCCAATGTGGATCTTTACTGCATTTTCTTCTTAATTCCTGTTACTTTAGCAATGTCAACAGGTAAATCTATGTTTGGCATACTTTTTAACTTTTCCTTGGTGTTTCTTTTATAGGTCGAAGAGATCTCAAATTTCCATTATAACAAAATAGAGTTGGAGGTATAGAGACATGCATTTCGTAGCCGGACGACGATAAGCTGCAGAAAGCATAAGCTTGGCTCCGAATCAACTGGAATCACGTACCACGACCACCACAACATCGGGACTGCTCTCTTCTACCTAGCTGCTCGGTCGGATACATGGTCATACCCTTGGATCCCGAGAAAAAAATGGAAGGACACTTATATTTCCATTATTGTAGTTCTGGGGGCAATTGAACTGGTCTTGGAAGTTGTAACATAGGTCATTTTCATGATTTACTATTTATATTTCACTATGTGACATTGTACTCAATTTTTGTGTTTGAATTTGAAATAAGAGGAAAAGGATTGGGGTCTTGTAATTTCTTCTTTTATTCATGTTGGGTGTGTTTAACTTTTGAGTTCAGATGTTCTTCATGTCTTAATAAAATGATAGTCGACTGAAATTAGAAGGTTTTGAAGGTCCCATGGACTAGATTCTTCATAAACAAATATCTACTTTTTGTTCCATGTATATTTTGCTAATGTTTAGGAAAGTGAATTTACCAATATTTTTTTTACTGGTAGGAAAGTGAATTTCCTAACAGTTTTTACTGGTAGAAAAGGAAAAATTTCAACAGTTTTTTACCGTTAGGAATTTTATTTTCCCAACAGTTTTTTACCGTTAGGGAATTTATTTTTCCAACGCTTTTTTACCGTTAGGGAATTTATTTTTCCAACGCTTTTTTACCGTTAGGGAAATTTCCAACGCCATACTACCAACGGTAAAAAACCGTTAGTAATAATTTTCCTAACACTTATTGTCGTTACTAAATGACTGTTTTGGTGTAGTGTCGCCTGGAGAATGTATCTAGATATGAATAGATAATATCTGAATACATCGCCATGGTCCTTGCTATTCCCGTTTCAAAACCGGGAGTTGCTGCCATTGTGAAGGAAGAAGCTGGAATGGGCTCTATTCTGGAAACAGAAGTATGTGCTTTTGGAGAACTTGGTAAATGTGAGCTTCCCTCATCAACATCAGTCCGAACAGGTGGAGCATGAGTCGAGCTCATCGCTGGTGTAGTTCCTACAACTTTTGGAATCAAAGAAGCTTGATCAAAATTAAAGACAATAAAGCAAGAAAAGACAAAACTTTACTGGATAAAAAATTACCTGAAGTTGGCTCGTACTCTGTTTCTTTAGGATCGTTTAGCCCTATTCGTAGTCTATTCAAAGTGTCTTCTGACACTGGTTTCATTTCACTACTTCCTGCCCCAGAGGTGCTTGGAACATGGGCTTCTATTTCTAGAAGGTTCTCTGGCTCTGGAGTCAACTCTGAATGTTGGCCGGCCATCGTCAATTCGTCGATATGGATTTTAGTTGGTGACTCATCTTCAATCTCCATATCCTCATCTTCAAAGGAATGAGATGAAGGTTCATAGTCAACCTGTTCTTCTTCACCCTTGTCGCTCTCCGAAATATTAATCAAAGCTAAATCAGCAGGTGGCTCGAGAATGGTTGCTTCCTTCACTGATTCTCTCGAAACCAGTACGGATGGTTCAGCATGCTCATCCACTACCATGGAAGGATCCTCGGCAGCCGATGTTGTTCGATCGGTAGATGGCTTAGCTGCCGATTCTTCTATCATATCCTCCGCAGCAGGTTCTGTATTAGCGTCCTGCGTGGGCTGCGTTTCCGAGGGTGTAGGAGAGAAAACTTCAATAATCTTCTTGGCAGTAGAAGATTCTGCTTCAACTCTTTGCTGAGAAGCAAGGGTAGTTTGCTTCTCTCGAGCCAATCGTTCAGCACGATTGGTGGGGCTTTCTGCATCAAGACAAATTACAGATTTAGTCTTTGAAACTACCACTTTTCTTCTTCCTACCCTTTTCATTAGTGGAATGGTAGGATAATCGTCTTTAGAGTCACTACCTTCTTCGTCAGCATCTCTGATTTGTTAACTCAAAGCAGGAGAAGTCCCCGGGATAGTAATTCCTATACGACTACGAGCTTCTGCTCGAGTAACTCTTTTTGGAGCGGGCCCGGAAGCACCCTTGCCACGCTTTCTCTTCGGTGTACCCTCAGCAGATACGCTCTCCTCGGCACTTCCAAGCGGTACATATAGTGGCTGATGAAGTTCATCAGGAAAGAGATTCTCCCTTGAGACTTCTTCATAAACCTCGTCAGTAGCGAGAGGATCCTCTCGGTCGTGACAATCTTCCGGCAGAGTTGACTTGACTGATTTCTTATTAACATGAATGAAGCTCTTACCCAAGATGCTGAACTTCTCATCAAATGTATTCGCAGATACATAGAACTTGGCATAAGACGCCAACATCTTAGCTCCTCTCCGATGATTCACCGGATCTGGCATTGTAAAGGTAGCTCCGGTGCCTTTGGCAATATAATATATCCAGGCTCTCGCACCATCGATCAATCCGCCTTGGTGACTGAAGCATGTCGTTGTATTTCCTACGTGCAACTGATCATAGCCGAATTGCCGAACAAATCTACTCGGAAGATATGGCTCCAAATAAGTGATGTCGTCATGGCGACAGACCATGTGGGATGGTCTGATCCTCTTCAGCCATTCGTGCTGAACATCATCCAGTTTATTGGCACCGGTGCCATCAATCATCTTCGCAGGCATAGTCTCATAACCGATAGGCGGAGGAACACAGGTGAAACTCCATAGTTCTCCCCTATTCAGTATGGTCCTGCAGTCTGTCAGGGTGTCATATTTCCACTTTAGCGTATGACGGTATCTTTCCAAGAAAGTGTCATCTGGTCTGGCTAGTCCAGCACTCATAAGAGACTCAAAGTGGAGGAGCAGCCATCCGTACAAATATGTGAAGGGCATTTCTACCCGAGGAAAAGCTGTAAGTTTTTTCTTCGCCAGGTTAAACATTCTGTCTGCATATGCTCTTAAACCGGCGTTCAGACGGCATGTTATCGCCGTTAGCAAGTCCATCCTATACCCGAACGTCAGACGGACTGCTGCAAATACGATTCCTTGGTGCATCTTGTCTGCCGAACAGGTGCCAGGTACGACGAATCTTCTCAGCCAAAGGGATAGAAACTGGGCCAGATGACCTTCATTAGATAAATCCCGGCTACCTTGCTTTATGTGGGTCTCTAACCTATCACCAGCTTTATAGGTGTCTTCATCTTCTTCGATTATGATGTCATCATGGGTGGTCTCCCGGATTAATCTGTCAATTTCGGCTTGACTCAGAGGTATAAAACGACCAATATATTGTTCGATCTTCTTCTTCTTCTGAGTTTCTTCGATGCGACCTTGGAATAAGTAGGCCATCCACTTCGAAGAGTAGCAGCCTGAATCTATATCTTTTGCCTTATAAAAGGCCTTACAGATACTATAGTGGCACATTAATTCTTCGAATACATGAAGAATTAACGGGTTGGCGTCAGAAATCTTGTTCATTTCATCAATAAACGGGATATATTCCTCATACGGCAGATCTCCTGTCGGCAGCTGAGAAATGTACGCCATTTCGTGGAGAGCGAATCCCATCTCGCCTCTCGGAGTCATAAAAGTTCCGGTGCGGTAGTTGTACCTTTCTGCTAGTGCCAGGAACAAGTCTGGGTTCGGCCTAAAACCATAAGCAATGCACTTGATGGCATCGTACAGGCCTATCACCTTCAACTGTTCTCCATAATCTCTCAGAATCCATCTCACGAGAGCAGTCCATCTAGTATTCTCTGGGTTTACGAGACCAGTGAGTCTCATGGACTGTTTCAGATAGACAGCGTTTTCTAGCTGTGCAAATTCGTTCGCGAATATCGGGACTCTAACCGGCATCAGAAGTGCAGAGTCCTCAGGAGGAATTGTGGCTGGCAATAATCCTCACAAGACTGAAACATGCGGTTCAGTACCACTGCGAAATCTTTCCTGGTTGTACCCTATCCATCCAACTTTTGCTTGACGGATTGGAGTAATATCCCATTTCATGTGCCTTTGGTGACTCGCATGGAATAAGCGAGCTATGTTGATACTCTTAGACAATCCAGTCAAGTACATCGGCTGAGTCGTATCACCATTCCGGTAATACGAGTATGACACTTTATCGGAGGCTGGCTGGGAGCTTCTGTCAATAGCGTCCCCGAATAGAAATGCCGATTTTGAGTGGGTAATACTGTCCACACTCTGTAGTGGTTGACCACTTATCAGACTCAGCAGGGTTTCGCTCTCTTGATTTTTTAGAATGGCTATTCTCGTGGAAGGTTCATCAAACTGTGGAAAGTGGACATGGGATAGGCCACTCTTATAATTGCTCCCTGTACATCCTTCAAACTGCGCTTCTTGGGCCAGAATATCCACTACGAAGGAAAAATAAGAGGTTAAAAATCCTTAACTCTAAAAAAAGACAAAGGGATGACAAGTTCAAAGATCAACTTACGCTCAGTCCATCCTAAGCGTATGTCAGATTCAAAAATCAACTTACGCTCAGTCCATCCTACGCTCAGTCTATCCTAAGTGTATGACAGATTCTAAGTTCAACCTACGCTCATCTACGTGTATGTCTAACCAAAGCAAGCAGTCGTATGGAATTTTCCAAAGAGCAGCGTATGGTTAGCAAGATGTTCATCAAAAATATGCTAACAAGAGAGTCAGCGTATCTCAACGAGATGACTTGACATAGCGTATTCCTTCAGATCAGCGTATTTTGATATTTCTATCAAAGATACGCGTATCTTACAGAAATACGCTCAAAACATATTTTTCGTATAGACGAAAAACTTGGAATACGACTAAACCCTAAAGAGGGAAGTGTATTTTCTAACGTATTGACCCTAAAAAGGGGATACATTTTCTGATTTTGTCCTAACCAGAGCCCTAAAAAGGGATGGTTACTGTTCATCGTCCCCATCCTCACCGTATAGGGGTTTCAACGGAAGTTCGCTCTGTGGAAGACGCTGCTCGGCGGTTCTCCTAGTGGTTACGGCGGTGGAGGCGGGTCGAGACGGCTCTGCAGGAGCCTTGCCTTTCCCCTTCGCGGCAGCGTCGAGCTTGGGTGCCATTGACGAAGATTAGGTTGGAGAAGAAGAAGGCTTGAACTCTGGATTCTCTCTCTCGAAGACGAAGGCAAAAGTAGAGAAAAGAATTAAGTTCTTAAAGACCTATTTATAGAAGAAAGAGAAGCCCAAATGGCAGCCATTTTCAAACGCAAAATCCCTAGAGATATGCACTGATATCGAGGAAATAACAAACTCGTGCCAGCGTGTCAAGACTTATTCCCACTTTGAGTTCAAAGTAATTTCGAACTTTCGAAAATCATAAAGTTCGAAAACTTTGAAGGGGGTCTTGTAGGGTGTGAAAAAATTCTGACACGCTGACATAAGACCAAGTCAGCCAAGGGCCATACGCTCAGCCAAAGGCCATACGCTCAGTGCAAAAGTCATACGCTCAGTAAATATTTTATTATTTCTCGACTGACAGCACAGCATACGCTCAGTGGGGGATGAATCTGATACTTCATCTTTCGTGCAAAAAAACAGCTATCTTAGGAGAATTAACCGTTGTATGGATTTTCGAGAGTTGATTTTGTCTTCTACGAGGACAGCTCATTAGCCATCATGAATGCACAGCCATCATTACTGTCATTTCTGACAGTCTGTCAGCCGTCATATCCGCAACACGATGCTCGAGAGATATTTGTCAGTTATTGGGAGATATGGCGTATTCGAAAAGATTGAGGACAGCCACGTGTCTACTTCTTCAGTTATACGACTCCTCATCAAGACAGCGTATGTACTTCATACGACTCCTCATCAAGGTAGCGTATGAAATTCATACGACTCCTCATCAAGGCAGCGTATGTACTCCATATGACTCCTCATCAAGTGAGCGTATATACTCCATACGACTTCTTGTCACCCAAGTGAGCGTATAGACTCCATATGACTCCTTGCTATCCAAGTCAGCGTATGCAAAACATACGCATCCAAAAGTGAGCGTATAGACTCCATATGACTCCTCTGCAAACAAGACAGCGTATGCTAGTCATACTTCTCCAAAAGACAGCGTATCAAAGCAAATGCATTCAGAATGACTTCAAATGTACAGTCAACATACGTTCTCATGTGTCTTGTATTCGGTTACCCACTCATTTAGAAGTTATGCAACATGGCATTCATGCCATCAATCTCTCCTGGATATACTCCACTACTCTCAACCGCACTCCAACGTGTCTCCACCAAAATTCGCCATGCGTCCCTGCAGTTATGCACACGTCAAGTAACTGACTGAGCGTATGCCCAGAGCAGTTATCCAGAACTCTATAAAAGAGAGTTTCTCCACCTTCAACAGACATCACATTCAATTCAGAGAGAACAGAGAGATTGCCCAGTTGCTGTCCAAGTTCTTCGAGGTCCGAGCCTTCTTCATCGCATCGTCCAAGGGATAAAGTGATCGTCTTCTAGATCAGATTCCTACAGTTGTAATTTTCTCAGAAACACAATAAATAAATAGAATTTATTTATGGAAAATAGACATCTCTTCTCACGCCAAAGATCACGCTTTTTCGAGGTGGTTGCGTGATCGTATCACTGAGCGTTTGCGTGAGCTGTGTGGTTCTCATTCGCTATTAGTACTTATTTGTATTAGGTTATTTTTGTATTAAACTATTTGTATTGGACTACATATATGAATTAGTACTGTGTCAATCTCTGGATTGTATTGAACTACGACATGGTGATCAGGACATAGTCCCTGCAGCCATTCGACTAGCGAGGCAAAAACTATGTATCCGTAGATGAAGTTGACTGTCCAACGACCCTCATTCCTCGAAAATGATGATACGACAACCAACCAGAGAGGATACTCTGAGAGATCCATCTGAGTAGGACGTATACTCTGAGAGATCACCTTTACAAGAATGATATCAGTAGTGGGATTGAATGTTGGAGGAGATATTATCAGAGTATACGTCCTACTCAGATGGATCTCTCACCGTTACTAGTTTTTCTGACAGCATGGTGGATGTGCTCCGTCGACAGATTCTTGTTCCGAGCTAAAACTTTGTCCCGGAGCTCAAGTGGACATCCTTCGTGTAGAGCTCGAGTGAGAGGTTCCTGACAGCAGGGTGGTCTTTTTTGTCAAAGTATCCGTGCTCATCCCATATTGGTTGTGGGACGAGCATGGATGCTTTAACAAAGGAGAGCACCGTGCTGTCAGGAACCTCTCACTCGAGCTCTACACGAAGGATGTCCACTTGAGCTCCGGGGTAAAGTTTTAGCTCGGAGAAAGAATCTGTTGACGGAGCACATCCACCATGCTGTCAGAAAAAATTAGTAACGGTGAGAGACCCATCTGAGTAGGACGTATACTCTGATAATATCTCCTCCAACACTCAATCCCACTACTAATATCATTCTTGTAAAGGTGATCTCTCAGAGTATACGTCCTACTCAGATGGATCTCTCAGAGTATCCTCTCCGGTTGGGTTGTGTTCTGAGCCATCCATTCTCACACTTAAAATATATATGAATTAGAACTGTGTTTTGTATTTTCGACGAACCCAGGGATTTGATTCTGTATTTGTATTTTGGTTTCTGTATTTTGGCTCCAGCTCCATTTGTATTAATCTACGGTACGACATGGTGATCAGGACATAGTCCCTGCAGCCATTCGACTGGCGAGGTAGAAACTATGTAGCCGTAAATAAAGTTGACTGTCCTCCGACCCTCATCCCTCGGTAATGATGATACGACAACCTATCACTATATCTTATATAGTAGTAGATGATGTCTTAGTATTACAATATGTGAGTTCAACTTGATTCTGTTACATTCTTCAGATACTAGATACGATAAGAACATATACTACACCATATGTACAGAACATAGATGATTCACACTAATGTATGCTAGAATGAATCTTGGGTTGTGTTCTGAGCCATCCGTTCTGATCAAGCATCTTCTTTCTCCTCTCCTCCACCATGGCTCTGAACCCATCTGCTCCTCCCTACTTCCCTTCTTCTTATTTGACTCTCTCAGCCACATATAATATCCAGCTCAAGTGTAGAGTCGGGGGAGAAAAAGTGAGCAGTAAGAGGAGGGGGAAGCAGTACAGTCGACGGCATGACCCGGAGCAAGTATAGAGTTTTTCTTCAACATCCGTAGGAGAACTATAAGGATATATCTTTTCACAATATGTCACCTTGTCAAAGGCCCTTCATGTGAATATCATGTTACCGCGGTGTCGGAAGACTAACATGTCATAAGTTTTTAAGCCGTGTGTTTTGACATAATCCTCCCAACTCTTTCCTCCTATGTAGTAATCTTGCATTATTACATAACAGGAAAGAGTTTGGAGGATTATGTCAAAACACACGGCTTAGAAAATTATGACATGTTAGTCTTCCGACACCGCGGTAACATTGTAAAATCACTAAATTTTCACTAAGATTTTAAAATTTTATTTGGTATTGATTTTTTTTGTTTTCGAATTTGAACGTCGCGCGCGAAATTTCGTCGAGCACGAATACGTACGATATATATATATATATATATATATATATATATATATATATATATATATATATATATATATATTTGAAAATGCTTTATTTATATTTTAGAAAAATATTTCATTTCAATATTATTATAGTAAATATTTTATTTTTGTTTGAAAAAAAAAATTTCGTCACACTAGTGGCAATTTTATTTAATTATACCGATTTCAAATATATATTATAATACATAGATATTTTAGTTGAATGCAAAGTACATGAAAATTGATTCGTGTAGACGATTTAAATTTTCAAAATTATTTTATCTTAATGCTACTACAAAAGGTATTTTGAAATATTATACATAATTTAGACATTTTAATTATTTATTTTACAAAGAATAATTTCAAATATTTTCTATCCATATTTAAAAATATTATTGTGATTTTCAAAATTAATTATTATTATAATATTAGTGTTCATAAAAATATATTTTTAAATGTTGTTTGATTGATATTTAGATAAATTATTATGATTTAAAAATATGGATGTATTCTATGGAAAAAGATTTACCTAGATTTAGTTTGATTCGAATTTAGATTTAATTTACTTTAAATATATTTAAATTAATATGGTATTTATCAATTTGGGTTTTAAACTACTCCTAATCCTATTCAAATGGGAATTCCCACATCCTATAAATAGGCAGGTACTCCTCCATAACTTCCACCACCCACGTGCATCGTGTCCATGTTTCCCCTCCCACATCTTATTCCAAACATTTACATATACATGAACCTTTCCCCGTGTCGACAATCCCGACACAATCAAATACCAAAACCTAACCCTACTCTAAACCCCATCCCCGCTCGTGTCCTTCCCCTGCCTTCGTCGATTCCTCAGCCACAACCTCCTTCACCGCCACCCCGCTGCCGACCCGTGTCGCCGCAACCGGTCACCCAACACCAGCTACCACCACAACACCTCCCTGCCCGATCCCTCCGTCTTTCCGAGTGCCACCTGGCCACAGCCACCCTGCCATCACCACCACGTCGTCGTCACCACCATCCCCATCCACCTCGTCCACCGCTGCCCCGGCAGCATCCCCGTCTCACCACCCCCGTAACCCACCGTCGGCAACCCACCATGTTCTTCATCACCACCAGGAACCCCGTCTCTATCACCACCTCACCGAAATTTTTGTCGCCCCGGCCATCGCCGAAATCCCAACCCAAAATCCCAAAAATTCGCAAATAGCGCCACCGCCACACACTCGGGAAAAGATCGAAAAACTCGTACCTGCCTTCCGCTCGCTACCACGACCTCCGTGCAGCACCAGGCCACTCCCGCCGCTGTGCGTCCGGCGAACGCCGCTTCACGGAGGTGCCAGATCTGTTCAGGGGGCGTCGCGCCGCTCCTCACTTCCCACCAGATCTGGAGCTCCGATCCCAGAGAGAGCCACCTCTCTCGCCGCGCCGCCGCGGATCCGCCGCCGGGATCCGAGCCACGAGCGCGCCCCTCCGCGTGCGGGGAGCCGCCGTCCTTCAGGTGGCCGCCGCGCGCGAGTCGCCTTCCACCGCCTTCACAAGCCGGCGCCGACCGCCGACTCTCGCCGTCCGCCGAACCCCCTTCGCCGCCGCCTTCGGAGCCCCAGTGCGCCGAACCACCGGCGCCAGTGACCGACGACGGCCAAGCGCGCCTCCACCCTTTCCCGGCCGCCTCCTGCCTCCAGATCCGGCCGAGCGCCGCTCTGGCGCCGACGCCAACTGGTAGTCGCTCGACCCCTTTTTCCCACTTCCCTCTCTCTCACTCTTTCGTCTCTCTCTCTCTCTCTCTCTTCTTTTGGGATAAGGCTCTGTAGTCTGTACTGATTAAATATAAGTTATAGTTATTATTATTTATTATTATTATTATTATCATTAATATTATTATTATTATTATTAGTATTACTATTGTTATCAGATTCATTATTTTTATTATTATTATTATTATTACTAATATCATTATTATTAACACTGTTTTTAATATTAATATTATTCTTATTATTATCATTATTGTTATTGTTATAAATTTTTTTTAATTATTAGTAGTATTATTATCATTATTATAATTGTAATTATTGGTATTATTATTATTAGTAACATTAGTTTTTCCAATTGTATTATTATTACTTAGTTAATAAATTTAATATTGGTTTCCTTGAATTGAAAAAGGAACCTGTTAATTAACATTATGGTAAGTAGTATTATTAAATAAATGGTATTATAATCCATTAGTGCTTAAATTTTACTTTTACGACTAATAATTATTTTAATATTTTTACTATTTAGTTCAAGTATAGTATTTTCAAATATTACCTAAATAATGTACAAGTAATAAAACTAAATTTACCAATGATTTCCTAGATTTTGTGATTTTTTACTCATAAAGATATAACTACCTACATCAAAATTTATTCTTTACAAACTTGAGTTTAGCCCACAAGGGTTGATTCTTCCAAGTATTTTCTAAAAATAATTGATTATTAAAATCCTATTTTTGTAGTAATACAAATATTTTCTAACAAATAGAGTATGAGTATCTACCTTATGCAAATTCCTTCTTGTGTCATCACTAATCATGACTAATTCAAACATCCTTATATTTTTTTTCCGACTTTGGACTGCTACCAATCGACCATGGCTATTGGACATTCGAAACCTGCCAGATCATTGCACCACAGCAGGCGTAACAACAAGCAAGATACCTTGCCATCTTGTACTTACATTTGATTCATGATATTTTATATGTTGCTAGTATTTTTACATTAGTAAGAGTATGTCCAAGTATGACTTGGGTGCCATCGATATGTATATCGATGTTTGTGTGTGTGTGTGCGTGTGTGTGTGTGTGTGGACCATATATGGTAGCGGACTTTCCCGGTGTGTTGAAGTTATGTTTCATAACTTCTTTGACTTGTTGACACGTCTCATACACGACACATGAGTGAGGATCATTGAGTCGACACGAACCTACGTATTCGACTTGCTACCGATACGGGCGGTTCGTGTGTTGGTTCATTTATGGATTAGCGGAGTCTAGATAGCGATTTGCATAGAGACATGGATCGCCAAGACATGGATATGACTTGTGTGATACATGGGCGGGGAAAACTACTGGGATGTATGAGCTAGCCCAAAGCCTTCTAGATTGCCCGGTTATGGGTTCATGGTTTCTCTGTTATGGGTGTATCGCTAGAGGATATATCCATTGCACGGCCCTGACCACGACGTCAGATACGGTCAGGAGGTATGCTAGCGATGCAAAGTATGAACTAGGGGATATATCCATTGCACGGCCCTGACCACATCGTCAGATACGGTCAGAGACGTATACTAGTTCATGCGAAAGCCTCCAGTGGATGCTATGCGTTATTTCTACCCACTTATACGTTCCAGTATAGTTTTCGACTTGCATTACACCTAGATGGTTAGGTTCCATTGTGTTGAAGTATGTTGTCTTTTCTTTATCATGTATCATTTACAGTTCATCATGGTATTATTTTTATGTATCTTGTTACGTCCCTCTAAGGACCTGGTTTTTCCCCAGGTGTATGTTCATATTTTCCATAGGTATCCTAGCCAAGGCCGTGGTCTTCTCCATTTCTTCGAAGACAATTGGCTTGGTTCGTCTTGCTATTTTTATCGCTCGATTTATTGTACATTTTCTTTCATTGAGATAGTTGGTAGTGGACTTTGTCTCCGCCCAACGATTGTATCATAAATATTCGAGTTGATATTCATATTATTATTCTTTTCATTGTGGATGAGATTTAGTTGTCTTGGATTACTGTATTTTACAGCTTATGTATTCATACGAGACCTACGTATTTTGTATGAATACAGCTGGCATATTTACGTACTTGGTCCTACGTATTTTGGGACTGGGGTGTTACAAACATGGTTGTCACATTAAGGGTCTTTGACAAGGTGATATGTTGTGAAAAGATATATCCTTATAGTTCTCCTACGTATGTTTAAGAAAATCTCTGTACTTCCTCCGAGTCATGCCGTCGGCTGTGCTGCTTCCCCCTCATCTTCCTGTCCACTTCTTCTTCTCCGACTCTACAGTTGAGCTGGATATCATATGTGGCTGAGAGAGTCAAATAAGAAGAAGGAAAGTAGGAAGCAGCAGATGGGTTTAGAGCCATGGTGGAGGAGAGGAGAAGGAAGATGCTTGATCAGAACGGATGGCTCAGAACACAACCCAAGATTTATTCTAGCATATATTTGTGTGAATCATCTATATTCTGTACATATGGTGTAGTATATGTTCTTATCGTATCTAGTATCTGAAGAACATAACAGAATCAAGATGAACTCACTAATGTATGCTAGAATGAATCTTGGGTTGTGTTCTGAGCCATTCGTTCCCATACTTGGCAATTAAGCCATTCGACTGGCGAGGCAGAAACTATGTATCCGTAGATAAAGTTGACTGTCCTCCGACCCTCATCCCTCGGCAATGATGATAAGACAACCTATCACTATATCTTATATAGTAGTAAATGATGTCTTAGTATTACATTATGTGAGGTCATCTTGATTCTGTTATATCCTTCAGATACTAGATACGATAAGAACATATACTACACAATATGTACAGAACATAGATGATTCACACTAATGTATGCTAGAATGAATTTTGGTTTGTGTTCTGAGCCATTCGTTTCCATACTTGGCAATTAAGTATGCGAAATAGAACTGATTATGTTTAGTTTGTCTTACAATACAGATTTTTACATCCAAATTGAAATGGATCGTTACTTCGTTGATCGTACATAGATGTACTAGCGGATCAACCTCCTGGACCGTAGGTACTTATAAGTATTGACCGTATCGGATTAGTATCGATCTATCGTTTTGGTATGGGCCGTATCGGTTGGTATTGGTCTTAGCGAATTGGTATCGTCCTATCCGATATGTATCGGCCGTTTAGCTAGGATTTATATTGCCCTTATCAATTTGGTATCGGTCATATCCGATAGGTATCGGCCGTGTTGGATTAGTATAGACCATTTCGGATTAGTATCGTGGAAGGTTTATTAACAACTGTACTTGGATTTCTCTCTTCTAAAGCTAGATTACCATTGCAAGAGAGTCACGAGAGCGTAACTGGCCAGTTACAGAACATACATACTTTCTTTTCAATCTTGCTTTTTCTGGTGGAAAAGGAAGCATGTATGTTACTGTAACTGGCCAATCACGATCTGGTGATTCTCTTGCAATGATATTCTAGCTCGAGAAGAGAGAAATCCAAGTACAGTTGTTACTAAACCTTCCACGATACTAATCCGAAATGGTCTATACTAATCCAACACGGCCGATACCTATCGGATATGACCGATACCAAATAGATAAGGCCAATATGAATCCTAGCTATTTGGCCGA
This sequence comes from Iris pallida, assembly GCA_029216955.1. Classification (NCBI taxonomy): domain Eukaryota; kingdom Viridiplantae; phylum Streptophyta; class Magnoliopsida; order Asparagales; family Iridaceae; genus Iris; species Iris pallida. The sequence continues at coordinate 22,494,304 of JANAVB010018993.1, read as the reverse complement.
TACATGTACATATCGGATATAGGACGATACCAATTTGTTAAGGCCAATACCAATATGATACGTCCTATACCAAACCGATAGACCGATGCTAATCTGATACATTAGATACTAAGTACATCCGGCCTATACCAGCGGATCCACCAATTACTGCACGATAGGCCCAACGACTCCAGTTACATCCGGTTATTGGTGAGTACATGATTATATAGTAATTCTGTTAGTCTTGTGATACAGATTTTTACTCTCTCATGCTACCAACGTCATAACTTTTCCAGTGCTGCTCCCTCTAATGATGATGAACGCAAAAAATCAACGTCACAACTTTTATAATTTGAGTAAATTTCTTTACCCTATATAAAAATTTCTGTTGTCAGAAAGATGGCTCCTATGACTCGTCGAGGTGGTGCTGCTAGTCGAGGAAGGGGTCGAGGCAAAAAACCCTTGGAGGTCGACACGGAGGAAGTCTCCGTCGTCAATCAAGAGCCGGTGACTGTTAAGGAGAAGGTGTTACCAAAGGTCGAGGTCAAGGAAGAACCGATGACCATCAGAGAAGAGATTGCTCCCAAGCTTGAAGTTAAGGAGGAGCCACCGTCAGAGAGTAGTAGCATCGGGACCGACCCTCCTGTCCCTACAGAAGACCTCAACCAGATTGAGCCTTCGAATGCAAAGTGGCTGATAGAATGGTATATGCCTCAACGCAACTATGATCCCTGGCTGTGAGGATTCATCGTCTGACTTGTGGTCTTTGTTGAGGCCAAAATCGATTTTCTTATGTGTTTTGGAATATTTGTGAAAATTTTGGAATATTTGTGGAAATTTTGGAATATTTGTGCTATGATCGGATTATAACGACGGATATTAGTTTACACTTCAGGATAATTGATGTCTATTTTATATTAATTTGATTTGGTCTATATGATTCTTGGATAATTGGTGTGCATTAAATTCGTATGTGCATATTTGGTCTATGTGATTCTTGGATAATTGGTGTGTATTATATATTTGGTCTATGTGATTGTTGGATAATTGGTGTGCATTATATATTGGTTTGGTTTATGCATATTTTTGCGAACATGAAAAGCTCTGTAATTTTTTTTCAAAATATTCTCAGTTAGCGACGGACTAGTGACCGTTTAGCGACGGATATTACCAGTTTTCGACTACTGTTCGACGGCATATCCGTCGCTAACTGGAGATTTAAAAATGTTTCCAGGTAGCGACGGGTGGTCGACGGAATATCCGTCGGTACAGTTCTGCTGGAATAGTTCGACGGACTAGCGACGACTTTTCCGTCGCTCTTGTTCTGGAAATGCCTACCTCTTCCAGAACATGATCGACGGAAAAGTCGTCAATATTCCGTCGCTAAATCGTCTTTTGTTAGCGACAGTTATCGACGGAATAGCGACGACTTATCCGTCACCATGGTGCTGGAAATGCCTACCTCTTCCAGAACCTGGTCGACGGATTTTTCGTCAAAAAATCGTCGCTAATCCGTCCTTTGTATCGACGGCGGTCGACGGATTAGCGACGGCACGATACATTCTGATACGCTATTACGACGGTTTACCGACGGAACTTTACGTCGCTATTGTCTAAACAGTTCAGTATTTAATACTTGAAATGGACGACAGTCCGTCGGAAAGTGGTCGCTTATGCTTCGTATTGTGAAGTCGAAATGCCGTCGCTAGTCCGTCGCTTGACGACTACGTAGCGACGGACCGTTATTAGCGACGAGCTGATTGCCAATGAATTTTTTTGGCCAAAACCCGTCAGTGATCGGTCGCTAATAGAAATTCCCGTCGGACTGGCGACGGATCTGGTCGTCGCTAAATCGACAAATTTTGGTGCTGGAGTCAACCCCCACAGTTGTGACTTGTGCGATCATAGCAACAATGTTAGAAACCAATGAAACCTTACTAGGCTCACCTTTCTCTGATTGTTTAGGCTTAGATCTTCGCTCTTGTAGTGGCCTTTCTTGCCACAATTGAAACAAGTCACTTGGGACTTGGACTTCTGTTGCTTGAATGAAGGACCCTTCACTTTTAGATTGGTAAAATCTATCTTCTTGTGATGAGAAGCCGCCTGCTTCCCCTTGGGATCTCTCGTCTGTACTAGATTGGCCTTAGCCAACTGTTTGGATAGAGTGTCCATCTTCTGTTGGGAACGCATCTCGTCCTCAACATGGATCTCTTGAAGTAGATCTCTCAAGCTAATGTCTAGCTTCTTTCTGAGCATCCTTGCATAGAAGGTACTCCATCCAGCAGGAAGTTTTGAGATGATCCCTCTAACGACAAACTTGTCGAAAACGGACATCTCTTCGTCTTCCAGTTTCTGACGCAGCTTCAGAAATTCCTTCACCTGTGGCAACATAGACTTCTCGTCCTCAAAAAACAATTTGTGATATCGGAGCAAGATGTTACAACAACATTGAAATTAAAAGTCTACATGTTACAACAACATTGAAATTAAAAACAAATCTCGGTAATAATATTAATAATATAACGCTAATGTATTTGATTATATTAAATGGTTGTGAATAAATAAATTTATGTAGAAATAAATAATGGTTGTTTATTATTTAAGGATTCATAGATTGGAAATAAAAAAATTGAAATTTTTTATAATGGGATGGAGATGGCCCAAGTATTCAGCTTCCTCCAAGCTACCACACCCCCCAACACATCTCAAATCACAAGTCTGACATTTTCTAGATGAAATGCAATCTGATCTACAATTTTCCTCCCTCGACAGAGGAGGGGAGCGGCATGCAACGGCTCGCGAAGCCCACGGCTTAATAAGGCGGCCTGCTCGTGGCCGCACGGGTCTGTCCTCCACTGCTTCGATCGTCCGTGATCGGGAGCTCGACGTACGATAGCCGGCAGATGGCGACAGCAGTGAGCAGATCACCCACATCTTCGACATGGAGAGACTTTTTCTTGGTACCAGAACCAATTCTCCTCAAAATTTACTATACAAATAAAGGTCTTTCCTTTCTAATATATAAAAGAACGTTTCTTTATTTTAGACACTGAGATTTACTAGCCCTCACATTTGTAAAACAAGTTTGCTTGTTTTAGACACCGAGATTTACTACAATATAGTACAAGCGAAGATCCTCACTGGGTTCGAAAAGACCTCCGATTGATCCTGAAAACGAAAATGATAGGGAAGAAGACCATCGAATCGAAGTTGTCTACATCATCGTAGACGAGAATGGATTCCATGGATAGCTTATCACTCCGAAGGATTACTTGAAGGTGGTTGAGGAAGGTATGCTCTAGGACATGTTCCCGGGCTCCAAGCTGCTTTTTATTTTATTTCCTCATGATTTAGAGAGGAAGATGATAACTGCAAATCAAAGTTATCCTCTTCTTTCTGGCATTAGCTCGGAGCAGGGTCCCGAAGCATCCTCTCCCTCTCCTCTAGGAATCTTTCGGGAGTGAACTGGCCATGGAGTCTGTAGTGCCCCGTCCCTACATCGTGTTCCGTATTCTGTCCACGTGGTGCGCGAGAAAGGAACACTGTCGCTATCGATTTGGTCGGGACCGATAGGTCGGAATCGGCCGAGTCGATCGAACGGGAACTGTTGAATTAAGATCCATTCCACGTTATGGAATGGCTTCTTCGGAACCAAGTCCCATATTCAGCGGCTGAGTCGGGAGAGACCTTCCGTTGCTCTGGTTTACATGCCGCACTTGATTTGGCTTTGGCTTTGGTTTTCGTGAATACGTTTTTCGTGAATGTTTTCGATGGATTTTCGTGACGCGTTTTCGAGCTTCGCATTCATATCAAATATCCTTGAATTATACAGTGTTCTAATCAGTTGCTTATGCGATTGCAGGTGATCGCGTAGGCGACGTCAGTGCAGCCAACCGGTCGCTCGCTTGAAGCAAGCCTAAGACGAGTGGCTGACCTCCTTCGCCTCGTTCCTCTACTTCAAAGCTTAATAAGTGAAGTAAAATGAATGCTTGTCATAATAGTGTAAAATAAAAGAAATCGTTGCACGATTCCTTACAAAACACTTGTCATCGAACTGCCGGTTTCGAAAAAAGCAAAATGCTTCCTTATACAATCATACTTGGTCTATGCAAAACAATGAATGAATCGATTAATGATTATCGCAACGATACGGCTAAATGACCAGATCAACTAAGTTCAAAGGAAAACGGTCATTGGACAACTTGTCGACAAGGTGTAGTTTCCTCGAACGGTTACCTAGGCCAAGGGACCGATTCGGCCCGGGAGGAACGAGTGTATAGCAAGCGCCAGCCCTTCATCGACGCGGGTTATACGGGAACTTTTGCACAGGGCTCGCTACCCGACGCGAAAGGGTCGCCGTCTAACTCAGATATAGTCCGAGATGGCTTGAAATTGCCAGTGGCCTTCACAACCCTTCTTCACTGCTTAACAAGTGCACGGGACACGGGATGAATGTGATAGTTGCTTAATGTTACACAATTTCATACGCTTGCCTCAAAACATGTTAACATGCAAATCGAGTAGGATGGTTAGAAAGATCATTGAAATAGCTAGCTAACATGTTTACGAAACTTCTTGAATCAAATGCAGAGCTTGGATTTTAATTAGCCATTCGCCAGTACATGTGTTCTGTGCTGATCCTCGCTTCTTGCAGGTCCCGCTAACCAGGAAGGACGCGCCAACTAGCTCGGCGACGTTCTTGCACTTTTGAAGCTTCGGCCGTGCGTCGAAGACTCTCTCTCTGCGACTCCACTTTTGAAGGCTCTCGACAGTCCAAGAAAAGATGACTCAGCGTCCTTCCCATCCAGGTCACTGGAGTACTTGTGTATATTGAGGGATGTGTGCAATGTATGGAACGACTATCTCATCGACACTCTTTTGTAATCGAGTCATGTTGTAGCCCGTACGACAATGAGTCTTGTACCAGAGTCTGTAAATGATGTTCATTATCAATAAAGAATCAAGTTCCTTTACTTATTGTGTGATTTAATTTTTTTGCGTACTCTCTTAGATCTCGTGTCTCGGATTTCCTTATGACTATGCCTTGTGCGATCGCAAATTAGGTTCGCACGGCATCACGCCCAGGGGAAGACTATCGATTCGACGGAATCGGGGCGTGACATAATGGTATCAGAGCACGACTTTACGTCTTTGACCTCCAATGTCGAGTTCTAGTCTCCAACCGTTGACCTCGTGTCGATGAGAAGAGTTGTTCCATACGCTGAACCCAGGACATTTTCTGAAACTAACGAGAGTTGCCTTTTCTTTTTCCTACAGTTACGGGAGCTCAGACGGAAGACGAGACGAGCGCTTCCAGCGGCTCGAGTGCTTCTAGACCCGAGCATTTCGTCAACCCAACAGAAATGACGCCTACTGTAGCCGGAACTTCCGGCGACCCGATGCAACGTATGCCGCAGATGCTTGAAATACAGCAACGTCAAAACGAGCTCCATCGTCAGCAAGTGGAGGCTCGTCAGGCTCAATTTGAGAATCGGTTCGAGTCTCAATTCAAGCTGCAACAGCAGCAGCTGAATACTCTCCAGCAGATCGTACAGTCTGTCGTCGGCAACAACAACAACTCAACGATGGCACCTGCCGTGACCCAGCCTGCGGTTCGATCTAACGAAGCTGAACCAGAGACGCCCGTGCTCTCAACTGCGACACCGAGAAGTTCTAACTTCGACGTGTCAAAATTCACTAAAAGCTGCCGTACTTCCTTCAACGGTACAGAAGATCCCTCGGTGGCGATCGACTGGCTGGAGGAGCTGAAAGATAAGTTCGAGCTCTTGGGTGTCGAGGACTCAAATAAAGTCGCATGTGCTCAACTTCTACTTCGAATGAACGCGCACGATTGGTGGGCTGTGCAGAAGCGGACAATTCGACGTGAAGACGAGACAGCGGCGATCTCATGGGCGACATTCAAAAGTGCGTTCGAGTCAGAATATTTTTCAGCAGTCGTACGACAGGAGAAGGAAAATGAATTCATGCAATTGAGGCAAAGGAGTATGACTGTAAGACAGTACGCGGCCGAATTCAACAAACTGGCCAAGTTTGCTGGAGACTATCTGCCTACCACCGCAAGTCGAGCTCGACGATTCGAAGTGGGCCTGCGTTCAACTATCCGTGCGTATGTTTCGGTGGCCGAATACAAAACCATGGCCGAGGCCCTCAACCATGCCATCCGTCTGGAGTTCGAGTATCCTTTTACTACTACCGACGCTGTTCACTTTAATAACAAACGTCATAGTAATGTGGGAGGCAACAACGCACACAAGCGTCAAAATCGCGGCAACGGAGGCGGCAACCAGACGAAGGATCGAGTAGTTTGCACTTTCTGCCACAAAGAGGGGCACTTGGTCAGTGAGTGCCGATTGAAGAACGGTACGTGCCTCGGGTGCGGCCGAGTCGACCATATCGTATGCGACTGCCCGGAGAAGTCAAACCAGCGTCCACGACAACACCATCAGAACCGAGGCCAAGCACCTCGGGCTCCACCGACCGTACAACAGAATGGCCAAGACCGTCGCCCTAATGTTCAGGGCCGCGTCTACGCCATGACCCGAGACGAAGTATTTGTATCTGACACAGTCGTGACAGGTATACTGTATTTCAATAATAAACCTGCTCGTGTATTGTTTGATTCAGGTACCACGCATAGTTTCATATCGGCGGACTTTGCCGCCGAGCACAAATTTCTCCTGACACCGCTGGATCTCGAGCTTACTGTTAACATCCCGTCGGGCATGCCACTAGCTGCGAATTTAGTCTGCAGAGACGGAATCATCTGTATAGGTGGTCAAAAGGTCAGTCTCGATGCGATACTTCTAAATATTAAGGACTACGATATCATTCTGGGGATGGATTGGCTCGGTCCGTGCAACGCAACCATAGACTGCACTGAAAAGAAGGTCACATTCTGCATACCTGGAGTGCCTGAATTTTGCTACTCGTGTGGTGAGGCGTCGCCGACCTGCATGGTAATCTCCGCGATATCTGCTCGACGGATGCTGCATTCCGGGTACGAAGGCTATCTAGCTTCAGTTCGAGACATGCGACAGGATGGTACAAATGCGGATCAGACCAACGTTGTGGCAGAATTCCCCGATGTGTTCCCGGACGAGCTGCCCGATATGCCGCCCGATCGAGAGATTGAGTTCACTATCGATACCTTCTCCGACACTCGACCGATCTCGAAGACCCCGTACAAAATGGCTCCTGCAGAGCTTAAAGAACTCAAGGTGCAGTTACAAGAATTGCTCGACAAGGAATTCATCCGACCCAGCGTCTCGCCGTGGGGAGCGCCCGTGCTGTTTGTCAAGAAGAAGGATGGCTCCATGCGTCTTTGTATCGACTACCGCAAGCTGAATAAAGCCACCGTCCGGAATAAATACCCTCTTCCCCGCATAGATGATCTGTTTGATCAGCTTCAAGGAGCCACGGTGTTCTCTAAAATTGATCTGCGTTCGGGTTACCATCAACTCAAGATCAAGCCGGACGATGTGCCGAAGTCTGCCTTTCGCACTCGATACGGCCATTACGAGTTCCTGGTAATACCGTTCGGCCTAACAAACGCCCCTGCTGCTTTCATGGATTTAATGAATCGGGTGTTCCGACCCTTCCTCGACAAGTTCGTAGTAGCCTTCATCGACGATATACTCGTCTACTCGAAGAATAGGCAGCAACACACTGAGCATCTACGGACCGTGCTTCAGACCCTTCGAAAAAACCAACTATATGTGAAGCGAAGCAAATGTGAATTCTGGCTTAGCAGCGTCGCATTCCTCGGAAACATCATTTCTGTTGAAGGCATTGCAGTCGACCCAAAGAAAGTTGAAGCCGTTGTCGATTGGAAATGGCCAGCGTCCGTCGGCGAGATTCGAAGTTACCTTGGCCTAGCAGGATACTACCGACGCTTCGTGAAAGACTTCGCGAAGATCGCATCGCCTCTGACTCGCCTCACCCAGAAAGGAGTCGTATTTGACTGGTCAGACGACTGCGAAGCTTCATTCCAAGAATTAAAGCAACGGCTCGTCTCGGCCCCGATACTCGCACTTCCAGAAGGGACTGAGGGTTTCCAGATATTCAGCGATACGTTCGGTCAGGGCTTGGGGTGTGTGCTGATGCAGCGGAACAAGATGATATCTTTTGCTTCCCGACAGCTAAAGTCGCACGAGAAAAATTATCCCACGTACGACCAGGAGTTAGTCGCGATTGTGTTTGCGTTGAAATTGTGGCGTCACTACCTCTATGGCGTGGCGTGCACGATCTACAACGATCACAAGAGCCTCAAGTATCTATTCACGCAGAGGAAACTGAACTTGCGGCAGAGGCGCTGGCTTGAACTGATCAAGGATTACGACTTGACTATCGACTATACACCGGGGAAGGGAAATGTTGTGGCGAACGCCTTGAGTCGGAAGTATATTGCCTCGTTATCCATCGACCCCAGACTGCTACGTGACCTAGAAGAGATGGGCATCGAGCTCCGAGTCAAATTCCAGAATGTGCAGTTGGCAAAGTTGCAGTTAGAGCCGAGCTTGCTTGAAAAGATTAAGGCTGCTCAGACGGACGATCCATACCTGAAGAAAGTGCAAGAGCTAATCTCGACAGGCAGGACGACTGACTTTACGGAAGACGAAACCGGCGTGCATCGATTGAAGGGTAGGTTATGCGTTCCGGGCGATTCAGAACTCAGAAAGGAGATACTGTCGGAGGCGTACTATGCGAAATACACATTGCATCCCGGCAGCACGAAGATGTACAAGGACCTCCGTACAAACTTCTGGTGGCACGAAATGAAAAGAGATGTGGCACTTTTCGTGTCGCAATGCATGGCCTGTCAGCAGGTGAAAGCTGAGCACCAGAGACCCGACAAGGAGATGCAGAATCTGGCAATTTCGGAATGGAAGTGGCAGCACGTGTGCATGGATTTTATTGTTGGTCTGCCGAAGACGTCGCAGGAAAATGATGCCATCTGGGTCATCGTCGATCGATTAACCAAGTCAGCGCACTTTATTGCCATCAAAGTTACTTGAAGCGTTGATCGCATGGCACAGATATTGTCACGCCCCGCTCCCGTAGGAGCGATCGTCCTCGCTAAGGCGTGATACCGCACGAGCCTAGATTGTGCTTGTGCAAGGCGGATTACATAACGGCCGATTTCAGCGGCTGCGACGGGGTCGTCGCACAGAAGTCCCAAGCAGAGACATTGAATACTAGCAGCAAAATTTAGAACAAACCCAAGTTATTCAAAGAAGCTCTTTATTGATATTGAAACAACGATTACATTGGGGGCGCAAGGCCAAATTACAATCACTCAAGCTCACTCTTCTCACATTTACAAGTTCACTCTGCTCTCTCTCATCTCTCAATACAAATGCTCGATCCAGCGGAAGCTTCGGAAGGCGAGGTCCATACATTATGTCCTGTATAAGTCTTGACTCCATGCGGCCGCACGCTTCGAATCGCCAAGGAACTCCATGCCTCGACGCATCCAAGCGAGCTTCGCGCCACGAGCTTCTACCTGTGCCTGCACATGTAAACTATGTGGGTGTCAGTACTCAACTGTACTGGTGGAATGAGCTCCTCGCCCACCCATACAAAACCCGCACGTTTACTTTACTTTTGTGCAACTTAGTCCCCTTTATGATTGTCTTTTTATTCTTGTCTTAGGATCAGTTTTAGGACCGACGCCTTGCCTATTTTGTGTCTTTAGACCATCCCGTGCTTGCACAACAATGTCGACTCATACCTTGCCTTAAGACCCTTCTCGTGCCAACAACGTTAACCTATCGAGTCGTGTTTGCCTTACGACTTAAGTCAGAGACGCAACTACGCGATGAAGCTCCCTTTTCTGTGTGACCGTGCTACAAACCCTTGCTGAGGCCGTGCCTCGCAATTCAGTAAGACTTAACCATATCGCCGCCTCGCGGCCCTGGCTACTTTGACCACCAACTGACCCAATCAAGACTTCTGAACTTATGTCGACCCACTTTGCCTTGCGGCGGTTTCCCGACTTAACTCAAACAACTCAACCAACTTAAGGAACTTATATGCTGACAACTCAAGACTTGACGCCACCTCTCGTGCCGAAGCACGACGCCTATGTTGAAATCCAATCTTAGGCCCGAACTTTGTGCTCTAACTGTCCACACCTTCAACTCAACTCAATCCAAAGGCATACACGCGGTTAGCCGCTATTTGCCGACATCTATATGAACTTGGCCACCAGCATCACAAGCTGTACCTTGACGTATAGCTTTGTTAATCGGGATCCTTTCGACGCAAGTAGCTAGCCCCGTCGTAACTCCCCGCTTAACCTGTGCCAAAACCTTACGCACGACTATACCCTGTTCCCTCCTAGGCCGAGTCGGCCCCCATGGCCCAGGGGTTACTGCTCGAGGGTTCATCGCCCTTGTCGACAAGTTGTCAAATGACCATGCAAGACTCGACACAAACTGACGTCTCACACAGTCATTCCTTTACCAAAACCAAGACTTCTATCCTTGAGACCCCTCGACGACCCACGGTCGCGAGCATTCTTTCCTTGAGACCCTTCGACGACCCACGGTCGTGAGCATTTCCTTCCTTGTTACCCTATCATTTGGTTCAACTCATAAATGCCTTTTGATATCCCTTTCTTAAAACTCACCTTGAATCATAGTCCTTGCCTTAGACACTAAGCCCGTGCATCGTGCCTTAAGCCAATCGTGCTCTACGTGATACTCCTGCCCAAGTCGACGGGCCTTGAGATCGAGGGACTACTTAACTTGACAACCGCAGAATGGACGGGACAGCACTTGGAACGACTTAGGTCGACCGGCATAACTTTGCCTAACTTACTCAAGCCTACGACTTAACCCGAGGGACGAGCATAGGCTATGCCAAGCCTTGCACAATGGAACCGTGCACGCTTTATCAAGCGTTCATGTGGATGACGCCTATGACTTAGGCTAACTCTTAGCTTTTGCACCGAAGACCAATATTCCTTCTCCCAAGCCACGGGACGAAGGACCGAGTGTCATTTTCAAAGCACGCCGTGCGCCGACTCTAAGCCAACCGTTGGACCTTTTTTCATGTTCTAACTCATTTCGACCCGTCGGGATTATTCCCTTAGCTATGTGGATTCATCTCTTTTATTATTAAGCCTACTTGTGCAAGTTGAAAACACGATTTATTATGTGAAGGCAAAGATGAGGCAAGTTCACCGAAACTACCCCACCTGAGCGAGCGGTCGCCTTGACCGAGCGATGTCTTCCAGCTGCCGTTGCAAGGCTAAGGCCGAACGCCGTCGGCGTTCCTATTCCTCCGATTGACTGAGCGAGACGGGGCACTACATCATACACCACTCAGAGAAAGTTTCGTCCTCGAAACTAACTGAGTACACTTATCGACTTGTCACTTTACGCAACATTCAAGACTCTCGCACAAACTACGCCTATGCGTTTTGTCAATCCGAGTCACGCTCGCACTACCCTCAATCCTTTCTTCAAAACGTACGGTCTTAAAATCCTCGACACTTCCTCGTTCCTCAAATCTCATTTGAATTCAACGTATCACTTAGTATGGATCGTGCACATATCTTAGGCGTCCCCAAAATACATGCATTTCAACCAAGCCTCGTGATAGCGATTCCCGCCATCATCACTCGAGTCGGATCGTGCACGCATTCAAGCGTCCTTGATATACATGCATGTCAACCGAGCCTCATGAGCGGTGCCTTCACCATTCCTATCGCTCCTCGCTCCGTACCGGAACGTCTGCCTAACTACTAGGCTATGTCTTTCCGTCAGTATTGGAATCATAGTTCCCAAACAACGATATCAACACTGACCCCATCCTAAGGTCAAACCAAGTTGATAGTACGGGGTTTTCTACCCAAGCTCGCATCACTCTGATTTCTAAACATCGAGCATGGATTGCCTACGCACATCCCAATATTTTGTCGCACGGGGTCCGAGTCATTCAGCAAAGCCATCCTATGACAACTTACGTTTCAACCAATTTCTTAACATATCAATCTCACTCGTTCGACAAGCCATTTTGCATAGTCTATCTCTTTGAACACGTTCGACACAAATCGCCTATCCATCCTTCCAAGCCAAGCACGCTACGACACAATTCATTTTCTAAACCCAAATTCACATTTCATACTCCCTAAGTCGTCTATCCCAATCTACAAAATCGATCACAAGGTCATCTGACTTAACAATACGTTGCGCCCCGATCTCACGCAAGTCAGATTATCCACGGTGGGCATGAATCACCATGTACGTTCCCGCGGGATAATTATCCTCGTCGGGACGTAACTCTTGTTTTGCGTCTAGACTAATTCATTCTCGATGCGTGGATTGGACCTACTCAATCCTCAAGTTTATTTCATTCATCAGTCGCAAGTCTAACATCCTCAATTTTCCTTCGCATCAAGCCAACAAGTTGAGACAATCAAAGTTGTCGTATCCTGAATTTCCAAGTTCGATCATTCCCGCGACATGAATCACCATGTCAACGCTCACGCGGAACGATCGTCCCAAATCCGACGCAATGCATGTGCGAGGCTAGAGTTGCGCTCGCACAAGACAAGATCGTCGACGTTGTGGCTATCCGCGTAACCATCAAGACACAATCATTTTCATCCAACATTCATCTCGATCAAAATCCTAAGTATCGCATCCAACCGAACAATAACACTTGCACAATCGTCATTCGCCGAGTCAGAGTACCCCCGAGTTATCGCATATCGATCTTTGATACGCCTCAATACCATCGACGATATGCGTAACCTGACGATCATCCTTTGCAACCAATTTTGAGTCGTGCGAATGATGCCATCGTCTGACTGGATAATTTCCTCGACATTCAAATTCAAGTTCGATCAATATCCCTCGATTCATTCACAACATCAATTTCCTCAAACCAAACTCATGTATCGTTCATCCGTCCATCTTAAGTCATCGACCAACATATTTTCTCAATTCGTATCATTCCTTGCTAACTCAAATCATCGAGCAACATTCAATCCAATCCTTAGAGTCATTCGCGTACTTTAAAATCAAGCCTTCCATGCACGCTATCTACCTGTCGTGCTAACTTTTCGTATACGATCCGTATCAATTTCCTCGATCAAGTTATCCATTCGCTACACCTTAACTTTTCCTCGATTCGATTTCACCTACTCAATCGTTTTCGTATTTCATACTTGCGTAATCCTCAATCCTGTTCACGTTCCGTGCACATCAATTCTAGGTTGTTCGAATCCACTCGTCAAACTTCAAGACTAAGACTTATTCATTGATACTTAATCTATGGCTTTGCATAATGCGACGCTTGCTGATAGACTCATCGACACCCTCGAATCCTCGATCGATCGACATCCCTGAGGCTATCGCATACACCACTCAGGGATGAAGTCATTCAACAAATCCTTAACACTATCGTTCGAATCAAAATCGACTTCTTTGATTCCCGTTCGAACCATTCCTCTATTTCTAAGCACGCTCACCTATATCGCATCGATGATATCGTCGCTCGATAGCACCCCTTATCGACAGTCATCCCACTTACTCAACCAAGTCCAACCTATCCTTGTTTGAAATATTATGAATCCCGCACTCGACTTTGCTAAGGTCGACACAATCCTTGGTGTATATGCCCAGCCCGACTTAGCCAACCATGCTTACGTAAGCCATCTTTTTGTTTTGTCAAAAACTGTTCTCCTATGTTTTGCAAAGTAGATAGACTTATTGTATGGACATCCCGTGGGACAATTGAGAGAGAGCGCACCAACGACATCAACTTGCGGAATCATAATTCAGAGTTCGCAGAAACAACGAGTTAAAGAATTCAATCGATAGTCCAAGGACGTAAAGCCGTGCTCTGATACCATTATGTCACGCCCCGCTCCGGTAGGAGCGATCGTCCTCGCTAAGGCGTGATGCCGCACGAGCCTAGATTGCGCTCGTGCAAGACGGGTTCCATAACGACCGATTTCAGCGGCTGCGACGGGGTCGTCGCACAGAAGTCCCAAGCAGAGACATTGAATACTAGCAGCGGAATTTAGAACAAACACAAGTTATTCAAAGAAGCTCTTTATTGATATTGAAACAACGATTACATTGGGGGCGCAAGGCCAAATTATAATCACTCAAGCTCACTCTCCTCACATTTACAAGTTCACTCTGCTCTCTCATCTCTCAATACAAATGCTCGATCCAGCGGAAGCTTCGGAAGGCGATGTCCATACATTATGTCCTGTATAAGTCTTGACCCCATGCGGCCGTACGCTTCGAATCGCCAAGGAACTCCATGCCTCGACGCATCCAAGCGAGTTCCGCGCCACGAGCTTCTACCTGTGCCTGCACATGTAAACTATATGGGTGTCAGTACTCAACTGTACTGGTGGAATGAGCTCCTCGCCCACCCATACAAAACCCGCACGTTTACTTTACTTTTGTGCAACTTAGTCCCCTTTATGATTGTCTTTTTATTCTTGTCTTAGGATCAGTTTTAGGACCGACGCCTTGCCTATTTTGTGTCTTTAGACTATCCCGTGCTTGCACAACAATGTCGACTCATACCTTGCCTCAAGACCCTTCTCGTGCCAACAACGTTAACCTATCGAGTCGTGTTTGCCTTACGGCTTAAGTCAGAGACGTAACTACGCGATGAAGCTCCCTTTTCTGTGTGACCGTGCTACAAACCCTTGCTGAGGCCGTGCCTCGCAATTCAGTAAGACTTAACCATATCGCTGCCTCGCAGCCCTGGCTACTTTGACCACCAACTGACCCAATTAAGACTTCTGAACTTATGTCGACCCACTTTACCTTGCGGCGGTTTCCCGACTTAACTCAAACAACTCAACCAACTTAAGGAACTTATATGCTGACAACTCAAGACTTGACGCCACCTCTTGTGCCGAAGCACGATGCCTATGTTGAAATCCAATCTTAGGCCCGAACTTTGTGTTCTAACTGTCCACACCTTCAACTCAACTCAATCCAAAGGCATACACGCGGTTAGCCGCTATTTGCCGACATCTATATGAACTTGGCCACCAGCATCACAAGCTGTACCTTGACGTATAGTTTTGTTAATCGGGATCCTTTCGACGCAAGTAGCTAGCCCCGTCGCAAGTCCCCGCTTAACCTGTGCCAAAACCTTAAGCACGACTATACCATGTTCCCTCCTAGGCCGAGTCGGCCCCCATGGCCCAGGGGTTACCGCTCGAGGGTTCATCGCCCTTGTCGACAAGTTGTCAAATGACCATGCAAGACTCGACACAAACTGACGTCTCACACAGTCATTCCTTTACCAAAACCAAGACTTCTATCCTTGAGACCCCTCGATGACCCACGGTCGCGAGCATTCTTTCCTTGAGACCCCTCGACGACCCACGGTCGTGAGCATTTCCTTCCTTGTTACCCTATCATTGGTTCAACTCATAAATGCCTATTTGATATCCCTTTCTTAAAACTCACCTTGAATCATAGTCCTTGCCTTAGACACTAAGCCCGTGCATCGTGCCTTAAGCCAATCGTGCTCTACGTGATACTCCTGTCCAAGTCGACGGGCCTTGAGATCGAGGGACTACTTAACTTGACAACCGCAGAATGGGCGGAACAGCACTTGGAACGACTTAGGTCGACCGGCATAACTTTGCCTAACTTACTCAAGCCTACGACTTAACCCGAGGGACGAGCAGAGGCTATGCCAAGCCTTGCACAATGGAACCGTGCACGCTTTATCAAGCGTTCATGTGGGCGACGCCTATGACTTAGGCTAACTCTTAGCTTTTGCACCGAAGACCAACATTCCTTCTCCCAAGCCACGGGACGAAGGACCGAGTGTCATTTTCAAAGCACACCGTACGCCGACTCTAAGCCAACCGTTGGACCTTTTTCCATGTTCTAACTCATTTCGACCCGGCGGGATTATTCTCTTAGCTATGTGGATTCATCTCTTTTTTTATTAAGCCTACTTGTGCAAGTTGAAAACACGATTTATTATGTGAAGGCAAAGATGAGGCAAGTTTTTAGTATAACGACGAATATTAGGTTACTCTTCAGTATAATTGATGTCTTTTCTTGGATAATTGGTGTGCATTAAATTCGTATGTGCATATTTCGTCTATGTGATTTTTGGATATATACCTACGCTGGGTTATAAGCGATGATCTGATATACAAAGGAGGTGCTGCCGAAATTTTTGTAGACATTTGGATACATTGTATGTTCGGATATTTTTTTATGTTTGGATAATTTAATGTTGGATATTGGATATATTGTGTTGGTAATATTTTGTTGGATATTGGATACGTTGGATATTGGTGTCGGATATGGATATTTTGCATATGGATATATGGTGTTGGATATTGGATACGTTGGATATTCGTGTTGGATATGGATATATGGTGTTGTATATGGATATTTTGCATGTTTGATATTGTGTTGGATGTGTTGCACAAACAGGAAAGAGTCTGTTTTCAGTATTTTTTTTTCAAAAATTAGAAGTTACCGCCGGCGCTTGAAGGTGTACACAACGTCTTCCACGTCTCTCAGTTACGAAAGTACGTGCACGACCCTAGCCACGTGGTAGATTTTGAACAGTTGGAGCTAAAGTCAGACTTATCCTACGTTGAAGAGCCAGTTCAAATCTTAGAACGTAAGGATAAGTTGCTGCGCAATCGAGCAATCCCTATCGTCCGCGTCCTCTGGAGGAACCATTCAGTCGAAGAGTCGACGTGGGAGCTTGAATCGAAAATGAAGAAGAAATTTCCTTCGTTATTCTCGTAGAGGTAGGTTCTATCTTTAAGTTTCGAGGACGAAACTTTTTATTAGTTGGTTATGGTGTAGTGTCCCGTCCCTACATCGTGCCCCGTACTCTGTCCACGGGGTGCGCGAGAAAGGAACACTATCGCTATCGATTTGGTCGGGACCGATAGGTCGGAATCGGCCGAGTCGATCGAACGGAAACGGTTGAATTAAGATCCATTCCACGTTATGGAATGGCTTCTTCGGAACCAAGTCCCATATTCAGCGGGTTGCGCCTCGAGGATTGGCTTTGCGGCTGAGTCGGAAGAGACCTCCCATTGCTCTGGTTTTCATGTCGCACTTGATTTGGCTTTGGCTTTGGTTTTCGTGAATGCGTTTTTCATGAATGTTTTCGATGGGTTTTCGTGACGCATTTTCGAGCTTCGCATTCATATCGAATATCCTTGAATTATACAGTGTTCTAATCAGTTGCTTATGCGATTGCAGGTGATCGCGTAGGCGACGTCAGTGCAGCCAACCGGTCGCTCGCTTGAAGCAAGCCTAAGGCGAGTGGCTGATCTCCTTCGCCTCGTTCCTCTACTTCAAAGCTTAATATGTGAAGTAAAACGAATGATTGTCATAATAGTGTAGAATAAAAGAAATCGTTGCACGATTCCTTACAAAATACTTGTCATCGACCTGCCGGTTTCGGAAAAAGCAAAATGCTTCCTTATACAATCATACTTGGTCTATGCAAAACAATGAATGAATCGATTAATGTTTATCGCAACGATACGGCTAAATGACCAGATCAACTAAGTTCAAAGGAAAACGGTCATTGGATAACTTGTCGACAAGGTGTAGTTTCCTCGAACGGTTACCTAGGCCAAGGGACCGATTCGGCCCATGAGGAACGAGTGTATAGCAAGCGCCAGCCCTTCATCGGCGCGGATTATACGGAAACTTTCGCACAGGGCTTGCTACCCGACGCGAAAGGGTCGCCGTCTAACTCAGCTATAGTCCGAGATGGCTTGAAATTGCCAGTGGCCTTCACAACCCTTCTTCACTGCTTAACAAGTGCACGGGACACGAGATGAATGTGATAGTTGCTTAATGTTACACAATTTTATATGCTTGCCTCAAAACATGTTAACATGCAAATCGAGCAGGATGGTTAGAAAGATCATTGAAATAGCTAGCTAACATGTTTACGAAACTTCTTGAATCAAATGCAGAACTTGGATTTTAATTAGCCATTCGCCAATACATGTGTTATGAGCTGATCCTCGCTTCTTGCAGGTCCCGCTAACCAGGAAGGACGCGCCAACTAGCTCGGCAACGTTCTTGGACTTTTGAAGCTTCGGTCGTGCGTCGAAGACTCTCTCTCTGCGACTCCACTCTTGAAGGCTCTCGACAGTCCAAGAAAAGATGACTCAACGTCCCTCCCATCCAGGTCACTGGAGTACTTGTGTATATTGAGGGATGTGTGCAATGTATGGAACGACTATCTCATCGGCACTCTTTTGTAATCGAGTCATGTTGTAGCCCGTGCGGCAATGAGTCTTGTACCGGAGTCTGTAAACGATGTTCATTATCAATAAAGAATCAAGTTCCTTTACTTATTGTGTGATTCAATTTGTATGCGTACTCTCTTAGATCTCGTGTCTCGGATTGCCTTATGACTATGCCTTGTGCGATCGCAAATTAGGTTCGCACGGCATCACGTCCAGGGGACGACTATCGATTCGACGGAATCGGGACGTGACAGAGTCTGATCTCCTTCGCGAAGATGTGGACGGCTTTGATGGTCTTCTTGCCCATCATTTTTGCTTTCAGCGGCCAGTCGGAGGCTTTTTTGAACAGGATCTCCTCTTGTACTATTGTGTAGTAAATATGGGTGTCTAAAAAGGAAACAGTTTTTACAAATTATAAATGAAAGATCTTTACTTGGAGTAGTAAATTTTGGGGAGAATGGATTTTGGTACCAAGATGAAGAAGTTCGTCATGTGGAAGACGATGTGGGTGATCTTTATGTATATTAGAAGCATTGGATGCATGCAAATCATGATGATACTAGGAATTTTGGTGTTTCACCATTTGGTATGTCTTATATTATTTTTCTACAATTTACTAGTTTAAGTAGCGTGAATAGTATTGTGGATTTGTTAAAATTGAACTAATTAATTGTTGTTTAATTAGATTAAAATTTCTTTTACTAGCGGCATCATGCATGTGTCGACATTTGAATTATTGTTGTAATTATGGTATACAAAAACTCCTTTTTGCCTGTCGGACCCCTACTCCATCCCTCCACTCCTCTCACCCTTCGGGCCTGTCCCCAAATTTCGGAATCGCCCTCCAATATAAGGCCAACACGTGGCTTGCGGGCTAGAACCGCGGTCACGAACCACAGTCCATGTAGCATTGTCCTGCTATACTCCATATACTAATTATGGGGAAGTCGTTTGGTGCTGAACTTACAAAAATCAAGGTGATGAAAATCATGAAGTTTGAATGTAAATATTATGCAGAATAATATTTGTTGCATTATCACGTTTTTAAGTTTGGATTTTTTTTAAGAAAAAAAATGTTATAACAATATCTATTGTATTATTGTATTTTTAAGTTGGAATGTTTATTTTTTGGGGGGCAAAATTATGCTCCATTAATTCATAGCAAAGGTTCATACCTATTCATTTTTTTGGAATGTTTATTCGTAGTTATTCATAGCAAGGAGTACTTGTGTGAAATGCACAAAAGTTCAGAGCTCTACTCCAACCTTGATGTATATATGCAAACTGAACAAATAGAGAGATTCAATTCAAGATTATACGAAGAATGCTAAGATATTTTAATTTGCAACCAAAAAGTAGATTATATTTATTATCTTTAAAGCCCATATTCTTCATTTCAAAGCTCACCAATTCTTTACTTCAACTACTCTTCTACTGAGTTTTATAATATTTTGGAATATTTTCGAGATTTGTCCTTGAATAAATTATATTTCAAGAAAGGTAGCAAACTATAAGCCACTGCACTGTATAGAAATTGTGATTGTGGGATATATATTTTCTTACAAAAAATTTGCCCGATTCTTCTATTTTTTGGTATGCCAGTTTTAAGCACAAGTTACATGGATAAAATGGATATTTAGGTTGCTTATGTAACGTTCCAAATTCTAATATGGCATTATAAATGTATATTTATATGAGCACTCTTGGGCCGTCTGGTTTGGTTTGCGGAATAGAAGGGTAAGAAAAACAATTCTTTGACATATTTTTTCTTTTGAAAAATTATAATTTTTATTGATTTTTCTTTTCGATGTTTGAAAATGCTAAAAAATTTGGAAAGAAAAGTGAATATTTCAATGTAGGAAAGTGATTCTTGGATAGATGGAATCACTTTTTTTGCTTTCTATTTTTTCTTCCTTTGGAATTCACTTTTCTTTCCTTCTCAATTTCTTCGGCACCCAAACATAAAAAAATAATCATTTTCCTTTCCCAAACCAATGATTCCGCGAACCATACAAGCCCTTACCAGTACTTTATCAATACATATTATCAGTGCCGGACTTTAGATTTTGGGGCCTGAGATGATGAACTCTAAAAGTGGTACCCCCAAGCTTAATGTTCATATTATATTTTTTCCGCTTCAGCGAATTTTTTTTATACGGGACATGTTTTCTTCTCTAATCTAATTTACAACTTATCACATTTTCAAATGAATAATCTAAACACAAACACTATTCAATGACATTATCATTATTTTGCAACAAATAATAATAGTTAATGACAAATAAACAATCAACAACAAATATAAAATATTTTCTTTCTTAGTTTATCTATTAGTTTATTTCAATCTCAATAGTAATAACTATGCAATCAAATGACAAGAACATATTTTTCAATAAATTAGTCAAACACAAATAAAGATAATCAACAATAATTTTTAGGCAAGAATATGTTTTTTTAATAAATTATAATTTATAAGTCCATCGCAGTTTTAGATTTCACTTATCTGTGACATAAAAAAAAAATTATGAGGCTTTACTAATAATGTAAGTGACTCATCAAAATGTAATGTAACAACGAGAAGACATTATTGACACAACAATTAAGAAATATACCAAAATATGAGTGCATCAAACAAAATCTAAAAGTTAACAACAATTTATATTATTATAAATAAATAAATAATCAAAGTCTTACATGTGGAAACATGGTGAAAGGCAGGGTCTGACTTATTTGTGGTTTCTAAAAATAATTATTTCACAGTTGACCATCAACAAGAGTCTCTCTCTAAAAAAAATTAAAATCCTAAAAAACAACTTAACCGACGGCAAAAAGACTCTACTAATATTTGTCTCTTCAAATCCAGACGACAACAGTAGCTTACAAGTTCGGGCCTTTTAGTAATATGGACATGATACCACTTGTCTCTTCAATTCAAGTATGATAAGTATAAGTCTACATGATACTTACTACTTGTCTCTTCAGTCAACGGGCCTTTTTAGTTGCCATGGCCACGACAAGCTCTCTAATATTTAAAATACGGACCTTTTTAGTTGGCCTTATATACACTAAAAAAATTTGGTGTCCTTCAAATAGTTTGGAGCTGATTCAGCTGCCTCATGGACCTTATATTAAGTATGGGCCTGCATATTTTATATTAATAAAATCAAAGTATGTTGTCCTTGTTGTAGTTGTGTAGTTCATATGTGTAGCTAGTCTAGCAAATGAAATGAAGAAAATTATGGTGTGTTGCATGTAAAAGAATTTTTTTTCCTCCTAAAATTGTTGAAAACAGCCTAAATATTTAAAATTTGTTTCATATATGTTTATATTTTAATTATAATTTGTTATAGACATGTTCATAATTCAATTAGAATTTTTTACAAAAATATGTGTAGGTAATAGATCATATCAGGTAGTTAAGCTATTAGTTAGATTTTTTTTTTCCTTAATTTTTATTGTGACAACTTATTTATACTAATTTTTAGCTATGATTAGAAGTTAATTTTGAAATTATTTCCTTAGTAATGTTTTTCTTGTTCATTTTTGAACCATTTTGGAACTGATTTATGATAATAGAAATACGTTTTATATATATATATATATATATATATATATATATATATAGTCTTATATTAACAAATAATATTCCATTTATAAGATTGCGTTTATCTCAAACCTTAATATTAAATAGAACCCCATGGCACTCTGATCTACACCAATCCAAAAATATACTGAAAATGGTCGAGATAATAAGTATAGTGCAAAACAGAAAGGGAAATTCTTGTTTGGATGGATGTAATCATTTTTTCTCCTAATTTTTTTCCTATTGGGAATCACTTTCTTTTCTTCCTCAATTTCTTTGGCTCCCAAACATAGAAAAGTAATCACTTTTCTTTTCCAACCCGATGATTCCGTGAACCAAACGAGGCCTGACGGTGATCTAGAACGGAATCAACGACATGGGTTTTGCTAGTTTTGGCGGAAAGAGGCTTTGGAGCGCGGGAAGGGAGCAGCTTTCCGTGGAGATGACTTCGTTGGCGGCACACATGTCGTCGCCTACGGCGGATAGAAACTCGAACGACTCTGTCATGGACGGCACCGACGGGGCAGCTCCCATCGACAAGCTCCTCGCCTGGAGGTCGAAGAGGGAGTTGGTGAAGACATCGCCTTCCGATTTTTCGTCGAGGACGATCGAGGTAGGGATATTTTGGGAATAGGAGGGGTGTTTTTATGCTTATGTTTATGCTAAGGATGGACAAATTTGACAATTAAAGATGGGTATTAGTATCATGGCCAACCCTGAGCTCATAGAGATCCAAGACGAACTTTCAAAATAAGACCGCCATACATAACGTAAAAAATATTAAAGAAAATTTGACTTGCATCCCATTTTATTTATGCATATTTAAGGTACACCCCCACACAACTACAAGAATGTAAGGTATCCTCACTTTTGACGGAAACCGTCTCCAAGTCACGGTCAAACTCCTTGACCAAATTATTTTGACCAAAATACCCCCATCTTCTTTCCCGTGCCCCTTTTGTTGTCCCCTTCCTGCCGCGGGTCTCTGCTCCCCCCACCGTCGCGTACGTCGGAGCCCACCACCCTCTCACTCCTCACGTACCTCCCTCTATAAATACACAACAATCACTCTGTTCATTCTTCCCATCCCATCCCATCCACAGTGACTTCCTTCACATTGCTACTGGAAGTGGTAGCACTGCTACTGGCAGCAGCCACCACCGACACCTCCCTAGTAGTCGCCATCGCTTCCGGGAAGTCGACTTACATAGTCCACATGGACAAGTCCCAGATGCCCCCGCCCTTCGTCGAGCAATCGGACTGGTACTCCTCGTCCCTCAGCTCCGTGTCGGACACGGCCGAGATGCTATATACGTACAACACCATCGTGCACGAATTCTCTGCGTGGCTCACTGGAGAGCATCTCGCGCGACTGGAGGGCTCCGACGGTGTCGTCTCGATACTCCCGGAGATCAGGTACAAGCTCCACGCTACTAGGACCCCCGAGTTCCTCGGCCTCCTCGACCGCAGCGATAGCCAGGCGCCGGAGGCGGGTGCCGGCTGCTTGGACGTCGTCATCGAGGTCCTCGACACCGGGGTTTGGCCCGGGAAGAGGATCTTCGTCGATGCCGGGTTCGGGAGCGTGCCGGACTCCTGGAAGGGGGAGTGCGTGGCCCGGAAGCGGATTCAAGGTGGCGACCGCCTGCAACAGGATGCTCATTGGCGTCCAATACTTCGCCCAGGGCTACGAGGCGAACATGGGGCCGATCGACGAGTCCAAGGAGTCCCAAGTCCCCGCTCGACTCCGACGGGCACATGACGCATACCAGCACCTCGGTCGGGGGCTCCATGGTGGCAGGAGAAGGGGGGTTTGCCGGCGGCCGGAGAAGGGAGGGGGGTCGACTGTTTACCGGAAGGAGGGGGGGAGTCGGCTGGACATGAGTTTGGGAAGAAGAGAGAGGAATATTTTTTTCATAAAAAAATACAGTACTCTATATAGCTAACTCTATATACTTAGGAATATTACCTAAGTGCCATTGGGGCACTAGTCTATATAGCTAATTGTACGCTTCCTGATATAGCTTTTTCAGTTAACTTATTACTCAGATACAATACAGCGCCCACAAAGCGCCACTGAAATGGAGTGAAGCATCTTCTGCGCTACCTCCAAGGGTCTATAGACCTAGGACTATATTGTCCGAATAGTGGGTCTTCCACTTTACTTGGTTATTCAGATGCAGGTTATAGATCAGATCCCCACACAGAGAAATCATAAACTGGATTTGTGTTTACTTTCGGTGGTACGACTATCTCCTGGAGGTCCGTCAAACAGACCAGTGTGGCTATCTCATCCAACCATTCTGAACTCTTGGCAATCCATGAAACAAGCAAGGAGTGTGTTTGGCTTCGCTCCGTCATTCAGCACATTTTGGCATCTACTGGCCTGAAGACTGGTGAACTTGAGCCTACTACCTTTTTAAAGATAATGCAGCATGCGTAGCTCAACTTCAGAAAGGATACATAAAGAATGACAAGACGAAGCACATATCCCCCAAATTCTTCTGGACGCACGACCTTCAAGAGAAGGAACAATTCAAAATACAACAAATTCAATCTTGTAATAACTTAGCAGATTTGTTTACCAAAACACTGACACGATGTACTTTTGTAAAGCTTGTAAGAGGAATAGGGATGAGGCAACTAAAAGACCTGCAATCCTGAAGCTTGTATAGATCAGAGGGAGTAAAACTATAGGATTGTACTCTTTTTTCTTAGGACTGATGGTTTTTCCTACTGGGTTCTCCACAGCCAAGGTTTTAACGAGGCAAACCAAGTTTACTCTAGATCCAGCAGTATCCACCCCATTAGCTTATTGAATCCTGAAGTATTTCATAAGTGGATCCAAGGAAATGGATGAATAAGGGGGAGTATTGTGAAACCCTTACTATTCACCATTATGTCATGAGTTACACATGACCCTTAGGATCATGTAACTCATGACCCTTGGGTTGCCCCTTATCCCTATATATATGGCCCTTGCCATATGATGAAATAACAAAAAGAAAAATACTATTCTACGATCGATATCTAGTATTCCTGCAAACACGTTATCAGCACGATTGCTGAAGCAAGGAGAATCGACGTCCAGATCTCGACGTCATCCTTCCTTTTTTCCTAGTCGATCCGACCAGAGGCTGGTAACACTTCTTAAATTTTTTTTTACAAATTAATTGTTTGAATAAAAATTAGCAATATATATATCTAACAATCTAAGAGTGATATTCTTTATTTTGCTAACGTTCAAAACAAATTTATTTCTTATTAAAACAAATATTGTTCACTGTACAACAAATTGACTTATTGTTAGACCAACTTGTTGTTGAACAAATTGCCTTGCTGTTAAACCAATTGTTACTATTTTGTACAACAATTTTTGTTACTTGCTTGTGTACTCATTACTACTTACTGTTCTGTGTACATCTCATTGAAAAAAAAATTACTTACTGTAATATTGACAGATTGCTTATTAGCTTCTGGACTGAACTGTTTTATTAAGCACCGTAGTATTTTTATTATGAGCTCTGTAACATTTATGATTATGCATAAATATTTAATTTTAATTTATGCATGTTTTTCACATGATAGATAAAATGGCCAAAATAGCGAGTGTCGATTTCGAAGTACTAGATGCTGCTGGAAAAAATTATTTGAGCTGGCATGTGGACCTGAAGTTCCACTTACGTGCCCAGGGCTTATTAGCCACAATTTCAACCTCTCTTCCATCGACTCCGGCCACTGGTACGAAAAATACAGCAGACACTGTTGTGGTTGTTTCTACAGAGAACGTCTCTGATATAGATAAGGCGAAAGCCATTATCTACATCAGGAGACACATTGATCGGACCCTGAAGGCCGAATACCTCACTGTAGAAGACCCAAAGGAATTGTGGATTGCACTGGAGGACCGCTATAAATATCAAAAAGATGTAATCCTCCCACGTGCAAGGTATGAGTGGGAAAACCTTCGACTTCAGGACTTTAAGTCCGTAGCTGAGTACAACTCAGCTCTCCATAATATCACCTCATGCCTGAAGTTGTGTGGTGAAGAAGTCTCGGAGTATCGCATGTTGGAAAAAACTTATACATCCTTCCACGAGAAGGACGCAATCCTCATGCAACAGTACCGTGAACGAAAGTTCAAAAAGTACTTTGAATTGTACTCCACCCTGATGATGGCAGAGCAAAACAGAGAACTTCTCTTGGCCACTCATAACCTACGCCCTGCAGGCTCAACTCCTCTCCCAGAAGCTCATTTTTCTTCCAAGAAGCAGAAGAAAAATAAGGACAAATCTAACATGGGGAATGCCCATAAGAGGCCGGCCAGAAGTCCACCCCAGAACAACTTTCATCCCCAGAGCAGCAAAAGTGGGGCAAAGAAGATGTGGAAGAAGACCACAGAACTGATGTCCATTCCCAAAAAAAATTGGGAGGACAAATGCCACAAATGTGGCATGACTGGACACTGGTCCAGAAACTGTCGCACCCCGCGACATCTACAAGATCTGTATCAAGCAAGCCAGAAGTCTCAAGTTGAAACAAATCTGGTAGAAAAGCAGCCGTCTACTCAGTTCTCGGCAGAAGACTTCGAGAACGACGACCTACTCGACTAGAGCCACTATCTTATTTCATGCTTTTAAAAACTTGTTGCCGTATTTTCATATTATGCTTCTCTTTTATTATAAATTATACATTTTTGCAAGCAACTTATTGACCTCTCTATATCGGCCCGTCGATCGATATAAGAGAATTTTTTTAAAAAAAAATTGTATTTCAAAACCGTTGTTTTAATTACGATTGTTTGTTGTTGTTTTTTTTCATCGATCTATAGATGAAGTGTGAATGCCTTGTGGACAGCGCCTCGACGCATACAATCCTTCGAGAAAAAAGCTATTTTTATAGCTTATATGATTATGACGGTCCCATTATTACGATATCAGGACTATCAAACATAATAGAAGGATCTGGTGAAGTAATTATATTGCTCCCAAATAAAACAAGACTAATAATAAAAGATGCACTATTCTCTCCTAAATCAAATAGGAACCTCATAAGTTTCAAGGACATTCGTTTAAACGGATATCACTTAGAAACAAATGAAACAAATGAGGCAGAATATCTGTATGTTACTCGTCTAAAAGATGGTTCAAAAATTATCTTAGAACGATTCAAGGAACTCCCGTCGGGTCTCTATCATACTCATATTCAATCAACAGAAGCTAACATGATTGTGCACCAGAAGTGTCATTCATCGCCAAAATTTAAACTTTGGCATAATAGACTGGGTCACCCAGGATCAGCTATGATGAAACGAATCATAAGCCAATCCACTGGACACAACCTGCAGAACCTGAAGATTCTTCAGAAGTATGATTACTCGTGTCTACCTTGTTTTCAAGGCAAAATTATAACAAGACCATCCCTTTTGAAAGTGGGACTAGAGTCTCCTAGCTTCTTAGAGAGAATTCATGGAGACATTTGCGGACCTATACACCCCGCAAGTGGTCCATTTAGGTACTTTATGGTACTTATCGATGCATCTACTAAATGGTCTTATGTGTGCCTTTTGTCCATCCGCAACTTAGCTTTTTCTAAGCTATTGGCACAAATAATTAAGTTGCGGGCTGTCACTACCACCTTTCTAGCTTGGGGGTATTTTGGTCATTTTTCAAATTTTGGAAATTTTTGGAATTATTATGTATTATTATGATTTATTAGAATTAATATGATTTTTGGTGATTTTTGATGATTTTTAGGATAATTGATTTTGGGCCTATAGTTGACTTTGACTTGTGTTGGCTAGGAGACTAACCTAGTGACTAGTCTAGGTTATGGCCACTTAGTTAGGTTAAGTAACCTTGGTTTGACCTAATTTAATGAGGTTTAAGTTATTGAAACTAGTTAGGAGTGATTTGGAGTTGTTTAGGCTAATATGGCTTAAGACTTCATGAGTCATGACTTATGGTTTTAACCATTTAATAAAATAACTTAGCCATAGCCTATAGGACTTGGCCCAAAGCCCAATTTAGCAACCCTAACATTTTGTTCAGCCAACCTAGGGATTCCCCCACTATTTAATGCCTCCCAAATCTAGGGCTAGCCTCTTCCTTAGGAATTTATTGCAAGAGAAGAAAGAGGTGAGCTCCCATCTTTAGAAATTCATAATAAATTCATTTTTCCTCCTTTTTAATCCAAACAAGTTGCAATAGATTCTAATTATTGTTTTCTTGCTGTTGGAATTGGTTGTTCTCAGTTTGCTAACAATTTGGAGGAGTTTCACCATCAAGGAGAACATCACTCATTAAAGCTTTTTGAGAGTTTTGATACATAGAGGTAACTTCTTATTCTCACCATAGAATCCTGAGATTTTTGCATCAATAGGGAGCCCTAGACCTAACCTAACAGTAGGAATAGGAAACCCTAGGTTTTCGTGTCCTTTCGTGTCCAAACTGGACACGTATCAATACCTATTTCCTTGTGTTTGATGAAATGCCACTGTGGATTATTTTGTGTTATTTTCGAATAATGTCTGAATGGAAAATCATGTTTTGATGTCGCTTACACGATTCTGAATTACTGGGGTGGTTTCGAGTCGTGTCCGAGTCGCTATGGACTCGCGGACACGGCCCCGCGCGCGGCCTGGCGGATCCCCTGCCTATCGGGGTCCCTACAGGACACGACACAGCGTGCCCTGACACGAAATTTTGTGGGGACTTAGGGGCATCATCTGTCATCCCTCTCCCCAAGTTTCACAACATTTCATGGTCGGATTTGGGAGTTATTGGCCGTACACGAGTTTTTCCCTGACTGTGCGCACTGTGTAAACATGCACTGACACGGCCCTACAACTCTGGACACGACACGCATTGACACGATGCAGACACATGAACACGAGCACCTATACCTAGACTAGGTGGGGACACGAGCACGAGGCTTGGGAAGGCCTGTGTCGGGTGCACGACACGCGTGCACACCCGCACGAGACTGCCCAAGTCTGCTGTATCCAGTTTACCCGATTTTGGGTTTATTGTACTGGACACGTTTGTGTCC
This sequence comes from Iris pallida, assembly GCA_029216955.1. Lineage (NCBI taxonomy): Eukaryota > Viridiplantae > Streptophyta > Magnoliopsida > Asparagales > Iridaceae > Iris > Iris pallida. The sequence goes on along the minus strand of JANAVB010018993.1, from coordinate 22,465,433 downwards.
ACTTTAGTGGACACAAACCACTTGTGTGACACTTGGGTAATGTGGCTATACTGTACCAACCATTAGATTGGTGTTTTAATTGGGATTGTGATGAAATCCCCTCTTTCCTATTTTTTCCTGATACTAGCCTTCAACTCAGATTTCCAGTTTTTAAAATGGATTTTGTCATCGATTTTTACCTATTATAAACTGTTAATTTCATGGTTTCTAGCTTCTAACTTGTTCACCTAGTTGATTGCTAAATGTATGTTGAAATTTGGATGGTTTGGATGAGAATTTGGTTCAAAATCTGAGAATTTGCATTTGGGACTGATGAGTGATTTTAAATGTGATATTATAGGTTGTTTGAACTCTGATTTCAGAGTGTATTGAACCCAATACTATGTACACAATACCTGAGATGTCTTCTTCCCTTTTTAACTGATTTAGCAGCTATTACTATTAGTGGTTGGACTGTTTTGAATGATAAGTGGACTGTTTTGTGAAAACTGAATGTTAGACTAATGATAGTTTAGAATTTTATTTGAAATATTAAACTGAGATTTACCTGTTTATCAACCTGAGAATTGTTTCCTATTTTTTTCTTTCCAAAAACTGAATAGGACACTTGATAGGTTATTTGATATATCTGAGATTGCCTTGATTGATGTGAACTCAGAAATCTGAGAACACATGTTCAGTTATTTCCTGTACACAGTATTCTTTAGCATGCACACATATTAGGATTTCTAGTTTTCCTCACTCCCATATTGCCTCACTGTCACATTAATCCACACTCTCACACACAACACTTTGGTACATGAGACACTGTCATTTGGTTTAAACTGAGATTATATCCTGTTTTCACAGGTTTTTTCCCTCACAACCACACACATATCTGAGATGTGAACTCACTGTTTCACTCACATTGCTATGTATATAACACATCCATAACACACACACACATGATATATATATTACCTTCCTATACACCCACAAATTCACTTAACACATATCCTATTACACCACCCTATTTTTCTGTCACTTGACACACCATATCATGTCACACAAGCACCCTCTCTCTCTTTCTTGATATTTATAAGTCCTTACATGTATAGGCTATGGTTGTATGTAGGCATATATAATAATATATGTGTAAATTGTATGAGTATATATCTATACTTCTATGTTAGCAAATGTTGTAGGATTTATATCTAGATATATGTGATGTATTATATGGTGTTTAAATCAATGGGTGTAATGGTAAGGTTGTAGACTTGCTAAGGTATTCTAGAATTAGCTACTAGCTATATTGTGATATAGCTAGTATAGGCTTGCCTAGCCTTGTTAGGATTGTGTTAGCTAGTGTAGATTAGAATAGCCTAGTTTAGACTTGATTAGGCTAAGTTGACCTAGTTTGACTTCTAGGGTTGACCAAAGTTGACCAAGAGTTGACTTTGGCCTAGATTGACCTAGAATCATGTAGAATGCATAGTAGGACTGCATTTCACTATTCTGGACTTGTTGGGACTTGTGCTGTTCTGATTAGGAGCCAGACACCACTCCTTGGACAGTACGTTTCATATTGGACACTCAGATACAGGCGAGTACATTCTCTGATCATTTCATATCTTGCTTAAAATTATTTCCTGCAGTAGATTACTTTACTTGTACTGTCACGACGGTCACACGGATTGGTACTATATGGATCCTTTCTTGAGATGTTATCCTTAGGGAGCATCGAGTACTACGTGTTCTGTGCGTTTCACTTACATGGCGTATCACTATGCTTCTTGGTTCACTTGATTACTTGTGACATGTACCCTCATGATCACAGAGTCTCTTGAATCTTACACAGTTGGGTAACCCCCAGACTCCCCATTTATGGGACATCCATGTATCACCCTTCGGGGGCCGTGCATGGAATCATATAACATAACCTGGCTGGATCCTTGTGTATTGATTGGGGGTACGGGGAGTAGAAGTGGACATGTGAATAATACACCAGTAGTATCTTCATTGAATCATTCCGTAGTGTCTTCATTGAATCATCCCAGGCCATTTACATGTTCATGTTGTACTCTGACTCACTAGTCACTGCTAGTTCTCTATGTATAGTAGATATTTCTATTACAGTTCTCTCTCTGTTTTTATACTGCACTTCTTTCAGTACTTGTATCTTACTTTACTGCTTGTTTATATTTTCTAACCTGCTATGATCTGTTGAGATGTACTGTGCTCGCTCCTATCCTGACTGGACCTGTTGAAAATATTACAGAGGACGAGGAGGAGGCCTGCCTGGATACCTACTATGGGGCAGCCTTAGATGACACCTGCGAGCTGGACCCTCAGGAGGACCCAGCTCTAGCTGAGGATAGCATCCCGATTGCCTAGACTAGATTAGTTAGGCTTATCTTACTTTATGCAGTCTTGAGACATGTTTTAGTTAGACTTTATTGGAGTTCAGAGTTGTATATATTCTTTCATCTGAGACCTTGTACTGTTGGATATTGCTGGGATTATCTTAGACTACTGCTTTTATCTATTTTATTCCTTGAGTTCTATTTCATATCGTGCTATCTCTTCCCTAGTTGTGATTGAGTTTTCTATTGCTATGTCACCCCCATTCGGGGAGTATAAACTGTTTAGAGATATATATTGTTAGATGTTGTGACCTAGGACAGCGTTCTACCGCTGTCACGCCCCAGAACCAGAATACTGGAGAGCGGGGGCGGACATAGCCAGCTACGTATAATGAAATGGAATCCATCCCACTATACGGTCACGGCTGTCTAGAAATATGAGGGTTTATCTACAAGCCATCAGTCTCTTAAGGTCATAATTATCCTATTGTCTCAATCTCAACAAGTAATGATAATAACAAGATATCAGATCACCAAATATACAATTGTAAGGCGTCCCAAACATTACATATCCAGATGATCATGAAGCTAGTCGTACAAAATGTAAGGACTAGCAAGAGTTAGTCATACATGATCAACCTCGAGTTGCCAATCATGTTACAGCCCGTAGGCAGACAGTAAGTAAAATGTACACGAGCTAACACTTGCTCGGTGGCTAAACGCCTCAAAAGAATAATGTACAATTACAGTAGGAGAACAAAAGAACCCACTCGTTGCCAGGATTCCCTCTAGTGGTCACCATCTGGCTGGAAAGCAGGTAGATCCCTTGCTGCTGCTCCGGTATCTGGCCATACAAAACCAGCTAGGTCAGACCCCAGAAAGAGCAAGTGCCACAAAGGAGGCCACGAAATAAGAACAAAGCCAGCAATTAGCACAATAATAGTAAGGTAATAAGGACAGGAATTAAGAAAAAACATAACAGGTGATATACGATGAGATAACCATGGGACTATTCAGATAACCAGGTCACAACCCGTAAACCAAACAAGGACCGGGGTTGTAACCCTTCGTCTGAACGGAACTTGGATTCTTCCACCATTTTTCGGCAAAATATAAGAAAATCATGACAGGTAGTAATCTTGTGCAGGAAATCAAGACAAGACTAGACATGTTATACTTTATTCAATCAATCACGGCCAAGCAGATACTACGGCTTACTACTTTAACTAACTAGGGTTATCACAGGCCTAGTTACTAGCAAGATGCAATGAGAATTCCAAGTCCGGTTACCTGTTTGTTACTACCTGAGTGATCCCAGCAAGAAAAGAAAAAGATAGCAGGATATAGCAGACACACTGTAGTAAGATACATGTGTCCTAAGGTACCGCACTCGACGGCGGACTGGAAGTGCGCTCATCTCGACGGATAGCAACAAATCCCATATATATATATATATATAAGGACGGGACCAAAGGAGCAACAGGTAACTGGGGATTTCTCTATGAACTATTTAATCCATCTAGTCATTAACCTAGCCAGATTCAGTATGAATCCCTGACCGTGGGAAACCAGAGATTCATGTCCTAGACATGATGTGAGACAAGACTGGTGGATTTAACAAGCAAGCAAGAAGAACTACCCACGGTGTCAAGGCAGGTCAAGTTAAGTTAGCCGTCGCAACAGCGTTAAGATATCAAGATAAATCATGTCAGGGTACTTGTCAGGAGTGCGTCACGACGGGCCACTATCATGTCAGGTTGGTCATGTCAGGAGTGCACCACTACGGGTCACTGTCGTGTTATGCTAGTTCCTGGTCATACCATGCCATGTACAATAGTCATTCCAAACATATTAAGTAAAATTAAGTTCATGACAAAAGGCGTAAGGATATAAAATGGGCGTAAAATATCTAATAAAATATCAATATACAGGGCTATAGAAGAGCCAAGCTTAAAGAAATAAGACCAAAACTCCAAGGGTCAATAGGTTAAGCAAGGGGTCAGGGGAGCAGCGTACGAAAAGTCACGCACGCTGAAAGAGCTGCGTACGTGAAAAGTCACGCACGCTACAGAGCAGCGTAGGTGAAAAGTTACGCACGCTCAAGGGAGCTGCATACGTGAAAAGTCACGCACGCTCAAGGGAGCTGCATACGTGAAAAGTCACGCACGCTCAAGGGGGCTGCATACGTGAAAAGTCACGCACGCTCAAGGGAGCCACGCTTCCAACAAAAAGCTTACTGTCTGCGTACGTAGCGCTAAGGAGCGCGCGCAGCTCAGTGTGCGTAAGCTAAACAGCTCTGCACACTGCTCACTGTCTTCTCCAAACAGCAAGAACACCATGGCTGAATCCAAAGCTTCAAAAGCTCACAACTTGGCCATCCGAACTCCAAATCCGGATTTTCAAAGCTCCAACTTGGGTGAAACTGAATGCTCTTCCACATGGAAGCATCAAAAACCCATAAAATCCAACTAAAGTAGATTAAACCATGCAAAATCCAAAAATAGCTAAACCTAGATCTAGAACAAAGGAAGCTCCAAATCACAAAATAGCAAGTCCTAATGTTGATCACCATGACCTAAACTAGCAAATGGACAAATAAAAGAGGGTTCTCATGTGGTGGCAACCGCCGACACTGCGGCGTAGGCTGGGCGTTGTTTCTTTCTCGTACCCTCACAGTGGGTGCGGGTCGTGACACGGGCTCATTTTTTCGATAACCATATCAAAAAATTAAGACTTGATAATGTGGGTGAATTTACTTCACAGGTTTTTCAAGACTATTGCCAAGCAACTGGCATCGAAGTTGAACATCTTGTAGCTCATGTTCACACCCAGAACGGGTTAGCAGAATCTCTTATTAAGAGATTACAATGGATTGCTCGTCCATTGTTGATGCAGTCACCGTTGACTGTGGAAGCTTGGGGTCATGCTATATTGCATGGCGCATCACTTATTAGAATACGGCCTTCTGGAGGTCATATTCTATCTTCGATGCGGCTCGCTTATGGTTCACCTCCAAATATCTCTCATTTGAGAGTTTTTGGTTGTGCTGTTTACGTCCCCATTGCTCCCCTACAGAGGACCAAAATGGGTCCACAACGTCGATTAGGTATCTATGTTGGGTTTGACTTACCCTCTATAATTAGATACCTAGAACCCCTGACGGGTGACGTATTTAAGGCACGTCTTGATGACTGTGAGTTTAATGAAGGATTATTTCCTAAACTGGGCACACAGTCTAAGAAGCCAGAAGCTTCTAAGATAATTTCTTGGGACACAAAAACTTTGTCTCATTTTGATCCACGTACAAGTTAATGTGAAGATAAGATCATGAAGATATTACATCTTCAGAGCACTGTACATCTACTTCCGGATACATTTACTGACAACCAGAAGATTGTCAGATCACACGTCCTTGCTGCCAACACGCCAGCTAGAATTGACATCCCCAAAGATGGATGCAATCCGCCGACAGCAGAAATGGCAATACCTCAATTAAAAAGAGGACGCCCACCAGGTTCGAGAGACAAAGTCCCTCGTAAAAGAAAAAATCCTGGAGAAATTAAGAAGATCCCAACACAGGATGCTGAGCTCAGATCAGCTACCTCTCCCCTCCTAGTTTCCCCTGAAGAGGAACAAACAGGAGAAATATCATTAAATTATGTACGTACTGGAGAGGTACTGAACAAAAAAAGCACAGTCGTCGACGACGATTTTACGTTCAATATTGCCGTTCACGTCACTGAAAATGACGATGACATCGATCCACGGTCTCTAACGGAATGTAAACACAGAGGCGATTGGCCAAAGTGGAACGAAGCAATAGGAGTAGAGCTGGACTCACTCTTGAAACGCGAAGTCTTTGGACCAGTAGTCCAAACACCTGAAGGTGTAAAACTTGTAGGATATAAATGGATCTTCACAAGAAAAAGAAATGAACACAACATAGTTGTGCGCTACAAAGCACGCCTTGTAGCACAATGTTTCTCCCAGAAACCGGGAATAGATGACGAAGAAACATATTCTCCGGTCATGGATGGAAATACCTTCAGATTCCTGATCAGCCTCTCTTCTCTGAAAAGCCTAGAAATACAGCTCATGGACGTTGTGACTGCATATCTTTATGGCAATATAGATAAAGATATCTATATGAAACTCCCTGAAGGATATAAAATTTCACCAGAGAAAACAGATAGACCTCGGGACACCTATTCTGTAAGGTTACAAAGATCATTGTACGGTCTTAAACAATCAGGAAAAATGTGGTATAACAGACTAAGTGAGTTTCTTGCTACGCAAGGATTTACTAATGATAAAGTCTGCCCGTGTATCTTTATAAAAAGATCGGGAACATGATTTATTATAGTCGCCATTTATGTAGACGACTTAAATCTCATTGGATCCCCTGCAGAGATCACTGAGATATCTGAAAGCCTTAAGACAACTTTTGAAATGAAAGACCTAGGGAAAACAAAGTATTGTCTTGGCTTACAGATAGAACACCTAAAGGGTGGTATCCTGTTACACCAATCTACATATACACGAAAATTACTTAAACAATTCCACATGGATAAATGCCATCCCCTTAGTACACCAATGGTCGTTCGATCATTGGACGTAAAGAAGGACCCTTTTCGTCCACTGGAAGAGGGGGAGGAATCATTAGGTCCTGAAGTACCTTACCTAAGTGCCATTGGGACACTACTCTATATAGCTAACTGTACGCGTCCTGATATAGCATTTTCAGTTAACTTATTAGCCAGATACAGTGCAGCGCCCACAAAGCGCCACAGGAATGGAGTGAAGCATCTTCTGCGCTACCTCCAAGGGTCTATAGACCTAGGACTATATTACCCGAATAGTGGGTCTTCCACTTTACTTGGTTATTCAGATGCAGGTTATAGATCAGATCCCCACACAGAGAAATCACAAACTGGTTTTGTGTTTACTTTCGGTGGTACGGCTATCTCCTGGAGGTCCGTCAAACAGACCAGTGTGGCTATCTCATCCAACCATTCTGAACTCCTGGCAATCCATGAAACAAGCAAGGAGTGTGTTTGGCTTCGCTCCGTCATTCAGCACATTTTGGCATCTACTGGCCTGAAGACTGGTAAACTTGAGCCTACTATCCTTTTTGAAGATAATGCAGCATGCGTAGCTCAACTTCAGAAAGGATACATAAAGAATGACAAGACGAAGCACATATCTTCCAAATTCTTCTGGACGCACGACCTTCAAGAGAAGGAACAAGTCAAAATACAACAAATTTAATCTTGTAATAACTTAGCAGATTTGTTTACCAAAACACTGCCACGATGTACTTTTTTAAAGCTTGTAAGAGGAATAGGGATGAGGCAACTAAAAGAACTGCAAGCCTAAAGCTTGTATAGATCAGGGGGAGTAAAACTATAGGATTGTACTCTTTTTCCTTAGGACTGATGGTTTTCCCCACTGGATTTTCCACAGCCAATGTTTTAATGAGGCAAACCAAGTTTACCCTGGATCCAGCAGTATCCACCCCATTAGCTTATTGAATCCTAAAGTATTTCATAAGTGGATCCAAGGAAATGGATGAATAAGGGAGAGTATTGTGAAACCCTTACTATTCACCATTATGTCATGAGTTACACATGACCCTTAGGATCATGTAACTCATGACATAATGGTGAATAGTAAGGGTTTCACAACAGGTCAAAGGGATGTCAGTAAGCTATGGACGTTTTTGTCAAAAGTGGGGTAATTTACATTCTTGTAATTGTGTGGGGGTGCACCTTAAATATAGATAAATAAAGTGGGGTGCAAGTTAAATTTTTCAAAATATTAAAAAACAAAAAAGTAACAACCAAGGATTGAACATATAATCTTTAGTACACTTAGATCTATTTGAGATCCAAACTTATTAACATATATTTTTTTTAAAATAGTTTTTTTGGGCCCCTTATGATCCAAGGGCTCTGATTCATGGTCCTGACCGTCCTAGGCCAGGGCTGACTCCGATTAGTATTTTCAAAAACAAAATCTAACGAATTTTTTACGAACCAAATCAAATCTTTTATTTGGTCCAATTCAGATCGATTCTGTTTATTCTCGATCCAAGTTCACCCCTACTTTTGTATGCATACATATATGTGTCGATATACAAACTGTTGGTGCTTTCTTTACATGGAGAGAGCTTGCTCTCAACATGCCTTGTAAATTTTAGTCCCACATCGGAAATGCACCATGAGTTATCTCAACATATATACTTGGGTGTGTTGTTGAGAGATGCACATGGGGTGGTGATCCTAAGGAGGGAACCATGTGGGTGATTTTACTAGGAGGTAAGAATAAAGCTCCAAGGATTAAGCATTAATGCTTTTGTCATTCTCTTGGATTAATTTCACTTGGAGCTAAGCCCCAAAGGGGCTTAGCGACTCGGACTCGGACTCGGACTCGGGCTCATGGGCTCATGAGGCGTAATGTGGCGTTTTGTTGGCGCACTTTGCACTTAGCACGTCAGCAGTCATGCGGTCTTATGCGGCTCATGCGGCTCATAGGCTCATGCGGCCAGGCTGCTGCTACTGCTGTCGCATGGAGGGATTCGCTGACTGTGCAGATTCAAATCGGTTATGAAAAGGATGAATCAATGCAATTAATTCAGATCCTATCTTTGTGGGATTTGAATTAATTTCGTTCCTATCTTTGTGGGATTTGAATTAATTCAGTTCCTATCTTTGTGGGATTAGAATTAATTCGTTGCTATCTTTTTTGTGATTTGATTCAATCTTTCCATAACTGAAGAGGCGGCTAGGGTTTCCACCCTCTCTCTATAAATACTCTCTTCCGGCCTCCTTTATGAGTACTACGAAAATACAAGTCAGAAAAGGAGAAAGAGAGAGAGAGCTGCTGCCGCCATTGCAAGTCCATCCGAGGAGTCTGAACAGAGGTGACTTCGAGCGTTCCACAAGTTCTTCAACTTGCTGGTTCCTGGAAGCAGATCGTGTGGGACGAATCTTGCTTTGAGCAACGGTGTTTTGACACCCCAGCATTGTTCTTCTTCTCATCTCTCTCTAGATTATTGTAACTTATTCTGTCCCAATTGCAACACGTTTGCAAGGAAGAACAAGAGATCTTCTCTTTGCTATTTTTCTCCTTCATATTGTAATTTGGCTATTTAGTTTTATTCGTAGATCTTGAGTTTGATCATCACAAAGTTTTGTGTGACATCTCAGATCTCGATTGCATTAGTTTTCATCTTTGATCAAGCTCCCGGGACTAACACAAACTAAATAGATTTAGATATTGTATATTAGCCTAGTAGAATAGTTGTAGGACGCTATAATGTTTTTGATGGAAGACAATATTCTTTGACATGTGTCTCATATGTGTCCATATGATCAAACCATTTAATTAGAATTCAAGACCTCTCTCCAAACATTCTTCATCCCTGACTTCGTTCGGCCCCCTCGTGAAGTTGGCCATGTTCAATTTCTTTTTAACAATAGCCATAAACAAGGCATGTTTGGTACACATGAAGTAAATTTAAATTTAGATTTGGACTTTTAAGGAAAAAAGAAGAATAGAAATTTATGCACTTTCTTGTTCTCCTAATAGACGACAAATGTGTGTGGTTGAGGTAAGGAAATGAAAAATGAAAAGTGAAAAAAAGTAAACATGTGTGTTTGGTTGAGATAGAAAAGTAAAATATATAAAATGAGAAATATATAATAATTATAATAATTATAATTATTATAATTATTATTTTATTATTTATTGTTAATAAAAATATATGGTTAATTAGTTAATTATTCTAATTATATACACAAATATCTAGTATTAAATTAATACTTTAACTAATTAATATCAACTAATTAATATTAAATATATTTAATAAACTATGTTAGATATTTATAACTTAGTTTGAGAGAGAGAGAGAGAGAGAGAGAGAGAGAGAGAGAGAATGACCAGATCGTTCATTTTTTTTTTGAGAGACTTCTTCCCCCCTGCATGGTCGTGCGGCTGTGGCCGCTGCAGCTGTTCCTTCTCCAGTCGAGTCATGAGGAGCAGAGGTGTGGCCACCTCGACGGCGGTCAGACTTGACACCGACCGCTACAGTCGTCTCGACGGAGGAGGAGCCGGGTGCCGTCTAGAAGGCGGTTGACCGCTATAGGCGGATAGGAACTGGAACGATGGAATTTTTCTCTAATTTGTTTTTTTTTTTTAAATTCGACAGCCAATTTCCTTCCACATCCTAAAAAATAGATGGGAACTTGAACGACGGATTTGGAAGGTGACATTAGGGGAACATAAACTGCAATTTAGTTTTTTTGATTGCCTTTCTATGAGTTTCTTCTCCCAACAAATGGAAGCAATGAATTTTAGGACACTTTCAGCTAGAAGTTGAAATTCACCTCCAAATTATGTTTACTAAACCTGTCCTAAAAGCAATTCAAGACAACTTGTAAATAGTAATTTAAAAACCACCAGTGTTGCAACAGACTTTTTGCTAATTGAGGGGAGCACAAATTTGTTGATTGTTGCATGATTTTTGTTGTCGTTGCATGAAAATTTCAAGACCTTTAAAGATTGAAAATAGGGCCTCCTTTGGTTCACGGAAGGGAAATTGATTCCCTTTACTTTCCATGGAAATAAAAAAATAGAACTTTTGTTTCATTTTCTTTCCGTTGTTTGGTAAAACAATAAAACTACCTAAAAAAAGACCATTTGATTTCTTTTCGAGTGTTTGGTTGATACAGAAAAGAAAAACAAAAATATATCAATATTCCAATAATATCCTTACTGTTGTAATTCATCATCATGGTGACTCTTCACCTTTGTAACTCCCAAGTGACTTCATCATCATGGTGACTCTTCACCTTTGTAACTCCCAAGTGACTTTTCACTTTGTAACTCCCAACCTCTCTCTTCCTATATAAAGAGAGGTTGGGATGGCTTGTAGAAAGATATTGACATATATTGATATAAAGAGAGGTTGAGCTAATTGTCCACAACACGTTATCAGCACTTTGCTCGTGCAACGCCGGAGACCCGACGTACCGTTCGCCTCGACGTCCGCCGACCGTTGCCCCGCGCGCACCCCGTCGCTCGTCGCCGATCCCGCGTATCCGCAATCGTTTTCCCACTTTCTTCCACCGTACGGTAAGAAAGGTAAAAAAAATTTTATGATGAATACTGAATATTCAAGCTTCATAGTTAGCACTGAAAAATGATAAACATGTTCTTGTGATGACTTCGGTTTTGTATTAGCAAATATTACAAAATCAATTGATATTCATGTTGTAAACATTTTCAACTTTTGTGATGACTTCGGTTAAACATTTTCAACTTTTGTTCATTTTGTATTAGCAACAGTTTTGTACTGAAAAATGATAAACATGTTGAGAGCACTCTTCTACAAATCAATTGATATTCATGAACTGTTATAGATTTGAGACATTGTGGTTCACCCATAAAAGCAAGTAGCATAGCTTCAACCCAACAACCAGTATTACATTTGTACTGTTACATATAAAGTTGTTGGCTTGCTCCATAAAATATAAAATTCTTTTATTGCCTACTGTTACATATAAAGATTCTTTGCTTGCTTGACTACTGTTAAATATACATAACAATTTTGCTTGCTGCTATATCTGATAGATTAGTAGCTACAAGTGCTTCGTTAGAATACTTCACAATTGCTAGATGTCTTGGTACTGACTGTTAGAGGTATAATTATTTTTTTTAAGTTTCATTGCAACTTGATACGTCTATCAAACTGTATGTATCTTAAAAAAAAATATTCAAAAATAAATTTTGCTTATAATTTTTTAAACTTTGCTATAATCTAGCCTTTAGCATACTAGTTTTTTTTTTTTTTTTTTTAAAAATATATATATTTGTTAGTTAATTTCTGAGGAAATAAATTTTTGATAGCAAATTTTTATGTTGAAAAAGAAATTTTATATGCTAACATTTTTTGGTAATGATGGATTTGGAGAGCCCCGACGAGCACCTCAGTGCCATCTGTGCCCTGCCGAGCACCTCAGTAGCATTTTTTTTTATGTTACTCAGTGAATTATTGTAACAGATGGATAGTAAAAAAAATTGTATTTTTTTTCTCGCTATTTTTTTGGCGTCGCTTCATTAGACGTCGAAAAAATAGTTGATATTTTTTTTGGTGCCGCTTGCTTAGGCACCAATTCTTTTGTGTGCTGTTGCTTGCTTATGTTGTACGTTTTTTTTAGCGTAATGACTTAAAAATTGAAAATTTGGTTTTGGCTATATAAACAAATTCTGGCACCGCCAAATTTGGGCCTCCCAAAATTAACTTTTTTGGCTAATAATTTTTCAAAGGCAACGTTCATTTTGAGCACGCACTAAATTGTCACCTATTTTGCACAATTCGCAAATAGCGTGAATTTCTTGAAAAATCTTATTTATTCTTACATTTGACAAAAATTTTATGAAGTCTCTCCGAATAGGCTCATCTACTTGGGTATGATGTCAGAAAGAACTTGGGGCTTGGTTCTTAAGAGGTCCCCGGTGACCCTCCTCCCCCATTTTCCCGCCTGGTCATATTCACGTAGAGCTACTGAAAGGGGTTGACCGAATATTATTTTTTTGCTCAAATTGTATTTATAATTATGCATTTTTGCAAGAAATTAATTGAACTCTCTATATCGGCCCGTCGATCGATATAAGAAGATAATTTTTAAACAAAAATCGTTTTTTCAAAACCGTTGTTTTTATTTACGATTGTTTGTTGTTGCTTATACAAACCAAATCCATATAAACCTGTCGTTTTATATGTTGATTGATCAAGATTTTTTCTCCTGTTGTAGAAAAATGTCGATCAAGATTGATTTTCCCATCCTTGAAGCCTCTGGCAAGAACTACTTGGACTGGACGCAAGACATCCAGAACCATCTAGATGCGCAGGGCCTCTTGGACGTCATCTATAACGAGGAAGAGCGTGAAGTGGAAGTCACTCGCTCAATGAACGCCAAAGCGATGATTCTATTCCGTAGGCATTTATCTGACGCTATGAAGTCGGAGTTCATTGAAATATCCTCGCCGAAGACGCTATGGGACTCTTTGAAAGAGCGCTTCGACCACCAGAAGACCATATGGCTACCTGAAGCACGCCATGACTGGTTGAACCTGCGCTTCCAAGACTTCAAGAGTGTAACTAATTACAACAATGAAGTCTGCAGGATTCGATCACTTCTCCAATACTGCGGTGAGATATTAACCGACAGTGATCTATTGGAGAAAACATACACCACATTTCCTTCCACTGACAACTTGCTCCAGAAGCAATACCGTCAGTCTAAGTTCACCAAGTTTTCCGAGCTCATCACCCAGCTTTTACTAGACGAGAAGAACAGTCTCATTTTAATGAGAAACAACAATTCTCGTCCTGCTGGAACAAAGGCAATTCAAATGCCTGATGCAAACGCTCTCCGTGGACCAAATCTACGGTGGAAACGAGACAAGGGCCAGTCGTCCCAGCCAAGGAACAGAGGCGAGTTTAAGTCTCGCCATCCAAAGCGAGGTTCTAACAAGAACCAAGGACCTTTGACTCCTAGGCAGTCTCATGGTAAGAAACAACGGGCCAGTCGTCCCAAAGCGAGAGTGGAAGGCCAAGCGCCTACTCTCTGCTACAAATGTGGTGCTTATGGTCATATGCAACGGACTTGCAGGACGACCCCCCAAGAAGTTAATAACTATCACAAGGGGCGCCGGGCCGAAGCAAATCTGGTCAACGAATGCGAAAATCTAAATCTTGAGACCCCCGATTTTGTAGCAGAAATGGAAGAATAAATCTTCATTTTCTATCTATGTTTGATTTAAGTCATGAAACTTTTGGTGGTTTGTATTTTCTGTTTTCTCGATAAAATTAAAGTTCTATTTCGAGCACTTTCCTCAAACGTGTGACAAACTTTAATTTTTTTTACTTATAGGCATGGACCACAGGGCAGTGGATTGTCTGGTTGATAGTGGAACGACTCACACTATCTTGAGAGATAAATCATACTTTATCTCCTATACGCCTAAAGTAACCTCAGTGACAACCATTTCGGGACCCTCAACCCTTGTTCAAGGTTTTGGCAAAGCCCGTTTTTCGTTGTCCAATGGTACTCCTATTGAAGTATCAGAGGCCTTATATTCTCCAAGGTCCAGTCGTACCTTATTGAGTTTTAAGGATATTCGAGAAAACGGATTTCATGTTGAAACTGCTCGAGAACATGGCTTCGAGTATCTTTTCATTACCTCCACTCAGTACGGCCAAAAGCGTATCTTGGAGAAGTTGAAATGTCTTTCAAGTGGTTTGTATCTCACTATGATACAACACATCGAGAGTAATCTCATCATTCGCCGAGCGCCAGTTGATGAGAGGACTTTTATGCTATGGCATGACCGGCTGGGTCATCCGGGTCAAAATACGATGCTTCGCACTATGAATGCATCACATGGGCATCCTCTTGGAGGAAAGAATTTCGTTATAAATCCGAAAAGCCTATGCCAAGCTTGCTCGATTGGGAAGACGAATCTCAAGCCACTCCATGTGAAACCTATGAGATTGGTTTCCCAATTCCTTGAGAGAATTCATGGAGATATTTGTGGACTAATCCAACCAACATGCGGACCATTTAAATACTTCATGGTTTTGGTTGATGCATCGACTAGATGGTCACACGTAGTGTTGTTGTCCACCCGAAACGCAACGTTTCCTAAACTCCTCGCCCAGATCATTAAGTTAAGGGCTCACCATCCGGATTATCCGATAAAGTCTATTAGACTTGATAATGCTGCTGAGTTTACATCGAAGACTTTCGATGACTATTGCATGACTTTGGGAATAAATCTTGAACATCTTGTTGCGTATGTTCATACCCAAAATGGTCTAGCAGAAGCTTTTATAAAGCGACTGCAAGTGATAGCGAGGACCTTGGTTATGCGCACCAAACTTCCACTATCTGCATGGGGCTATGCAATTTTGCACGCTGCAAATTTGGTCCGTCTGAGGCCCATGGCCACCCAACCACTTTCCGCGTACCAGCTGGTTACTGGATGTGAGCCTGATATCTCACATTTACGCGTGTTTGGGTGCCTAGTCAATGTTCCAATTGAGCCGATAAGGCGTTCAAAATTTGGACCTCAGAAGCGACGGGGAATATATGTCGGTTATAACTCCCCGTCCATCATTCGCTATTTAGAGCCCTTGACAGGCGATCTCTTTACCGCGAGACACGCGGATTGTGACTTTGATGAGGCAATCTTCCCGTCGTTAGGGGAAGAAATGCACGCTAACGTTGATGAGGAACGACGTGAATTAACGTGGCATGTGCCCGCTTTTGCTCATCATGATCCCCCCTCTGCACATAGTGATAAGGAAGTGCAGAGGATTCTAGGTTTGCAAGATATTGCAAATCAAATGCCAGATGCATTTAGCGACCTAGCAAAAGTCACGAGATCAATTATACCTGCTGCAAATGTGCCTGCAAGGATAGACGTCCCTGAGAGACGCCATGTTCCTGTGAAACATGTTGCTTCGGTCGAACCCGCCGAGCAAAGGACGCTGCCATCGGCCGTCCAGTCCGCCGCTATTCCCAAGAAGAAGGGAAGACCGGTTGGTTCCAAAGATATTCTGCCCCGGAAGCGGAGAAATCTTGTTAAAAGCGTTTTGCCACATGAGATCATTAAGGATCACGGCGATGTATTAGAAGAGCGCGTTCCAGATGAAACGCCTATTCCTAATCATGCCGATAACCTCGAAATATCCGTCGAGTATGCTAGCTTAGACGATATTTTGAAGCGAAACGAAACTGTCATCGATGATGTGTTCATATACTCAGTGGCCACTGACATTATGAACAATGATGACATGGAACCTCGTAGTGTTGCCGAGTGTCAACGACGAACGGACTGGTCACAATGGAAACAAGCAATCCAGGCTGAACTAGACTCCTTAGCGAAAAGAAGTGTGTTTGGACCCGTTGCTCCAACACCACCCAATGTTAAACCAGTTGGTCACAAATGGGTTTTCCTAAGGAAGCGTAATGAGAGAAATGAGATTGTGCGATACAAGGCTCGCCTTGTGGCGCAAGGCTTCTCACAACGCCCTGGAATTGATTACGAGGAGACGTATTCTCCCGTAATGGACATCATAACGTTCCGCTACTTAATCAGTTTAGTAGTTTCCGAAAAACTGAATATGCAGCTCATGGATGTGGTCACAGCCTATCTCTACGGGGATCTAGACACAGAGATATATATGAAAGTCCCTGAAGGACTAAAGATGCCTGAATCAAGTAGTTCCCGACCACGGAACGCGTTCTCGATTAGACTGAGACGTTCGCTATATGGATTGAAACAATCCGGGCGAATGTGGTATAACCGCCTAAGCGAATACTTGATCGGTTTGGGATACGTTAATAACGAACTTTGCCCATGCGTGTTCATAAAGAAATCTACTTCAGGATACGCAATCATCGCGGTCTATGTAGATGACATGAATCTCATAGGAACCGAAAAAGACTTGTCAGAAACTGCTGATATCCTGAAGAGGGAATTCGAGATGAAGGATCTTGGGAAGACACGGTTTTGCCTCGGCCTGCAGATCGAGCACCGTAAAGATGGAATTCTTGTCCATCAAGCGAACTACACCCAAAAGGTGTTGAGACGCTTTAGTCATTTTGACGTTAAGCCGTCCGCTACTCCCATGGTCGTCCGCTCTCTAGACATTACTAAGGACCCATTTCGTCCAAAGGACGACGACGAAGAGATATTGAGTCCTGAGTGCTCTTATCTAGGTGCAATAGGCGCTTTATTGTACTTGGCCCAATGTACTAGACCGGACATCTCGTTTGCTGTGAATTGTCTAGCTCGACACAGCACCGCGCCAACACGCCGCCATTGGAATGGCATAAAAGACATTTTCTGCTACCTTAAGGGTACTACGGACTTGGACTTGTTCTATCCCTACGCGGTTTTGAGTGAGTCCAACGCTCTTGGCACTCGAAGCAACGCGACCCTTGTTGGCTACGTCGATGCGGGATACTTATCTGATCCGCACAAGGGGCGTTCCCAATCTGGTTACGTCTTTACCATTGGGAACACGGCGATTTCTTGGAGGTCTCGCAAACAGACCTTAGTGGCTACTTCAACGAACCACTCTGAGCTACTCGCGCTTTATGAGGCGACTAGAGAGTGTGTATGGCTTCGAGCTGTTATTGGCCATATTCGAAGTATATGTGATCTTCCATATGACCCAGATGAACCTGTTGTCATCTATGAGGACAATACCGCTGTTATTGATCAAGCAAAACATGGTTACATCAAAGGGGATGCTACCAAGCACATATCGCCCAAGTTGTTCTTTACACATGAACAACAAGCACTTCAAAAGATTGAAGTGCAACACATTGGATCGGAGAATAACCGTGCAGACTTGTTCACCAAGTCACTGCCAAAACACTCGTTCCAGAAACATGTCAGAGCGATTGGACTTAGGAAGCTTTCAGAGCTAGCCTAAGTGAAACATGTTTCCCGCACCCTGTTGTGTGCATGTGAGGGGGAGCGCCCCAACGAGCGCCCCCAAATGCCCTGTTGTGCGTATATCCCGCGCCCTGTCGAGTGCGAGTGAAAAGGGGAGCATCCTGATGTATGCTTGTGTACTCTTTTTCTTTTAGACCAAGTTTTTTCCCATTGGGTTTTTCTTGGCAAGGTTTTTAACGAGACACATTTCAAATCTCTTATTCACTAAGGACTATTGTGATCAGGGGGAGTATCCAGTGTATACCTCTAAACCATCGTGTACTCTTTTGTCCTTCGATCAGCGGTTTTTTCCACTGAGTTTTCCCTGACAAGGTTTTGACGAGGCACCTTTGCAATGGTTAAGTTTACCCCATCACACTGACCTGTGTGTACTCTTTTGTCCTTCGACCAAAGTTTTTTTCCCACTGGGTTTTCTTTGGCAAGGTTTTAACGAGGCACAAGTAGGTGGTCATTTTTGAATCTGCAAGCTACAGACCGACAAAGAAGCTCAGAGGTGTTTACAAGCAGAGTTTGTGAAGAGCCAAGGGGGAGTGTTGTAATTCATCATCATGGTGACTCTTCACCTTTGTAACTCCCAAGTGACTTCATCATCATGGTGACTCTTCACCTTTGTAACTCCCAAGTGACTTTTCACTTTGTAACTCCCAACCTCTCTCTTCCTATATAAAGAGAGGTTGGGATGGCTTGTAGAAAGATATTGACATATATTGATATAAAGAGAGGTTGAGCTAATTGTCCACAACACTTACCTTTTAAAATAAAAAATGACATTATGAAAATCCAAAGGGACCCAAAATACTAGAAGTTAATGGTAAAATAAGCAATAACACATGGTTAGTTTTGTCATAATTTTTTGTACTAAATGTTGGAAAAGGAGGAGAGAAAATCAATCCCATGGGTCATGAGTGGAATCATATTCTCTCCCATTTTTTCTTCTGTCAGGAAATTGAATTCCAAGTTTGTGACTACCAAACAAATTTTTTTTTTCTTTCATGTTCCTTAAATCCGTGAATCAAAAGAGGCCTAAAGATTAGTAGGGTATGTTGCCTGTTGGTTACTCAGTAAAGAATCAACTATTTATTGCCATATTGCCATTTGATTATTTATGTCTAATATTAGTGTGTGTGGACATAGTAAGAGTTGTAATAAAAGAGTCTAAAGACAAAAACAGTTTTTGTCAGCCATACACTACTTACTGAAGTGGAGTATTTCCACATCATTTACTTCTAGAAAAGTTGAGTTCACACATGATCATCTTAAATGGATAGCTATTTCTAGAAGAGAAGGCCACACTTCCGAGCTAGTTGGAAACTTGCGTCACTCCAAAAAATACTTTAAAAATCACAAAGAGATTCTCTTTCTATTTTTGATTCAACAAATTATCCCACTAGGAAGGCCCATCAACTTCTGATGTAAATTTGCGGCCCATAATCATTTTAAGCCCACACTCTTGCCCTTGATATATATGTTATTTTAATTTTCATCCCTATGGACAAGGGCAGATCCACAGCCCACCCCAAAAAAAATATTTCATCTTTTTTTTTCTTCCTTATATATATATACTATTATATATGTACGTGCGTTGCACATATTTTACGCTACTTGGAAAAGAAAATAATAGTAGTATATTATTATTAGGAATACTAAAAGACTAAAAGTCATCCACAATAATTATTCTAAATTTATTATTATATTATTATTTTATACATACATGTAAGTCTATTTAGAAAGACCAAAAAACACCTACCGTAATTACATACTTATCCCTATTAACTTTAAGTAAATTTTTTAATTAGTAAATATAAGCAATGATATTTTTGGAAAGAAAATTTTCATGTTGAAGCCTAACTTTTGGCATTATATAGTAGTATAGATTAACTTTAAGTAAATTTTTAATGAGAAATTTTGACTTACCCCCCATTTTATTTACCATATTTAAGGGTGCACCCCACAGTGTTTCCATAATGTATAAGACCCCCCATTTTGACGGAATCCGTCCAGTCAAGATGGTCAATTCATTTGACCCCAAAAAATTGACGTAAATACCCCTTCCCTATTTCCTTATTCATCTTCCCTCTCACCTCCTTCCTCCTCCCCTCGGAGTCAGCCCGCCGCAGCTGCCCGCCCCCGCTGCTGCCCCATCCTCCCCGTCTCCGTCGCTCCGGCCAAGCCAGCCGTGACCGCCCCCAAAATTTCCCCTACCTCACCCGAGACACCCACTACTATGCCCGCACCCGTTAACAAACCACCACCGCCCCTGACACCACCCAACCTCCGCTTGTCCTCCTCGTCGTAACAGTCGTCGCCCATCGCTAGCACACCACCACACCACCAAACAGCACATCCAATACCAACACCATCGCCACGGACCACCAGCATCATCACCCAAACACCCTCACGATCAACTCCACCGCCGCTCCCCTCCACGCAGCCGTCTTC
Organism: Iris pallida; assembly: GCA_029216955.1. Lineage (NCBI taxonomy): Eukaryota > Viridiplantae > Streptophyta > Magnoliopsida > Asparagales > Iridaceae > Iris > Iris pallida. Next base: position 22,445,115 of record JANAVB010018993.1, on the reverse strand, counting down.
CCCGAACGTCCAGATCTGCGCTCGAGCAACCCAGATCCGGCCGCTCGAGATCCGCCGGCAGCACCCACGTCCACCGATCCAGTCCTGCCGGAGCGCCGCCCGTGCTCGTCAGTGCTCGTCGCGTCGATCCCGGTCCCCGTACGCCGATCCAAGTGCCAACGCTCCGCTCGCCGCTGCAGTTCCCCACGTCGCCGCCTTGGTGAGCCACCGCGTCCCCAAACCCTCTCCCTCTCTCGTTCTTCTTATCCCCCCCCTCCCCGCTCCCCCTCTCCCCGCCACCGCTGCCCCCCTACCCGTCCCCGCAGCAGCAACGGCAGCAGCAGAGGGATGGTGACGGGGAGGGGGAGGGGGAGGGGGCGGGGAGGGGGGACGATGGCGGGAATGGGGGAGGGGGCAGCAGCGGGGGAGTGATTTTTATAGTGAATGTTGCTTGTGTGATGTGCTGGGATGTCGGCCGGAGCGACGGAGACAGGGAGGATGGGGCAGCAGCGATGGCGGGGAGGGGGGGAGCGGGTGTGGACAGCGACGGTGGGCTGACTCCGAGGGGGGGGGGGGGAGGTGAGAGGAAAAATGAAGAAGGAAATAGGAAAATGGTATTTACGTCAAAAAATTTGGGTCAAATGGGTTGACCGTCTTGACTGGACGGATTCCGTCAAAAGTGGGGGGTCTTGTACATTATGGAAATACTGTGGGGTGCACCCTTAAATATGGTAAATAAAGTGGAGGGTAAGTCAAAATTTCTCATTTTTAATTAGTAAATATAAACAAGGGTATTTTTGGAAAGAAAATTTTTACGGTGAAACCCAACTTTTGGCATTATATAGTAGTATTTTTGTATTAGTAAATATAAGCAAGGGTATTTTTGAAAAAAAAAAAAACTTTCACGGTGAAGTCCAACTTTTGGCATTATATAGTAGTATAGATTTTTTTTAGTTAATAAGCAAGGGTATTTTTGAAAGACAACTTTCACGGTGAAATCCAACTTTTGACATTATATAGTAGTATAGATATATATATATATTTTTATATATAGTCCATTCGTATCCGCTGTAGTCCATCTTGCTTTAGTTTCTGGATCCGTCATTGTCTAAGGAAATAAATGTGAGAGATTTTGTGTGTTAGTATGAAATTGCGTATATGTTTAGCCGAGATTTGGTGGGATGTACATACATAGCATCTAATAATATGGTTAGCAATGGACCAAAAACATATTCTTCAGCTCCACAATCCAACACATCACTAATTACCAAACTATCATTTCTATGAAAAAGTTAAGAAAAAAACAGAAAACATTTTCTAAATTAAAAAAAAATACTATGCTACTATTAAGAATTATTATTAACCCCCATATTTTCCTTATTTACTCCTTCATCCATGCTTCCCGTGAACTACATAAATACTCCCAACTAACGAATGGCCACACATCCGTCATTTCCTAATATTTACAGGGGCATTTCCGTCATAGGACTGACTATTCGACGGTGGCAGTCGCCGGCGACCTCCACTCCTTTGCAGCTAAGCGAACGGAGAAGCTCCCATGGGCCCCTCCCCTCCTTCTTTGCTGGCGACTTCCGCTGCTGTCGGATCCGGATCTCCTTCAGCTCCATACCCGTCGGAAACTTGACGGACCCGAAAGCCAACTGGCACCACCACCTCGGCGTCCTCCTCCTCGTCCTGCTTATCGGGTCCGGGTCCGGATCCGACTGATTGCTCAGCCTCCGATGACCCCCGGCGATTCGAGCTCCCGATAGAAGAAGGGAATCGGCGAGTTGGGTCTTGCTAATTCTGGCCGGAGGAGCCGGTGGAGCGCAGAAAGGGAGGAGCTTTCCGCCGGAGATGACGTCATCGGCTATGCATATCGTCGGAGGGCCGGAGGAGGACGATGGGAACTCGAATGGCTCCGCAGCCGGCGGCGATGGCGGTGATCTTACCGCTCTCTTAAGGCTTTCCATTTCTGTTGCTTGGTCTTTATTTTGTTGGTGTCGGAAGGAATTAGCGGCAAAGTCTATTTAAAGAGGGAAGAAGAGAGGGCAGATGTGGAAATCATGGGTACATTTTGATTTAATTACGGATTTGCCATCTGTGTTCTTTCTATACACGGATAATTATTTTTTATTGTTGGGTTAATTAGTTGTAACCCTCCTATGATTTTTACGTATTTTGGTAACTGTTCCGTTATTTCAAAAATAAAGAACACCCTCCTGTCTGCTTATTTTTTCACTCATTTTCTTCTATGCACCAGGGGTACAACTAATTAACTTTATAAACCAGGAGGATGGTCTTTATTTTTAAAACAACAGGAACAGTTACCAAAATACGTACAAACCATAGGGAGTTACAACTAATTAACCCCTTATTCTTTAAATTTGTTTTATCTAAAAAAAAAAATTGACACCCAACTTCGCCCTTTTGGTTACTTTAGAGACATAAGATCATGATGGGTGGCGATCGAGCAAGATGTATACAATACAGCGTACAAAAAATTTCGTACGTAATATTGTACATCTATGATCTAAAAGAAAAATTAAAAATTGTGTTTTTGTAGATGAACACGATATGTGTTTTGTGGATGAACATCTGGTTAAGAGGAAGAAAGATAATTCAAAGTATTCCATGGGTTTAGTTTGAATTGTAATTTGGAGATGGATATACGTTTGTTCCAACATCTATTTTTAGAATGTCCATTGGACTAACGTTTGAAATTGTTCATTTTTTGACAACAACATTAATGTTGATCATATATTTACCAAATAACTTTTGCTATCAGCTCTTGAGTTAAGCACTTCAACTTTTAACAAATTATTTTAATAAGCTACAACAATGTTTAGCAAGATATATGACAAACATAATATGATATCAAATATGCGGCACCATTATTTGGGTTGAATCAAATTTTTTCTTTTTCAAGATAACAGTAACTACTAATTTACCGGGGAATTAAACCAGAGTTGCTGGGAAATGGAACATTAATTAATGGAGATTTATTTTCTGAAGAAACTTAGGAATTAACATTAATGGAGCTAGGTTAGATAGATGTCCCCTTCCTTCGTTTCTAGAACAAGTATATGACACTTGCAGCTGCGGCTGGTGGCATCACACAACACAGACTTGTCGTCGACCGATCGAGAAATTAAACCATCCACAACAAGTCTTTTTCCTTCTTCACGAAACTAAATTTTAGTCCAGAAATTTTCTTAGTGATGTCGTGTCTGTAATCTAGAATTATGAGCATATTTTATTAAATAACAGCAACGTTTTTTTTACATATTACAACTCACACGTCTACACATCCTTTTGACTAGGAGATTCGAATTCTGCCGGTGCCATCTGGTGTCCACACTATTTTATTAAGTAGCAGCCGCGTTTTGCAAATTTGTTGTATTTCAAAATCCACACGAACAATACTGGAGCACATATATTTAAAAAAATAAATTACATGAAAGAATTAGAGTACCTTATCTTACAAAATATTAAAATACTAGGAAGCACTAATATACGGTTGAATTAACCCACACTTGGACTCGGTTTTGTTAGAAATGTTACACTATTGCTAACAGATGTCCCCATCGTTTCTAGAAAGAAATAGAAAAAAAGTGACACTTGCCGGCCGGACACTTTCCGTGTTTACTCACATGCTCAAGTCTTTCTTTCTCCTCCAACTACTATTCTGTAGTCCAGATAATTTTCTTCGAGATGTCATGTCTGTAATCTAGAACTATGAAGCTGACTTTATAACATTTTATAATCAAGAGCGCGTAATCCATTACTTTTCTACGTAATTTGTATAATTTGGTTGGTTTAAATTCAAATCATCTTCTTCGTAGCAAGCTAGGCTGTAATATATATATATATATATATATATATATATATATATATATATATATATATATATATATCCTAGTGGTTAAGAGAGATGCATGCGGTTCAAGTGGTCGGAGTTCGACTCCAGTAGAGGCGAGTCCGCCACAATTACCTATTGCTTCAATATATATATATATATATATATATATATATATATATATATATATATATATATATATATATATATATATTAGTCGCCAATGACCCATTGCCTAGTGGTAGTGATGAGGCATGTGATCCAAGTGGTCGGGAGATCGATTCCCAGTGGGTGTATCAGCTTAGAATTTAAGTCCTGACTTGTTCAAGTAAAAATTTAGACCCTTAATTAATTTTTTCCATTATTTGTTTCATTTTTTTATATTAATTTTATTATTAGTTTAATTGTCAAACATGGAAGGGAGAGTACAGAGCCGGCCCTGGCCCAGGGTGGCCGTCCAGGGCCCCCGGGTCATGAGGGGCCCAAAAAAATAGTTTACATTTAAATATGTTAGTAATTTTGTATATGAAAATAGAACGAGTATATACCACGGGGCATTTTAGACACAGTTATTGTGGTGCAGTGGTTAGTACTTCAAACCTCCCAGAGGTCCTAAGTTCAATCCTTGGTTGTAGCGATTTTTTAAAAAAAAATTAAAATATTTTTAACATTATGTACGATTTAAAATATTTTTAACATTATGTACGATTTAAAATATTTTTAACATTATGTACGTGGGTCTTATTTTAAAAGCTTGTCCTGAACCCCCATGAGCTCAGGACCGGCCCTGAGAGGGTATAATGGAAAAAGTAAACAAATAATAAAATTTCAGGATCTAAACTTTCAATTGGACATGTCGGAACTTAAGTTGTAATTAGGATGATATAAAATCTAGGATCTAAACTCTAATTAGCCCATAACTTAACTACTACACTTGCTTAATAACAAGATGATTGCTGCTTATTTGTAATAAACTGCCACTCTTGCTTATATTGGCATCAATCCCGAGTGTACAGTACTGCAATCATCACTAACCGCCAATTAATAATTTTGAGGTGGGTAAAATAAATGATGTTATTTGTAGCAACGACTACATATTGCTTAGATCGGCAAGAATTTCGGATACATGACGATCATCCACAACCGACTTCAAGTCTAAAATATTTAGGCATAGGTCTAACGTCCTAAATTTTCACATAGGTCCCCTATTTTCAGGATCGTCTAGTATCTTATTTTTGCTAGATCCACTCTAGCAATCATGACTGACTGGCAACTGAGTTTCGATAAGCTTGAAAGTGTAAAATAAAAAAAGATGAAGGTATCTAATGCCTTAAAGAAGTACTCTATATATTCTCCTTCATCCCATGGTATAAGTGCAAGTCGTTTTCTTACCTATATGATTAGTACGCTTTTATCTTCTTAATTTGGAGACTTAAAAAGAAGGAGGAAGAATCTAGAAAGGAAGGGGAAGAGGATGAGGGAGAGGGACTAGAGAGTTGTTTGGTTCGTGAGAACAAAATCCATTTGCAGAAAGAATCTATAAAATCATAGGTAGAAAGAATTTGGCGTGCTTATCCTCACATCCTAAAAGGTTCACAGCCCGTGCCATCACATGTAAGATAAGGAAAGGTTAGATTGTTTGGTTATACTAATAATTTGTTTCTATAATTTATGATTTCTGGGATTAAAACCTCTCTTTTCACATCAAAATGTTCAGTTCATGATGTGTTCCAATATTCCGAGCTTTTAGTTCGATTAATTCTTTGACCATAGAGTGTGATCTTTTTCAAATAATATAGCCAACAAGACAATCCTACAGTTTTTACTACTGGCTAAGAAAAAGAAATAGAAAAAGAAAAGGAACAATAATTAACTGGTTAGTGTAATTACCTTGATGGAAATATGTAGGTAGAATAAGTCTGTGCGAAAATTATCAAATAGACAACAAGCAAGTCAATATTTAGTGTGGTCCGGTCAAATACGATCTACTTCACCAAAAAAAAAGATAAATAATTTTATTAAATCAACAAGATGTAAAGGATTTTAGCCCCCCCTAACTCTTTAACCAGATAATTAATAGTGTCATAAAAATATTATTTACTTAACTAGGTAGAATAAATTAGGTATGAATATTAAAAGTTTGATAAGATAAAAAAAATATGCACAAGTGTCTATTCTACATTTACTGATCACAAAATATATAGAGTTTTATTTAAAAGTTTTAAATTGCTATAGAGATCCTCTCTAAAATAAGCTACTTAGGAAGATTTTAAACATCATTATCTTACATATCCTCTTTCAATTAGATTTGAAATTTTTTATTTGTATTGGCAGTCAATTGTCTTTACAAAGTATAAATTACTTTCAAAAAATTTGTTGGGTAGAATAAATGTCACCGAAAAGATACCAACCCATTTGAAAATAATTAATGAACAACGAACTCGTATGAGAACTAAGACAGATCTAATTAATATACCATATGTGTGGTGACTATATTACCTGGACAAATCTTAATATATATTTGCCACTATCAATGATACAAGTAATGTTGAACATTTTGCCTCCAAGTTCAATCCCTCACAAATCAAGCGAGAAGAAAAAGATTATAATAACGCTCACCACAACCCAAGGACGAGTCTTTGAAAAGTGAACGGTTCTCTCCGAACGGATCTCCATTCTCTGACTATCTTGAAGTGTAAGACCTACGAACAAGCACAAATCTCTTCGTAGAATTTGTGGACCAACTTCCTTACTCTCCCTACTTGAGCATCCTTGAGAAACTGTTAGATTATATTTGTAACTATTGTAAATATGGCCCATAACCTAATCATGTAGACACTATATATATTGTAATCAACCCCCATCAATATGGCAAGGCATTATTATTTCCTACATGGTATCACAGCCGAGGATGGTGATTGGAGCAGGTGAACAAAGGGGTGGACTTTATTTCTTGGGGGAGGCTCCAGCTTCTTTGGTTTCGGTGATCCTGGCATACAAAGAGAGTGATTATGAGGTTTGGCATAGTAGACCGGGGCATCCTTCAGATAAAGTAATGCAAACTTTACCTTTTCTCTCTGGTAGTAGTGTGTTTTCTCATCAGGCTTGTGATATTTGTCATCAAGCTAAACGGACTCGTGATGCTTTTCCTGATAGTAGTAGTCGTGCTTTGAGATGCTTTGAACTTATACACTGTGATCTGTGGAGACCATATCGTGTTCCGTCATCTAATGGGACACGATATCTTTTGACTTTGGTGGATGATTTTTCTAGAGCGGTTTGGGTTATTTTATTGAAGGATAAGTGTGCTGTTTATTCTATGTTTCTTAAATTCATTGCTATGCGGAGTGACAATGGCACTGAATTTAATTGTTTACGAGATTATTTTTCATCTCAAGGTATATTGTTCCAAACATCCTGTGTTGGGACACCTCAACAGAATGGAAGGGTGGAAAGAAAATATCGACATATTTTAAATGTAGCCCGGGCATTGAGATTTTAGGGTTCTCTTTCTGTGGATTTTTGGAGGAAATGTGTTCTGGGTGTGTATTATTTGATAAATAGAACACCTTCTAGTATCTTGCAGTTTAAGTCTCCTTATGAAGTTTTATATGGTTCGGCTCCTTCGTATGATCATCTACGTATTTTTGGTTGTCTGTGCTATGCGTATGATTTGAAATCCCGAAATAATAAATTTGCTAGCAGGAGTAGAAAATGTATCTTTGTTGGGTATCCCCTTGATAAAAAGGGATGAAAACTGTATGATTTGGAGACTGGTGAATTTTTTGTGTCCCGTGATGTTATTTTTTTATGAAATTTTTTTTCCTGGATGTGGCTCTGCTAGCGAGATGTCTTCTGCGACACGTCATACATCTGTTGGGGTGCCCGGAGTCGATATCAAGATTTTTGGGATGGTGCCGGCTGCGGTTGCTGAGGCCGAAGTGGTTACTGGCGGCTCGGCACAGAGTGGCGAGGATGCACAGGTAGCTACAGAAGTATTGACAGGAGAGTCTGTCACCCCCAGTTTTCAAATTAGGGGTTTTTCGTCATTTTTCAAGTTTTATAATTTTTAGGAATTTTTATTTATTTTATGTGATTTTTTTGGGATTTATTTGTGTTGGTTTGGATTTTATCCAATTCTGACTCAAATTGGAGACCCGGGTAGCCTGGACCCTAGTGGAACCCACATACTAGCTGGGCTTGGCCCACATGCCATCATATTTAGGCTAGACATCATAAACCCAACTTCCATGGCTTAATTAGTCATTATAGAGGCTAATTTAGTTAGGGTTAAACCGAACCAAACCTAAACCAAGTCTAATGGGTGGAGGGTTATTGGATCCTACCCAAACCCAATAACCCTCCCACCATGACCGGCCATGAGTAGAGCCCCCCCTTTTTCTTCTCCATTAAGAAATCTCTCTCTCTCTTTCAAAAATCTCTTTTTCTTTCCAAGCTCTCTCTCTCTCTCCAAGAACCTTTAGGTATGCTTTTAATCCCTAATAAATTCCTCTTTACCATTTAATGTCTTCACAATAATTGGAGAGGATGAGATTCTCTACACTTTGCCCAATTTAGTTCCAAATTCCATTAAACTTGGGCAGTTGACCAAAAGTCAACTATTAATCACCATTGACCTAGTATTGACCAGAGTTGACCAGTTGACCAAAAGTCAACTGTAAGTCAATCGTTGACTCAAATCGACCTAGATTAATTTTGTTTGACTTGCATTGACCCAGTATGACCTAGCTAGACCTAATATGACTTAGGTTGACCTCATACAGTCTAGTTTGACGTGTCTTGACCTAGAATGACTAAATAGGATTTAAATTGTCTTGACTTTAATTCCTAAACGTAGTATTGATACGTCTTGTTCTCTATAGGTCCTCGAGACGCTGTATTTGCTCCGGTTGACGTACCATATCATATTTCAGGCGAGTACATTCTCTGACACTTTTCTAATTTACGATAACTGTTATAATTCATGTAATGAGTGTAGATATGCTTGTTCTCGACACATTGGTCACACGGATTGATATTCATGGATCCCGACATGAGATGTTATTCCTCATTATCTTGGTATATCCTGTGCAAGCCCCTTATAGTTCTTGTGCAGTATATGGATACCGATTCTCGAGGAGACTTGCTCCCTTCTCGTGGAATCCCGTGTCGTAACGTGTCTTGCTTGGATCCACTCTACCAGTCAGGGACGGGGAGCACTAGTCTAGATATGTGGTCATTATCCGCCTTGTTTATTCTTGTAGACCTTGAATAATACCAATCCTACACTCCACGTAGGATTGGTGGATCAGTAGACCTTGTGCAGACCCAAGCCGGCCACATATTGTAGCTAGTACTCACACACCTAGAGATATGATTCTGGATTCTTGTACATGCCATGATCAGTTTACTTGCCTTGTTCTAGCTCTAGTTTTACAGCTTACCTTGCCATGATACTTACATGTACATTCCATGTTTTTCTTGTATATACTATCTATTTACAGTCTTGTAGCTTTTATCATATCTTGTGAACTGCTGTTAGTAGATTGTACTCGTTCCATCCTGACAGGATATGTTGAAAATATTATAGATGCTGACGAGAGAGATTATTGTACCTACTACGGTCCGGATGACGTAGTGGGCGTAGACCTGGAGACTTTGGTCCAGCAGGGCTTAGCTCCGCCTGACGAGACCTTACCACTTGCTTAGTTAGAGCAGGTCTTTTATACTGGACTTTGTCTCCAGCTACTTTTGAGACTGTTATTACTATGGACTGTATTAGAGACTTGAACTTGTATATATTCTTGTGTTAGACTTGACAGGTTATTATTTTATTATCGTCTTGTTGTTTTTATCTTTCAGTCTTTACTTTGTTATCTTAGAGTCGTGATTGAGTACTCATATATATTCATTGCTTGTCCTCCGTTCGGAGTTGACCATATTCTCGATATGTTTTTGTTATATATATAAACTGTTTAGAGTAGAAAAATCTACAGCGTTCCACGCCGATTTTTTGGTGAAGGCTGGGCGTTGTCGCATCACGTGCCCTTTTAGCGGGTGCGGGTCGTGACAGAGTCTGCTGGGGGTGATGCGGGTACTACTGATGATACAGGGGATACAGTGTTGCCAGAGGTGCCCGACGAGATAGTATTGAGAAGAGGAATGAGAAAGAAATCACAGCCAGTACGATTACAAGATTTTGTGACGAATGTTGTTCGAAGTAAAAGTCCCCCCTTCACCACAGTTCATTTGTTCCCGTCACTTCCTCAGGTACTTCGTATCCTCTAACACAATTTCTAAGTTATGACATATTTACTGCTGGACACAGAGATTTTCTTGCAGCTATCACTGCAGGTGTTGAGCCTACTTCATATCGTCAGGCCTCGCGAGAAGCAGGCTGATGCACGACTATGCAAACTGAAATACAGGCTCTGGAAGATAATGGGACATGGAGTCTTGTCGATTTGCCTCCCGGAAAGAAAGCTTTGGGAAGTAGATGGGTGTACAAAATAAAGTACAACTCCGACGGCAGTGTTGAGAGCTTAAAGGCACGACTGGTTGTGTTCGGTAATCATCAGGTTGAGGGGATCGATTATTCAGAGATATTTGCCCCGGTAGCTAAGATGCCTATAGTTAGGACGTTCTTGGCTGTTATAGCTGTGAGAGGGTGGACTTTGCACTAGATGGATGTGCATAATGCTTTTCTTCATGGAGATCTGACAGAAGAAGTGTATATGAAGTTGCCGCCAGGTTTTTCGCATAGTGAACCCAACAAAGTGTGTCGCCTGTGTAAGTCTCTATATGGATTGAAACAGGCACCACGTTGTTGGTTTGCTAAGCTTACTACTTCCCTGATATTCTATAGATTTATTCAATCTCATTCCAATTATTCCCTTTTCTCTCTTTTTAAAGGGAAGGTAGAGTTGCATGTTTTGATCTATGTGGATGATATGATTGTGTCTGGTAATAACTCAGGTGTTTTAGATGCTTTCAAAAAGTACCTTAGTTCTTGCTTTCATATGAAGGACCTTGGTGTGTTGAAGTACTTTCTTGGCATAGAGGTGACTCGGAGTGCAGAAGGAATTTTCTTGTGTCAAAGGAAGTATACTTTGGACATCATTTCAGAATGCGGCTTGATGGGGTCTCGACCTGCTGGCTTTCCCATGGAGCCCAATCACAAGCTGGCAGAATCGACTAGTCCAAAGATGGCGGATGCAGAGACTTATCGGAGGCTGGTTGGGAGGTTGATTTATCTATCATTTACTCGCCCTGACTTAGCCTATGATGTGCATATCTTGTCTCAATTCTTACAGGAGCCTCGACAAGATCATTGGCATGCTGCTTTGAGAGTTGTCAGATATCTCAAACATGCACCGGGACAGGGTATTCTTTTGAAAGCTGATTGTGATCTCCGTCTTTCTGGTTGGTGTGATTCCGACTGGGCCAGTTGTCCCTTGACTCGCCACTCTGTTACAGACTGGTTGGTGTTTCTGGGGGTCTCATATTTCTTGGAAGACCAAGAAGCAACCAACTGTTTTTCGATCTTCTGCTGAAGCTGAATACCGATCACTCGCTGCGCTTGTTTGTGAGTTGAAATGGTTGAAGGAGTTATTGGTGTGTTTGGACGTTCGCCAGGAGTCAGCTATGTCGGCGTATTGTGACAGTCAGTCAGCCATGCACCTGGCTCAGAACCCGATATTTCATGAGCGCAGTAAGCATATTGAGGTGGATTTGCATTTTGTTCGCGATGCTATTTGTCACGACCCGATCCCAACTAATTGGGTCGAACCGGATCATGCCCAGCCTGCACCGTTGTTGAGACGGCGGCAGTAAGCTGTTCAGTAGCAGGTAACCATACAACAACACTATATTTGTCACAACTCAATATCGAAAATAAACTTTATTAAACTTTGAAATTTAAATACAAAAGAAAACTGTTCTGAAATGAAATACATAATTTGAAATAAAACAACAATGCAGAAAGAAAATCTATCTATCGGCCGGATCATCGGCCTCAGTCCCAACATCCTCCTGTGGGGACTCTGACAGCACCACTGGGTACAACACAGGGTCGTAGTAGCTATTGTAAAACCGATCTGTATCCTCAATATCCCCTAAAAATGTATCTCCAGTCAGGAGGGAGCAAAGTACAATTCATGCTAATTTTAAACAGTTAAATTAAATAATAGAATCATGCAGTTCTAAACAGTTTTAAACATGAACAGTTTGTTACAGTAAAACAATGATTTGAACAGGTAATAAAATATGACCGGCTTAGGTTTGTTACAGGAATGGATAAGGAGTTTTGTTACAGTATGGTCATAATCATTACGCTATTCCCCAGTCCCCAGTAGTTACAGTACTCTCAGAGAGAGTTTCGTGTTTGCATCGTGGTTTAGACTTGTAGTAAAACGATTAAATAAATAACTGTAAACTAACATAAACTATACTTGCCTCAAGGAAATGACTGGAGAGGTAGAAGACTTCGAGACAGGTAAGTTATAGTCGTCCTCGAATTCCTACATTCGAGAGATAGACTCGGATATTAGGTTTACCAACTTAGCTATGCTAGTTGAAATCTCTATTTGCGTTCTAGTCCATTTTAGTTATTTAATTTAACCAAACACAGAAAACACGATAATTAGTGCGTTGATTTAATACGAGGGAAAAAGGTCATTTTAACTTTGAATTCGGGAAAACATCGTCGCTGCCAGATTATTTTAGGAAAACTTGATATTTTCTATAAATATAAATATAAAGCTAATTTTCTTATTTAGTGAGAAATACGTGACTTTTTAATTAATAATAAACTTGTCAATTTTAAGTGAGAAAATATTAATTAATTTTATACGAAAATATTTTTTAGTCAATTTAATCATTAAATAGAAAACTCGTAAAACCAGAAATGACAAGAAAATCTAAGCTATTATAGTTACAGACCACAGCCAGCTGGGCTTATGTCCATTACAATTTATTTACATAAATTGAAATAAGACAAAACCGTCGTTAGTCTTAAACTGAAATATTAAATAAATTTAAACAGAAATTAAATAATAAAAATAGAGGTAAAAATAGAGTCTCAGATATGGTCCAATCATCATCTTGGCTAATTGCCTCAACGTCCAGCGGGGCCGGTTTCGTTTGCACTTAGCCGGCTCCATTGACCGATACGGTCGTCACCCAAAATCAAATATCGAATAAAATTCCGAAAATTATTTTAAATTCATTTTTAAAATAATCCAGGATTTACGGAAAAATCCGGCAGCATCTCCTCTGTTTTTGGTCAACCCAAAAACTGGGAATTGGTGCCGATAATTTTCTGCAAATCCCAAACCAGGGAAAAACCTAAATTTTTATATATGTAAAATCCACAACCAATCCACAGAATAATCGGGACGACCCAAAATAATTTCGGAAGTCCGATTCCAATTCCACAAATCACAGAACGTTCCCGAAAAAATTCGGAAAGCTAAAACATACCAAAAATCAATTCCCAAAATATTCCGGGAATCTAAAATAACTCACAGGACCTTTCCGAAAGTCCCGAAAAATTACGACGTCGCTAAAACCGAATTTCCAAAGGGAATCGGGGACCATTTCTCATCATCGACTGATAATAAAATGAGCGGGACAGGGGTTATACCTCGGATTGCTCGGCTAGAGCTCTCAGATGAATAATAGAAAGAAAATGAGCTCCGACAGCGAAAGTATTCCCGAAACAACGCTGATTCGAAGCGTCGACAAAGGACGCTGAAAAATGCAGAAGCTAGGGCACGGCCAGGGAACGCTGGAACAGCGGGGGTACTCGGCCAGAGGGGCGCCGAAGCTCTGGCGTTTGGCCGAGGAGCTCGGCGGGGTCGTGAAGGGGCGCGCGAGGGGGATCGTCGAGGGAAGCTCGGCGGGGGCTGGCGCTCGCGGGGGAGACGGGCGACGACAGGGGCTGTCGGCGGGGGCGCCGGCGGGACAGCGGGCGCGGGGCTCGGCCGCGAGGGTGGGCGCGGCTTGGGCGCGCTGAAGGAGGCAGGGGCACGCGAGGGGGAAAAAGAGAGGAGAGGTGGGTTCTCCTCTGGGCTCATGAGAGAGAGTGAGGGAAGCTTTGGAGTTGTGCTTCCAACAGAGGGGGTTGGTGGATTCTTAAGGAGAGGAGAGTTGAAATGGTATTGCTGTGAAGAGAAAGTAAGGGGAAGGGTCAATGTTATGTGGTGGTGTGCTGAGTTCGTGGAGAGAAAATAGGGTAGCCACGATTAAGTGAGATGGGGTTGCTGGTCCCTCGTGGACCAGCTCCTCTAACAAATATTTTTTTTATACATTTATTTAATTAAGAGAACCAATCAGAATTTAGAAAGAAAAGAAAATGAGATTGGATTTGGCTCAGGCCTGGGTCTGGGTTCGGACTCGGGTCTGGGTCTGAATTCAAAAATCCTTGTTGTTAATTTTTGAAATCATTTTTAACACTCAGAAAATATAATAATAATAATAATAATAATAATAATAGTAATAATAATAGATTTATTAAAATTAAATACTAAAACACTAATATTAATTAATCACAAAATGTGGGTTTCACAATCTTCCCTCCTTAGAAAATTTCGTCCTCGAAATTTAAAAGCAAGGTTAGGGATTACCTCAGGTCTCAAACAGGTACGGGTACTGCTCCCACATCTGGTCTTCTCATTCCCAGGTCGACTCGCCTGGCGAGTTGTGCCGCCACATCACTCTGACCATTGGCGTCACAGTGTTCCTGGTTCTCTTCTCGCCTCGGTCCAAAATTGCCACTGGTTTCTCCGGTACTGTAAGGCTGGGTCCAATCTCCAGCTCTGAATGGTCCAAGATATGGCTCGGGTCCGGGATGTAGCGTCTCAGCTGCAAGACGTAGAAGACGTTGTGGACGCCTTCGAGACTTGGGGGTAGAGCCACCCGATAAGCCACTTCTCCAATCCTGCTAAGTATTTCAAATGGACCAATATACCTGGGGCTTAACTTTCCTGCTCTGCCGAAACGGATTGTTCCTCTGGTAGGCGAGATCTTCACAAACACACTATCACCTGCTTCAAACTCCAATGGCCGTCTGCTGCAATCGGCCCAATGCTTCTGTCTGTCTTGGGCTATCCGGAGCTTGTCTCTGATCATTCTCACTTTCTCTGCTGCTTCGGTCACCATCTCAGGTCCAAGCAACACTCGTTCTCCGACGTCGTCCCAGGCAAGAGGAGTGCGGCAACGACGTCCATAGAGTGCCTCGAACGGTGTCATCCCGATGCTAGCTTGGTAGTTGTTGTTGTAAGAAAACTCTACCAAGTGCAAATGGTCTTCCCAAGACCCTCCAAATTCCAGGACGCAGGATCTCAGCATATCTTCTAGCGTCTGGATTGTTCTCTCCGATTGCCCGTCAGTCTGAGGGTGGTAGGCGGTGCCGAACTTCAGTTGGGTTCCCAAGCTATCATGCAAACTCTTCCAAAAGTGAGAAGTAAATCTAGTATCTCTGTCAGATACGATACTTACTGAAACTCCATGAATCCGGTAGATGTGCCGCATGTACAGTGCTGCCAACTTCTCGGTGGATAAACCAACCTTGAAGGGGATAAAGTGAGCTGACTTCGTCAGTCGGTCCACTATAACCCAAATGGCATCCTTTCCTCCTTGGGATCGAGGCAGTCCCGATACAAAATCCATCGTTATGTGCTCCTATTTCTACTCCGGAATGTCAAGCGGCTGCAATAATCCTGCTGGTCTCTGCCTGCTAGCTTTAACTTGCTGACAAATTAAACATCTAGCCACATACCTGGATACGTCCTTCTTCATTTCGTACCACCATACTATAGTCCGCATATCCCGGTACATCTTGTTGGCTCCAGGGTGTATGGAATACTGTGACTGGTGCGCTTCTTGCATCAGCTTGTTCCTCAGTTCTCCAGCTGGTACGCAAAGCCTCATACCATTCTTCAATGCTCCGTCGCTGGCGATTGAGAATCCTTTAAGTGTTCCTGCCAGCACTTGGTCTCTGAGTTTGCAAAGCGTCTCATCTTGAAATTGTGCCTCCTTGATCCTGTCCATAAGACTCGAACGCACTTGCAACTGCATCAATGATGATTCCTCTCCTGGTACGATGACTTCTCTTCCAAGTTTCTTCATCTCCTCCTCGGGCAGTACAATTTTCAATCCAAGCTTCTCCATGTCTTCCAGCAAATGGCGCTCCTTGGTCAAGAACATCGCTATTGGGTAACGACTAAGTGCATCTGCAACAACATTAGCCTTATCCGGATGATACTGCAGGTTGATATCAAAATCCTTCATTAGCTCCAGCCATCGTCTTTGTCTCATGTTCAGCTCCTTCTGAGTGAAAACATATTTTAGACTTTTGTGGTCCGTAAATATTTCCACTCTCTCTCCATACAGGTAGTGCTTCCAAAGCTTCAAAGCAAATATCACCGCTGCAAGCTCCAGGTCATGTGTGGGGTAGTTCTTCTCATGAGTCCGCAATTATCTGGATGCATAGGCAATCACTTTCCCGTGTTATTGAAGAACGCAGCCCAGTCCTTTTTCGGAAGCATCACTATAGATTGAGAAACCATCGGTACCTGCGGGTAGCGCAAGTATCGGCGCAGTTGTGAGCCTCTTCTTCAGTTCCTCAAAAGCTGACTGGCACGCTTCAGACCATATGAACTCCTCGTTCTTCCTGGTAAGCTTCGTCATTGGCTCCGCAATCTTGGAGATATCCTTCACGAACTTCCGGTAGTAGCCAGCTAGTCCCAAAAAGCTCCTGATCTCTGCAACCGAGCTTGGTGCAGTCCACTTCTCAATAGCAGCTATCTTCTTTGGGTCCACCAAAATTCTTTTTTCTGTGACAACATGGCCCAAAAATTCCACTTTGTCTAAAAAGAATTCGCATTTGGATAGCTTACCATAGAGCTTCTCCTTCCTCAAGGTACTCAGCACTTTCCTCAAGTGCTCTTCATGCTCTTCCTCCGTCTTCGAGTAGATCAGTATGTGAAACCCATAATTTGTATTTATTAATTAAATAATATTTTGGTATTATTATTATTATTTCAAATTATTATTGTTATTATTATTACTATTAAATATTTTGTGTGAAAAGATTTCGAAAATAATAAACAACATGGACTTTTGGATTCCAGATCCGAGTCCGAGCCCAGACCCAGGCCTGAGCCTGTATCCAACCCCTTTCTTATTTTTTCCAAATCTTGGTTAACTAATAATTATTATTAAAAATAATAAACACTTTGGCTGGTCCCGAAGGACCAGCAACTACCCAACCCCACCGTAGACTATTTCTCCCACTCCTGTTCTCACTCCCCCCAATTCACTCCCTACCACACTCACAGCCACTCCTTCCTCTTATTAATCCCCTCACCCCCACGTTCTCACCATCAGGAGAGAACAACTCTCAAATACTCATAACTCTCATCTCTATTCTCTATTCTCCTTTTACTCCAACCCACCATTCCCACCAACTCTCATCTCTCCCTCTCTAGAAACCCTCTCTGTGGAGCAACCCACTTCCCTTCTCCACCTACCCGAGCCCTAACCCCAAATCCCCGTCGCCGTTGTCTCGTCGGTTGGACCCCGACGGATTTCCTCGGCGTCTCCGACCGTGCGCCGCCACCCCGGCCAAGTCAGCGCCCCCGCGCGCGACCCTCCCCGCAGCGGCACCCCGACCGCGGCGATCTCCGCGCGCGGCGCCCGCCGTCAGCGCCTCTCCCGCGCCCCCGCGCCGTTCTCCGCCCCGACGTCGGACCTTCCCGGAGCCGACAACCCCTCGCGCGTCCAGCGCGAGCCCATCCCCGCGCTCCTCCGCGGAGCCCTGAGCACCGCCCAGTAGCCTCCGACCGGCGCGCCGCGCTCTGTCGCGGCCCCTTGCGCCCTCACCCGCGAAGCGCTCTCCGGCGAGTCGTCCGCCGGTCGCCCGACCCCGGTGGCTCACCCGCCGTTCGCTTTTCCAGCGAACCCCCGCCTTCCCGCTGCTTTTCGCAGCAGCCTCCGCTGCCCCGCGGCGAGCCCCGCTGTCCAGCGGTCATCCGCGACGCCCCGCCTCCGTCGAGCCCGCTTTTCCCGCAGACGATCTCGCTGTCCAGCGTTGTTCCGTGGACTCCCTGCTGTTCCCGTGGATTTTCCCGCGGATCGGGACTTCTACCTGCTGCCGACTTTGTTCGGATTCTTTCCCGAGTTTTTCCCGCGGCTCCCCGCCAACGGAAATAGGTAATTTCTGATAATCTCAGTAGTTCGTCCCCCGTAGAGTCGATGATGATAGATCGGTCCCCCGGTTCCCTCTCGGGAATCCGGTTAGCTGCGTTATAATTTTCGTTAGCTGCGTTAGTTTGATTTCCTGTGTTTACTTGCTGGGTTGTTGTGAATTGGATGGTTTATGGAGTCCCGGATATTTCGGGAATTATTCTGGTGGTGTTGGGATTATTTTGGTGGATTTTTGTGGACAATTTTTGGTTGGAAAATATTTGCAGGTATTTGTTGGCGCACTTCCCAGTTTTGGGTTTGTCCCGAAATAGAGGAAGTGCTGCCCAATTTTTTTTTTTACAAAAACTATATTTTATTGATTTCAAACTGGCTTTCGAAAATGAATTTCCAAAACCGATTTTCGGGCGACGACCGTACCGGTCTGTGGGCCCCGACGAAATGCAAACGCACCGGTCCGACCGGACGTTGAGGCATAAACCGAATTTTGAGGAAATGGACCGAGTCTGAGACTCTCAGTTTCATTTTTAATTATTATATTTTTTTAGGCTAATTATTATAGTCATTTAAATTCTGCACTTTAATTATTTAATTTCAGTCATTTTTCTATTATTTTATGTAAAGAAAATTTGTACCGGGCATAAGCCCACCCTAGGACCATTAGCTGTGCCAATGTATTTGTGTAGCGTAGTTATTTTATTTTTATTTCTGGTGGATGTGATTTGGGTGGTTTCTGGATTAGTTGTATAAACGTAGATTATATCGCGATTAACTGGTTAATTACGACATTTAGTAAAATGAATAAAATATTATTAACTCACGGTTTGTCACAAAAAAGGAAACTGTATTTTTATATACATATTATGAAACACAAAGTTTTCCAAATTGTAATTAATTCTTGCGATTTTCCAAATTGTATTTGATTCTCGGAATTTTCCAAATAAACCAATTAACTGGCTTAATCAACGCACGTAGTTGCGACGTAACCGTTAGCTGTAGTTTAAAACAACTTAAAACTTGACTAGGACATGACTACTAGAGATTGCAACTAGCACACTTAGTCTGGTTATTCAGGATTCTAAATCGAGTTCTCAACTGTAGGAATTCGAAGATTCACCTGACGTTCCTCCTCGGTATCAACCCGTCTCTCCAGTCATTTAATTGAGGCAAGTATAGTTTGTGTTAGTTTACAGTTATTTATTTAATCGTTTTACTGCATGTCTAAACCACGTCTCAAACACGAAACTCTCACCGAGAGTACTGTACTGTAACTACTGGGGACTGGGGAATAGCGGGGGATTGGGGAATAGCGTAATGATTATGACCATACTGTAACAAAACCCCTTATCCATTACTGTAACAAACCCAAGCCGGTCATATGTCATTACCTATTCAAATCACTGTTTTCTACTGTAACAAACCTGTTTTAAAAGCTGTTTAGAACTGCATGATTCTATTTCTTATTTAACTGTTTAATTAGCATGAATTGTACTTTGCTCCCTCCTGACTGGAGACAACATTTTAGGTAACACTGAGGATGACGAGCTATACTATAATAGCTACTATGACCCGGTTCTCTACCCTGCGACGGTACCGGAGCCGTCTCTGGAGGACGCTGATCCTGGGACCACTGAACCAGATGCTTAGATAGTTTCCCTTTTCTGCATTTTACTTTTGTTTGGAGTTTGTAGTTTTACTTTCAGCATTTCCCTTCTGGTTGTATTTCTGAATATTTTTTTATCAAATAAAGTTTCAATTCCGAATAGAACAGTTGTGACAAATGTATCTGTGTTGTTGTATGGTTACCTGCTACTGAACAGCTTACTGCCGCCGTCTCAACAACGGTGCAGGCTGGGCATGATCCGACTAGACCCAAATAGTTGGGATCGGGTCGTGACATGTTTTCAGTGGTGGCCCATGCAGGTCAACAACAACAACAACTTAGGAAAACCTATCTAGAAACAATTAGAACACTAGAACATTGATTTGTCACGACATAGGTCCGATTCATATATAAATAAATATTTTTGCTTGATTATAGACCGGTAGGCTACCTTGCTTATGTGTGCGTCCTAAACCTTCCATAGAATGACCGCTGACCAAATCATGTTGGCGATGAGGTGTTATCTCCGGATCATACCCCATCCCCTCAACCAAGCCCAGGGTCCTTTCCCTCGCGGTTGTTTGACCGTCCCCTTAGTGCACCCAGTAAAGTTTTTCCTACACTGGCGAATCCTACCTCATCTCAAACTGAATTGTATTTCCCTGGTGGATTATTCATTTTATTGCTCCACCAATACCAGCAATCATCTTCCAAATGGTTATCCTATTTCAAGAAATCCTGGAGTTCCAGAAAGTTCAAGATGAAGTCCAGCAGGAACAGAAGAATATCACGTGAAGAACGTCATGATGTAGCCTTAGTTATTCCCAACCAGTTAGAGCAGAATTTTTGCCATAGGAAGGATACCCCTGAATCTAGAAGATATTGGGTCCCATCGAGTACTCTACTTTCCGGCAGTCTTGCAGTAAGAAGCTTTGGGCTTGTAACTAATGCAAGAGGCCTGGTCATCAGGCCGTTAGTTGCCGCAAGAGATTTGGACAATGTTTGGCATGTGGATCTGCTGAACATCGGGTAAAGGACTGCCTTTATCTGTTTATCAAACCAGAGCTCATATCCCAGCAACATCTGTTAGGCCACAACCTAGGGACCCTCTTCCTATCCAGCAGACCCTGCCCCTTACAATAAGGCATGATGCATACTCGAGGTTCATAGAAAGGGAAGCAGTTGGAGACTGCTCATACAGAACCATGAAGAATAGTACCTAGAACCGCAGAATAGCATCATCTTTTTGGAAGTTGTAACAGGATGTCCTTAGATCAATCATAAGAGTTTTGCTGTAATTCTTCCCATGAATAGAAATTTTAGTTACACCCTTATGGCAGATGTTTTCCCTGATAGTCTCCCCGGATTATCCCAGATCTAGACATAGGATTCACCCTTGACTTAGTCCCCGGCTCTTTCCCTAAATTCTAAGGGATGTTACAGAGTCAACCCGAAGGTGGCCAAGAAGATGAAGGACCAGATCAATGAAGGCTCTAGGATTTATTCAGAGTGGAACTTTACCTTAGGGAGTATCTATCTTATTTTTGCCCAAGAAGTATGGAACAACGGATGTGCATCGATTACCAGACACTACAGAACAAGTACTTTTTGCCCGGATCGAGGATCTATTTGATCTGGTTGTGTGGAGTTAAGGTGTTTCGAAGTCTGATTTAAGATTTGACTACCAGCAAATCAAAATCAGGAAAGAGGACATTTCCAAGACGACGTTTAAACACCAAGTATGGGTAGTTTTCTCTGGTCAGGACATTAGACTGACAAATACTACTGCTATGTTCATGAATCTCATGAACAGAGATTTTCAGGAGTATTTGAATCAGTTTATCTTCTCCATAGATAAACATTCTGATATACTTGAAGACTGAAGAAGAGCATAAGGAACACCTGAGGAAATTTTGGAAACTTTGAGGAAAAAGAAGTTTATGGTAAGTTATCTGGACGTGGATTGTTGACAGGGTAGACTTTTGGCCATGTTGTCAGGAGAAGAAATTTCTATGGAAGATAGCTGTTGTTGAAGAGTAATATACCCCAAGTTCAATTCGGAAAGTTCTTGAACTTGGTCGGCTACTATCAGAAGTTCGTGAAGGATTTCGTCAAGATTGCTGAGCCAGTGACGAAGCTCAGTTGGAAGGATGAAGAGTTCATCTGAACGAAAGTTTGCCAGACGGCATTGAGGAGCTGAAGAAGAGACTTACCACTACACCAATCCTTGCGCTACCCGCAGGAACCGGTGGGTTCTCAATTTACAGTAATGCCTCTGGAAGAGGACTGGGCTGCGTTCTTCAACAACATGGGAAAGTAATTGCTTACACGTGTAGGCAACTACAGACTCATGAGAGGAATCATCCCACGCCTAATTTGAATTGCTGAAATTATCTTTACTTTGAAGCTGGAAGCATGATTTTTATGGAAAGGGTGTGAAAATTTATACGGACTACAAAAAGTCTGAAATATGTCTTCACTCAGAAAGGGTTGAATGTTAGACTAAGAGCTAGCTGAAGCAGATGAAGGATTTCGAAATCAACCTGCAGTACCATTCAGGTAAGGCTAATGTGGTTGTTGATGCACTTGGACGATACTGATGGCGAAGTTCTTAACCAAGGACTAGCACCTGCTAGAAGACATCGAGAAATTTGGACTGGAGGTTATACTACCTGGAGATAGAAGGACGAAGCTGGATGATGATTCAGTATTAATGAAGTTCGAGACTGAGGGATAAAAGTCAAGGAGACTCAGTTTCAAGACGAGACACTTTGCAAACTTAGAGATCAAGTGTTGGCAGGAACACTTGAAGGTTTCTCAAATCGCCAATAATGGAGCTCTGAAGAATAGTACGAGGCTTTTTGTGCTATCTGGCGAACTGAGGAACGAACTAATGCAAGAAGCGCACCAGTATTCCATACATCCTAGCAATACGTATTGGGATATGCGTACTATTATTGGGTAGTATGGAATGAAGAAGGATGTATTCAGAATTGAGGTTAGATGTTTTATTGGTTAACAAGTGAAGGCTAGTCGACAGAGACCCGCAGGGCTTCTACAGTCGTTGGGCATTCCGGACCGGAAGTAGGAGCACATAACGATGGACTATGTGTTAGGTTTGCCTTGATTCCAAGGAGGGAAGAACACCAGTTGAATTATAGTGGACCGACTGACTAAGTCAGCACACTTTATTCCCTTCAAGGTTAGTTGTTCACCGAGAAGTTGGCAGCATTGTACGAGAAGCACATCTACCGGATTCATGGAGTACCGCGGGACAAGCAATCAGAGAGGTCATTCCAGGCGCTTGAAGACGTTTGGGATGTTGCGTCTCGGAATTTGGTAGGTCTTGGGAAGACCAAATTGCATTTGGTGAAGTTTTTCCTACCAGAGGAACAATCAGCTTTGACGGAGCTAGAAATTGAGGCCAGGTACATCAGGCCATTTGAAGTTTAAGACGAGTTGGAAGTAGCGTACCCGTTAGCTCTACCAGCTAATCTTGAGGGTGTGCAACGTCTTCTACGTCACAGCTCAGACACTACATTTCGGATCTGAGTCACGTTTTGAATAATTCAGAGCTGAAGATTGGACTTAACCTTTCAGTGCCAGAGAAACCAGTTGCAAGCCTAGTCAGAGGTAAGAAGAAGATCAGAATTCGAGCCACCACTTATTTTCTTATCTTTTCGTTCTAAACTTGACTGATGCTGCTAAGTTAGCCTAGTTTTGCAAGCTATTTCTTTAATCAAGCTTGATCATGACAGTATTTTATTGGGTGCACCCACTAATATATTGTCTAATCAGGACCGGTAACCTCGTGTACTTTGGTTCGCTTTTGTATTTTTCTGCGTGGATGGTATCATAAATAAAACTTGTCCCTAAACCGTCTCATCCACGACTGCCTTGGAAAATCCTTATGGTTGGACCTGAGTTACGGGCGCAGTACCCGTAGCTGTTTGATTCTCCTACCCTGTCTTTAAATTTCGAGGACGAAATTTTCTAAGGAGGGAAGATTGTGAAACCCATAATTTGTATTTATTAATTAAATAATATTTTGGTATTATTATTATTATTTCAAATTATTATTGTTATTATTATTACTATTAAATATTTTGTGTGAAAAGATTTCGAAAATAATAAACAACATGGACTTTTGGATTCCAGATCCGAGTCCGAGCCCAGACCCAGGCCTGAGCCTGTATCCAACCCCTTTCTTATTTTTTCCAAATCTTGGTTAACTAATAATTATTATTAAAAATAATAAACACTTTGGCTGGTCCCGAAGGACCAGCAACTACCCAACCCCACCGTAGACTATTTCTCCCACTCCTGTTCTCACTCCCCCCAATTCACTCCCTACCACACTCACAGCCACTCCTTCCTCTTATTAATCCCCTCACCCCCACGTTCTCACCATCAGGAGAGAACAACTCTCAAATACTCATAACTCTCATCTCTATTCTCTATTCTCCTTTTACTCCAACCCACCATTCCCACCAACTCTCATCTCTCCCTCTCTAGAAACCCTCTCTGTGGAGCAACCCACTTCCCTTCTCCACCTACCCGAGCCCTAACCCCAAATCCCCGTCGCCGTTGTCTCGTCGGTTGGACCCCGACGGATTTCCTCGGCGTCTCCGACCGTGCGCCGCCACCCCGGCCAAGTCAGCGCCCCCGCGCGCGACCCTCCCCGCAGCGGCACCCCGACCGCGGCGATCTCCGCGCGCGGCGCCCGCCGTCAGCGCCTCTCCCGCGCCCCCGCGCCGTTCTCCGCCCCGACGCCGGACCTTCCCGGAGCCGACAACCCCTCGCGCGTCCAGCGCGAGCCCATCCCCGCGCTCCTCCGCGGAGCCCTGAGCACCGCCCAGTAGCCTCCGACCGGCGCGCCGCGCTCTGTCGCGGCCCCTTGCGCCCTCACCCGCGAAGCGCTCTCCGGCGAGTCGTCCGCCGGTCGCCCGACCCCGGTGGCTCACCCGCCGTTCGCTTTTCCAGCGAACCCCCGCCTTCCCGCTGCTTTTCGCAGCAGCCTCCGCTGCCCCGCGGCGAGCCCCGCTGTCCAGCGGTCATCCGCGACGCCCCGCCTCCGTCGAGCCCGCTTTTCCCGCAGACGATCTCGCTGTCCAGCGTTGTTCCGTGGACTCCCTGCTGTTCCCGTGGATTTTCCCGCGGATCGGGACTTCTACCTGCTGCCGACTTTGTTCGGATTCTTTCCCGAGTTTTTCCCGCGGCTCCCCGCCAACGGAAATAGGTAATTTCTGATAATCTCAGTAGTTCGTCCCCCGTAGAGTCGATGATGATAGATCGGTCCCCCGGTTCCCTCTCGGGAATCCGGTTAGCTGCGTTATAATTTTCGTTAGCTGCGTTAGTTTGATTTCCTGTGTTTACTTGCTGGGTTGTTGTGAATTGGATGGTTTATGGAGTCCCGGATATTTCGGGAATTATTCTGGTGGTGTTGGGATTATTTTGGTGGATTTCTGTTGACAATTTTTGGTTGGAAAATATTTGCAGGTATTTGTTGGCGCACTTCCCAGTTTTGGGTTTGTCCCGAAATAGAGGAAGTGCTGCCCAATTTTTTTT
Source organism: Iris pallida (assembly GCA_029216955.1). Taxonomy (NCBI): domain Eukaryota; kingdom Viridiplantae; phylum Streptophyta; class Magnoliopsida; order Asparagales; family Iridaceae; genus Iris; species Iris pallida. The sequence goes on along the minus strand of JANAVB010018993.1, from coordinate 22,419,901 downwards.
TTACAAAAACTATATTTTATTGATTTCAAACTGGCTTTCGAAAATGAATTTCCAAAACCGATTTTCGGGCGACGACCGTACCGGTCTGTGGGCCCCGACGAAATGCAAACGCACCGGTCCGACCGGACGTTGAGGCATAAACCGAATTTTGAGGAAATGGACCGAGTCTGAGACTCTCAGTTTCATTTTTAATTATTATATTTTTTTTAGGCTAATTATTATAGTCATTTAAATTCTGTACTTTAATTATTTAATTTCAGTCATTTTTCTATTATTTTATGTAAAGAAAATTTGTACCGGGCATAAGCCCACCCTAGGACCATTAGCTGTGCCAATGTATTTGTGTAGCGTAGTTATTTTATTTTTATTTCTGGTGGATGTGATTTGGGTGGTTTCTGGATTAGTTGTATAAACGTAGATTATATCGCGATTAACTGGTTAATTACGACATTTAGTAAAATGAATAAAATATTATTAACTCACGGTTTGTCACAAAAAAGGAAACTGTATTTTTATATACATATTATGAAACACAAAGTTTTCCAAATTGTAATTAATTCTTGCGATTTTCCAAATTGTATTTGATTCTCGGAATTTTCCAAATAAACCAATTAACTGGCTTAATCAACGCACGTAGTTGCGACGTAACCGTTAGCTGTAGTTTAAAACAACTTAAAACTTGACTAGGACATGACTACTAGAGATTGCAACTAGCACACTTAGTCTGGTTATTCAGGATTCTAAATCGAGTTCTCAACTGTAGGAATTCGAAGATTCACCTGACGTTCCTCCTCGGTATCAACCCGTCTCTCCAGTCATTTAATTGAGGCAAGTATAGTTTGTGTTAGTTTACAGTTATTTATTTAATCGTTTTACTGCATGTCTAAACCACGTCTCAAACACGAAACTCTCACCGAGAGTACTGTACTGTAACTACTGGGGACTGGGGAATAGCGGGGGATTGGGGAATAGCGTAATGATTATGACCATACTGTAACAAAACCCCTTATCCATTACTGTAACAAACCCAAGCCGGTCATATGTCATTACCTATTCAAATCACTGTTTTCTACTGTAACAAACCTATTTTAAAAGCTGTTTAGAACTGCATGATTCTATTTCTTATTTAACTGTTTAATTAGCATGAATTGTACTTTGCTCCCTCCTGACTGGAGACAACATTTTAGGTAACACTGAGGATGACGAGCTATACTATAATAGCTACTATGACCCGGTTCTCTACCCTGCGACGGTACCGGAGCCGTCTCTGGAGGACGCTGATCCTGGGACCACTGAACCAGATGCTTAGATAGTTTCCCTTTTCTGCATTTTACTTTTGTTTGGAGTTTGTAGTTTTACTTTCAGCATTTCCCTTCTGGTTGTATTTCTGAATATTTTTTTATCAAATAAAGTTTCAATTCCGAATAGAACAGTTGTGACAAATGTATCTGTGTTGTTGTATGGTTACCTGCTACTGAACAGCTTACTGCCGCCATCTCAACAACGGTGCAGGCTGGGCATGATCCGACTAGACCCAAATAGTTGGGATCGGGTCGTGACACAGTATGTCATCGATGAAGACGACAACAAACTGATCCAGATATTCATGAAAAACCTTGTTCATGAGGTTCATGAATACTGTAGGAGCATTCGTCAGTCCAAACGGTATGACCAAGAATTTAAATTGTCCATACTTGGTGTTGAACGTCGTCTTGGGAATATCCTCCTTCCTGACCTTGATTTAATGGTAGCCTGATCTGAGATCTATCTTTGAAAATACCTTGGCTCCGCTCAGTTGATCAAACAGGTCATCGATCCGGGGCAGGGGGTACTTGTTCTTGATGGTGATGTTATTCAGCGCCCGGTAGTCGATGCACATCCGTACAGTTCCATCCTTCTTGGGCACGACCAAAACTGGTGCTCCCCAGGGTGAAGCCCCGTCTCTGATAAATCCTTGCGACTTCAGCTCATCGATCTGATCCTTCATCTCCTTAGCCTCTTTGGGGTTGACTCTGTAGCATCCCCGAGAAATAGGGGAGAGCCGGGTACTAGATCGATGTTGAATTCCACATCTCGATCTGGCGACAATCCTGGAAGACTATCTGGAAAGACATCCATAAATTTTGCAATGATAGGGTGAGGAGGTCCGGGTTCTTCGGTGATTGAGGAGTAGGTGATACTCTTCATATCTTCTGGAGCCCGAGAGATTACAAACTCCGGTTCTCCTGGTGGGCTGAAGATGACACAACCTCGGTGACAATCTATCAGCGCATGCTGTTCACTTAACCAGTCCATCCCTAGGACTACATCATAGTTGGACAGGGGCATCACTAGTAAAGGTGTTGAGAACTGATGGCCAGAGATGGTTATGGGACAATTACAAGCCTTAGTGATGGGTATAGGTCCACCACCGGTCATAACCCTACTAATCACCTTGCTAAGTCCCGAATCTATGTGGTGTGCAGATATAAACTTGGATGATATAAAACTTTGTGATGCACCCGAGTCAAATAATGCTAGAGCAGGATGTGAAAACACATAAATGGAATCTGTGATGACATCTGCGGTGGGTTCCTGCTCTGGCTCCTGCTCATCAGCTGCTAGGGCAAAAGCTCGCCCAGTCTTCGGTTGGTGCTGTCCAAACTGTTGTTGCTGAGTAGGTAGGGGAGCTCTTTGCTGGTTGGTTCCGGTCCGGTGGGCTGACATGGGACAGTCCTTCACTTGGTGGATGGCAGACCCACAGACTAGGCAGTGTCCTAGCCTCTTCCTATAGATGTTCGACTGATGCCCTGGCCTCTTGCAATAGTCGCAGACAGGGATCTGCTTCTGGTGTGCTCTGTCATTGGTCCTCGCCTGATGATGATGCTGCTGGTGGTGCGAGGGCCTGTTGCTGTTGTTGTTGGGCCTCTTCTGACTACCCTGGAAGTTGCTAGTTCCAGGGTACTCTCTCTTGGACCGAGAAGGTTGGCTCTTCTCCACGTCCTGAGCTCGGATCAGGATCCTCTCATAGGTCTTAGCGCCACCTGCGATCACAGGGGTGCGAATCTCTTCTCGTAAGCCATACCTGAATCGCTCAGCATGATCCTTGGGGTCAGCTACCAGGTTCTGGGCAAAGTGGCTTAGTCGGCCGAACTCTGCCGTATATTCGCCGACCGTCATGCTTTCCTGCTTCAAGTTCTGGAATTGCCTTTCCATTTTCCGCATCTTCGATGTTGGGAAGAACTTCCTGCGGAACAGCTTCTTGAAGGTGTCCCAGTCGAGCTGCTTGTCCTGGAGTCGGGGTTCATTCCGATACCAGGTGCTCGCCACATCCTGTAGTTGGAGTCCTACAGCTTCAGCCTTGAGGTCCTCCGGGAGTCGAACGACGCTTAAGAGACGCTCCATATGGTCTAGCTATTCATCGGCGTAGATGATACCCACGGTTCCTTTGAAAGGTCGAGGGTCTTGCTTCTTAAAGCTTTTTATATCTCCAACCTTCATACAATAATACGCCTCTAATCAAAAGAATGGTCTTACAGAAATATAACTTAACTCCTGAATCATGCTTACCTTGGCAGGTCGTGGCCCTGATGAAGTGGTTCCTCCTCTCTCGAGGGCAGCCACAGCCACGTTGTGGGCATTCTCCATGCCTTCTCTCATAATCGCGGTCTACTCGCGATGGGCTTCAGCTTGGGCAGCAGTCTGCTCTCTGTGGGCTTCTGCTTGAGCTCTCTGTGCTTCAAGTACTCCTCGTAGCATTCCCACTAGGTCAGTGGGATCCACGGGTACTGGTGGGACAGCTGGTGCGGGCACTACCGCAGGGGTCTATGGCTCAGCCCGCGAATGTGCCGGTTCTGCCGCTTGCGCTGTGGAAGCATTAACGGGCCGGGGAGCTGGTGCAGCATGAGGACGGTCTGTCAGCTGCAAGGGAGGTGGGTCCCGGCGTGCTTGAGAAGGGGTGTGATCAGTTGATGACACCTCATCGTCAGCAGGGCCGGATCGGGTAGTCTTTCCTTTGGCCATGATCTGGAAGGTTTAGGGTACATACATAAGCAAGGTATCCTTCCAGTCTATAATCAAACAAAAATATTTATTTATATAATTCGGTCCTATATCGTGACAAATCAATGTTCTAGTGTTCTAATTGTTTCTAGGTATATTTTCCTAAGTTGTTGTAGGACCTGCATGGGCCACCACTGAAAATATGTCACGACCCGATCCCAACTAATTGGGTCGAACCGGATCATGCCCAGCCTGCACCGTTGTTGAGACGGCGGCAGTAAGCTGTTCAGTAGCAGGTAACCATACAACAACACTATATTTGTCACAACTCAATATCGGAAATAAACTTTATTAAACTTTGAAATTTAAATACAAAAGGAAACTGTTCTGAAATGAAATACAGAATTTGAAATAAAACAACAATGCAGAAAGAAAATCTATCTATCGGCCGGATCATCGGCCTCAGTCCCAACATCCTCCTGTGGGGACTCTGGCAGCACCACTGGGTACAACACAGGGTCGTAGTAGCTGTTGTAAAATCGATCTGTATCCTCAATATCCCCTAAAAATGTATCTCCAGTCAGGAGGGAGCAAAGTACAATTCATGCTAATTTTAAACAGTTAAATTAAATAATAGAATCATGCAGTTCTAAACAGTTTTAAACATGAACAGTTTGTTACAGTAAAACAGTGATTTGAACAGGTAATGAAATATGACCGGCTTAGGTTTGTTACAGGAATGGATAAGGGATTTTGTTACAGTATGGTCATAATCATTACGCTATTCCCCAGTCCCCAGTAGTTACAGTACTCTCAGAGAGAGTTTCGTGTTTGCATCATGGTTTAGACTTGCAGTAAAGCGATTAAATAAATAACTGTAAACTAACATAAACTATACTTGCCTCAAGGAAATGACTAGAGAGGTAGAAGACTTCGAGACAGGTAAGTTAGAGTCGTCCTCGAATTCCTACATTCAAGAGATAGACTCGGATATTAGGTTTACCAACTTAGCTATGCTAGTTGAAATCTCTATTTGCGTTCTAGTCCATTTTAGTTCTTTAATTTAACCAAACACAGAAAACACGATAATTAGTGCGTTAATTTAATACGAGGGAAAAAGGTCATTTTAACTTTGAATTCGGGAAAACATCGTCGCTGCCAGATTATTTTAGGAAAACTTGATATTTTTTATAAATATAAATATAAAGCTAATTTTCTTATTTAGTGAGAAATACGTGACTTTTTAATTAATAATAAACTTGTCAATTTTAAGTGAGAAAATATTAATTAATTTTATACGAAAATACTTTATAGTCAATTTAATCGTTAAATAGAAAACTCGTAAAACCAGAAATGACAAGAAAATCTAAGCTATTACAGTTACAGACCACAGCCAGCTGGGCTTATGCCCATTATAATTTATTTACATAAATTGAAATAAGACAAAACCGCCGTTAGTCTTAAACTGAAATATTAAATAAATTTAAACAGAAATTAAATAGTAAAAATAGAGGTAAAAATAGAGTCTCAGATATGGTCCAATCCTCATCTTGGCTAATTGCCTCAACGTCCGGCGGGGCCGATTTCGTTTGTACTTAGCCGGGTCCATTGACCGATACGGTCGTCACCCAAAATCAAATATCGAATAAAATTTCGAAAATCATTTTAAATTCATTTTTAAAATAATCCATGATTTACGGAAAAATTCGGCAGCATCTTCTCTGTTTTTGGTCAACCCAAAAACTGAGAATTGGCGCCGATAATTTCCTGCAAATTCCAAACCAGGAAAAAACCCGAATTTTTATATATATAAAATCCACAACCAATCCATAGAATAATCGGGACGACCCAAAATAATTTCGGAAGTCCGATTCCAATTCCACAAATCACAGAACGTTCCCGAAAAAATCCGAAAAGCTAAAACATACCAAAAATCAATTCCCAAAATATTTCGGGAATCTAAAATAACTCACAGGACCTTTCCGAAAGTCCCGAAAAATTACGACGTCGCTAAAACCGAATTCCCAAAGGGAATCGAGGACCACTTCTCATCATCGACTGATAATAAAATGAGCGGGACAGGGGTTATACCTCGGATTGCTCGACTAGAGCTCTCAGATGAATAATAAAAAAAAAATGAGCTCCGACAGCAAAAGTATTCCCGAAACAGCGCAGATTCGAAGCGTCGACAAAGGACGCTGAAAAATGCAGAAGCTAGGGCACGGCCAGGGAACACTGGAACAACGGGGGTACTCGGCCAGAGGGGCGCCGAAGCTCTGGCTATTGGCCGAGGAGCTCGGCGGGGTCGCGAAGGGGCGCACGAGGGGGATCGCCGAGGGAAGCTCGGCGGGGGCTGGCGCTCGCGGGGGAGACGGGCGGCGACAGGGGCTGTCGGCGGGGGCGCCGGCGGGACAGCTGACGCGGGGCTCGGCCGCGAGGGTGGCCGCGGCTAGGGCGCGGCTTGGGCGCGCTGAAGGAGGCAGGGGCGCGCGAGGGGGAAAAAGAGAGGAGAGCTGGGTTCTCCTCTGGGCTCGTGAGAGAGAGTGAGGGAAGCTTTGGAGTTGTGCTTCCAACAGAGGGGGTTGGTGGATTCTTAAGGAGAGGAGAGTTGAAATGGTATTGCTGTGAAGAGAAAGTAAGGGGAGGGGTTAATGTTATGTGGTGGTGTGCTGAGTTCGTGGAGAGAAAATAGGGTAGCCACGATTAAGTGAGATGGGGTTGCTGGTCCCTCGTGGACCAGCTCCTCTAACGAATATATATATATATTTTTTATACATTTATTTAATTAAGAGAACCAATCAGAATTTAGAAAGAAAAGAAAATGAGATTGGGTTTGGCTCAGGCCTGGGTCTGGGTTCGGACTCGGGTCTGGGTCTGAATTCAAAAATCCTTGTTGTTAATTTTTGAAATCATTTTTAACACTCAGAAAATATAATAATAATAATAATAATAATAATAATAATAATAATAATAATAATAATAATAGATTTACTAAAATTAAATACTAAAACACTAATATTAATTAATCACAAAATATGGGTTTCATACTATTAGAGATGGCACTGTAATAGCCTCGCATGTTCCTACTTCTACTCATCTGGCTGACATATTCACCAAGCCCCTTGGAAAGTGTAATGCCCCCACTACAAAAAAAATGCACATTGATAGCATAACGTAATAGCACGTTTTGCTGAACTGCTATAAAAAATAAGTTTGATATTTTGGTTACTTTATAATAGCATTTGATAAACGCTAAGATAGAGTTTCATTAAGCGGGAACCTAAAAACACTTATACCGCCAAACACTTGACCAAAAAACTCTAAAACTCACCACACTTACGTTAGGTTTATTTCATTTCCTCTTTTATTTTAGGTTTCTTTTATTTCCTCTTTCAGTTTCCCTCTTTTTCCAAAAACCCTAAAACTCACCACACTTACGAATTCGCCGTGAAGGTCGCTGACACCGTCGATTAGAGTCGCCGACGTCGCCGTGAAGGTCGCCGAGACCACTGACACTGTCGTCGGCCCTGTCGAAGGTATATTTTTCTTCCTTCCTTCGATTTTGGTATCATGCATTTGATTTTGTTTAGGGTTTGTAGGTTTTGTAGGTTGATAAGTTTAGGTTTTGTAGGTTGATAAGTTTCAATTGTAGAGTTTTGTATCATGCATTTGATTTTGTTTCGATTTCATAGTTTTGTTTCGATTTCATAGCTTTCAATTTCATAGTTCTCGATTTCATAGCTTTCATGCATGTGATTTTTGTTTCAATTTTGGTATCATGCATTTGATTTTTGTTTCATTTGATTTTTGTTTCAATTTTCATAGTTCTCGATTTCATAGCTTTCATGCATTTGATTTTTAAAATGCTAATTAGATCCTGTATATGTTTTCTAATCTCTGATTAGTTGATATTACATATTAGAATAGGTTTTGATGTGAAATGGAATATTTGATTTGAGTTTTGGGTTCAATGTTCGACTGATACATGGTTATTTCCCATTTCCTAACTGTTAATCCTAATTAAATTGATTTCTAATTGTTGTTTCAATTGTCAATGATTCCCACATATTTGTCGTTCATGTTTACTTTCGAATTTGACTTGTTGGGTGTGTTTTCACTTAACTGATTAAGACCTGAGATTTTGGGGGTTTGTTTTGATAAGAGTTGGCTCATAATACTGTTAATTCATGGTGGGACTGTTTTTAACTAAGTTTGAAACTGGTAAAACTTGAATTATATAGGTTAGGTTTCAGTAGGAGTTTGGAGACTTTATTTCTTTTTTTTTAACTTAAATTCTGAAATGAAGAGCTGATCCTGGTTATGAGAGAGGTGCTACAAATTTTGTGCGAGCTGTGGCTGCGACTTTGGGAGACGCTGATATGATTGTATGCCCTTGTATTGACTGTCGTAATATAGATCGACACTCAGGTAGAGTTGTAGTTGATCATCTTGTTACTAGGGGAATGGATGAGGCTTATAAGATGCGGTCTGATTGGTACCATCATGGAGAACTGAACTCAGGCGTTGAAGGTGAAAGTAAATTAAGTCATTGGAATGATGAGATTCTTGGTTTATATCAAGCTGCTGAATTTTTGGATGAAGAGTTAGCTAGTAAGGGTCAATTGGGTGAAATTGCAGAGGGTGAGGACAAGAAAGAAGATGAGTTTCTTGTAAAGATTGCAGATGCTGAAACACCATTATATCCAAGTTGTGTAAACCATAGCAAGCTTTCGGCTATTGTATCACTTTTCAGACTTAAGACGCAGAATGGCTGGTCTGACAAGAGCTTCAATGATCTGTTAGAGACATTGCCGGATATGTTGCCAGATGATAATGTGTTGCACACATCACTGTACGAGGTGAAGAAATTTCTGAAATCATTTGATATGGGATATGAGAAGATTCATGCATATGTCAACGACTGCTGCCTATTCAGAAAGAAGTACAAGAAGCTCGATAATTGTCCAAAATACAAGGCTTCAAGATGGAAGACTAACATGCACACTGGTCAAGTAAAGAAAGGTGTACCACAGAAAGTATTACGGTACTTTCCAATAGTCCCACGGCTGAAAAGAATGTTTAGGTCTGAGAAAATGGCTAAGAATTTAAGGTGGCATTTTTGTAACAAAAGTAGCGATGGAAAACTTCGGCACCCTGTGGATTCGGTCACATGGGATCAGATGAATGACAAATACCCTTCCTTTGCAGCTGAAGAAAGGAACGTGAGGCTTGGCCTCTCCACAGATGTTTTTAATCCATTCAACATGAAGAATACAAGGTATAGTTGCTGGCCTGTTTTGCTAGTAAACTATAATCTGCCACCTGATTTATACATGAAGAAGGAGAACATCATGCTAACATTGTTGATTCCTGGTCCACAACAGCCGGGTAATAGTATTGATGTGTACTTAGAACCCCTCATAGAAGATCTCAACCATCTGTGGAACAATAGAGAGTTAGCATATGACGCCTTTAGTAAATCGACTTTTACTCTTAAGGCAATGCTGCTTTGGACGATTAGTGATTTTCCTGCGTATGGGAATCTTGCAGGCTGCAAAGTAAAGGGTAAAATGGGTTGTCCTATCTGTGGGAAAAATACAGATAGTATGTGGTTGAAGTTCAGCAGAAAACATGTCTATATGTGTCATAGAAAGGGTCTGCCACCAACGCATAGTTATAGGGGAAAGAAATCTTGGTTTGATGGAAAAGCAGAACAAGGGAGAAAGGGAAGAATTCTATCTGGTCGTGAAATTTCTCAAAACCTGAAAAATTTCAAAAACGACTTTGGAAATTTTAAACAATCTGCAAGTAAGAGAAAAAGGACAGATTGTTCTGGGTTAGGCTCTGATAGTGAGGATTTATCCAGCGAATCAGAGGAGGAAGAAGAAAACGTAGATGAAGAAGAGTTATCAAGATGGAAGAAAAGGTCCATCTTTTTCAAGCTACCTTATTGGGAGGTATGTTATTCTGTCATTTGTTTCTTTTAGTTTTTTTTTCAGATTCCATCAATTAAGCGTTGTTTAACTATGTTTTATTTATTGTATATGTGTTGGTTAGGAACTACCGGTTAGGCATAACTTAGATGTAATGCATGTGGAGAGAAATGTTGCTGCAAGTATTGTATCTACATTGTTGCATTGTGGGAAATCGAAGGATGGCCTTCAAGCTCGTAAAGATCTGGAAGATCTTGGTATTAGGAAAGATTTGCACCCTAACACCAAAGGAAAAAGAACATACCTTCCCGCAGCACCTTGGAATTTGTCCAAGGCAGAGAAGAAAATCTTCTGTAGGCGTCTATTTGACTTTAAGGGACCTGATGGGTATTGTTCTAACATATCCTGAGGCGTATCATTAGATGACTGTAAGGTCACAGGTTTGAAATCACACGATTATCACGTGTTAATGCAGCAACTTCTTCCAATAGCACTTAGAGGTTTACTACCTAAAGGTCCTAGGGTAGAAATTGTTCGCTTATGTGCATTCTTTAACCACTTGTGTCAGCGAGTTATTGATCGAGAGCAGATTTTGGTTATGGAAGCTGAGATTGTTGAAACTCTCTGCATGTTTGAAAGATTTTTTCCTCCAAGTTTCTTTGATATCATGGTGCATTTGACGGTACATCTAGGAAGGGAAGCTCGTCTTGGTGGACCAGTCCATTTTAGATGGATGTATCCATTTGAGAGGTAATACTTGTATTTTATATGATTTTTACAAAAATTTTGCATTTGACAGTTTTGTTGATCTTTCAGTTTTCACAATTGTCAGGTATATAAAAGTTCTAAAAGATTTTGTGAGAAATCCTGCAAGACCAGAAGGTTGTATTGCTGAGTCTTATCTTGCTGAAGAGTGCATCCAGTTTTGTAGTGAATTTTTAAAGAAGACAACAAATGTTCAAGAAAAACAAGATAGAAACACTGAGTATGATAACAACTCAATCCTAGAGGGTCGGCCAATATCCGCAGGCATTTCAATTACTCTTACTGAAGTAGAGAAGAGAATAGCCCATCTTGCTGTCATCCAAAACATGGCTGTCGTCGACCCTTATGTAGAGTAAGTTCCACATTTTTCTAGTTGATTACTCATTTCTTTTAATGATCAACAAACTGATACCTTTTTATTTCAAAATCTTGTACAAGTGAGCATCTACAGTTTCTGCAAGACTCAAATGGAAGATGTAGACGTGATGCATCTACGTTATGGAGTATGCATACTCAGAATTTTGCAAATTGGCTAAAAGAAAAGGCTAGTTTTATCTTCTCTGTTTTTTATGTTATAATGGTATGTATATGTCTATTGGTGTCTGACTTGTTGTTTTTATTTGTTAGATACCTCTTGATTCAAAAGAACATGGAGAAACACTTAAGTGGTTGGCATATGGTCCACGTACTTCTGCACGGTCGTATTCAGGTTATATAGTGAATGGTCAACGGTTTCACACAAGATCAGTAGATAGAAAAAGTCAGAATAGTGGGGTTTTGTATGAGGCTACTGCAATCTGCAGATCTAGTACGAAAGACACTTCATAAGTGGTTGATTTGGTGTCATACTACGGCAGAGTAACTGACATTATCTTGTTGGATTATAATGTTTTTTACGTTCCTCTATTCCGGTGTCAATGGGCAATAATGGGTAATGGAGTGAAGATAGAAGATGGTTTCACACTTGTCAACCTAAATCATAGTCAAGTCTCTTTTTTAAGGGATCCTTATATCTTAGCCTCTCAAGCAAAGCAAGTGTTTTATTCAAGGGAAGACGAATCATCAAGTTGGTATGTTGTTATGAGAGGTCCGGCAAGAAGATACAGTAAGGAAGATTTTTAAGAAGGAAATGCTGACATTGGGCCACTGCCATCAAGTGTTGACATGGATGTTGACATGGATGATACTGAAAATGCCCGAACTGATTGTGAAGGCATATATGTGTGAAATTTAGGTTTTTGATTATTTTCAGTTTCTTCCTTGTTTGTTTGTTGTGTCTGATGTGTGATTGGTCATTGTGTGCTTACTTGATGTTTTCTTGTTTTGCTTCCATAAATATGAATTAACTCGTTTCTGTCATTTGTTTCAGGTGAATTAAAATGGGAGGTGGAAAGAAGAAGCAAGGAAGAGACCCGCAACCTTTGGCTGAGGAAGAGACTGAATCTGAGAATGTAAGGATATCTACAGCTGAAGATGGTGAAAAAGGTGTAGATGAAGAAGAGCCTGAAGGTGAGTTTGAGTTATCTGAAGAGCATGAACATGAGGTTGAACCTAAGCGTAAGAGACAGCGAGGACCGACAAGGATGAAAGACATCGCCAAGGACCCAAATACCAGAGTGCGAGTTGACTTCACTTTCATGGGAGAACCTTATGGTCCTGGGTCAGTTAAGTTGTCTTCATACTTAGGTCCACTGGTACGGGAACACGTTCCTGTTACACTTGAAAGTTGGAAAAAACTCGGTGAAGAAGTCAAGACACTTCTTTGGAATCTGTTCAGGTTACATCTTTAAACTGACTTAGAAAGTGCCATAATCAGATTATTTCTGTAATTTACTGTTTTGTTTTGCATATGAGTTCAGGCAAGATTTGAATTAGATGAAAATTACCAAAAGAGTGCAGTGCTTAAGCAGATGGGATGTTTGTGGAGGTCATCTAAATTGCGCCTAGTTTCCCAGATTAATGAAGCAAAGAACAACCAAAAGAGGATGTATCTGAGACCTAAGAATGTTTCTCCAATTGATTGGCGTAAATTTGTGAAGCTCAAAACAAGCCAAACATTTAAGGTATTCATTTTGAATTAATTGGTAAGTGTTTTAGTAGATAGAAGATTACATAGTAACATTCATCTATTAGGCTCTGAGTGATAGCTATAAGGAAAGAAGGCACAAACAGATTCCGCACACTTGTAGTCGTAAAGGAATAGTTAGACTAACATAAGAGATGGTAAGCCTAAAGTTATGTTCTTTTATTATGATCAGCATATTCAAAGTCCTTTTTATACACCTCTTATATTTTCTCTCCTCAGAAAATTGGTAGTGAAAACCCAGCTGAAGTGACAAGGCTAAGGGTTTGGGTCAAGTCGCGTGCCAAAAAAGATGGTACACCAGTGAATACAAATGCGGCTGAGAAAATTGTAAGTTCTTAATTGGACTTGAAATGATTTTGATTTGAGTTTTTAAGATGTCATGTTCTGTTACATTTTAGCCTTTGGAATCTGCATTTTATGATTTGTAGAAAAAGGCAGCTGAGATGGTTAGTAGTGATGGTCCATCTTCTGCAACGAATGAAGGACGAGATACACTTAGCCAACTTTTAGGACCCGACAATCCTGGTCGAATGAGGGCAATGGGTAGGAACATGAGTAAGACCAAATTAGCTTGTTTCCAAGTGAAGCACAAGTGTATGACTGAAATAGAAGAGAAACAAGTTCATCTCCAACAAAAAGTCAATGAGTTACAAGCTAAAATTGCCAAAATGAAAAACCAGGTAAGACAATTCTCAATAAATACGTTGAGCCACTGAATTGATATATAATTTTGACATTTGTCCTTGTTTAAAACAGAGACAAGAACCTGAAGTTGGTGAAAACTCGGCTGCAAGAGTAAGGCTTTCATATCATATCAATGCTTTCGTTCTTACTTTACGATCTGATAATTTATATTCTAAACATTTTCTAGAGTGTGAACAAAAGATCACAACCTAAGTGTGTCTTGATTGATTGGGGTGGTACTGATGCAAACGTTGCTGAGGGGCGTATTATTTCTTCTGATCCGGAAGACTTGGTGAATGAGAGTCGCTTAGGCCCTATGGATGTTAAAGTCTTGGTTGAAACTGCTACTGTACCAGAAGCATTTCTTTGGAGACCTGCGACTAACATGTTCACAATTGAGGAAGCTGTTGGATAGATGATTGCGTGACCTGCCTCTAAGTGTGTTAACCTAGAATAGGGGCTCCAACAAGAAGACATTGCACCACTGGTAAGGTTTATTTGTCAGACTAATAGCAAACTGAATTGGTCATTGATGAGTAGGATTATGTGATTGTTACCTGAATGTGTTTGACAGGGCCCAAGGACAAATTCTGCAAACAAGTGCAAACTATTGGATTTGTCTGCAGATGATTTGGTTGTTGCTGAAGGACGTTGGCAAACACAAGAACCAAAAGCATTGGTTAATGGGCTTCCACTCGGACCAAAGGCAGTTAAAGTATTTGTGGATGTCATACATCAACCTGAAACATTCATATGGAGGCCTACGATGGACAAGACATATCTTGAGGACTGTTTAATGTCTTTCGTGGCATGGCCTGCCATTAAAGTTGTATTTGAGAACACAACAGATGCAACAGGTCAGAAATCTTCTCTTCAGAATCCTGCATCATCTGATAAAACATCAGGAGGAAAATCAGCATCAACAGGTCAAAAATCTGCTGGAACAAGTTCTACATCTCATATAGAGACATCTCGAGCAACAGGTACAAAATCTGCAGCAACTTTTCCAAAACCTCCTGCTGAGAAGGTTCCGACAACAGGTCCAAAATCTCCTGTAAGGAAATCTCAACTAGCCTCACAATCCCCTATCCGAAGATCTCCGGTAAATTTTTATAAATATGATCTGAAGTTGGTTCTGCTTATTACTGTGTGTATTAATTGGTTTATGTTAACTGGCAGCGTAAACATGGAGCTGAAGTTATCAAGGAAAATCAAAAGTGCAAGTTGATGGACATTAGCGGAAGGAAGCGGGTTGTTGCTGAAGGGCGTGTGCATTCAACTGACCCAGAGCAAAAGGTACACTTTGTTCGCTTGGGACCTAATGCAGCTAGAGTTTGGGTAGATATAGTGAAGGTAGATGATGCAGCGGTTTGGAGAACAACAGATGAGATCGAGTTTATGGGAGATGCACTTGGTTCGTCTATCGCATGGCCAATAGATAAATTGGTCATCTTTTGATTTTAAGAAACTTGGTAAGTGTTTTAATTAGTGTAATGCTTGTGTTTTGGTTTTCAATCTGATGTTTCATTGCTTAACTGATGTAAGACCTTGTTGCTTTTTTTGCAGGGGAATGAACAAACTTTCGTCCGAGTTGCAGTTTAAATTAGATTTAGACTAGCTAGGCTTATGAACTTATGACTTGTCTTATGTATTTTGGATTCAAACCTATTTTATGTATGTTGAATGAAAATGTTGAATGAAACTCTAGACTTGTGTTATGTATGTTGAATGAAACTCTAGACTTGTGTTATGTATGTTGGATTGGTTTTAGACTTGTGTTATGAATGATCTTATTTGTGTAAAACAGGTTCTTATTTATATCATGTGAAACAGGTTCTCTAATATTACAATAGATACGTAAAACAGGTTCTTATTGAATGAAAATACGTTTAATAGCAAAAAAAATGTTATAATCATATATTATAGCACGAAACGTTAGCCGTGAAATAATTAATTAACGCTATAACAAAATATTTTAAAACAATAAAAAATTGCTATTGTAGAACGTCCTATCATAGCACAAAATATGAATTGTCATCAAGTTTTTAACATAAAACGGATGTGCCATAATAAAGAAAATTAAGGCATTCAGATATTGCTATTGTATCTGAACCTGTCGTAGCATTTTAGAAAAACGCTATCGTATGGGTGGAACCTAAGATAGCTGCCGATGACATAGCATTTATGAAAACGCTATGTAATACGTACGATAGCAGATTTTTCGCGCTAAAAATGTACATATTTCGGGGTGTGATCAGTTGATGACACCTCATCGTCAGCAGGGCCGGATCGGGTAGTCTTTCCTTTGGCCATGATCTGGAAGGTTTAGGGTACATACATAAGCAAGGTATCCTTCCAGTCTATAATCAAACAAAAATATTTATTTATATAATTCGGTCCTATGTCGTGACAAATCAATGTTCTAGTGTTCTAATTGTTTCTAGGTATGTTTTCCTAAGTTGTTGTAGGACCTGCATGGGCCACCACTGAAAATATGTCACGACCCGATCCCAACTAATTGGGTCGAACCGGATCATGCCCAGCCTGCACCGTTGTTGAGACGGCGGCAGTAAGCTGTTCAGTAGCAGGTAACCATACAACAACACTATATTTGTCACAACTCAATATCGGAAATAAACTTTATTAAACTTTGAAATTTAAATACAAAAGGAAACTGTTCTGAAATGAAATACAGAATTTGAAATAAAACAACAATGCAGAAAGAAAATCTATCTATCGGCCGGATCATCGGCCTCAGTCCCAACATCCTCCTGTGGGGACTCTGGCAGCACCACTGGGTACAACACAGGGTCGTAGTAGCTGTTGTAAAATCGATCTGTATCCTCAATATCCCCTAAAAATGTATCTCCAGTCAGGAGGGAGCAAAGTACAATTCATGCTAATTTTAAACAGTTAAATTAAATAATAGAATCATGCAGTTCTAAACAGTTTTAAACATGAACAGTTTGTTACAGTAAAACAGTGATTTGAACAGGTAATAAAATATGACCGGCTTAGGTTTGTTACAGGAATGGATAAGGGATTTTGTTACAGTATGGTCATAATCATTACGCTATTCCCCAGTCCCCAGTAGTTACAGTACTCTCAGAGAGAGTTTCGTGTTTGCATCATGGTTTAGACTTGCAGTAAAGCGATTAAATAAATAACTGTAAACTGACATAAACTATACTTGCCTCAAGAAAATGACTGGAGAGGTAGAAGACTTCGAGACAGGTAAGTTAGAGTCGTCCTCGAATTCCTACATTCAAGAGATAGACTCGGATATTAGGTTTACCAACTTAGCTATGCTAGTTGAAATCTCTATTTGCGTTCTAGTCCATTTTAGTTCTTTAATTTAACCAAACACAGAAAACACGATAATTAGTGCGTTGATTTAATACGAGGGAAAAAGGTCATTTTAACTTTGAATTCGGGAAAATATCGTCGCTGCCAGATTATTTTAGGAAAACTTGGTATTTTCTATAAATATAAATATAAAGCTAATTTTCTTATTTAGTGAGAAATACGTGACTTTTTAATTAATAATAAACTTGTCAATTTTAAGTGAGAAAATATTAATTAATTTTATACGAAAATACTTTATAGTCAATTTAATCGTTAAATAGAAAACTCGTAAAACCAGAAATGACAAGAAAATCTAAGCTATTACAGTTACAGACCACAGCCAGCTGAGCTTATGCCCATTACAATTTATTTACATAAATTGAAATAAGACAAAACCGCCGTTAGTCTTAAACTGAAATATTAAATAAATTTAAACAGAAATTAAATAGTAAAAATAGCGGTAAAAATAGAGTATCAGATATGGTCCAATCCTCATCTTGGCTAATTGCCTCAACGTCCGGCGGGGCCGGTTTCGTTTGCACTTAGCCGGGTCCATTGACCGATACGGTCGTCACCCAAAATCAAATATCGAATAAAATTTCGAAAATCATTTTAAATTCATTTTTAAAATAATCCAGGATTTACGAAAAAATTCGGCAGCATCTCCTCTGTTTTTGGTCAACCCAAAAACTGAGAATTGGCGTCGATAATTTCCTGCAAATTCCAAACCAGGGAAAAACCCAAATTTTTATATATATAAAATCCACAACCAATCCACAGAATAATCGGGACGACCCGAAATAATTTCGGAAGTCCGATTCCAATTCCACAAATCACAGAACGTTCCCGGAAAAATCCGGAAAGCTAAAACATACCAAAAATCAATTCCCAAAATATTTCGGGAATCTAAAATAACTCACAGGACCTTTTCGAAAGTCCCGAAAAATTACGATGTCGCTAAAACCGAATTCCCAAAGGGAATCGGGGACCACTTCTCATCATCGACTGATAATAAAATGAGCGGGACAGGGGTTATACCTCGGATTGCTCGGCTAGAGCTCTCAGATGAATAATAGAAAGAAAATGAGCTCCGACAGCGAAAGTATTCCCGAAACAGCGCTGATTCGAAGCGTCGACAAAGGACGCTAAAAAATGCAGAAGTTAGGGCACGGCCAGGGAACGCTGGAACAACGGGGGTACTCGGCCAGAGGGGCGCCGAAGCTCTGGCTGTTGGCCGAGGAGCTCGGCGGGGTCGCGAAGGGGCGCGCGAGGGGGATCGCCGAGGGAAGCTCGGCGGGGGCTGGCTCTCGCGGGGGAGACGGGCGGCGACAGGGGCTGTCGGCGGGGGCGCCGGCGGGACAGCTGACGCGGGGCTCGGCCGCGAGGGTGGCCGCGGCTAGGGCGAGGCTTGGGCTCGCTGAAGGAGACAGGGGTGCGCGAGGGGGAAAAAGAGAGGAGAGCTGGGTTCTCCTCTGGGCTCGTGAGAGAGAGTGAGGGAAGCTTTGGAGTTGTGCTTCCAACAGAGGGGGTTGGTAGATTCTTAAGGAGAGGAGAGTTGAAATGGTATTGCTGTGAAGAGAAAGTAAGGGGAGGGATTAATGTTATGTGGTGGTGTGCTGAGTTCGTGGAGAGAAAATAGGGTAGCCACGATTAAGTGAGATGGGGTTGCTGGTCCCTCGTGGACCAGCTCCTCTAACGAATATATATTTTTTTATACATTTATTTAATTAAGAGAACCAATCAGAATTTAGAAAGAAAAGAAAATGAGATTGGGTTTGGCTCAGGCCTGGGTCTGGGTTCGAACTCGGGTCTGGGTCTGAATTCAAAAATCCTTGTTGTTAATTTTTGAAATCATTTTTAACACTCAGAAAATATAATAATAATAATAATAATAATAATAGATTTACTAAAATTAAATACTAAAACACTAATATTAATTAATCACAAAATGTGGGTTTCACACTATTAGAGATGGCACTGTAATAGCCTCGCATGTTCCTACTTCTACTCAACTGGCTGACATATTCACCAAGCCCCTTGGAAAGTGTAATGCCCCGCTCCGTACGGTGCATTATGCTGAGTCGTTGACTCGAAGAGTTGCGTTGACCCGATTACGTATCGATGCAAATCGATACAAAGTGTTGAGTTGTCCCGAGGAATGCATCAAACTAAGTCGATGCGAAGAGTTGCCTTGTCCCAAAGAATGCATCGAGTGAATCGATACGAAGCGCCGCGTTGCCTCGATGGATAAGTACGTTGAGACGGCTCGAAGATTCTTAAGAAATCGAATCGACCAAGGCGCAAGTCCGAATCGATGCAAGTAATGATTTTAGTTGGTTTCATGTGCAGGCTATACGTTTACGCTGAAATGTTAGAGGTCGATCTTTTGCCTTATTCAGTAAGGGGTCCGCGAAAGCAATTCGTCGCCTTGCGACGGACTGAGGCATTGGCACGGTAAGCCAAATCGGACGTATAATTCAATAAGCACGAAGTGCTCGAATGGCTAAGTCAGGAGAGTTGCCCGTGCAACGAAGTTATGAAATCGAGCAGCAACGGCTCGGCAAAACGACAAGGAACATTGATTCAAGGTGGAGGGACATTAACTCTCTTTCCTACTCTGTCATGCTTAAGTAAAATATATATCATTGAATGCTGAGTTAACCTATCAATGCCACGGGCGTGGCTTGATAGCGAGATAAACGTAGGGCGTGTCGAACTCTAAGATAGAACAATTGAAATGAATCGTACAACAATTGTACGAGTCGCTACGGAACATTAAATATCGCTAAGGCGAACGCCTCGGTGCACAAGCCATACGAAAGTGTGATAACTGTATTCGACGAGTGCCTTAGTGCACGAACCATACCGTGCCTTCGCGCACGAGTTAGAACGGCTAGAACATTGAAGGACAATAAGCGAGCGCCCTAGCGCGCAAGCCATGGACATTGAATGCTAAGTCATAGAACATCGGAATTATGGCCGAAACGTGCCTACGTGCATGAGATAATAAAAGATGGCTTCGTTACGAAAGAATAAAGTTGTGGCAGAACTGTCGGATATGACATAATGCCTCGAAAGGTGTTCGCGACCTTCGGGTCGTTCGGTTGACGAGCATTGAGTTGAGACATGATGCCATTGAAACATTGAAACGAAGTATGCGACGTAAGAACATAGAAAGTTAACGGAAGAAATACGAGATGATAACGCAGCATGGTGCCTTCGAAATATTCACGGCCTTCAGGCGTTCGACGAGAACATTCGGACGTTGTGCCAATTGAAATAGAGATAAGCGAACTTGTTTGGTTGTATGAAAGATACGATTCGTTGTATGGTCAAATGGACTTAAAGATATAAAAGACCGTGTATGGGTATTCCCTCGAACGCGGCACGCCAGGACGCTGGGACCGTTCGGCCTAGGAGGGATTCGTTTACGGTATTGTTGGTGCATTTCATTTAGAAGGGTAACGACCTTCTGGTGAATGTCATAAGCCACTTGCTGCGATTATTTCGATGGCCTCTGATGTTGGTTAGCAACCGCACAGAGTTAACATCGTCTTATGTTCGATTTCGATAAATATAAGTCCATTCTAGCCCGAAAAGCTAGTGACCTTCATATAGTTAAGGGCGACGGGTTTGGAAGTGCAAGGTATGCATATATCCTGCATGGATGGATCCTGAATAGCGAGCACTTATAACATGACAGGGAAAACGGATAGACGTATTCTCCTTACGTCGGTGCAAGGACGAGTGCGTCGATATTGCTAAGTTGCCCCACGAATCAAACACGAGATTGATTGCCTGTTTACTTATACGAATTGAATAACATGCTTTCCATGCTTTACAGTCTTCGAATATGCCATGAACTCATCCTAAGGAGAACATAGAAAGAGAACTAAATTGTATGCTTGCATGAATCAATACAATACTAAATGTTGGTTTGTTAAGTGGGTTTTTGATCAGTACAGCGAGGACGAAAGTACTAATCTCCCACTAGTTTGCTAGCAAGTTCAGGATTGGTCTGCTCGCGGCGGAGCTTCGCTTGAATGCGTTGAGGCTTGGAATGTCAAAGCGTATTGAAGCGTGCGATCGCATTGACGCTCGGATATGCAACAAGATTGATGCGGCCGAGATATAGAAGGCATGATGTATGGAACGGTGAAATCCTTTGTGGGCAAGAGAGAACCTGAGTGTTGTAGCCAATCTGGCAAATTCCGTTGGGCTATCGAAAGCCTTTGTAATCTGATTTCGAATATGAATAAAGAGAATTGTTTCGTATACTCTGTTTTTCTTTCGTTGTTAATGTTCAACTCAAAGATAACCATTTGAGAACTTGTCATCTTGCCTTGCACGAGCGCAAGTCCAGGCTCGTGCGGCATCACGCCCCCTGCGAGGACGATGATTCGGGTGATTCCGGGTCGGGGCGTGACAAATTGGTATCAGAGCTCTAGGCTCAATTTCCTCTGGACGCTTGCTTTATTTCAGTTCTAAAAGTTGCCCACCACCAATCGAAATCACTCTTGACTCTACTCGATGCCGCACTGGATGTTCCATACAATAAGTCTAATACAAATCATGTAATTTTGCCCCGTGTTGTTTTGGAAATTACATGGTGTTACAGAAAAAGTCGTGAAAAGTTTGTTGCTGCAAGTGCAACGAGTTGCGAGATGTGAATTCAAGAATTTGTTGCCACAGATGCAACACATCGTGAATTGAAATTTGAGATATTCGTTGTTTGCAACGAACAACACGAGAAATATTGGTTGCATCGATACAATAAAAGTCGTGGAATATTGCTGCAGCAATTGCCACGCGTTGATTGTAAATGATGCGTTGAAAAGAAAATGAAAGTTGGTATGGAATGTGTCGAACGGATTCACATATCGATTTCGAATGTGCGTTGCGATGAAAAGCGATAAGTCAATATCGAATGTGTTGAACGAATTTGAGCCTTGACTTTGAATGTCGGAAATAAAATGTTGCACGAGGTACAACAGATGTCGAAGATAAATCGATGTACGAGGTGCGATAAATATCGGAAGTAAATCGTTGCACGATGTGCAATACGTATTAAAAGTAAAATGTTGCACGTGGTACAAGCATGTCAAAAGTAAAAATTATTGCACGTGGTGCAACGTGTATCAAAATAATCGATGCACGAAGTGCAACGGATATTAAAAATAAATTTTTGCACAAGATACAAAGGAAGAAAATAAAAGTTATAAATCGAGAAACGAAATCGGTTCGATTGTGTGTCGAGTTGTGTTGGCAAATGAATGCATTGGCCGAGTTGCGTCGGATTTTGATTAATCAGAGTTACGGTTGTGATCAAGTACGATCACTGCGGAAATCGTGAGTCGGTAGAGATCGTCGGTTCGTAAAGAGTACGTTGCGACGGAAGTAACTTGATTTCCGGGTGGTATATGGCATACCACCGATGCAATGAATGGCTCGATTCCGAGTGGTATATGTGATACCACTTGTGCGATAAATTGCATCGACGTTTTGTGAGAATTGCGGAAGGTTTGTCCGCAACAGATGGGATAGCACCGAGTCTCGAATGAGAATTTGTACGACAGCATGTTGATGCAAGTGTTCTTCGATGATCGGATAGACGGTAAGGCGGGACTTGTAACATTGAATGATACGTAGGTTGAAAAATGTATGTGTCGGTCGAATGACGGGAATTAGCGAAACGATTATGCCTTGAGGCAACAATCGGATCGACGTGATAGGAAACTCGAAACGTTAAAAATTGAACCGCACGACTTGCGAGCTCGATAAAAATGTTAGGCGAGACGAATTGAATCGCACGACTTGCGATCTCGATAGAAATGTTCGGCTAGGCGAATCGAATCGTACGACTTATAATTTTGATAAGAATGTTGGGCGATGCAAATTGTAATCGAATCGCACGATGTGCGATTTCGGTAAGAAAGTTGGTTGACACGAGTAATCGTGCCTAAGAAATAGTTGGTTACGTTACGGCGAAACTCGTTTGAGTACGACTGAAAACACGCAAAACTTAGAGGACGAGATCGTATGACTTGAGGGTTCGATGTTGGATAATCGGTAACTCAGTTACGCGATCGAAGTATAGCAGGATGCGGCAAATCGGAGAACGAGTCGATGCGTATGGAAAAGTTCGTTGCGAACTTGGATGTATGAGATGCGAGTTAAGTTAACATTGAAACGGATTCAGAGTTGACCCTTACATTATCGAAACGGATACGGCATATCAAGATCGATACGATACGTAAGGAAACGTAAGCGATGTGAGAATATAAAATAGAGTGTGTCTCGTGCTATAAAATTTTGTAAGTAACGATACAAGAATGAAACGAACTGGTTGATCATGAACTTTGTGATTTATCAAAGACGAGACTATAAGTCATCGACGATTGCTCGATGCGTATAGCATCTCGTGTGTCGATCGCAAAATAAGATAGACTCGAACTCGATACGAGTAGATGTTTCGTGAATTGCGGAATCATCGACGGCAGTATGTGACTTTACTCGGAGGATAGCTACGCATCAGTTGCGTCGATAGAAATGGTTATGTACGGATTTGGGTAGTCGCATAGAAATTGTCGGAACGTAATTTGGCTCCGAAATAAGATATAGCATGGTTCGTAGTAAACTGTCCTTCGATGATGATCCACAATTATCGAGCGTAGCTTCGGGACAGCTGCCCCTAGAAGACTTGACCGCCAAATCAAATTGAATGCTGCAGACCGTAAGATGACCCATGCGATATCGCATATGAGATTGCATCGATAACAAATACAATGTGGTACCGATAAGTCTAGGCGATCAAGAATCGTTGGAACAATTTTCGATTGAGAATGATATAGTTAGATTTGAGTATTCGTCGGATGAATATTTGAATGGTTATGTTGGTCGACGATCAAACTAGAAATTCACCAACGAACTTGGTTATTCGGATAGACGATTGCGAGAATCGTGCTATGCACGAGAGGGAACGATAAGGGAATGACTTACGAGTCATGTCGTTAGATTCGGATTCACCTTGCAATTGAGCTTGTGTGAATTGAACTTATATTTGATGTTACAAGACGGATAAGTCGGAAATTTGGTTAGCGAATTTCCTACTCGATAGGAATCGAACGTAAGGCGTATCGTAAAGACCTTCGTGTCAAGGCGATCGTTTCCTTGAGCACCATCGCCTTGATGTAAACTTTGTGTCGGATAGATTGTGGCCTTTGTGCAATGTCAATTTAAACTTGCGTCGGAAGGATTTGAGCACGGTGTCTAGGTAAGTAACCTAGCGAACGTAGTCCTGAATGTTGATGCTTTTGCAAGTCAACAAAAAGAGAATCATGTCGAGATAAGATACGGAGTGAAACATCAGAAATCGTTGGATAGTGATGCCGAACGCAAGGCGTTGCGGAAACTCGTTGTGATCGGATGCACGATGGCTCGACGCGACACATAGAATTGATAGTCCCGATGAAACATACAAAGTGAGAAATGCGATTTTTGAATCGCATCGTGTGCCTTAACTTTTGTTGAAGGATCGCGTATGTATCAATATGCATGTGCGCTAGAATTGCGAGAACAAGTAATAGAGCCAAGTCCGATCGAGAGTACGAGATGGCAAGTAATTGAGTATAAGAGTTACGTGTTTGCGTTGTTCCAATATCTTACAATTGAGCTTGGCTGAAATGCATATATTGGTGGGATGCCTAAAATTTGGGTATGATTCCAAACTAAGTTGTACGATCCAAACGATAGTAAGACGAGATCGTAGAACGATCTAATGAAACCCTTGGAAAATTTAGTATTGGTTTCGGTTCGGGACGAACCTTATTTTGAGTGGTATATTATGTAATGCCCCGCTCCGTACGGTGCATTATGCTGAGTCGTTGACTCGAAGAGTTGCGTTGACCCGATTACGTATCGTTGCGAATTGATACAAAGTGTTGAGTTGTCCCGAGGAATGCATCAAACTAAGTCGATGCGAAGAGTTGCCTTGTCCCAAAGAATGTATATAGTGAATCGATGCGAAGCACCGCGTTGCCTCGAAGGATAAGTGCGTTGAGACGGCTCGAAGATTCTAAGAGATCGAATCGACCAAGGCGCAAGTCCAAATCGATGTAAGTAATGATTTTAGTTGGTTTCATGTGCAGGCTATACGTTTACGCTGAAATGTTAGAGGTCGATCTTTTGCCTTATTCAGTAAGGGGTCCGCGAAAGCAAATCGTCGCCTTGCGACGGACTGAGGCGTTGACACGGTAGGCCAAATCAGGGGTATAATTCAATAAGCACGAAGTGCTAGAATGGCTAAGTCAGGAGAGTTGCCCGTGCAACGAAGTTATGAAATCGAGCTGCAACGGCTCGACAAAACGACAAGGCACACTGATTCAAGGTGGGCGGACATTAACTCTCTTTTCTACTCCGTCATGCTTAAGTAAAATACATATCATTGAATGCTGAGTTAACCTATCAATGCCACGGGCGTGGCTTGATAGCGAGATAAACGTAGGGCGTGTCGAACACTAAGATAGAACAATTGAAATGAATCGTACAACAATTGTACGAGTTGCTACGGAACATTGAATATCGCTAAGGCGAGGGCCTCGGTGTGCAAGCTATACGAAAGTGGGATAACTGTATTCGACGAGTGCCTTAGTGCACGAACCATACCGTGCCTTCGCGCATGAGTTAGAACGGCTAGAACATTGAAGGACAATAAGCGAGCGCCCTAGCGCGCAAGCCATGGACATTGAATGCTAAGTCATAGAATATCGAAATTATGGTCGAAACGTGCCTACGTGCATGAGATAATAAAAGATGGCTTCGTTACGAAAGAATACAGTTGTGGCATGAATGTGGCAGAACTGTCGGATATGACATAATGCCTCGAAAGGTGTTTGGGACCTTCGGGTCGTTCGGTTGACGAGCATTGAGTTGAGGTATGATGCCATTGAAACATTAAAACGAAGTATGCGACGTAAGAACATAGAAAGTTAACGAAAGAAATATGAGATGATAACACGACATGGTACCTTCGAAATGTTCACGGCCTTCGGACGTTCTATGAGAACATTCGAGCGTTGTGCCAATTGAAATAGAGATAAGCGAACTTGTTTGGTTGTATGAAAGATACGATTCGTTGCATGGTCAAATGGACTTAAAGATATAAAATTCGTGCATGGGTATTCCCTCGAACGCGGCGTGCCAGGGCGCTGGGACCGTTCGACCTAGGAGGGATTCATTTACGGTATTGTTGGTGCACTTCATTTAGAAGGGTAGCGACCTTCTGGTGAATGTCATAAGCCACTTGCTGCGATTATTTCGATGGCCTCTGATGTTGGTTAGCAACCGCACAGAGTTAACATCGTCTTATGTTCGATTTCGATAAATATAAGTCCATTCTAGCCCAAAAAGCTAGTGACCTTCATATAGTTAAGGGCGACGGGTTTGGAAGTGCGAGGTATGCATATATCCCGCATGGATGGATCCTGAATAGCGAGCACTTATAACATGACAGGAAAAACGGATAGATGTATTCTCCTTGCGTCGGTGCAAGGACGAGTGCGTCGATATTGCTAAGTTGCACCACGAATCAAACACGAGATTGCTTGCCTGTTTACTTATATGAATTGAATAACATGCTTGCCTTGCTTTACAGTCTTCAAATATGCCATGAACTCATCCTAAGGAGAACATAGAAAGAGAACTAAATTGTATGCTTGCATGAATCAATACAATACTAAATGTCGGTTTGTTAAGTGAGTTTTTGATCAGTACAGCGAGGACGAAAGTACTAATCCCCCACTAGTTTGCTAGCAGGTTCCGGGATTGGTCTGCTCGCGGCGGAGCTTCGCTTGAACGCGTTGAGGCTTGGAATGCCGAAGCGTATTGAAGCGTGCGATCGCATTGACGCTCGGATATGCAACAGGATTGATGCGGCCGAGATATAGAAGGCATGATGTATGGAACGGTGAAATCCTTTCTGGGCAAGAGAGAACCTGAGTGTTGTAGCCAATCTGGCAAATTTCGTTGGGCTATCGAAAGCCTTTGTAATCTGATTTCGAATATGAATAAAGAGAATCGTTTCGTATACTCTGTTTTCCTTTCGTTGTTAATGTTCAACTCAAAGATAACCATTTGAGAACTTGTCATCTTGCCTTGCATGAGTGCAACTCCATGCTCGTGCGGCATCACGCCTCCTGTGAGGACGATAATTCGGGTGATTTCGGGTCGGGGCGTGATAGAAAGCATGTGTTTGATTCTTTCCTTTCCAAGTTGGACATTTGTGACTTGCATGCTCCAACTTCAGGGGGGGTGTTAGATTATATTTGTAACTATTGTAAATATGGCCCATAATCCCAATCATGTAGACACTATATATATTGTAATCAGCCCCCATCAATATGGCAAGGCATTATTATTTCCTACAGAAACTCTCCTTAGCCTATTTTATATAGGTTAAAAAATTCTTCATTTAGGATCACTACCAAAATAAGTCATATCAGCGACGTATTAAGCGACTCCAAAGAAAAACGTCGCTGTTTTTTGGGTTTTAGCGACGTTTATACAAGACGTCGCTGTTTGTCGCTGACAGCGACTAATAGCGACGTCTAGCGGCTGCAATTTGTTAAATGAGAATAGGCGTCGCAAGTTCGTCGGTACACGTCGCTGATGTAGCGACGTGTAGCGACGCAATTTAAGTAGCATCGCCGTTTTATAAATACCAGCGACGTTTAGCGACGTTCTAGAAGAACGTCGCTAATAGTTTCATATAGCAAGGGTTTCGCTTTTCGATCTTTCACAAAATTTCCCTCCAAATATTTCGTGCCCTCCTCCTCCGCGACGCCCCTCCGACGATTTTCCTCCTCCGGCCTCCTCCTCCGCGGTGCTCCTCCGGCGATCTTCCTCCTCCTTCTCCTCCTCCTCCTCCTCCTCCTCCTTCCTCAGGTAGCTCCTCCTCAGGTAACTCTCCCCCCCTCGCTTCCCAGTTTCTCCTCGTCTTCTAGCTCTCTCTCGCTTCTAGTTCGTGTCCACGAGAGCGTCGACTCACTGCCGGGGACACGAGACTCACAGTGGACTCGCTTCTAGTTCGTGTGACACCTATTTTGTTGGTTTGGATACGTCGTGTCCCACTGTGTGGACACGAGACTCACAGTGGACTCGTTTCTAGTTCGTATGACACATATTTTGTTGGTTTGGACACGTCGTGTCCCACTGTGTGGACACGAGACTCACAGTGGACTCGCTTCTAGTTCGTGTGACACCTATTTTGTTGGTTTGGACACGTTGTGTCCCACTGTGTGGACACGAGACTCACAGTGGACTCACTTCTAGTTCATGTGACACCTATTTTGTTGTTTTGGACACGTCGTATCCCACTGTATGAATACGAGACTCACAGTGGACTCGCTTCTAGTTCGTATGACACCTGTTTTGTTGGTTTGGACATGTCGTGTCCCACTGTGTGGACACGAGACTCACAGTGTGACACCTATATACTGATACTGGGAGTTTTTTGTGCATATCAACTGTCAATTTGATGTTTTACTTGGATTCGAATTCTAATTTAGGGTTCGAGCCCTATTTACTGATATTGGGAGTTTTTTTGGGCTTTTTCAGGGTTTTGAAATGATGAATAAATTGACTAATAATTATTATCGAGCTCTATAAAATTTTAGCTATGTCACGAAGGATGGATACTAATCCTGTGAATGAGTTTTCTCCTAAGTATTCTCGACAGTTGAGTATGATTTAGCTCACTGACATTACTGAAATATGGAATGATTAGTGTAGGATATGTTGGTCAGGTTTTGGCAGAGTCAGCTATGTCACGAAGGATGGATACTAATCCTGAATACCATATTTTAAATCCTACAACGCTGCTTAGTTGAAAGTCTCATAATTAGACTTTCTGTTCAGTACCCTTTGACTGCTTAGTTGAAAGTCTTAATTAGTAGTAGATAATCTATGGTACGACATCGTGATCAGGACATAGTCCCTGCAGCCATTCGACTGGCGAGACATAAACTATGTAGCCGTAGATAAAGTTGACTGTCCTCCGACCCCCATCCCTCGGCAATGATGATACGACAACCTATCACTACATCTTTTAGTAGTAGATAATGTCTTAGTATTACATTATGTGGGTTCATCTTGATTCTGTTACATCCTTCAGATACTAGATTCGATAAGAACATATACTACACAATATGTACAGAACATAGATAATTCAAACTAATGTATGCTAGAATGCATTTTGGGTTGTGTTCTGAGCCATTCGTCCCCACACGTGGCAATTATGCAGAACCGTTTGTGGATATACAATCGTCATCCTGATGAATTATTATTTGTGTCAATCTTTGCAGAATTATCTTAAAATAGATATGAATTACTATCTGCGGAACCGTTTGTGGATGTACAATCGTCATCCTGATGACATGTGCGGTGTGCGGGATGAATTTATACAGGGTGTGCAACAGTTCCTGCAGTTTGCCAAGGCGTTCCCTCAGTACATGGACCGTACAAAAATTAAGTGTCCATGTATGAGATGTCGCAACTTGAAATATCATTCGGAAGTGGATGTGACATATCATTTGTATTCGAGGGGTTTCATGCCAAATTATTATCAGTGGACCGCACACGGAGAACTTGTGTCTTTAGCCTCCGAGCCGGAGCCTTATGTAGATGTCCACGAGCATGCTAATTACGACCAAGGGTGGACGAACATGGTTTTCGATGCTGCGGGGCCTAGTTTTGATCCGAACAATCAATATGCAGCTGAGGAGGCACCGAATGCCAATGCTGCAAAGTTCATGGAGTTGCTGGAGAATGCAAGGACTCCTTTATATCCTGGTTGTGATGACCATTCACCGTTGGAGGTGGTTACAAGATTGTTGAGCATAAAATCAGATTTTAACATGTCTCAAGAATGCTACAACCGAATCCTGGAGTTAATTATAGATATATTGCCGGAGGGTGGCAAGTTACCTAAAGACTTCTACCGATCCAAGAGAATGGTGAGATCGCTCTGGATGGGGTATGAAAAAATTGATGCATGTCGCAACGGATGCATGTTGTACTATAAGGACGACAAGGATGAAGACGCCTGCAAATTTTGTGGTGCCGATCGCTTCAAGGCAACTAGTACAACAAGGACTTCTGGTGCACGCAAGCCAACAGATTCGATGCACTATTTGCCTTTGATGCCGCGGTTGCAGAGGTTATTTATGGCAAAGGAGACAGCTGATAATATGAGTTGGCACAAGCGGGAACAAATAGATGGAGTACTGGATCATCCATCCGACGGGGAAGCATGGAAGCACTTTGATCGAGTGTATCCCGATTTTGCTTCGGAGCCGCGTAATGTCAGATTGGGGCTTTCCTCCGACGGTTTTACCCCATTTGGACTTTCGGGCTCACAATATTCTTGTTGGCCAGTGATTGTTACTCCGTACAACTTGCCGCCTTGGATGTGTATGAAGACTCCTTACATGTTCCTAACTGTTATTATTCCAGGTCCGAAGAACCCGAAGAGGAACATCGTTGTGTACTTACAGCCCTTGGTAGATGAGCTGAATCAGTTGTGGAAAGTAGGTGCAACCATATATGATGTTTCCAGAAAGCAGAACTTTCAGATGAGGGCCGCACTAATGTGGACCATCAATGATTTCCCGGCCTATGGAATGTTATCGGGTTGGAGCACCCATGGTCGTCTCTCATGTCCGTATTGCATGGATCGCACTAAGGCTTTCCGTTTGAAACACGAAGGAAAACCGTGCTTCTTTGATTGTCATCGACAGTTCCTGCCAAAGGATCATCCGTACCGGAGGAACAGAAATGCTTTTCGTGCTGGCGTGGTAGAGAAGTCCAGTCCACCGCCACGGTAGTCTGGGGACACGATATGGAAAGAAGTTAAAGAATTGTCAAGTGCTATTGAAGAGCCTACAGCGGGGTACAAGTGTGATGGATTTGGCCGCGCTCACAACTGGACGAAGAGGAGTATATTCTGGGACCTACCATATTGGAGTGACCATCTGCTCAGACATAACCTGGATGTCATGCATATCGAGAAGAATGTATTTGACAATATAATAAATACTGTGATGGACGTAAAGGGGAAGACGAAAGACAATCCCAAGGCCAGGTTGGACTTAGAAGAAATATGCAGACGTCCAGAGTTGCATTTGATAAAGGAAGGCAGTGGGAAGTATAAGCAGCCCAGGGCCATTTTCTCACTGGACAAGGAGGACAAAGGTAAACTTTGTAGGTGGATCCAGGGCCTAAAATTTCCAGACGGGTACGTATCGAATTTGAGAAGATGTGTTAACCCGAAGGAGAACAAACTACAGGGTATGAAGAGCCACGACTGTCACGTTTTTATGGAGAGGTTAATCCCGATTGCATTTCGGGAATTCTTACCTCATGTCGTTTGGGATCCACTGACAGAGCTTAGCATATTCTTCAGAGATCTTTGTTCTACTAAGTTGCTCATCGATCGGCTTGAAAAGCAGGAGAAGGACATTGCAGTAACATTGTGTAAGCTTGAGAGGGTGTTCCCTCCTGGATTCTTCGACTCTATGGAGCATTTGCCAATTCATCTTTCATATGAGGCACGTGTTGGTGGGCCCGTCGGTTATCGGTGGATGTACCCGTTCGAGCGCCATCTAAACCACCTGAAGAGGAAGGTAAAAAATAAGGCACGGGTCGAGGGTTCTATTTATGAAGCCTATGTCCTTGAGGAGATTACAAACTTCTGTTCAATGTATTTCAAGCCTCATATTGCTATAAATAGAACAAGAGCTCCGAGGAACGACGATGGAGATATAGAATATAATGATGCATTATTGAAAGTCTTCAATGCTCTTGGAAAGCCTTCAGGAAAACTGAAAAAGAGATATTTGAATGATGAGGAACTAAAGGCGGCCTAATTATATATATTACTCAACTGCGAGGAGGATGAAGTGGAAAAGCTAGAGTGGTAAGTAAAAATCTTCAATATTCAAGTCATCTATTTGTTGATTCCATTATTATAATTTAACGAGTATATCCCGATATTTATTAGTTTTCAGCAAATTGAATGATGAGGTGAGGTCAAGTAGACCATACATTGCAGATGAAGAAGTAGAAGAAGAAATGAGACTTCATTTCCCGTCTTGGTTGACTGCATATGTACGTAAGAAGCTAGTTAGAATCTTCCTCCATTCACAACTGCACAAGAAATAACTTAACATTAAACTTAATTTTGTATCTTTTCGTGTTTAGGTCGATCGTCCGGACGTCATTCTTGAGAATGAATCAATTAGAACTCTTGCCAAGGGACCAATTTATGCCGTCAAAGTATGGCCAAGTTATTGCGTGAATGGGCAATTAGAACTCTTGCCAAGGGACCAATTTATGCCGTCAAAGTATGGCCAAGTTATTGCGTGAATGGGTTTAAGTTCAAGTCAACAAATGCTGTCATCAGAGATAGCTTTCTGGATCTTGATTCCACAAAAAAATAGTTGCTTGTGTATCAAATCTACAAACTACAAAGATGTCACTCCAGGCAATGATTTCTATGACGTCTTACGTGAGATCGTGGAATTGACGTACAACTATGGCATAGAGCCTGCCAAGATCGTGTTGTTCAAAGTTGATTGGTTCGATCCCATACAAGATCAAGGATGGAAAATTGACAAACATGGTCTTGTAGATATTAACTACCGTCGTCGATACCAAGGATACGCACCATTTATCCTAGCAAGTCAAGCTCAACTCGTATATTTTACAACATATCCTAGACGGGAAACAACGAGGTACGACTGGTGGGCAGTATGCAAGACTAAAGCCAGAAATACCTACGACGTCGACGAAGTGGCTTATCAGGAGGACGAGCTGCCTCTTGTACCTAATACAGTTGATGTCGACTCAGCAGAAGTTCCACATTCAATATCTACTTGTGTAGAAGAGGTACAAGTATCCGAAGGAGAAGACGAAGGAGATGCTAGTGACGATGAGGAGGAAGAGAAAGAGGAAGAGGAAGAGGATGAGGAGGAGGAGGCAAACGAAGAAGATGAATTTTTAGAGGATGATTGAGAAACTGTGATTTTGATGTATTCATACTTCTGTAATCTTAAATTATGAACTATGATCACTTTTGAAAACTTAAATTATGAATTCCAATGTATGCAGATATTTCTAAACTGTCATTGTATTTATTTATATTTTCAATCATAAACTGTGATTTCGATGTATTCATATTTCTGTAGTCTTAAATTATGAACTCCAATGTTATTATCAGCATGGCAGGACGTCACGGAGGCACCTCAGGACGACGCGGAGATAGGCCAGCACGATCCGTGTCCTTAGGTGGGAAGAGAGCTCCGTTACAGGAGGATGGCTCTGGACCATCCTCTGACCCGAGCACTCCATTATACCATACGGTCTCAGGTCCGGGTGGCAGTGCACCTGCGACGAGCAGTTCCAGGCTTGCTGAACATACTACTTTCCCTAGCCTTCCTAGCGCTGACAGCAGCATGGCGGGTAGGGAGCAGGTGGAGGAGGTAGTCCCTACTCCCGCCCGTCCCGCCCGGGCGGATCCATACCAGAGCGACCCTGCATGCGCACCTCAGGGCGAGACGAGGATGGAGATTTGGGCCGACGGTCCTACGAAGTAAGTTAAATCAATATTTTATGCATGTCTGTATATCTATATATATTCATTAATACATCGGTTATCGTTGTATACAGATATCGTCCCTCGTCGGTACAGAGAGCGTTGGGCACCCTTCTAAGGTCCAACTATGGGGGTCCGTGGATCAACTACTCGGATGCCTCGGAGGAGAGGAAGGCATTCTGGTTTGCCCACTTCAAGGTAACTAAAGATAGTTAATTTAGTATAATTAATATAATTTTAAGTATTTTTTAGAACTAATTATTTTAATTTATAATTCTTGTAGAGGACTTATTTTTATCCACCACACCGTGCCGAGCAGATTGAGAGACAGTTTCCTGCCGTCGCCGCCAAGTTGATCCGTGATGCTATTGACGATCAGAAAAAACGTCACCGCTCCGGAAAGCCGATTGCTGGTTGGATCACACCTGACCAGTGGACCACGATGAGGGCTCGATTTGAGGAGCCCGAGTACAAAGAGCGGTCGGAGAAGGCGAAGGCGGCTAGGACGATGGTCGAAAAATGGTGTGGTGGATCGATTCCTATGACGGAGCATTTCCGTCGTCTGGTATGTAATTTATTGTCAAATATAAGAATTTATTGATAGTAGGAGTATATAATTTTCTATTTTACTAAAGAATAAAATATAACAAACACGCAGGTGAAGAGGGATGAGGACGCAAACATGGTGACCATCTTCCTGGCCACCCATCGGAAGGACGGAAAGCTCATCGACGACCGGGCTACTCAGAGCTATGTAAGTACTAATTTAGATTTCGTTAATTTTTAACACAACTTGAAGAATATACAGATAACCATATACTTAATAATAATTAAATATTTTAGACGTTTATTAGGCTAATTTAGGTAAGTACTGATGTATAGAGATGCACAATGATTTCTACGAAGAGTATGTTAGGCTACGTGATGAGCGTGCGAGTGCTAGTGCACAGGCAGAGGGAGGGGTTGGTACATCGCAACCCTCTCCGCCTCAGTCGGAGGACGAGCTCTGGAAGACCGCTGTTGGTGGTCTTCAGAGGGGTACGTACTACGGTATGGGGTCCTACGACGTATTTGTTGCGACGCAGGCATCCAGGGCTCCCTCTTCCAGTACGCATTCACAGCCGTCACAGGCCGAGTCGTCCCGAGTCGAGGAGACCATTGTCCGCCAGATTGCTGAGCTGCGCGACGATATGCTGAGGAGGATTGCTGAGCAGCAAGGGCCTCAGGCGCAAGAGGACGCTGCGTCGGTCACCGCACGCTTTGACGAGCTCGAGCGCACCGTGCAGCAAGTACAGGGGATACAGGAGTCCATTCACGACACCGTTACCAGGATAGCGACTTGCATGGAGCAATGCAGCGCCAGACTCCGAGCCCTAGAGGAGACGCGGACGCACCCATCTCCAGCGGTTACACTGCCTCCTTCTCCAGCGGTTGCATTGCCTCCTCCTGAATCGTCGTCGGTGGTTCTTACATCGGAGCAGTATGCTTACCTTCTTTCCAGGAGCGGTGATAGGAGCGGTGATGCTCCTCCTGATCAGTCGTAGTCGGCATATACATTGTTGTGTGATGGCCCATTGTTGGGTCTTTTATGTGGTTTTACATACTTTATTCTTATGTGGACACATTATGTTTGACATTGTTACAAATTTTCATAAATCTGTGTTGATTGTGGACACATTATGTTTCAAACGTGTTCGTGATTGTGTTTATGTGTTGTTTGATACTGTATTCGTGATACACAGTCATTGTTGTAACAAATGGTGCTGCAAATTCTGCAAATGCTGTAATTTTTTTTAATTTTTTTTAATATTAGCGACGTTCAGCGACTGTCAGCGACGTTCAGCGACGATATAAACGTCGCTAAGTACGTCGCTAACATTAATGAGTACCGTCGCTAATCGTCACTAAACGTCGCTAAACGGACGTCGCTAAAAGTCGCTATACATCGGTAATATAGTGACGTTAAAAAGTAGCAGAACGTCGCCATTTGGCTCTAAAGTCAGGTCAGCATCGATGCATGTCAAGTCGCTCAACGTCGCTAGGTAACGTCGGTAAATTATGACGTTTTATGTCGCTGGCAGTCGCTAAATTAACGACGTGGACACGTCGCTAAAGCTCGTCGCAATAGCGACGTATGGCGACGTTTTCTTGTTTAGCGACTAGGTTAATCCCGACTACTTGAAAACGTCGCTAAATACGTCGCTAATAGAAATTAGCGACGTATTTTTCCTTTTTAACGACGTTTTTACGCGTCGCTGAATTGACAGATTTTAGTAGTGGATAGAAAATTTCGAAACTAGACCAATACCAAACATAGCTGTAAGTCCAGACCAATCTAACAGTCCAAAACATATGCTGAAACATGGTTCGCATATGAACCAAA
This sequence comes from Iris pallida, assembly GCA_029216955.1. Taxonomy (NCBI): domain Eukaryota; kingdom Viridiplantae; phylum Streptophyta; class Magnoliopsida; order Asparagales; family Iridaceae; genus Iris; species Iris pallida. The sequence continues at coordinate 22,384,076 of JANAVB010018993.1, read as the reverse complement.
TATCAACGTGCGGTATACCGCTAATATACTATGGTGTACTGCTAGATCCTCATAATATGTTTTGACGCAAAATTTTCTTATTTAGAATACCGACATTAGACCGTCTGTTTGCCAACGTTGTTGTTTTGGCTCTATTCAAGTTTCGGTTCAGCCGTCGACTCTCCCTCGTCTTTGCCACAACTCCCGTCGACACTCAAGAATACTCTCCACACACCTCAAATCGAGACTGAAAAATCCAACAAATCTAGAGGTAGCTATTGTTAGAAGATAATAAATCTTCTTTCCTTTAAAATATTTATCTTGTTTGGAAGATTTTATGAGGACAAATATTTATTTTAACTACTGTAAAAAATTTGCAGTTAAAGATGAAGTAAAAATTGTTATAATTTTGTGCATATTCACTGCTGTAAAATTAAGAAGCACTGTCAAAAAAAATTTAAGTGCCGCTAGTAAAATTCTGGTAAAAAAAAATTCTGAATCAGTCGCGGCTCAAATAGAATTTGGTTATGAATATATGTATATTATAAAAAAACATATATATTATATATTTACAATCCTCCAATTAATTCCAAATGGTGAACATTGGACTAAGCAGAAGCTAGCGCCGGGGACGACTTCCAGTCCTTTACATGCAGGTCAATGATCGGAGAAGCTTCCATGGGCCCCAGTCCTTCTTCTTCTTCATCACTTCCGCCGCCGACTCCTGATCCATCGCCGGCGACTTGTGCTGCTGTCGGAATATCCTGTTCCGGATGTCCTTCAACTCCATCACAGACGGAAACCGAAAGCCAACACGTACCACCTCCTCGCCTTCCTCCTCCTTACCGGGTTCGGATCCTCCTCCTTCCTCAGCTTTCGGTAACCCCCCGCGACGGCAGCCCTAGATCCAACTAGCTGGAGGGAATCCGCGACTCGTTGGGCCTTGCCAATCCTGGCCGGAGCTGCAGGTGCGCAGAAAGGAAGGAGATTCCCGCCGGAGATTACGTCACCGGCTATGCATATCATCGGAGAGGAGGCGGACGACAACGATATTGGGAACTCAAATGGCTCCGGTGGAGGCGACGGTGGCGCTTTGTAATTACACTGTTCCATTGAGCGAGCGAGCGAGCGAGGGGGAAAGAGACGAAATGATTTATTGGAGCTCTTGGTGGAGTTGGTACTGGAACGACGCGGGAAGGAGCTATTTAATTAGAGAAGAAGGGAGGGGGCAAAAGTGTAAATGATGGATATGTAGTTTTGCTCCAACTTTTGAAGACTTACTTGACAGTGGGAAAGGAAAAAAAGAAAAGAAAAGTAAAGAAATGGTATATAATTGGTTTATTGTAGTGATGAAGGTTCTGTAAGTAGGTGGACTTAGTTGGTTCTATTCTTCTTCATCCCATGGAAAAAAACCCAACTCGTTTTCCCAGCAAGTAACGGTCGCTTTATTTTGTTTGGAGACAAAAAAAAAAAGGCATCTAGAAAGGAGAAAGAGGTAGTAGGGGTTCTTTGATTTGGTTCCCTTTAAGCAAAAGCCATTTGCAGAAAAGAACTAAGCGTGCTTATCCCAAACAAAATAAAGCAAAGGAAGATACTTTATAACTGAGTGAAATGTTGGGAACTAACTGGAAAAGTATTGTTTTTCAAATCGGAAGAAATCTGTCGAAGAGAATCAAAGTGAAGGTACAACCCATATATGATATTTTTTTTAAAATCCACACAACGAATACAATGCAAACACAGCCGATTTTTATGTGAAAAATTTTGGCCAAAAAAAAATACCGAATAATCGGAGTTTAGTTCGAAAAAGCCTTCACTAATGGAATAATGAAAAAGCCTTCACTAATGGAATAATGAAAGTACGTCGATTTTTTTATGAACTCCACCGATTCACACATATTCATTCTAGTAACGGACATTTGATCCCAGCTCCCCATAGAATCAATAGACAACAAGTAAGTCAATATCTAATGTGGTCCGGTCAAAATCGACCTACTTCGCCCTTTTTTTAATAATAATAATATTATTATTATTAAATTAACATGCTGTAAAGGACTTTTAGCCTCCCTCGACTCTTTAACCAGATAATAATGTCATAAAACTATTATTTACTTAACTAGGTAGGATAAATTAGGTATGAATATGTAAAAGTTCGATCAGATAAAAAATATATGCACAAGTGTCTATTCTGCATTTTTACTGATCACAAAATATAGAGTTTTATTTAGAAGTTTTAAATTGCTACAGATCTTACGTATCCTCTTTCAATTAGATTTGAAAAGTTTAAATTGTTTCGGTAGCCATTTGTCTTTACAAAGTATAATTTACTTTCAAAAGAGTTCATTTTTTTTATTTTTTTAGAAAAAGAATTGTGAAAACCATACCAGCTCATTTGAAGAAAGGAACAACGAACTCGTGCAAGAACTAAGACATATCAAATACACCATATGTGTGGTGACAATGTCACACGGACAAATCTCAATCTATATTTGCCACTAATAAAGATTGATTACAAATAATGTTGAACATTTTGCCTCCAAGTTCAATCCCTAACAAATCAAGCGAGAAGAAGAAGATACAATTACCAACACTCACCACAACCATATGATGACTCTGTGAACAGAGTAGAGGGTTCCCTTTGGACAGATCTCCCTCATCTATCTTGAAGTGCAAGGCCTACGAACGAACTCAAATCTCTTCGTAGAATTTGTGGACATCTTTCTTAATATTTTCCTTGAGCATCCTTGAGCAACTCTTCCTTGGCCTACTTTATATAGGTTACTAATTTAGGATATATTTTTTTCCTTTTAAACTAGACCAACACCAATCATGGTTGTACGTCTAGATTAATCTAACGATCTAAAAACATATGCTGAAACATCGCTTGCATGTGAACCAAATATCAACATGCGGTATACTGCTGATATACTATGAACGAAATTTACTTATCCAGAATATTACCGGCAGTATACCGTCGGTTTGCCAATGATGTTGTTTTAGCTCTAACTAAAATTACGGTTCAGCCACCGACCCTCCGACGTTTTTGCCGAAAACACTCCAGACTACCCTCCACACGTTTCAAATCGAGACCGAAAAATCCAACAAATCTAGAGGTAGCTATTGTTAGAAGATAATAAATCTTCTTTCCTTTAAAAGATTTATCATGTTTGGAAGATTTTAAGAGGGCAAAATTTATTTATTTTAACTATTGTAAAAAAATATGCAGTTAAAGATAAAAGTAAAAAGGAAAAATTTATGAAATGTCCAAAAAACGAAAAAGTTTTATGAAAAACCCACCGCACAATAACATTTCATCGCGTGCCCAGAATTAGGAAAAAATATATAAAGAGGGTTCCGAATGACCGTTTTGCCCTTCCTTCTAATTTATTGAAAACACCCACGAAACTACTCTTAAAAAAAACGTTTCGATACTTCATCTTCTTCCATACGCCGCTCACTTTTGAATCTAGGTTTTCTTCTCAAAAGTCTTCAAAAACTCGTCGAAAAATTTCGGAAAGACCGAGACAAACGACAAAAGTGCTAAAACGGAGGTCTAAACATTATTTTTTTGCGATTCTAAAATTTCGAAAGGCCGTCTAAAGGAGAAGCGGTTAATCTCAAGCTTCTCGAAGATACGCTCATTTTACGACAAACCGGACCTCGTTTCGACCTCCTAGTCAAAAGTTATGGCCCTCCAAAGTTTCAACTGACCATAAAATGCAGGAGAATGGCCATTCTTCGTGTTAGAATACGAAGAATGTTAATTTCGCATGAGGGTGGCCATTCTTCGTGTTAGTAACACGGAGAATGACATTCTCCGTTTTAATTTACACGGAGAATGGTCATTCCTGTGTTAGTAACACGGAGAATGGCATTCTCCGTCTTAATTTACACGGAAAATGGCCATTCTTCGTGCTAATTTACACGGAGAATGATATTCTCCGTCTTAATTTACACGAAGAATGGTCATTCCTGTGTTAGTAACACGGAGAATGCCATTCTCCGTCTTAATTTACACGGAGAATGGTCATTCTCCGTACTAAATTACACGGAGAATGGTCATTCTCCGTGTAATTAGCACGAAGAATGGTCATTCCAGTGTTAAAACGCAGGAGAATGGTCATTCTCCGTGTTAGAAATACGAAGAATGTCATTCTCCCTGTTAAATAAAATGGAGAATGACATTCTCCGTATTAAATAAAATGAAGAATGGCCATTCTCCGTATAATTTAGTACGAAGAATGGTCATTCCAGTGTTAAAACGCAGGAGAATGGCCATTCTTCATGTTAGAAACACGGAGAATGGCATTCTCCGTGTTAAATAAAACGGAGAATGACATTCTCCGTGTTAATTTACACGAAAAATGGTCATTCCCAGTGTTAAAACGTAGAAGAATGACCATTGTAATACCTGTGGTTCGTATTACATATCTCGGTATACGTGTACGTATTTAGACTCGTATTTGCATATTTTTCCTGCTTGATTTATTGGGCATTTCTTTGCTTGGATCATCTTGGTTCGGTTCGGCTTGTTGACTTGGTTCGATTTTGTTGGAGAACCCACCCTACCTACCACCACCATCACCATTTATTAACCCCCACTCATTTCTCTCTCCTCATTAACTCTTCTTCTTCTCCACCAACCTGAGAGAGAGGGAGAGAGCTTAGGCAAGTGCACCTTGCTTCATGGAGGAACCCCATTTTTTATTATTCCATTGTCTTCCTCATGTGTTTCTAACCCACTTTAGTACTTAGCGTTTTTAATTTCCATGGCTAAATTCATGTAGATCTAAGTTTATTTTATTTTTGAATTTCTTGGATTTTGATCTGTTTAACCTTGTTATTTCTAAGTTCTGATGGTTCCATGTTGTAGAGAATTTTATTCTGCCCCAATTTGATCTATGGAAGTTCGGATTTGGACTCTGGATGACGAATTTATGGAGCTTGGAAGCATGGCTTCATGGTGTTCTTCTTCTTGGAAATTGGAGAAGGAGGACAGTGCTTGACTGCATGACTATTTCATGCGGCAAGTGCTCTTCCCTGCTGCATGGACAAATCCAGCCGCATGAGCATTAATTAATTGCTGGCCGCATGGCCTTTGCAAGCATAAAGCTTGCATGCTTATATTATTTTGGCCGCATATGGCCACTCCAATTCTAGCCGCATAAGGGCAATTCTCTGCATGGCCATTAATACTATTGTTTGGCCTTTTTATTAATTATATTATTTAATTGTCTTTGGCCTTTTTAACAAGTTGTATGCATTTAGTGCATGCATTAGCTTTTGCTTGCATGAAATTAAATAGTCAGCCGCATATGGCCAACACAAGGTTAGCCGCATGGCAATTTGCCAATTCATAGCCGCATGGGCCTTTTGGACATTAGCATTAAATATTGCCAAGTGAGCCGCATGGCCTTTGGCCATTAGCATTAAATATTTGCTTGCATTTTGCATGCAAGCAAATAGCATTAAATATTGCTTGCATTAAATAATTGCCCATTAGCATTAAATTAAGTTGCATGGCCTTACATGCAACCTATTTAGCCGTATATGGCCATTCCAGAGTAGCTGGCCGCATATGGGAGCAAGTTGGCCGCATGGCTTTTCCTTTATTATTTTTGCATGCATCAGCTTAAGTGCTTGCATGGAAAATCTTTACATTTGAATTGCATTATTTAATGCATGTGTTCTTGCATGCATTATTTAATGCATTTGTTAGCAGCATCTGCTTGCGTACAAATTTTCTTGCATGCATTATTTAATGCAATTGTTACCTACATCAGCTTGCTTAATGCTTGCATGTAAAAGCTTGTAATAGGCCGCATGGGTTTATATTTATGGCCGCATGGGTTTTTGTAGCTGGCCGCATGGGTTTATATTTATGGCCGCATGAGTTTATATAGCTTGGCCGCATGGGTTTATATTTATGGCCGCATGAGTTTATATAGCTTGGCCGCATGGGTTTACATCATGCTTGGCCGTATGAGTTTATATAGCGTGGCCGCATGGATTGCTGCATGCTTTTGTACACTTGTAGCCGCATGTATATTTTCTGAGCCGCATGAGTCCCCCACAGCCTTTGCCCCTGCTAATATTTAATTACCACTTGTATGCTTGTGCCATTGATTTAATATGTTCCCTGACACGATGGTGACCCGTTGTGGTGCACTTTGGACAAATGACATGACATGATAGTGACCCGCCATAGTGCACTCCTGACAAATAAACTTGACATGATAATTATTGATAGTGGTCCGTCGTGGCGCACTCCTGACATGATAACCCTGACATGATATATCTCGACATGCTGTTGCGACGGCTAACATGACATGACATGACTTGATAAAATGAATGACCTGGACACCGTGGACGATTGTGCTTGTACAAATGAACCCGTCTTGTCTTGCATCATGTCTAGGACAGGGACCCCTGAGTACCACGATCAGGGGTACCTACTGTAAATCGACTAAGACTAATGACTAGAATAATCCAATAGTCATGAAAAGATCTTCCAGCTACAGGCAATCCTATTACCTGGGCGCACTTGTGGATTTGTAGCCTGCGACGAGTAGGGCACATTTTCAGCACACTGACATATGTTGTACCCTTATTGTACTAATATTCGACCTGAGTAACCTGGATGGTTTGCAGGGCTTGTGGCTGCGGAAGAATCTCGCTGCATCTTGCTAGTAACTAGGCCTGTGATAACCCTAGTTAGTTAAAGTATCAAACCGTACTTATTGCTTGGCCGTGAAATATTGGATGGAGTTTACTCAGTCTAGTCTTGTCTTGATCCTGTACAAGATTGTTTCATGTCCTGATTTCTTATTTTATCTTGTCAATAAATGGTGGGAGAAACCAAGTTCTGTTCAGACGAAGGGTTACAACCCCGGTCCTTGTTTGGTTTACGGGTTGTAACCTGGTTATCTGAATAGTCCTATGGTTATCTTATCGTATATCACCTGTCATGCTTTTTCCTTAATTACTGTCGTTTATTATGTAATTATATTCTTGTGCTAATTGCTGATTTTAGTTCCTAAGTGAAGCCTCCTTTGTGGTACTTGCTCTTTCTGGGGTCTGACCCAGCTGGTTTTGTATAGCCAGATTTTGGAGCAGCTTCCGAGGATCCATCGACTTTTCAGCCAGAAGGTGTCCACTAGACGGAATCCTGGCAACGAGTGGGTTTATTTTGGCTCTCCCACTCTATTGTAAAATTATTCTTTTGTGGCGTTTAGCCGCCTAGCAAGTGTTAGCTCGTGTATATTTTACTTACTGTCTACCTACGGGCTGTAACATGATTGGCAAATCCTAGGGTTGATCATGTATGACTAAAATTCATGCCAGTCCTCACATTTTGTAACGACTAGCTTCATGATCAGCTGAATATGTAATATTTGGGATGCCTTACTATTGTATATTTGGTGATCATACATCTTGTAACTTTACTTACTTTCTTGAGATTGAGACATTTAGGCTTGTTCATGACCTTAAGAGACTGATTGATTGTAGTTAAACCCTCATATATCTAGACACCCGTGACCGTATAGTGAGGTGGATTCCATTTCATTATACGTAGCTGGCTATGTACGCCCTCGCTCTCCAGTATTCTGGTTCTGGGGCGTGACATGGTTTAAGTGGTGGCCCTTGCAGGTCTTGTGAATCAAGATATGTGAGGGTTTACCGAATAGATGTCTCAATCAGCACTCTTCCTTGATATCTGCTCGTATCCTCTTGATCCCTGAAATTCTTGACCTGATTACATTTTTGTATCCTTGATCTGTCTTGGTCCTTCCTTATTGTTCCCTATGTCGTCTTCTTCAGCGGCATTATTCCTGGTCCTACCAATCAGCAAGGCGGAGCACCTCCCGTGGACCAGCAGCAACCTGGAGATCAAGTCCAGCATTCAGGAGTAGTCTCTAGAGTCGTACCTACTGGAGGAGAGCCACCAGTTTAGCCCGTTCAGCCTGCAGAGCCTGATGATGGCACTTTGGTGGGTCTCATCAGGACCTTGTTAGCTTTCCAGGATCGCAGAGGGGATGTCTTGCACCAGGCAGTGACAGATGCTTTGACCAGAGGCGATCATCCGGGGAACAGTACGGCCAACAGTTTCAAGCGCCTGAACCCTCCATTCTTCGACGGCAGCGAAGATGCTATTGCTGCTGATGCATGGCTTCAGGACACAGAAGTGATTCTAGAAGCAGCCAGGACTCCAGAGAACGAGAAGGTGGCCGTGGTGCGCCTGCAGTTACTGGATCTTTTCCGCAGCTGGTGGACGGCGTAGGCCGTGGGATTAATGGCCCCTATTTCATGGGCAATATTCAGAGAGAGATTCCAGAAGTACTTCGATGTTGTACCTCGGTACGATCTACAGACCAAGTTCACCAATTTGAAGTAGATGGGCAGGACGGTCGATGGGTATGCGGCCGAGTTTTCCAGGCTCAGTCGGTTTGCTCCCACCTTGGTGGCGACCGAGTTTGACAGAGCCCATCGATTCCAGCAGGGGCTCCATCTCGAGATTTTGCTGGCGGTGGAGCAGTTTGAGCATCAGACTTTCGATGCGGTATTGAGGGCAGCCTGGAGGCACGAGTATACCTCCCACAGGATCGTGGACAGGACCGGAGGTCGGAAGCGATCTCACGGCCAGATGACCCAGTCGTCAGCACCAGCCCCAGCAGTCAGGGCTTTGATAATTGGAACTCCGAGGCAGGCGGCCTCAGTGACGTCGGTCACGTCCCCTCAGTAACAGAAGCAGAAGTAGTCTTCCGCAATGGGCTGCACTCATTGTGGGAAGCCAGGACACATTGTTTCGGAGTGTCGCAGAGCACAGGGATTGTGCTTGGCTTGTGGAGCACCGGACCACAAGATAGGGTCCAGTCCGAATAGGGCCAGTTCATCATCGGCCCAGACTAGTCCCTCGGTAAGGGGACCAGCACCAGTGCAGCAGCGGCAGCAGTACCTGTAATGGCCCGCTCCGCCCTAGCGGAACGTCGATTCAAACGGCATATTCAACGACTTAAACGAGCCGTCGACTCGAAGAGTTGTGTCGACCCGATGAAGTATCGATGCGAATCGATACAAGACTTACAATGGCTCGTCAAAGATGAATCCAGACTTAGACTATCCAAGGCGCGCTCGGAGTATCGCTCGGCCGATGCAAACATCACTAAGGTGGGTGGCTCCGATGAACCCGTCTTTGCTTAGCCTAGACACATAACAATACGGACACTATCACTGAAATCGCTAGGCGATAACACCGTGCATGCTAATAATTGACTCAACGCACCTAGCTAAGGGAATAATCCCAACTTGTATGCTTGTATAGAATATGGAAAGGAACATGGAAAAGTACGAGAACTCTCGCCCGTGCTCCATGCTCGTGCTACGGCACAAGCCTACGTTTATGCTCCTTATGCGTCCAACAATAAAACAATGAATGGTTTACAACAATGAACGGGAAGGCTATCAATATAGTCGTTCCGAGTAGAGTATAGTGACATTGAAAGGCTATGGGACCGATGGGTCGCCAAGGCGACTCCCGCACGAGGAGTTGCGTAATGCTTGAATGAATAAATCAATGAATCAATGAATGAATGAATGAATACGTGAATGAATCGATAAACGAATGAACAAGTGAAAGAAAGAAAGAAAAGAAAGAATGAAGAAAAGATAAGAAAAGAAAGAATGGTTAGCGACAGGTGTGACGGACACGTGCATCGGGGCTCGCTACCCGCGCTGCACGGACGCCAACCTGGTCGATAACGCATTATGGCTAAGGGTTAGCCTACGGCTCGGAGATAGCCGTTAAGTTAAATGCCAAGATAATACGAAATGGTCGTGGACAAACGGCACGGGCGTTGTGTGGAGTATACCGTGGCCGTGGTAGTGGAAGGATTCTGCGGCACGGGCGTTGTGTGGAGTATACCGTGGCCGGCCTAGGCGGAATCAAAAAGCGGGGCTTACGGGCTGCCTGGTGCGGGCTTGGGCACCGGGAGACGTAAGTGCAGGGTATTTCAAGAGACTTAACGGGGTGTACCAGCCATCACCCTACGCTAAGTTGAGAAATACCAAGGGAAATGTCCAAAATGGCTTGTCATGCCAGCGACCGGTGCATATAGATTAAGTGGGCTTTGCTGGTGGCTATCCACATGCAAGTCCTTGCATTGAAATCAAAGTAGTCTAAGTTAAATGAACAAGTGCCTACTGAACGATTTGAAATGTATTACACCAAATGACAAAGAGTACTTCATGCAAACAAGTTAAAAGAACACACGCCTACGACGCGCTAGAATCTGAGGCAGGAACACGTCCTTTACAGTGAATGCTTACGTGTATCATGTTAAGTTAAAATATATGAACTGTTGTCTAACTTGGTTTACTTTGGACAGGGAATGCCGGACGGTAAGTATGGGTAAGTCGTGTATGTATTTCCATGCGACACTTGCATTTGGCAACACGGGATAGGTTATGACATATGCCATGAAATTGATCCTAAGGTAAGATTAGAAAGACAATGAATGATAGAGATGCACAAAAGTAAATGGAACGTGTTGGGTAAAGATGGCGTTGTGGGCGAGCTAGCCTCCCCACCAGTGCATAACAATGTACTGATAACCCCACAGTCTGCTTGCAGGAAGCAGGAAACGTCGGCGGGTGCGGAGCTTTCCTCGAACGTGCTAAGGCGCGGAGCAATCTCTCGAGCCTTGGAGCGTTGCAAGGAGCGGGAGCACCATATACAGGACATAATGTATTAAAACATCGCCATGTATCCTTCCATCTTGTAAGCCACTTGGCACGCCTTTTATGTTTCAGAGAGAGAGCTTGAGCGACTTGTAATATCGGCCTAGCGCCGCTTGTAACTTCTTGAATATCAATAAAGAGTTTGATTTCGTATTCAACTTGTGTGTTCGTTTACTTTCCGCAGCAAATGGGGACACCCTGTGCGACTCTGTGGCCTAGCATCAAATCGGCCGTTTCTGGACTTGGCCTTGCACGGGCGCAACCTAGGCCCGTGCGGCATCACGCCTTAGCGAGGACGATCGCTCCTACGGGAGTGGGGCGTGACAGATTGGTATCAGAGCACGGCTTTACGTCCTTGGACTTCATTCGATTTTCTCAGTTTTGAAAGCTCGGTTGGTTACAAAAGAAGTGTACGCTCTCTCTCGTTGTGCCTTGGGATGTTCCATACAATAAGTCTAATACTTTTAAAAGCTCGTACGAGTACTCGGTTGAACGGGATCGATAGACAAAGGCCTTTGTGCCACCACGATGGACTTGAGTCGGAAGGAACCGATGCTAAGAGTTAGCAAACACAGTGCATGCTTGAATGAGCTTACGATGACAGCAAACAAGTATACGAGACCAAAGTATAGTTCGAACGGGATGGTTACGCACGCAGCCTTTTGGCTAAGTTGTGCAGAGTGTCGCGCACCTAGACCTTCTGGTGCAAATGAGTTACGAGTGAGATCGATTATCGCTCGAACGAGGATAAGTGAGCATGCGAACTCGAATATAGTCCGCACGGGATAGCTGTGCACACGGCCTTTTGGCTAAGTTGTGCCGTGTGTCGCACACCTCGACTTTTGGTGCAATCGAGTTGCGAGCGATATCAAGTACCGCTCGGTCGGGAACGGAGATACACTTAGAGTGTCTATCGATAGGAACGCTATCGAGTTAACGCTTAGGCGTTGTCACGACCCGCTACCCAAATTGTTGGGCCAGGCCGAGTCATGTCCAGCCTACGTTGAGATAAAACGTAGTAAGCTGTTCTAAAGACAACAGGATAAGACTAAATGTGCTAACAGTTCTATAAGTGAAGAAGAATCATAAATGCTCCAAACACAAAAGTCGTCGTATATAGTAAAATATCCAAGTACAAGTAAACTGAAATATAAAACTGGATACATGTCTAGTTACAAAATGATATAGTCTAATGCATGTCTACTCTCAAAAGTCTAAGTAAATAAAAGACAACTAGACGAGGTTCCCCGCAGGAACATCCTCGTAAAGCAGAGCCGGGTCCTCGGCAGTAACTCCATAGTATGAGTCGCAGAGTAACTCCTTCTCAGTAAGGACACCTACAACGTTATCCTGTCAGGACGGGAGCAAGTACTAAATCTAGCAAACTAGCATATGAAACATGGAAATGAACATGAGAGGAATAACTGGAAAGCATGGCATCACTCAATCTATCATGGCAAGTACACATATGTCATAGAGACAGATGTATATGTAATATTTAAAACTGGAGCAGGTACGTGATCGGTCAATAGATGTACAATGTACCGAGGTACAATGTAAATAAAATATACATACGTACAAGTAAAACAAGCGATAGATGTATATACGTACAAATACAGCTGGTGCGCCTACGACAAGGTATACATAAAATGTCAACCTTGCTCGGTACGTACGTACGAGTAAGGGGCATGATCACGTACGCTACTAACAGTTTCCCCATAACCCATATCCTAATCATGTGAGAGATACATCAAGAATATTCTAAGCATGGTAGTAACTGAAAGTACAACATGTAGAGATCTAACTTGCTACCCCAAGGATCAGCATTTAACATGGTGGAGTTTGCAGTTCATTTTTGACAATATGTAAAGTTCGTAGAAAGTACTTGCCTCTAGTAAAGCAAAACAAAACAAGCTGCGATAACAGTGCTATGGATGTCCAGTAACTCGTCACTGTAGAAATAAATGCAATAACTTAGCTTTTACACTAAGCTAAAAATACTAGAACACTAATTAGTGCGACACGACTTGTGACTGGGCACCTAGCCAAAATGATGACTTGGCATAGAAGACCAATATGGGGTGACACACTATGTTAACTAACTTTCTAGGGTCTTTACACTAGTGAGGGATGGGGTTCAACACGACTAAAACTCCAAATAACACAAAAAGCTACAAGTCGTAATTAATCAATAAATAAATCAAAAGATTATTGTTTTCTAACAATTTTTGAAGTAGACAAAAAGCCTAGTTTTTCTTAAAGTAAAGTACCAAGGTGATCCTTGTTAATCATAGAAATTTATTATAATTTTTCTGGAATTTATTAACCAGTACAAATATTTTATAAAAATCAGTTTTCCTAAGTATACAGAAAATAAGTTTTGGTTTCATATGCCAAACTAGTGGCAAAACAGTAAATTAAATACTACAAAAATTAGACTAAATTAGCTAACTTAACATAGTATCTAAATACTATTTTTCCATAATTTTAGCAATACTTTAAGAATTTTTAGAAAATCAAAAACAGCTTTGCACACAATAATTAATTATCTGCGTATTTTGTCCATGTATATAATTTGAACCAAAGTTCAAATACAGGACCCAAGACCATGAATCAAGTCCAATATGACTTGTACAGGTCTTAAATGTTTGAAAACATATTTGAGCCCAAATATCCATGCTAGGCTTGGACACCAAATGGTTGCAGTAATTTAAATACACTAAAAATACAATTTGGTAATAGTGCAAAATAAATATTATTATTTTAATAAGGCAAAGTTTTACATAGTAACTATAAAAGTATGAACATTATTTTATATAAATAATTTACACTAAGCTAAGTAAAATACATATAGGAAATAATATATATATATATAAATATAGGGATATTTATATATATATAGAAAAATGCTCAACTATATATTATATATATATATATACAAATATATGCATATATACATACATATAAGAAAATACTCAACTATAATATATATATATATATATATATATATATATATATATATATATATATATATATATATACAAAATTAATGTATACATATACATATAATAGTATATATATGATAATATATATACACAAAGAAATATATATACATAAATATATATGTATACATAAGACATATATATATATATATATATATATATATATATATATATATATATATATATATATATATATATACATACATAAAATAATAAAGTATATATATATATATATATATAAAAAATAGCAACTATATATACCTAAATATAGTATATATATATTAATACATATATATATACAAAAATATGTATATACATATATATATAAATAGATATATATATATAAAAGAAAAAGGAAAAAGAAAAGAAAAAGAAAAAGAAAAAGAATACAGCAGTGGCAGGGTTCGAACCCAGGCCAGAGAAGCGCGCGGGGGGGGGGGGGGGAGGGGGGGGTTTAGGCTCTGCGCGCTGGCCAGTAGGCCAGTTGGCCCGTTTGTTAGGAATAGGGCTTTAGTTCATTTTATTTCGCTTTAGGTTAGATTAATAATAAAAAAAAATATAAATATCTGTCCTGTGTCCTGACAGTTAAGGACACAGGTATCAACGTGTCCGGGGTGATTTTGACACGTACGACACGAGTCTCCCGTGTCCAGTTCCACGCTCATGTTCGCCAAGACACGACGAACAATATGGACACAACACGAGACACGCACGACTCGTAAGGACACTGCTATTCACGTGTCCAGTCGATCGGGGGGCTGTCGAAGGGTCTGGACGGCGAAGAAGTGGTCGGGACGGTGGCGCTCCGGTGGCAATCGACGCGTCTTGTCGGGGCGCGTCAAATGGTGGTGGTGGTTGGCGGTGAAGGTCGACGGTGGGGCTGGACGAGGAGCTCGTCGGAGCTAGGGTTACGGCGAGGTTTATTTGGGGAAGACGGGGGCTACGGTGGTCGGGGTTAGGTCGTAGTGGTGGTGGTTGGTCGAAGGAGGGGAGGGTAGGGGTGAGCATTCGGTTTATTCGGTTTAAAACCGAACCGAATAAGCAAAACCGAATTCGACCGAAACCGAATAAGCAAAACCGAAACCGAACCGAATTGGTCAATAACCGAACCGAACCGAACCGAATTAAATCGGTTCGGTTTTCGGTTTATTCGGTTTATTCGATTTTTTTTGGTTTTTTTGTGTTTTTTTGTTAATATATATAATAACTAAATATACCTAGATATATTTATTATATACATATAGTATATATCCCTATATATATATAAACCTATAGTATATATCTATATATATTTAGTATATACCTATAATTAATACCTATATATATATATATATATATATATATATATATATAAACTAAAATTTCTTATTCGGTTTTCGGTTTTGAACCGAAACCGAAACGCAAAACCGAAACCGAAACCGAATAAGAAATTTTAGTATTTTCAAAACCGAAACCGAACCGATTTTTTTCAAAACCGAACCGAATCTCTTATTCGGTTCGGTTCGGTTCGGTTTTCGGTTCAAAACCGAATAATGCTCACCCCTAGGGGAGGGGGTCCTTTTATAGGGGAGCCAAGGCGGTGGGTGGCCGGATTAGGGTTAGGGTTTCGGTTTAGGGTCGCCGGAAAATTAGGGGGAAGGCGGTAATCGGGCTGGAGAGAGAGGGTAGTTTACATTTAGGTCCCTAGGATTTTAGGAAATTAGGGTTAGGTCCTTACTTAGGATAATTTGCAAATAAAATTTGCAAATCAATATTTACAAAGATTTAAATATTGCAGAAACTATTTAAAACATTTGAAACAATTCCGAATCTATATTAGAACAATTCTAAAATTTACAAAATGATATTAAAATAATTTAGAAAATTACATATAGATATTTTTGTATTTTAAAACTCATTTAAAATCATTTAAAAATTCTAGAAAAATTCCTAAAAATTTTTAATAATTATTTAAGGCTATAAATGACTTTAAAATCTAATTAACACTAATTAAAAATGAATTTGAAAATCAGGGGCTTACAAGTCTTCCCTCCTTAAAAAATTTCGTCCTCGAAATTCACAAGGATTGAAGACCCGACAATATTCTAACATAGTAAGCAATGCAACAAAATGACTAAGGCTGCGATCGAAACTAACCTCTAGGGTATCAAGCGGGAACGGGTGGTTCCCTCGCAGCGGTTGGGTCGAACAAGTAAGGGTATCTCTCCCTCATGTCCGACTCCCTCTCCCAAGTAGATTCACCTGGGGAGTGACGGCTCCAAGCTACTCGTACTAGGGGTATAACCTTGTTCCTCAGCCTCTTCTCTCTCCAGTCTAATATCTCCACTGGCTGCTCAAAAACTGTAAGGCTCGGTCCGACCTCTAACTCTGAATGATCTAGCACATGACTGGGGTCTGGAACATATCTCCTCAGCTGAGATACGTGAAAGACGTCGTGAACTCCTGCTAGGTTGGGTGGAAGTGCAACCCTGTAAGCTACCTCTCCGATCCTGCCAAGTATCTCGAACGGCCCGATGTATCTGGGGCTCAGCTTCCCTCCTCGTCCGAACCGGATCGTCCCTCGAGTAGGTGATATCTTCACTAGCACCATATCACCGTCTGCGAACTCCATCGGCCTGCGACTAACATCAGCCCAGTATTTCTGCCTGTCCTGAGCTACTCTGAGCCTTTCTCTGATCATCCCGACTTTCTCTGCTGCATCCGTGATCATCTCTGGCCCAAGTATAACTCTGTCTCCGACATCATCCTAAAAGAGCGGTGTGCGGCATCGTCGTCCATAAAGCGCCTCGAAAGAAGACATACCAATACTGGCCTGGTAGCTGTTGTTGTATGAAAACTCTACCAAGTGCAGATGGCTCTCCCATGATCCTCCGAAGTCCAGCACGCAAGTCCTCAGCATATCCTCCAGTGTCTGTATCGTCCTCTCGGACTGCCCATCTGTCTGTGGGTGGTACGCCGTACTGAACTTGAGCCTACTGCCCAACTCCTCCTGCAAGCTCCTCCAGTAGTGGGATGTGAATCTACTGTCTCTGTCTGACACGATGCTCACCGGCACTCCGTGTAGGCGAACTATCTGCTGCATGTATAGCTCCGCCAACTTCTCGATGGAAAGCCCCACCTTGAAGGGTATGAAGTGTGCACACTTCGTCAGCCTGTCTACGATGACCCAGATGGCATCCTTCCCTCCTTGGGAACGAGGAAGCCCTGAAACGAAGTCCATCGTAATATGTTCCCACTTCCACTCAGGAATGGGTAACGGCTGCAACAAACCAGCTGGCCTCTGGCGCTCTGCCTTGACCTGCTGGCAAACTAGACATCTCAAGATAAAACGCGATACATCCCTCTTCATCCCGTGCCACCAAAGATGTTCCCGCAAGTCACGGTACATCTTGTTAGCACCAGGATGAATAGAATATCTCGATCGGTGCGCCTCCTGCAAAATTGCCTCTACTAGCTCTCCCTTCGGTACGCATAATCGGCTGCCATGCCTCAGGGATCCATCCTCTGCTATAGTGAAGTCATCCAGCAATCCAGCTAATGCCTGGGGTCGAAGTCTGCGAAGACTCTCATCTGTAGACTGTGCCTCCCGGATCTGCTCCATCAAACCTGACTGAATGTCAAACGCCATCATCTGTATCACTGATCCTGGCCGAACTAGCTCGATACCGAGCTTCTCCAGATCCTCCCGCAAATGCCGATCAATCATCAGATACCATGCCATCGGATGCATGCTCAGCGCATCCGCCACCACATTTGCCTTTCCGGGGTGATACTGTAAATCGATGTCGAAGTCCTTCATTAACTCCAACCATCGTCTTTGCCTCATGTTCAGCTCTTTCTGCGTGAACACATACTTCAAGCTTTTGTGGTCAGTAAAGATTTCCACACGCTCTCCGTATAAGTAATGTTTCCATAACTTGAGTGCAAAGATCACCGCAGCTAACTCTAGGTCATGGGTAGGATAATTCCTCTCATGAGTCCGCAACTGCCTAGATGTATATTCCCATGCTGCTGTCGAACACATCCTAGCCCCTTCCCAGAAGCATCACTGTATATGGTGAAACCTCCAGAACCTGAAGGTAAAGTCAGAACTGGAGCGGTCGTCAGCCTCCTCTTCAGCTCCTCAAATGCCGCCTGGCAGTCCTCTGACCAGATGTACTCTGCGTCCTTCCGCGTCAGCTTCGTCATGGGTTCAGCTATCCTAGCAAAGTCCTGGACGAACTTTCTATAATAGCCTGCTAAACCCAGAAAGCTCCTGATCTCTGAAACTGACGTCGGAGCCTTCCACGTCTCAACTGCAGCAATCTTCCTGGGATCCACCGAGATTCCATCTCCAGTGACTACATGGCTGAGAAACTCTACTCGGTCTAAAAAAAACTCGCACTTCGGTAATTTGGCAAACAATCTCTCCTGCCTCAGAATCCCTAAAACTATCCGCAAGTGCTCTGCATGCTCCTCTGGCGTCTTCGAGTATATCAGGATGTCGTCGATAAACACTACGACGAACTTATCCAGATACTGGTGAAATGTCTTATTCATCAAGTTCATAAAGACAGCTGGCACATTTGTGAGACCAAATGGCATCACCAGAAACTCGTACTGCCCGTACTTCGTGTTGAACGCCGTCTTCTGGATGTCTGCTGGCCTAACCTTCACCTGGTGGTACCCGGATCTCAAGTCTATCCTGGAAAACACCTTCGCCCCGCTCAACTGGTCGAACAAATTATCTATCCTGGGCAGAGGATATTTGTTCTTGATGGTGATGGCATTCAAGGCCCGATAGTCAATACACAACCGGACTGTACCATCCTTCTTAGGCACAAAGAGCACTGGCGCTCCCCATGGAGAAGCACTGGATCGAATGAAACCCTTTTTCAACAGGTCATCAATCTGCTCTTTCATCTCTATGGCCTCCTTGGAATTCACTCTATAGCAAGCCCGGGATACTGGTGATGAACCCGGCACTAAATCTATAGTGAACTCCACATCTCTGTCAGGCGAAAGTCCTGGAAGATCCTCTGGGAATACATCCATAAACTCCCTAATGATAGGGTGTGGCGGTGCTGCGTCCCCGACTGTCGCACAACAGTTCGGCTCTAGGCTGATCTCCGGCCCTGTCCTCCTGACACTGAATGGTGCTGTGCCTGGGGGACTGAACAAAATACTACCCTCATGGCAATCTATAGATGCATGGGCATAGCTAAGCCAGTCCATCCCCAATATGATATCATAATCGGGGAGTGGCATCACAAAGAATCGCCCTCTGAACTCTCTCCCGGCTATAAAAATAGAACATCTATAGATAGATCTAATAGGCACTGGTCCTCCTTCCGTCATCACTCTACTAATCTCCGCAGTATGTGTAGCTACTAGATGATGTTTATGCATAAACTCTAATGATAGGAAGCTATGAGATGCACCAGAATCAAACAAACATACAGCTAGAAAAGTATACAAATAAACATGACCTATGATGACGTCAGCTAAGTAATCCGGCTCCGAAACCTGCTCCGGCTCCGGCTCAATGGCTAGACTATAAACCCTCCCCTGAGGTCCCTTCTGCTGCTGCAGATGCTGCCCGAACCTCTGCTGCTGAGTCGGGAGCGGTCCTCTAGTCTTCGCTACCGGGCATTCCCGTATCATGTGGGTGGCAGACCCACAAACTAAGCACTGCTTCAGCCTCTTCCTGCAGATGGAGTAATCGTGCCCTGGTCTTCCGCAGAAAGAACATATAGCTCCCTTCTGCTGCTGCTGACGGGGTCCCGGGGCTCGAACTGGCGGGGTCTGATGATGTGGTATAGGGGGACGGTAAGTCTGCTGGGGTGGCGTCGGCGCTCTCTGCTGGAAAGCCTGACGCTTGGACGGTCCCTCATGATGTACAGAAGCCGGCCTCTTGCATGACAGAAGACGCTCCTCGATGCTCCGGGCTAACTCTAGGCTCTGGTAGTAGTCAGTCATACCGTTCGCCACTATAAGGATGCCAATGTCTGGAACTAGACCATGGCAAAACCTACGGGTCATCTCCTCTGGATCAGCAACCAGACTAGGAGAAAAACGGCTCAAGCGACTAAACTCTCCCGCATAGTCATCAACAGAACGGTTCTCCTGCTGGATGTTCTGGAATCGTAGCCCCATAGCTACTCTAGCAGTGGTCGAGAAGAATTTCTTCTTGAACTGGGTCTTGAACTGGTCCCAGGTGGCTCTACCTCTCGCGAACAACGGCTCATTCCTGAACCAGACTCCTGCTAAGTCTATCAGCAGAAATCCTGCTGCCTCGACCTGAAGGTCATCCGGCATCCTAACTCCCAGAAGCTTCCTCTCTACAGAATCTAGCCAGTCATCAGCTGCTACTATGCCCTCAGTCCCTGAGAACTCCTTGGGATTCAGACCCATGAAGTCCTTGACCGTCCCCGCTCTCTGCCGTGGCTCTACATGTGGTGGGACCACGGGACGTCCCTCAGAACGCTCCATGCTCTGGCGGAGTAGGGTAGTCTGCTCCTGATGGGTTGTTAGGAACCCCTGGATCAGTGTGAGCAGCTGGGTTCCGTCGAGTGTGACGGAAGCCTGGGTGGGTATAGTGATAGGGGGTGGTGGAAGTATCGGGTCCTGCCGGGACTGGGATGTGGAAGGTGGTATCTGGGTCTGTGGATCTGTGGAGTAGGGGAATATGGTAGGTGGAGGTGTATCAGTCAATCGGTCAGCTGACTGGACATGGAGGGCCCCATTCTCGGGGGTAACATACTGGGACGAACGAGTAAGCACCATCTAAATTACATAAAAAGACTTATAAGGACTTTGTTTAAAGTAAGCAATCATATGCAAGAAAATCTAATTATAATAGCAAACATGTGATGTATTTCCTATGTTGCAATCCTAGCATTCCTCTAAGTGTTCTAAGCATCTTTCCTAATGTTGTCTAATTACCTTAAGTTCCTAATTGTAGGCATGCTTGGTACAATAACGTAACCAAACAGTTTAGTCAGGACCTGCATGGGCCACCACTAAAAATATGTCACGACCCGCTACCCAAATTGTTGGACCAGGCCGAGTCATGTCCAGCCTACGTTGAGATAAAACGTAGTAAGCTGTTCTAAAGACAACAGGATAAGACTAAATGTGCTAACAGTTCTATAAGTGAAGAAGAATCATAAATGCTCCAAACACAAAAGTCGTCGTATATAGTAAAATATCCAGGTACAAGTAAACTGAAATGTAAAACTGGATACATGTCCAGTTACAAAATGATATAGTCTAATACATGTCTACTCTCAAAAGTCTAAGTAAACAAAAGACAACTAGGCGAGGTTCCCCGCAGGAACATCCTCGTAAAGCAAAGCCGGGTCCTCTGCAGTAACTCCATAGTATGAGTCGCAGAGTAACTCCTCCTCAGTAAGGACACCTACAACGTTATCCTGTCAGGACGGAAGCAAGTACTAAATCTAGCAAACTAGCATATGAAACATGGAAATGAACATGAGAGGAATAACTGGAAAGCATGGCATCACTCAATCTATCATGGCAAGGACACATATGTCATAGAGACAGATGTATATGTAATGTTTAAAACTGGAGCAGGTACGTGATCGGTCAATAGATGTACAATGTACCGAGGTACAATGTAAATAAAATGTACATACGTACAAGTAAAACAAGCGATAGATGTATATACGTACAAATACAGCTGGTGCGCCTACGACAAGGTATACATAAAATGTCAACCTTGCTCGGTACGTACGTACGAGTAAGGGGCATGATCACGTACGCTACTAACAGTTTCTCCATAACCCATATCCTAATCATGTGAGAGATACATCAAGACTATTCTAAGCATGGTAGTAACTGAAAGTACAACATGTAGAGATCTAACTTGCTACCCCAAGGATCAGCATTTAACATGGTGGGGTTTGCAGTTCATTTTATGTGACAATATGTAAAGTTCGTAGAAAGTACTTGCCTCTAGCAAAGCAAAACAAAACAAGCTGTAATAACAGTGCTATGGATGTCCAGTAACTCGTCACTGTAGAAATAAATGCAATAACTTAGCTTTTACACTAAGCTAAAAATACTAGAACACTAATTGGTGCGACACGACTTGTGACTGGGCACCTAGCCAAAATGATGACTTGGCATAGGAGACCAATGTGGGATGACACACTATGTTAACTAACTTTCTAGGGTCTTTACACTAGTGAGGGATGGGGTTCAACACGACTAAAACTCCAAATAACACAAAAAGCTACAAGTCGTAATTAATCAATAAATAAATCAAAAGATCATTGTGTTCTAACAATTTTTGAAGTAGACAAAAAGTCTAGTTTTTCTTAAAGTAAAGTACCAAGGTGATCCTTGTTAATCATAGAAATTTATTATAATTTTTCTGGAATTTATTAACCAGTACAAATATTTTATAAAAATCAGTTTTTCTAAGTATACAGAAAATGAGTTTTGGTTTCATATGCCAAACTAGTGGCAAAACAGTAAATTAAATACTACAAAAATTATACTAAATTAGCTAACTTAACATAGTATCTAAATACTATTTTTCCATAATTTTAGCAATACTTTAAGAATTTTTAGAAAATCAAAAACAGCTTTGCACACAATAATTAATTATCTGCGTATTTTGTCCATGTATATAATTTGAACCAAAGTTCAAATACAGGACCCAAGGCCATGAATCAAGTCCAATATGACTTGTACAGGTCTTGAATGTGTGAAAACACATTTGAGCCCAAATACCCATGCTAGGCTTGGACACCAAATAGTTGCAGTAATTTAAATACACTAAAAATACAATTTGGTAATAGTGCAAAATAAATATTATTATTTTAATAAGGCAAAGTTTTACATAGTAACTATAAAAGTATGAACATTATTTTATATAAATAATTTACACTAAGCTAAGTAAAATACATATAGGAAATAATATATATATATAAATATAGGGATATTTATATATATATAGGAAAATGCTCAACTATATTATATATATATATATATACAAATATATGCATATATACATACATATAAGAAAATACTCAACTATATAATATATATATATACAAAATTAATGTATACATATACATATAATAGTATATATATATGATAATATATATACACAAAGAAATATATATACATAAATATATATGTATACATAAGACATATATATATATATATATATATATATATATATATATATATATATATATATATATATATATATATATATATATATATATAAAACAGCAACTATATATACCTAAATATAGTATATATATATTAATACATATATATATACAAAAATATGTATATACATATATATAAATAGATATATATATAAAAGAAAAAGGAAAAAAAGAAAAGAAAAAGAAAAAGAAAAAGAATACAACAGTGGCAGGGTTCGAACCCAGGCCAGAGAAGCGCGCGGGGGGGGGGGGGGGGGGGGGCGGTTTAGGCTCTGCGTGCTGGCCAGTGGGCCAGTTGGCCCGTTTGTTAGGAATAGGGCTTTAGTTCATTTTATTTCGTTTTAGGTTAGATTAATAATAAAAAAAAATATAAATATCTGTCCTGTGTCCTGACAGTTAAGGACACAGGTATCAACGTGTCCGGGGTGATTTTGACACGTACGACACGAGTCTCCCGTGTCCAGTTCCACGCTCATGTTCGCCAAGACACGGCGAACAATATGGACACAACACGAGACACGCACGACTCGTAAGGACACTGCTACTCACGTGTCCAGTCGATCGGGGGGCTGTCGAAGGGTCTGGACGGCGGAGAAGTGGTCGGGACGGTGGCGCTCCGGTGGCGATCGACGCGTCTCGTCGGGGCGCGTCGAATGGTGGTGGTGGTTGGCGGTGAAGGTCGACGGTGGGGCTGGACGAGGAGCTCGTCGGAGCTAGGGTTACGGCGAGGTTTATTTGGGGAAGACGGGGGCTACGGTGGTCAGGGTTAGGTCGTAGTGGTGGTGGTTGGTCGAAGGAGGGGAGGGGGTACTTTTATAGGGGAGCCAAGGCGGTGGGTGGCCGGATTAGGGTTAGGGTTTCGGTTTAGGGTCGCCGGAAAATTAGGGGGAAGGCGGTGATCGGGCTGGGGAGAGAGGGTAGTTTACATTTAGGTCCCTAGGGTTTTAGGAAATTAGGGTTAGGTCCTTACTTAGGATAATTTGCAAATAAAATTTGCAAATCAATATTTACAAAGATTTAAATATTGCAGAAACTATTTAAAACATTTGAAACAATTGCAAATCTATATTAGAACAATTCTAAAATTTATAAAATGATATTAAAACAATTTAGAAAATTACATATAGATATTTTTGTATTTTAAAACTCATTTAAAATCATTTAAAAATTTTAGAAAAATTCCTAATAATTATTTAAGGCTATAAATAACTTTAAAATCTATTAACACTAATTAAAAATAAATTTGAAAATCAGGGGCTTACAGGCGTACTCGGAACAATTGGCTCGGATTTTGAGAATTAGTATGAACGACTTAGTACGTCGAGGCGACGTGAGCGATTACGCTAGTGATTCGTCGAACGAATCTGAAGGATGTCTTAACGCCCGACGCAAACATGATTGAGGAGTATATCGTATGGCTTGAATCCGAGTGGTGTATATGATAGGTTCGGAGAAGAATAAGAATGTGTGTCGACGACTAGTCGAGTGGCTCGAACCCTGAGTGGTGTATAGACGTTATAGAAATTGTTCGAGCAAGACTACAAGATATACGGATAGAACGGGTATGTCGGCGAGGCGATGCGATCGCGCAAAGCCTTAGAACGCGTCACGCTTAGTTGATCGTGACTTCGAATGTCCTGAACGAGATGTCGTTCGGACAACTTGTGAGTGGGCAACGCATGTTAGAAAATGATTTGGAACGATGAATGAAAGTGAATGGTCTTGATCGAGGAAAAACTTAGAGGATCGCGCGTACGATTTGGGATTGATTCAAATAAAATATGACTTGAGTTTTGAACAACGATCTTGAAACGAGCTTGAGGAATAGCGATCGAACTTGATCTTGAATATTGAGGAAATTTTGGAATATCCAACTCGGACAATAGTATCAGTCGCACGACTCGAAATTGGTTGCAAAGGAAGATCGTCAGGTTACGCATATCGTCGATGGTATTGAGGCGTATCAAAGATCGATATGCGATAACTCGGGGGCACTCTGACTCGACGAATGACGGTCGTACAAATGTCATTGTTCCGTTGGATGCTATATTTGAAATGTTAAAAATGTGTCGAGGAAAAGATAGATTTGGCTCGAGGACTTTCTAGTTGAACGAAATATAAATGGACTATCGATCTTGGCTTGGATAGAAAATGAAATGCTTGGATTTACTTCGTTGACAACCACAATGTTGACGTTCTTGTCTTATGCGAGCGCAACTCCAGCCTCGCACATGCGTCGCGCCGGATTAAGATGATCACTCCGCGTGAGCGCTGATATGGTGATTCATACAGCGGGAGTGATTGAACTTGGATGGCGTGGCAATCTGATTGCTTCGACTTGTGGTTTGACGCGAAGGTGGACTCGAAAATGAAATGGTGTGTTTGGAATTGAACTTGAGGATTGAGTAGGTCCAATCCGCGTATCGAGAATGGGTTAGTCTAAAACTCAAACAAGAGTTACGCCCCGATGAGAATGATTATTCCGCGGGAGCATCGCATGGTGATTCATGAACCGTCGTGGATAATCGGACTCGCGTGAGATTGGGGCGCAATGTATTGTCGAGCTGGATGACCTCGTGATCGAATACACGAATTGGTTAGAACTGGTGATTGAACGGAATTGAGTATGTGCAACGTAAGTCTTGATGCGAATTAGGTGATCATGCTCGATGTTTAGAAATCTGAGTGACGCGAGCTTGGGTAGAAACTCCCGTACAAACGAACAAATGGTTTAACCATAGGATTTGGGGCGAGCGTCGTGGAACGACCTTGCACGTTGAGCCACGGACTTGACGTGTAACTATGACCTTATGAGCTGACCTAGCGGATAGGCGGACGACCCTATGCCGAGTGATTGAACCTGTACGATGGCATTTACAGTATCATCTGGATGGACGATAGACTTGTGGCAGCAAGACTTAGAGTAGGACGGGGAACAGGGAGTATGCGTGAACGACGATGAAATTGGCCCCAAACGAAAGGAATAATAGGAATGGATGACGCGCAAGTAAAGTTGGGATAACGAATTGAATCGTTGATAGAAAGAAATACTCGATGATGGTGCAATACTTGGTCTTGAATCTGACAGAAATTACTTAGACTTGATCGACTCCGCTAAGAAGAAATCGTATTGATTTCGTTGACAAGAACGCTTGAGAAGCGAACCGGATCATCTCGAGGACCGAGATAAACGATAGTGAGATACACATGAGTTCGATTTCACATCGAAGTTAGCGAACGATCGACAAATCGAAACTATCACGAGTAGCTTGTCCGACTTCGCTAATCGCTAAGCTTGGTTGAAATGTACGTATTCGGGGGACGCCTTGAATATGTGCACGATCCAAACTCAGCGATGTGATGAACTCGAATGCAGCTGCAAGTGGGTGTTGAGATGCGCATGAACAAGCGAGTGAGTTTGTCTCAGCCTACAACTCTCGTGTTTGAGAATTACAACGCACCTCGTACGACCGTTTCAGTCCCATGATACGTCGAAATAGCAACCAAGTCAAAGAAACACTTGAATTGAATAAGTGCCATCAACTCTAAAATGAATGAAAAGTTACTCAATAAAATCGACCAAACGTATGTGACACGGAACTTGGAAAGGTATCGAGTATAATTCAGCGCCATAGAACGATAGAGCCGTTCGATAGGGATTGCCTAAGAAATACGACGACGTGAGTTGAGGAATGGTAGGATGACCTGCACTCAGGAAGTCTCGAGGACGAGACTTATTTTGAGTGGTGTATGATGTAATGGCCCGCTCCGCCCTAGCGGAACGCCGATTCAAACGGCATGTTCAACGACTTAAACGAGCCGTCGACTCGAAGAGTTGTGTCGACCCGATGAAGTATCGATGCGAATCGATGCAAGACTTATAATGGCTCGTCAAAGATGAATCCAGACTTAGACTATCCAAGGCGCGCTCGGAGTATCGCTCGACCGATGCAAACATCATTAAGGTGGGTGGCTCCGATGAACCCGTCTTTGCTTAGCCTAGACACATAACAATACGGACACTATCACTGAAATCGCTAGGCGATAACACCGCGCATGCTAATAATTGACTCAACGCACCTAGCTAAGGAAATAATCCCAACTTGTATGCTTGTATAGAATATGGAAAGGAACATGGAAAAGTACGAGAACTCTCGCCCGCGCTCCATGCTCGTGCTACGGCACAAGCCTACGTTTATGCTCCTTATGCGTCCAACAATGAAACAATGAATGGTTTACAACAATGAACGGGAAGGCTATCAATATAGTCGTTCCGAGTAGAGTATAGTGACACTGAAAGGCTATGGGACCGATGGGTCGCCAAGGCGACTCCCGCACGAGGAGTTGCGTAATGCTTGAATGAATAAATCAACGAATCAATGAATGAATGAATGAATGAATACGTGAATGAATCGATAAACGAATGAACAAGTGAAAGAAAGAAAGAAAAGAAAGAATGAAGAAAAGATAAGAAAAGAAAGAATGGTTAGCGACAGGTGTGACAGGCACGTGCATCGGGGCTCGCTACCCGCGCTGCACGGACGCCAACCTGGTCGATAACGCATTATGGCTAAGGGTTAGCCTACGACTCGGAGATAGCCGTTAAGTTAAATGATAAGATAATACGAAATGGTCGTAGACAAACGGCACGGGCGTTGTGTGGAGTATACCGTGGCCGTGGTAGTGGAAGGATTCTGCGGCACGGGCGTTGTGTGGAGTATATCGTGGCCGGCCTAGGCGGAATCAAAAAGCGGGGCTTACGGGCTGCCTGGTGCGGGCTTGGGCACCGGGAGACGTAAGTGCGGAATATTTCAAGAGACTTAACGGGGTGTACCAGCCATCACCCTACGCTAAGTTGAGAAATACCAAGGGAAAATGTCCAAAATGGCTTGTCATGCCAGCGACCGGTGCATATAGATTAAGTGGACTTTGCTGGTGGCTATCCACATGCAAGTCCTTGCATTGAAATCAAAGTAGTCTAAGTTAAATGAACAAGTGCCTACTGAACGGTTTGAAATGTATTACACCAAATGACAAAGAGTACTTCATGCAAACAAGTTAAAAGAACACACGCCTACGACGCGCTAGAATCTGAGGCAGGAACACGCCCTTTACAGTGAATGCTTACGTGTATCATGTTAAGTTAAAATATATGAACTGTTGTCTAACTTGGTTTACTTTGGACAGGAAAGGCCGGACGGTAAGTATGGGTAAGTCGTGTATGTATTTCCATGCGACACTTGCATTTGGCAACACGGGATAGGTTATGACATATGCCATGAAATTGATCCTAAGGCAAGATTAGAAAGACAATGAATGATAGAGATGCACAAAAGTAAATGGAACGTGTTGGATAATGATGGCGTTGTGGGCGAGCTAGCCTCCCCACCAGTGCATAACAATGTACTGATAACCCCACAGTCTGCTTGCAGGAAGCAGGAAACGTCGGCGGGTGCGGAGCTTTCCTCGAACGTGCTAAGGCGCGGAGCTATCTCTCGAGCCTTGGAGCGTTGCAAGGAGCGGGAGCACCATATACAGGACATAATGTATTGGAACATCGTCATGTATCCTTCCATCTTGTAAGCCACTTGGTACGCCTTTTATGTTTCAGAGAGAGAGCTTGAGCGACTTGTAATATCGGCCTAGCGCCGCTTGTAACTTCTTGAATATCAATAAAGAGTTTGATTTCGTATTCAACTTGTGTATTCGTTTACTTTCCGCTGCAAATGGGGACACCCTGTGCGACTCTGTGGCCTAGCATCAAATCGGCCGTTTCTGGACTTGGCCTTGCACGGGCGCAACCTAGGCCCGTGCGGCATCACGCCTTAGCGAGGACGATCGCTCCTACGGGAGTGGGGCGTGACAGTACCAGCCTCCGAGGCCATTGCCGCCTCAGACCCAAGTCTTCCAGCAGCAGAGACCCCAACAGTATGCCCTGGTCCAAGCTCAGATTCAGAACCGGCAGAGAGGTTCCTAGCAGGATGTCTTTCCTCTTCCTCATACCTTCAAATTCTTTGCTTGCATGATTGATTGTTTGATTGATTGCTTAGTTATAGCTTGCCTGTGATTAGTATAGCTTGTCCTTGCATCTCTAGCCACTTGATTAAATTCCGAGTACGAAATTCTTTTAAGGTGGGTAGTGTTGTAATGCCTGTGATTCGTATTACGTATCTCGGTATACGTATACGTATTTAGACTCGTATTTGCATGTTTTTCTGCTTGATTTATTGGGTAGAGTTGTATCGGTACAGTTGATGTTTGTGTTTAATTGGGCTAAAACAGCAAAACATTACTAACTAAATTCTGGAGCTACTTTTTTGTGTAATATATTAACAGCTTCTAAGTTCTAAGCTATCCTCTCTGAGACAAAAATCTAACATTTTAATGGCCGGACAAATATTTACATCATTATACACAGTGACAAACTGAAGTTAGGACACGAGAGAATCAGCAGAGCATGATTAGGATTCAGTTTGGATTGTAGTTATATTTTATTTTGACTCTGTTTGTAACTCACATGTAATGGAGCCGTTTGAAAATTGCGACTCCATTGCACTCACCACATTCTAGCAACGGACCCCATAGAACCAATAGACAACAAGCTAAGTCAATATTTAATGTGGTCCGGTCAAATTGGACCTACTTCACCCCAAAAATATATATTTTTATTAAATCAACAAGCTGCAAAGGACTTTAGCCTCCCTTAACTCTTTAACCAGATAATATAATAGTGTCATGAAAATATTATTTACTTAATTAGGTAGGATAAATTAGGGATGAATATGTAAAAGTTCAATAAGATAAAAAAAAAATATATGCACAAGTGTCTATTCTACATTTATTGATCACAAAATATAGAGAGAGTTTTATTTAAAAGTTTTAAATTGCTATAGAGATCCTCTCTAAAATAAGCTACTTAGGAAAATTTTTAAAGATCATTATCTTACATATCCTCTTTCAGTTAGATTTGAAAATTTTAAATTGTATTGGCAGTCAATTGTCTTTACAAAGTATAATTCTTTCAAAA
Organism: Iris pallida; assembly: GCA_029216955.1. Taxonomy (NCBI): domain Eukaryota; kingdom Viridiplantae; phylum Streptophyta; class Magnoliopsida; order Asparagales; family Iridaceae; genus Iris; species Iris pallida. Next base: position 22,354,146 of record JANAVB010018993.1, on the reverse strand, counting down.
AAATTGTTGGGTAGCAAAAATGTCACGGAAAAGATACCAACCCATTTGAAAATAATGAACAACAAACTCGTATGAGAACTAAGACATATCTAATACACCATATGTGTGGCGACTATGTTACCTGGACAAATTTCAATATATATTTGCCACTATTAAAGATTGATTACAAATAATGTTAAACATTTTGCCTCCAAGTTAAATCCCTCACAAATCAAGCGAGAAGAACAAGATTACGATAATGCTCACCACAACCAATGACGAGTCTTTGAAAAGTAAACGGTTCCCTCCGAACGTATCTCCCTTCTCTGACTATCTTCAAGTGCAAGACCTACGAACAAACACAAATCTCTTCGTAGAATTTGTGGACCATCTTCCTTAATCTCTTCCTGCTTGATCATCCTTGAGCAACTCTCCTTAGCCTGCTTTATATATATATAGGTTAAAAAAATTTCGGATTTCGGATTAGAAAATTTCGAAACTAGACCAACACCAATCATAGCCATAAGTCTAGACCAATCTAACGGTCCAAAACATATGTTGAAACATGGCTCGCATATGAACCAACTATCAACATGCGGTATACTACTGATATACTATGAAGTACTGCCAGATTCTCAGAATATGTTTTGACACAAAATTTTCTTATCCAAAATATCGATAATATACCGTCGGTACGTATGCGAACGTTGTTGTTTTGGCTCTAATTCAAGTTTCGGTTCCGCCACCGACCCTCTGTCGTCTTCGCCGCAACTTCGGTCGACACTCCAGACTACCATACACAAATCTCAAATTTAGACCGGAAAATCCAACAAATCTAGAGGTAGCTATTGTTAGAAGATAATAAATATTTTCTTTAAAATATTTATCATGTTCGGAAGATTTTACGAGGATAAATTTATTTACTTTAACTACTGTAAAATATTTGCAGTTGAGATAAAGTAAAAATTGTTAAAATTTTAATAATTTTGTGCATATTCAAGACTGTAAAAATTAGGATGCACTGTCAAAAAAAAAATAAGTGCCTGCTAGTAATTCCGGTAAAAGAAAAAGAAAAATTCTGAATCAGTCGCAGCTCCAATAGAATATGGTTATAAATGTACCACGTAGAATATATGTATATTAGAAAAATATATAGGCTTAATTGCACTTTGCTACCCTCAACTATTCCGCCTTTTCAACTTGATACCATAAACTTTTTTTCGTAACAAATTGGTACCTCAACTATTATTTTTTTTCAACTTGATACCTAATTTTTCAAAAATTCCGAAAATGCCCTTCCCTCTTCCTTCCCTCCACCCCCTTCCCCACTCCGGCCACCCCCCCTGCTAGATCTGGCCGCCCCACCCCCTCCCCCTGCTAGCTCCGCCCCCCCTCCCGCTAGCTCCGGCCGCCCCCCCTGCTAGCTTCGGCCACCCCCTGTCCCGCCTCCCGCCCCGCCCTCCCTCCCCAGCCCCCCTCCTCCCGTGCTGCCGCGGCCTAGGGGAGAGACGGGGGCGGGCGGGCGGCCGGAGCGAGCAGGGGGGGGGGGGGGTGGGGGGCGGGGGGGGCGGAGCTAGCAGGAGGGAGGGGGGGGGGGGGGGGGGGGGGGGGGGCGGAGTGAGCAGGGGGGGCGGCCGGAGCGTGCAGGGGGGGAGGGTTAGGGGTAGGGGCATTTTAGTCCAAAATAACATCTGGGTACCAAATTGTTACAAAAAATAGTTTAGGGTACAAAGTTAAAAAATGGTAATAGTTGAGGGTAGCAAAGTGCAATTAAGCCAAACATATATTATATATTTACAATCCTCCGATTCCAAATGGTGAACAATGGACTAAGCAGCAGCTAGCGCCGGCGACGACTTCCAGTCCTTTACATGCAGCTGAATGATCGGAGAAGCTTCCATGGGCCCCAGTCCTTCTTCTTCGTCTTCACTTCCGCCGCCGCTTCCTGATCCATCGCCGGCGACTTGTGTTGCTGTCGGAATATCCTGTTCCGGATGTCCTTCAACTCCATCACAGACGGAAACCCGAATGCCAACACGTACCACCGCCTCGCCTTCCTCCTCCTTACCGGGTTCGGATCCTCCTCCTTCCTCAGCTTTCGGTAACCCCCCGCGGCGACGCCAGCCCTTGATCCAACTAGCTCGAGGGAATCCGCGACTCGTTGGGCCTTGCCAATCCTGGCCGGAGCTGCAGGTGCGCAGAAAGGAAGGAGCTTCCCGCCGGAGATTATGTCACCGGCTATGCATATCATCGGAGAGGAGGCAGACGACGACGATATTGGGAACTCGAATGGCTCCGGTGGCGCTTTGTAATTACACTGTTCCATTGAGCGAGCGAGCGAGTGATGGGGGAAGAGACGAAATGATTTATTGGAGCTCTTGGTGGAGTTGGTACTGGAACGACGCGGGAAGGAGCTATTTAAAGAGAGAGAAGAAGGGAGGGGGCAAAAGTGTAAATGATGGATATGTAGTTTTGTTTTGTTTCTATTACTTTACTTTTAAATGTCTGAAAACTTACAAATTGCTTCCAACTTTTGAAGACTTACTTGAAAGTGGGAATGGAAAAAGAAAAGAAAAAGAAAAAGAAATGGTATATAATTGGTTTGTTGTAGTGATGAAGGTTCTGTAAGTAGGACTTTGTTGGTTCTATTCTTCTTCATCCTATGGAAAAAAACCAAGTCCTTTTCCCAATAAGTAACGGCCGTCGCTTTATTTTGTTTGGGGACCAAAAAAAAAAAAAAGCATCTAGAAAGGAAAAAGAGGTAAGGGTTGCTTAATTTGGTTCCCTTTAAGCAAAAGCCATTTACAGAAAAGAATTCAGCGTGTTTATCCCATACAAAATAAAGGAAGATACTTACAACCGAGTGAAATGTTGGGAACTAACTGGAAAAGTATTGTTTTTCAAATAGGAAGAAATCTGTCAAGAATCAAAGTGAAGGTACAACCCATATATGATTTTAAAAAAAATACACAACGAATAAAACGCAAACATAGTCGATTTTTACGTGAAAACTCTTGATAGAAAAACTGCCAGACGATCGAAATCCAATTCGAAAAAGTCTCCACTAATGGAATAATAATAGTACGTCAACTTCTTTGTGAACTCCTCCACCGATCCATACATATCACCACAATTGTGTACACCACTAAATGGATACTTGGGCACATAACGTAGCCCCCAAGTTATGGAACAAAAGTTTGTATCACCAAGTGTACCGGCGTTACACCGCTGGTACTAATATGGCTCTATTATCTTGGAAGTACGTGGTCTCCATATTGGTTAGAAATCCCATCCAACACCAATATGAAGCCCATGAATTAATTATCTTGAAGTACGTGATTTTAGACATCAGTTCATATGAAAGGTCTTACAGCAAAAATGCATAACTTATTTTTGGTTGCTTCGTGTACGTTTCAGTTCTTGAAGTTATCAGAAAGAGCTCTCTAGCCTAGTGGTATTAGAGCGGACATCCGGAGGGGCCGGCAAGGTTCGAGCCTCCCAATTGTGTGTGTGCGTGTGATTTCAAAAAAAAAAAAAAAAGTTATCAGAAAGAGCGACACTCGATTGCAGGTCCCTGGATCGTTTCCTCAATCGTGTGTCCCTGTCTCTATGACATGCTGATTAAGTACACTACTTGCTTAACCAGATAACCCATCAACAATTTTTTTTAGAGCAAATGGGAGTAGGTGAAATATATATATATATACACTAAATCATCTATGTGACATAGAAAAAGAGTTGTATGTAGGTATAAAGTGTTCTAATAAAAAGATGGCATAGCTATCAACAAGATGAGATAAACATAAGTAGGATTGTGCTCTCTGAAGATGCAGGCAGGTGTTCGATGTAATGACTTGGATTTCATGTTCCAATTGCGCCACGCTAGCTAGCTGCCGAGCGTTACTAACTATCATGTCCTTTCTTGTTGTATCCATGTTTGTTTTTGGTACCGAAATCTGGGGCAATCTCTTTCTATGTACTTAGCTATAGAATGGTCCAAATGTTTTCGGGGCGAGAACAAAATTTAAAATGAGATCTCTTTTAAAAGAAAATCTGATTTTTATAAAATTAAATTAGCTTTCACTAGGCCTTGAACCCATAACCTTCTACATAGTAAATATAAATGAAAACCAACTACACTTAAGTAAGTTACTATGTTGTTTATATGAACACTAATATCTAACATATTACAAAATTATATATATATATATATATATATATATATATATATATATATATACAAAAAAAATGTTTTTGAGGTTCTCCTTGTTCGTGGGTCTTGGACGGTCGTCCTGGACCAGGGCCGGCCCTGTGAGTTAGTTACCTCTGTTCAAAGAAACAGAGGTAAGAGTACTTACTGAGACTCAGTCTTTTGTTGACTATTTTACAGTAATATAGATCCCGGCCCCATCAGAGTTCCAGAACAATGGCACTTGTCGTGTGCTAGGATCACGCAGACTTGTCGTCGTCGGTCAGTACTCGGTCGACGACGAGTAAACTACCCGCGTCTGCTGCAGCAGTACCAGTTGAGGGGTCAAAATTCAGGTAGGCTAGACAACTATATATGTAACTAATCTAGAATGAAGCATCGACGACTTTGGAACATTTTTATAAGTTTCGAGCCAGTCTTTGTAATAGTATTCCCCAAATCCAAGGCTGTTCGATACATGTTTGGTTCATACATCACTCAGTTGCAACCACTTGCAGGATTAGTGATATCAAGCAGTTAAAGACGGGAATATTTCTGGTGATATCTAAGGGCATCATTAGTAAGTCCATCACATTTTCTAAATTCTAGATTTAAAATATAGGAGCTCATTTTGTAGAATAGTAAGTCTTATCCTGTTCCAGTTTCTACAGTTTCGGTTCCATCCCACCCTTAGGTGCTAAGGGTTGACTCTCCCAATTTCTAGATTCTAGATTGCTAGTTTTGTAGAATAGTAATTCTAATTTGGAGCCTAACTTTCTAGATTCTAGACTCTATATTTTCTTTTCCTACATCAAGTTTTGACCACAATCTTTGGAACCGGAGCTCACTTTATTATTTTCTATTATTCTTGTACAAATTCAATCCATTCTACATTTGCCTTCTTTTTTTTAAAAATTTTGGGCCCCAAATTGTATTTGAGAGTCCCAATTTCTAATGATGCTTTAACATCCATAAAAGATTGCGGTGGGGATAAAATCTCCCGTACATTTTGTTCTTGAAGTATTGTAAGTGGCCTACGGTAGGTTAAGCAATGGTTTGTTAAAATTCTGTTAAGTACGAATCCCAAAAACAAAGGAACAATATACAAAGTATTCTAATCAAAAGAAAAACAAAATAATCTGCCGACAAGTTTTGAGCTTGAAACTAACTAATTCAAAATCACTTAATCCCAAGAAAATTGGAAGAATTATTAGGTGAACAATATCTATCACTCATTCTACACACTTGGTCGGGTGAGTATTCGGTTAATTCAGTTCCAACCGAATCGAATAACAAAAAATCGAAACCGAATAAGCAAAATCGAAATCGAACCGGAATAGTCCATAACCGAATCAAACCGAACCGAATTAAATCGGTTCGATTTATTCGGTTTATTCGATTTTTCAGTTTATTTGCATTTTTTTTGTTAATATATAGTAACTAAATATACCTAGATATATTTAGTATATATATACATTAATACCTATATATAAACTAAATTTTCTTATTCAGTTTTTGGTTTTGGACCGAAATTCGAAACCCGAAACCGAAATCGAATAAGAAAAAAAGTAGTATTTTCAAATCGAAATCGAACTGATTTGTTTTTTAAACAAAACCGAATTTCTTATTCGGTTCGGTATTCAGTCCAAAATCGAATAATACTCACCTCTACTTGGTCACTCAAAACTTACATATGGATTTTATCTCAACTTTTTTATTTATTTATTTTGTTATTTTGAGATAGGATCCGCATGTAAGTTTGGAGTGAATAAGTTTATAGAATGAGGGGGTGGATTTGCTTCACCTTAACCTTAATTACTTTTCCAAAAACTGTCGATTAAGAAGGTTCCCCCAACGACAGTGCGGACCATGATTTCATAAGCGAATAAAGCATGCATAGGGACTAGGAAGGGGTCAAAATGTGGTTGGTCAATAAAGACGTTCTAGAATCAAACCGCAGATGCTTCAATTCAAAAATAAGGAAACTTAGTTGTGTAAAGCTTATTCTCAACAAAGATTACGAATTTACGAGCAGGGTCGACTTAGGGGTAAATCCAATAAGACTTTAGATTTGGACAACTTCTCAGATCCAATATGACCTGCAAGATGTCGGGATCACGGATAACCTCTCATGACATAAAAAAGCGTCTCTTGTGGGGCCGTGTCAAAGGACAATAAAATATTAGCTTCTGCTAGGACAATCCAACCTCTTGGACCGGTTGGACTCGACGACGTACTTGAAAGCTTGGTCGCTCGAGCCAAAATTATATAATGTTAATTGAGGCAAACCTGGACAATATTATTCAACACCCTTCATTCACGAATTACGTACACGGATACAAATCCAGATTCAAACAACCTCAAATCAAATCGAGCATATGTGTGTATACATATATATAATATATATTCTTTTAAGAAGATCAACTGCAAGTGATGCAACTATTAATTATCGGGTCTGATAATGTACATATGGAAATGCATGTCACATCCGGCATGAGTGTCAGCAAAGTATCGGTCTGTATCGATACGGGGTTCTCTAGTTGTGTCAGACACGGATACAGTGCTCAATCTACCTGCAGATGGTAGTAGTACCAATTAAGAAGAAAATCCATTTTTCCGATGGGGGCATTAATTAATAATTTCCCGTCACAAGACTATTCGACGGTGGCAATCTCCGGCGACCTCCACTCCTTTACAGCTCAACGAGCGGAGAAGCTTCCACGGGCCCCACGCCTTCTTTTCCCCGGGTGACGAAGAAGAAGACGACGAGTTCCTCTGCTGTCGGATCCGGATGTCCTTGATCTCCATACCCGACGGGACCTTCACCGACCCGAAAGCCAGCATGTACCACCTCGTCGTCTTCCTCCTCGTCGGATCCAATTCCTTGGGCAGCTTCCGGTAGCCGCCCGTGTTGATCAATCGAGCTCCGGCGAGTACCTGCTGCTGCCTGCCGATTCTGGCCGGAGGAGCGCCGAAAGGGAGGAGCTTTCCGCCGGAGATGACGTCACCGGCTATGCATATCGCCGTATGTCCGACCAAGCACGACGGGAACTCGAATGGCTCTGACTCCATCTAGGGCTATTTTGGGAATACAAAGAGAGAGAGAGAGAGATTTTGATGGGGTTAGTTTTGGTTGTTGGTACTGGAACGCGGGAATGGTGGGTATTTAAAGAGGGAGGAGAGGAGGGCAAAAGTGTAATTATGGAGTTCTTATTTTATATTTTTGGATTTGCCTAGGAATAACCTTTTTATTTAAATATTATTGTTTAGTTGTTCTCATAAAGTTGCAAATTGGTTTAGTTTGAGAAGATTTAAGAGTGGGAACGCATTAAGAAAAAAAGATAAGAAAAAAAAAAGAATGCTACTTTTGAAGAAAATGGTATCTTATAATTTTTAAAAATACACTTGCATTCTTGTAAGTAGGAGGTACTAATGAAAGTGGAAGTGACGTCAAGCTTATCTTTGTCTAGAGATTAAGAACATATTTAGTAATTAGTAAGGATAACCATTTGCACAAAATAATTTTGGGATAGTTATTACTACATCTTGGAAGTTAAAAAAAAAAATCTCACCCCCAAGACTTTAACCTCCTAGTACCAACCAAAATATATTATCGAAAAAGTAGAGGAGATAACGGCCACGACCCTTAAATTTATAGGAGAATTGTTGAAATTTGATCGTATTATGTGTGAAGAGTATTTTAGGAATAAATCTCTCTTTTCAACAAAACAATTTTATCCAATTGTATTAAACTCAACGATCGAGATTTTCGCATAATTTCTCTCCTCCGTTAATTGCACAATTGAGGAAGGAATTGTGGCATTGCGGTTTCAAAAATATAAACAAGCATAGCATTTATTTTAATTTATCTTTTACTTTTAACATTTTTTTGAGCAAGTCATCTATTTATTCCCTCTCCAAATTTACTAGAAACTAATGGTCAGTGTTTTAAAAATCAGACCGAACCAACCGGTTCAATCGGTTGAACCGTGAACAGATAGTTTTTTCGGACCAGGTCAGAGTTGACCTATTGTTTTTTCAAATAATCGGTCATAAATGAATTTTTTATATACAAAAATCAGTGTCCAGAAGAAAATAAAGTTAGACCACTTAGATAAACCTAGTAGTTGAATCGGTTTGATCCGACCCAACGCGTTATCCACTTCGATTTTTAAAACACCCTAATATACAAATACGATGATCGAGAGAAAGCTCATTAATATGACAGACAAGGAAGCAGATAGAATCAAGTATGTGTCTTCACTCTTGATAGAAATATTGCAGAGTATCGTCATAGAATCGAACAAATTATTTTCAAACAGAAACATATGGACCCGTCTTTCTTTTTTAACTTGTAAATAAAATCAAAGAAACGTGCATGATTATGCTCAATCGTCTCTTCCTAGATCCAGGTGTTCAATGCAATGACTCTGGGTTCGTGTTCAATTGGGCCACGTTATCCGAAAATTTACTAACTACAATGTCCTTTCTTATTGCATCCATCTCTACTTTTCAAAACTAAAGTTGGTTAATTTGATTAATTAGCCTAACAAGCTAATCTAATTTAAGGAGTAAGTTAGGAGCCACAATGTTTAGATGTTCCGAACAATGACATTATAATATTCATGCTTGCGTTTATATCAAGATACGGACAATTTAGTAGTTGGAGCAAAATAGCATCATTGGACTCGGAATGACGGGTCGCTACTGGATTCATGTTGTGATGGTGAGGTTTTCTAACTTTCTTTCACGTGGAGATTATATTGGAGTGAGACGATTGTTACTTGTGTACCACAAAAACTCAGGAAGTCGAAGGCGACCAAAGAGAGCAAGTACACAGGGGGTACGTTGCAAGCATACCCCCAGTATAACGCTTTTGACAAAAATTTCTTGTACCTCTTTGTGTTGTTACAATATTATGCGTCTGGGACTGAGCTGAAATTGATTGATTTTGGACCGTTCAATCGTATCCAACAATGGCCATGATTTATTTAGAATTAGTGAAGGGATATTAATCCTAATCTAATTTCTAAAGGTTAAGTAGTTCTAGTGATCCATTTAGATCAATGGGAGAAGCCGGTATATTTTCTTTGAAGTTTTCTCATGTTTGACTCCGATTATCACATGGTTTTTTTTATCATCATTTTTCACGTAAAAGTTCATTTTATTTACATTGTATTCTATGGTATGTTGATATTGACATCGTGTAAAGATTGTGCGTTTTACTTTGATTCTCGACAGTTTTTATCCAATTTGGATACAGGTGTTTATTTCCCTAATTCTGTGTCGCTTTCCAACCATTCAGAAATAGTGTTCTACAGGCCCGGTACGTCGGTGACTAACAAATTATATTGAACCCAAAGAGAGTGCATGGAACCCACATTTGTTGGAACATGGAACATGCACCTAAAAGAATCGAGACTTTGTTGTGTTGGCAATCTTACACTAGTATAGTATAGTATAGTATAGTATAGATGGCCCCCCCATCATTTCTAGAACAATGACGCTCATGCACAGACTTGTTGTCGTCGACCAAGGAACAATCAGCGTACAGCAGCTGACTCTCTCCAACTAGCTTAATTGTCCAAAAAATTCCGCAGACGTCCCTATTCTAGAATTAATGTAGTAGCATCTCACAGAAATTAAGCCGTCTGATTTTAATACTACTACTTTCAAAATCTAAAGCCATTCTATATGATGATTCTTAGTAGAATAATTAAGTGTGATGATGAACAATAGTAAATTAGTAGGTTAACAACATTTGGCGTAGTTTCAATCAAGGCTGCCTGCAGAATGAACTGATGAATTCTCTAATCATTATGTGCCACAATAATTGTATAGGAATGGACCACGTTGGTTGTTGGTTCATAGACGAACCGAACCAATTGGAACACGCGTACAGGTCAAAATGTGGAATTGGTCAGTAAAGAGAAAGAGAGAGTCTCTAGAAGTATCAGATTGGTGCTCAGTTCAACCGTAGAGAACTTTAGTGTCTACTTATTTCCCAATCAATGATATGATGGGAATGAGCCAAATGGAATGTTCTGCTCGTTAGCAAACAAAAGAGAATGGAAAGAAAAGAAGATTTGGACTTGTTCGGCCTCGGCGTAAGAGCAGCCTAGTCAAACTGTGATAGTATGCTCCAATATTTTTTGTTAACAGCACAAATACGTACTTCTAACCAAATTCACCTGGGTATTGAATTCTAAGATCACAATCATTTACTTTGCACTAGAATGTAATTTCAAGATGCAAAATATCCCAAACTTGTGAGATCATTTGCTTCCATTCAGGGTCACATCCACTGTTATAAAAAAAAAAATCACTGTAATAATCAAAACTACAAATAATACAACAACTTTGTAGAACAAGAAACACAAATGGCTGTATAAACAGACTACATCGTGCCCCCTAGTAATATGGAAAACAACTTTAAAAAAAACAACACGACCTTGTAAATTGCATCTTCCTTCTATATTATGAGATAAAACAGAGTATAAACTGAAATATCTGTAGCAACCATCATACAGCCAAAGATTTTGACTTGAATGTCCACACCCAAATCCATCACCATTTCCCATACATGAACATAAGGGAGCTAACCACAACAGACAACAAGACAATCAAATTCTGCGCAAACAGCTCAGCACTTGTGATACCTAATGTGAAGCAAGCTTCCTAAGGTGCTGAAACATGCGCTGCTTTATCCACTGTCTATCATTTGGCAGGTAAGCCTGAATTGAGTGGTCAAAGCTGCAAATTGGAATGAAGATACATGTATTAGTTCATATAGAATAGTATGAAATATAACACTTGAAACTGATGCGACATACACTAAGGCGCTCAGATCCACTAGACCATCAATGAAGTTGTAGAGATCAGCAATGTCATATGTGAGGTTTCGCATGGTTGGGTTGAGCTCCTTGAGTTTCCTCTCATACAGTCCACAGATTCCTGCACATAAACAAATCATTGTATAAAGGAACTTGAAAATAGGTGCTCGTTGCTCAATGATCTATTACACCTACAAGTAAACGACACCTTCTATTGGCAGTATGGAAATAGTGTTCAGCTAATACAGAATATAAAACAAGACTGATGACGGATGACGAATAGAAAATTTATTCCAATAATTAGATACTGAACTGAAGACATAATTAGTTGTTTGCAGTCATATCTTTGGGTCCTAACTATTACCAAAATTTCTTTATTACAGGTCATAACTTATATTTCTTGCAAATACTGCCAACCAAATTTGAGTAAACTAAATAGTCATAGTATAGACAAACACAAACCTACATGGCATAAACATGGGCGGCACTCATTTGGATAGGGACCTAATACAAATTTGAAATATGGCATTTTGAAACTCTAGGATATGGTTACAGCGTCTATACGGCTACATATGCAAAGGAACAAGTATCTATAGTTCTATACACATAATATGTATATTAAATCTTAATAGCATCTATATTATGCTTGTTTTAGTTAGTAACTAGATCCAAATACATTCTAGCAAGAACCTGATCCAAAGAAATGTTACTTCTCATATCTTAATTACGTTCAACATGATCACGAGTCATGACCATGCCAAATCACTTTCTGCCACATTTTGGGCCCCTTTGGAATCTAGGCATGGGTATCATGTCTATTCCCATGGTCCAATAGTATACATGTAACTCAACAAGATAATTCAAATGCGTACTACCAGGTCTATAACTTGGTGAAACTAGGCATGGGTATCATGTCTATTCCCATGTTACTTCTCATTTCTAAGGCTTGAACCCAAGACCTTTAGGTGTCACGTCCCGCTCCCGTAGGAGCGATCGTCCTCGCTAAGGCGTGATGCCGCACGAGCCTAGATTGCGTTCGTGCAAGGCGGGTTCCATAACGGCCGATTTCAGCGGCTGCGACGGGGTCGTCGCACAGAAGTCCCAAGCAGAGACATTGAATAACAGCAGCGAAATTTAGAACAAAACACAAGTTACTCAAAAGAAGCTCTTTATTGATATTGAACAAAGGTTACATTGGAGGCGCAAGGCCAATATTACAATCACTCAAGCTCACTCTTCTCACATTTTACAAGTTCACTCAGCTCTCTCTCATCTCTCAATTAAAAGTCTTGATCCAGCGGAAGCTTCGGAAGGCGATGTCCATACATTATGTCCCGTATAAGTCTTCAATCCATGCGGCCGCACGCTTCGAATCGCCAAGGGACTCTGTGCCTCGACGCATCCAAGCGAGCTCCGCGCCACGAGCTTCTACCTGTGCCTGCACATGTAAACTATGTGGGTGTCAGTACTCAACTGTACTGGCGGAATGAGCTCCTCGTCCACCCATACAAAACCAACACGTTTACTTTACTTTGTGCAACATAGTCTCCTTTATGATTGTCTTTCTACTCTTGCCTTAGGATCAGTTTTAGGACCGACACCTTGGCCTATTCCGTGTCTCTAGACCATCTCGTGCTTGCAACGACAATGTTAACTCATAACTTGCCTCAAGACTCTTCTCGTGCCAACAACGTTAACCTATCGAGTCGTGTTTATCTTACGGCTTAAAATCAGAGACGCAACTACGCGGTAGTACCCAATTTTCTTACGACCGTGCTACAATTCCCTTGTGCCGTGCCTCGCAACTCAGTGCAACTCAACCATATCGCCGCCCCGCGGCCACCCTTTGTTACTTTGATCGCAAACTGACCCAATCAAGACTTGTGGGTTAAGTGTTACTCGACTGACTTTGCCTTGCGGCGTTTTCCCGACTTAAACTCAAACGACTCAACCAACTTATGCAAACTTATATGCCGACAACTCAAGACTCGACGCCACATCTCATGCCGAAGCACGTCGCCTATGTTGTATCCATTCTTAAGTCCAAACATTTGTATTCTAACTTGTACCCACATTCAACAACTCAACTCAATCCAAAGGCACCCACGCGGATTGCCGTCATGCCGACTCATCTATATGATTTGGTCACTGACTCCTAGAGCCATCGTGGACTCCTCTTAGCTTTTGTTAGACGGGCGCCCCTTTCAGCGCAAGGTAGCTAGCCCCGCTGCAAGTCCCCGCCTAACCCGTGCCAAAAGCACAGCTAAATTAATTGTTTTCCAATGCCCGCATCGGTCCCGGGTTACCGTGCGGGGAAACTCTCACCTTGTCGAAAAGTTGTCCATGACCATGCAAGACTCGACTCAAACTGACGTCTCACACAGTCATGCTACCTCTAGTGTCACCATTTCTTTCAGGGCCAGGTTCAATATTTCTTTCTTATGAGACCGCCTCGCCGACATGTAGCCGCGAGGCCTCGCCGACATGTAGCCGCGAGCATACTTCTTTCTTGACCTTTTTTTTTCCAAACTCAATGAATCAACCGTGGTTCATGCCTTAACACTAAGTCCGTGCATCGTGCCTTAGGCCCATCGTGCTTCTACGCGACACTATCGCCCAACTCATACTTCATACAACTAACTTTGACACCGTAGGACTTCATGGCTATAATCAGCCGTAGAACTCATAGGACCGTGCTTGGAATGACTTAGGTCAACTGCCAACACTTTGCCTAACTTCACCAAGCCTACAACTTAACTCAAGGGACGAGCAAAGGCTATGACAAGCCTTGCCTCATGGAAGCGTGCATGCTTTATCGAGCATTTACGCGGGCGACGCCTATGACTTAGGCTACGTTCATACTTCGCCTACTCAACCAACTTTCCTTCTCCCAAGCCACGGGACGAAGGATCGAGTGTCATTTTCAAAGCACGCCGTGCACCGACTCTATGACGGCCGTTTGACCTTTCCATATTCTAACTCAATTTGACCCGTCGGGATTATTCCCTTTAGCTATGTGAATTCGTCTCTTTTATTATCAAGCCTACTTGTGCAAGTTGAAAACATGCGATTTATTATGTGAAGGCTAAGATGAGGCAAGTTCACCGAAACTAACCCACCTGAGCAAGCGGTCGCCTTGACCGAGATGTCTTCGAGTCGCCGTTGTAAGGCTAAGTCCGAACGCCGTCGGCGTTCCAATTCCTCCGATTGACTGAGCGGGACGGGGCACTACATTAGGTAGGTGGGTGGTGGGGGGAGGGGAAGGGGGGGATGCCTCTCCTTCCTACCAATTGGCTAGGAGTGCTTGGCTATATATATATATATATATATATATATATATATATATATATATATATAGTGTCCTTAACGTGTCGTATCCTAGTTTTTTTAGAAAAATGAGTCGCGGTGTGCATCCCGTATCCCAATGTCACGTCCGTGCTAACAGCTCATGTAATATTTATGTTCATGTATCAGTTAGGAAGAAGCAACATGCATCTGTTACTAGAATGTCAACAAATAATGTTAAGTCATGTCTGGTCACGTTCACCAACAAATACTAGTGTAGGTCAAAGATGCAGACGTAGAAGCCTAATACATATATATAAATAATATTGCATGATTTCAAGGAATATATTATATACAAAATATTGCATTACATTTTTAGGAATAGACGTCATCAATTATACAGTCTAGTAAAGCCTAATTTAATTTTGAAAAGAAGTCCAGTTAGAAGTTTGTCAAAGGTGATCATCATCATCATGTAAGCCTGTTCCATCATAATGGTATTGGCTATGGATCATAAGAAAGCTCCATAAAGGAATTGTCAAACTTTTTGTGAGTGGCTATCGACCCTCTATATTGGTGACAAATTCCTAGCAAAATAGCTATGAACATAAGAGGGTTAAATTGCATATCCAAAAGGTATGGCTACCTACCTAGGCGACCGTTTGGTAGGTAGGTAGCCATACCTTTTGGATATGCAATTTAAGCTCATGCAAGCAAAGGACTATCCTCCATGTTATCCTAGACTATAAAGAATATAGACAAGAAGGTAAGCTGATAAAATTTGCTAGCGGGAATTGCATTCAGAATTGAGGAGAAGAAAAAGTAATACAACAACTCATTCCAAGAAATTTGCATACGTCATTCATAAAAACATTTACAGCAGGAACAATCGATCATTTCTTGATAAATATCATAACAATGATATATAACAAGTGAAATATGGTTACCATCCATTGCTTGAGCTGTGGAATCATAATCCATAAACGTCCTCGTCGATCTATTCTGAGAGGTCTGCATAAGGATAATGGTGTGACTACCAGCCTGGAAAATGGCAGTCACAAGCATAAGTAACAATTTACAAGTTCATCAAGGATACACTTTATCTGTAACTTTTGGTCAAGGGCCAAATATACTTCATTCTAAAGTTTCTAAGAAATAAAAGAGAGAGAGAGAGAGAGGAAATGTAAAACAAGGACTAACTACTCAAAGATGTCCTAGAAAATGTTGTTAGACTGGTTTCACAGTGGCTTGAGTGCTTACACGGCAACCACCATCGCCATACATGGAGCCACCATTGGGATAAAAATGTGGAAATCCTAAGGAAATTGATGGGTTTTCATTAGACTACCCATCTTGCCGCCCTGGCTCCATCCTTGACAGTACCATTAAATATTGATAACCCAACATACACCAACGACATGAATTGAGTCACCTAACAGATACTACTTTCAACATTGATTCCTATCAATAGGAATATAATTACAGAAACAAACCTGAGGTTTCGCAAAAGACAAAGATGACCCCTCAGTGTTTAAAACTCTACTCATGACAACCTCAAGAATTCACAACTACAATACATAATTCTCCCCCTTAGGACAAAATTGCGCTTTTAATAATTTTAATGAATAAAATGTTCGATATAAGACTTCAAATTTTGCTTTTGAACCATCATTGCTAATCTACATGCCTCAGTATGATGGACAAGGGTTCAAAACTAAATCCAGATGACATTTATCTACAAATGTGTTTCATCTTCAAACATTGATGATGGGAAAATTGTGCAGTTTTAAGCCTTGATCATTTAATATTCATGTTTGGACTTGGGAGCCATAAGATGACTTAAAGAGCTGTAGAACTACAGGTAGGTCCAAACGAACTTGGATTCATGCTGTCAAAAAGGATATGCCTTTTATTAACATTATAGAGGACATGGCCCTTAACAAAGTTAAATGGAAGAAAATTCAAATAACACATCCAAACAATTTAGGATAAAAGATTTACTGTTGTAGCTGTTCTTTTGAAGCCTTTAACTGTTGAACACATTATTTACTTATTGCAAAACATGGGGAACTGTCCTATTGTTTGCTCTATTAATATACAGTCTGCAGCATTTTGCCTGAATCTTCAATAGCAAGTTTATCTAAGTAGCAATTGTCTAAGACCATAAAATATAATCTTGAATGCCTAAAATTCTTGATCTTAATAAACGGAACCTGGAAATAAATGTTCTAGTAATGGTTATCAACAAACTGAACTACATTTACAAAAAAGAAAGTTCCTTTTTCCAAACTAACAAACACGAATTGACATACAGGTTATCTTTCAATACCCAAGTGGTCTGGAAGAAGAACCTACAGGAAGAAGCACATATTCTCTAATGATCATATCATCGCAAAGAGCAATAAGAAAATTTAGTCTGCCGGTCAGACAGCAGCAACAAACAATAGAAAAAGTTCTCTTGAAAGACAAATGTCTTACATACTCTTCAATAACAAATAAAACAATAGCATACTCGCTAACATTTCTAGCCCTACTTCAAGGTTAAGTTCAAAGGACGATCTAACAGTCACCAATTCAACAATAAGATATTACCTATGTTCCTAAACTAGGAACTTGGCAGACTATTTTAGAAGGCGAGATAGCATTTGTTAAACCAGGGAAGAAAGTTGGCTCATCATTACGCACTTTGAAATTGGTAAAATAGGGAAGAATGCTGGCTCGCCACAATCATTTTGGAGAAATGAACAACTCATATAGAAGGAGATGTAAATATTGGGAAGCCATCTTTAGTAATCAGATCAAGTTCACCTCTGTAAAGACATCTTTTTCTCATGATGAGTGAACAAGAATAGAACTGTGTATCTAATGAGAAGTGATATTCTAGAACTGTGTTTTAAAGAACTCAAATCGAACTGGTATAAATATTGAGGAGCCATCTTTAGCAATAACAACAGGCACATTGCTGTACCAGCATTTTTTCTCATGATGAGTAAGCCAACCTAGTGATTTAGTGTCAAGTGTTTAAACTTTAAAATTCATTCGCTCATGTATCTCTTTCCTAAACAGGATAGCAGCCTCATGTAGTCCACGGTAAGGAAAGGCTACTATAACACAGTATTTTAAACGAGGTTCAAAAAATCAAGATACATATCAGTAATGGACACTCCTGAGTATTGATATCTGCAATTTCAATGGTTTCATATCACACAATCAGGATTAAATATTAAGAAATACAAAATATTAAAATATTATAAAAAACTAAAATGCTACAGTTTATATCATGCATCTTTTATATAGGTTTATGTTAGTTTCGGTCGACAACGCTGAATAATGCAAAACAAGAATATTATTGACTAGGCTTGTTTTAGTGAAATGTCTAACTTCATTAGAAAGAAATTGCCGGCTAACAAGATGTGTCTAATTTATTAGCAAGAAATGCCTAATATATTATCAAGAAATAAGAATACCTAATCTTGCTACATTAACCAGAGATGGTTAGTTTATTCATGAAAATGTGTAATTTATTAGCAAAATTTGCATAGGTTATTAGAAATGACTAATTTTAGAAAGCCTAATTCATTAGCAATAAATACATGCTTACTTAGTGTTTTCTTAGTTTATATATTAGCAAATATCTTAGGTCTAATTTAGCAGACTTGCCTAATTTATTAGTAAGAGGCGCCTAACTTTTTGTATCATTATGGACATTTTAATAAGGTTAGTAACTTAGCAAATGAGAAAGAAAAAGGTGATACATAGATTACTAGTGTTCTATTTATATGGAAATGCTAAAATATTAGCAACATAATAATCAGCATAGTATTCATATTTATTAGCAACAACATAATAATCAGCACAGTATTCATATTTATAAACAACATAAGAATCAGCATAGAAACTAGTGTTGTATTTATATGGAAATGCTAAGATTCGTACTCTATTAGCAAGAATAAGTGATCTATTATAGCCTTCTGGTCTTTTGGCCTACCCGAACCTAAACCAATTAAATCAATTTGCCAGAAACATCTCCTTTGACAACAGGTGGACTAAACCTAAACTATTTACACCTCAAGTTATTTAGACCAAATCCAAACCAACCTGTTTACCCCAATTAAAGAGTCAGAACTTTATTCAGGCCGACCTGGTCTGACCCGAACACATTCACACTAATATTTATAGTGGTTCAATTGGATTCAAGAGTGAACTATTCATTCATAGAATAAACAAACTCGTCTGCACACATTTATAAAAATTCATAAGAAACCATCAAGCTGATCTTTCAGGTGCAAGTATCACCACAAAAAGGAAGAGCTTAGTGTTTTACCTTGTTGTCGCAGCTTGGTATTAATTACACTTAATCATACCAGAAGACCGAGTAAATAGCATTCCTTCAATACAAACTCTTAACTTATTCCTTTATATCATGCCATTAGGGATAAGTGAATCTGTTGATACAAGATTTTCCTAATTACGTAAGTGTAATAGTCAGGCTAGAGCCCCACAAATACTTAAAATACTACCACGAGCTACGGATACTACCTATGTGTCTAAATATGGTGATTCTCGCAACGAACATCAACAAACAGAGATAGTCCAGTTATAAGACTCTGCATTTCAGCAAATATTAATGTATGGTATTCCTCCTTTTGAACATGGATACGAGTACGAAAATTAATTTTCAAATATTGCAATATGCAATCTGGATATAAAGTACATTAAGTAAGGCATTGACAAATTTAGCTGATGACACCTGAACATGCATGTTCAAGTACATTATATCTGGCACATAATAAGGTTATCGGACTAGAGCAGCTTCAAAAACGACAAATGGACGGTAACAAATAATTTTAATTTGTTTAGGGGCAAAGTCCGAAATGATCATTTACACGACTTGTAAGTGCGATGACAGGTTAAAGGAGAAACTAACTTGCGTAGCTTAGAAAGTCTATGGTATTAACTTGCCAAAAAATAGTTAGTATTAACTTGCGGGAAAAAGATAGTTAAGGGTATTGAAACACCAAAAGTTGATACTTTAGGGTATTTAAGTGCAAAACTAGCCTTAGATTAATTTGCTTGAATATTGAATAAACAAAGATGTATGAACAAAGAGAACTAATTGCATTTTACCTTCCAGAATCATATTGTTTTACAAAATTAAGCTCAAATCAATCAAGTATTTTAAGCATGAAAAATCCAAAGCAAGCCAACCCTGAAACCGACATAGGGTTCAGGTTCATGCTTGGGGTGAAAAATCAATAACTAGCCAAATGATATGAAGCATAATTACCGGTAATAGTACCCAGTACTGTGCGTCAGGTACGTTAATACGACAATCTCTAAAAAACCGTTGATACGACAATCTCTAAAAATCCATAAATAATATATATATGGATTCTTAGATATTGTCGTATCGATGTATGATCGGGAGCCCCGCGGATACGTGACCGTTCGATCGCGCACGCGGAAGAGGGGGCGGTCGTGGATCCGCGGGGCTCCCCCGCGGGACTTTTGATCCACGCCCTATATATATATATATATATATATATATATATATATATATATATACACTCCCACGGTCCCACCATATACTAGTGGAAGAAATTATACGCTTTCCCGTGTATTCGAACCCCGAACCATCCAGCCAGAATTGTTATGTCTCCATATGCTGACGATTAAAGCCATGAGGCATATATATATATATATATATATATATATATATATATATATAGAGAGAGAGAGAGAGACAGAGAGAGAGAGAGAGAGAGAGAGAGAGGAAGCGGATTGGGAGCCCAGCAAGGGAGACCCGCAGAAGTCCCGCTCTCCCCTCTACCGTCGAATCGATTGAGCCGCTCAATCCGACGCACGGAGGTAGGCCGGGGGGGAGGGGCTTTGGCAGGGCTCCCGGACGGGGCTTTTGTTCCGTGACTATATATATATATATATATATATATATATATATATATAAAGTTATAAACCGAATACTAGTAATGCTTCTATATGACCACATAAGACTAAAACTAAGAATCTAAATTTATTCATCGTAGTCCTTCAATGAACTTTAGTCTAGAAACTATATTCTTTTAAAAATAAAGAAAACTTGAATCCTTAAAAAAACACCAAACCATATTTCACAAAAATCCAAAGATTTGTACTAGTAACTAAGTACCCACAAAGTACTTATATTAAAATTAAAAATGTAAATAAATATAATTTTGGGTACTTCTGCGGTTAGTACGGAAGGATTACCGACATGGTAGCAGCCAGTATGGGTATGCATTCTTTTAGACGGAGTACATGTGTTTCATAAGCTAAATGTCATCCTTAATTGTGCCCGGAACCGCCCGAAACATACCTATCGGTCAGATAAAACTTAAATTCACCTATATTAATTATTTAATATTCAAAAAAACAAAGTAAAGTATAAAAGAAAAATGTAGCCTATCACCTTTGTTCGGTGGTTGTGTCCCGATGACCCAAGGACTTCGGAAGTAATAAATTTGCTTTAAAAACAAAGGCTTACTGGGCGAAAGACGAAAGTTATGCCCCTATTAGAGCCTTTGTAGTTTTGTTTATAGAAACATGCATCATATCTCTCAAACAATCCAAAGATGATATATATCAAAACAAAGTGTCCAAATTTTAGGTGTTTAGACCAGAGACTGCACAAGTATAAACTTTAGCCTTGTTATACTCGAAAGTCAAATAGAACTTCAAAAAAAAAAGGAAAGCAAAGACTACGTATCAAATCTGCTAGACAGTTCAAAGGCAATGTTGAGCTGGCTAACATACTTTATTGAAGCTCGTCTAACACACTTCGCCCATGCTCATAATCACGATGAATGATGTTAACCCATTTCCCCTGTCCCTCAAATCTCCCCTCCTCTTGCAACAACCAAAAGCATCTAAAGGAGATGAAGTTACAACCTTCTTTGAGTTATCTCGTTCATGTTTCACAAAAATGTTTCAACTTAAGAAATGTACAAGACAACAAAACTAAGATTATAGCAAATCCAAATTCTATTTAGGCTTAAATACTGAGAAAATATACCTATGTGTTTCATTAACGGTAAGTCACAAAATAAAAACCCAAGTACAAGAAGATCTCTTCTCATACAACACAAAACATCATGCTGACAAGTCGCGGCTTGCTGCAATCAGAATACATCATCTGCATAGTAAAAAATCAGAAACATTTCATCTTGAGCCTCTTCTTGCCTTCAGAGGCGATGTCGCTTTACTGAATCATATCGCTAGCTGGTCGTGCTTCTATCGCATATCCAACCCCTCCACTGCAATGACTCGTTCATATCTGGACCTGCCGAACATGCCTAGTCCTCAACCATAACCACATATGTTGTTCCAGCATCATAGCTCAGCCATCCTATTCCATATGCAGTTCCCATCCTTTTCCATATATGGTTGCGAACTTCTTCATCCAACTACCAAAAATGAAATTAAAATAAAAATAGGAAAGAAAGAAAGAGGGTGCATGTGGAACCGCAGGACGATCCCTCTGGCTGCCCCCATCATCCCTTGTTAACTCTATGTCGTTAACACCATGGCATCTCTAGGGCATAATATTTATCTTCCCATGACCAATCCCGAGCCTTAGTGCTAGAAGTAGGATTCGTTTGCACTATCCAACCCTAAAATGGTCAGGTTAGGCTGGATTTTGAACCCAAATCCAGCTTGAAATCAGGTTTGGTTAACGTTGACCCTTGCATTCAATCAACCCCGATATTTAATTATCTTGCATCTCATGTGTTTTTCATTTCTTCCATTAATCTTCCAATAACTCAGTAACAAAGAATATGTCTCGAGGCATAATGGATATTTTCTAATACAGTATAGGGACAGAGAACATAAACGCACTTGTTCTGGAGTTTGAAGGATACATACTTGTTTTCGAGTGTGAAGGATACATACGTAATGAGATGGAGTTTAAGATGAGGTCACATAACAAATGAACCTATAAGTCCAAACAAACAACAGTTATTTACAGTTAATATTAGATCATTCTTATGAAACCATTAATAAATTGTTCGCACTTTCTATGGTGTTACATCCAGCAGCTATAGCTGACTGAAAGCGCAAGGTGAAGCATAGCTTTACATTAATGTTATAGGGTTTTTTGCATATAAGCCCCCAAATCTAGTGTCTCCAAATCTCATGAATTGCTAATAAGTCCACCAAATCTACTGTCTCCAAATCTCATGAATTGCTAATAGGTCTCCTAAATAAGCAAAAAATAGAGTTACGAGTCCCCCTACGTATCGATTTGGACTATTTTAAAATAACACAAAGGTTAAGCTAGTTAAATAGACGATTTTGTCCTTGATGTATAGTCAATCGCCAAAACTTTTCTTTCTCTTTTTATTTCTAAACATTTTGTTGAAAAAAAACCTAAAACCTCTTCATAGCAAATTTGCAAAATTAAACTCTTCCATTATGGTGTGTTTGGAAGAGGGTCTCAATCATTCCTCAACAATATCTGTATCCTCATTAATTTGTTAATATGGAAAAACGACAAGGATCTCCCAAAAATGACTTTGCACCATTTAATCTTGATTTTTCCACTTAGGTATGTGTTCTATTAAAGTATATTTCATGATCAAAGTATATTTCATGATCTTTAAACAAATTGGGCATTTTTTAAAAGAAAATGATTGAACATAATATATTTAGGGATTTTAAAAGAGGGAGAAAGATAATATAATAGAGAAAAGACAAGGAGGAGAAGTTGGAGATAGAGGAGAGAATAGAGAAAGAGAAGGAAGAGAGAGTTTCGTGATAATGTCTTAAAGAAGAGACGTTGAAAAAATTTTAATGAAGGTTTGTGAGGATGATAATGAAGGAAAAAGAAGGTTAGTTGAAAAATTAGAACAATTATTGAGGGCAAAGTAGTCAATGAACACATATCACCGTTAAGTATAACATAATCAAAACGTTAACTCAATTTCCTAATATGGTTTACTTCATGTTAGTTGTTGAATACATAACATATAATAGAAGATTTTTCTCGAAAATGCTATAAGTAGAAAAGAATAACTATAGACCGTCTTTTTTTTTTAATTCGATATATATGCAAGTTCGTCTTAAACAATATTAACTCACTCTGTTTTTTTTTTCTGGACTCTTACTCTCTTTTGAATAGCAAATCCAAACATGAATTTCCCCACCAACATCTTTGATCTCTCCCACTTTGATATGCGCCCAGCCGCATGGTTTTGCCGACCCTTTCTTAGACTCCATTAATGTGGGCACTCTTGGATGCACTGGTTCTTTATATTCTAATATTTTGGTTTGATTCCTGAAGATTCTTCAAGAACACCAATTAAGATATCGATTGGCGGTTTAAAACTATGAGAAGAAAAGGGGAAGAAATGCGTGTTCAACTTAAACTAATGAAAAAGGGTTTACATTATGATTACAATAAACGGATCCATATTCATTCAACTATAAAACTTTCTTGATGAAGGGAGCATAAATGAGAAATGATGCCTAATCCACCTAGAAACTACAAAAAAAAAGTCACCTTAACTATCCGAAAGAGGCATACACCCATAATATACTCCTGACTAAAAAAGGGAATGGAACCGCCATATATGTTGCAACGACACGAATACGACCCACCACAGTAGAGAGAATACGGTGACCACGTCACTGACATGACACAATAACCAAATATGTCGCCGCTTCTTGGAATGTCCGGGCTTCTTACACCCCAGTTGACCTAGTAAAAACCATACTGGGGTCAACTTCTAAAAACGCCCAAACAAAAAATAAAAGCCCGAAGTTGCTTCCAAAATAGCAAGATGATCCATGAGTCCAACGATTCTTTTGTTTCTATTGGTTCTGAGTACAGAACCACGTTTCATAGGCTCTCAAACTAATCAAACACTTAGCTAGAACGAATTTTGTAGCTAAAAATCGAAGATCTTTCACATCCAAAGCTCACAAATATCAGCAAAGCTTCCAACTTTATATATCATAAATCAACAAATCATACAGAAACTTCACCAGTGTAAAAGAAAATACATTAGTTTCAACTACGAGATCGTAACACCCTTCCCAACCCCTAAACTTACCGAAAGAGATCAGAATCGGCCGATTTTGTTCCGAATCGGCTGATACAAAGAATGAATTAGTGCGATTCCATTGAGGAATCGTGTAACCAAAATTAGGGTTTCGGAGAGGAGGAGGTAGAAGAATAAATTTACCTGCATCTTCTCCAAAAACCCACAGTATCGCTCTCTTCCCTTGCCCCTTTTTCTTCGACCGCTGAAAATATTTTCCTTGGCCACCAGATCCCTATTTATAGGTGGTGTCAACTAGGGGCGAGTTTTGGACCAAAAATCGAATCGAACCGAATCGAACCGAACCGAACCGAAACGAAACGAAAGATTCGATTCCATTTTAAAAAAAAAAAAACTGTTTCAGTTTTCAAAAGAGGAAATTTATGAAATGTCCAAAAACTAAAACAGTTTCATGAAAAACCCACCGCTAAAAAAACTTTCATCGCGTGCCCAGAATTAGAGAAACTTATCCAAAGCGGGTTCCAAATGACCCTTTTACCCTTCTAATTTATTCAAAGCACCCGCGAAACATACTCTTCAAAAAAAAAGATTTCGATTCTTCATCTTCTTCGTTACGCTGCTCACTTTCTATTCTTCCTTTTCTTCGATACGCTGCTCACTTTCGAATCTAGATTTTCTTCTCCAAAATCTTTTTATGTCAAAACGGAGGTCAAAACACCATTTTTTTTGCGATTCTGAAATTTCGAAAGTCCGTCTAACGAAAAATTCGTTACTTTTAGGCTCCTCGAAAATACGCTCGTTTTGCGACAAACCGGGCCTCGTTTCGATCTCCCAGTCAAAAGTTATGGCTTTACAAACTTTCAACTCGCCATTCTCCGTGGTAAAATCACGGAGAATAGCCATTTCTAGTTATAAAATGCAGGAGAATAGTCATTCTCCGTACTAAATGACTATTCTCCGTACTAAATGACGGAGAATGGTCATTATCCGTGTCAAAACCACGGAGAATTGCCATTCTCCGTGGTAAAATCACGGAGAATGGTCATTCTCCGTGATATTAACACGGATAATAATCATTCTCCGTGATCTTTACACGGAGAATGGACATTCTCCGCCAATTTTTACAACGGAGAATGATCTTTTTCGACACGGAGAATGATCATTCTCCGTGATATTAACACGGAGAATGACCAATCTCGTGTTAACATGGAGGAGAATGGTCATTCTCCGTATTGAAAAAGACGGAGAATGACCATTCTCCGTGTTAAAACCACGGAGAATAGCTATTCTCCGTACTAAAATGACGGAGAATGGCCATTCTCCGTCACTTTACCACGGAGAATGGCCATTCTCCATGATATTAACACGGATAATAATCATTCTCCGTGATCTTTACACGGAGAATGGACATTCTCCGTCATTTTTTACAACGGAGAATGGTCATTCTCCGTCTTTTTCGACAGGAAGAATGGTCATTCTCCGTGATATTAACACGGAGAATGACCAATCTCGTGTTAACATGGAGGAGAATGGTCATTCTCCGTATTGAAACAGACAGAGAATGACCATTCTCCGTGTTAAAACCACGGAGAATAGCTATTCTCCGTACTAAAATGACGGAGAATGGCCATTCTCCGTCACTTTACCACGGAGAATGGCATTCTCCGTGTTAAAACCCATAAAAATTGTCATTCTCCGTGTTTTTTAACACGGAGAATGCCATTCTCCGTGGTTTTTTAAAACGGAGAATAGTCATTCTCCGTCATTTTAGCACGGAGAATGGTCATTCTCCGTGGTTTTAACACGGAGAAATTTTTTTTTTTTAGAAAAATTTTGTCAGGAATAAAGAGTTTCGTTCTTCTTTCAAAACGATGATAATTCTTATGGAAAAGAAGAAGAAATATCTTCTCTCCATAATTGACCTAATCGTCGGAAAACTTCAAATGTCTCCACGATGAAGATGATGATGATGGTGATGATGATGATGAGCGATGATCTGAGTTCGACTGAAGAAAAGCACACCGAACTACAAACGATCTTTGCGATCTCTGCTGAAGATGAGAGCAATGGAATTCAGATTTTCCGTGAAGAAGAAGAAGACGAAAATCGCAATCCAGATCTGAGTTTTTTGAATTCAAATACATATAGATGACCAATTAGCGCGGAGGGGTAGTTTCGGTATTATAAAAATAGCAGTTTCCAGCGGGTGGCATCTAAAAGGAAATCTTGGAATATTTAACGTGAAAATACTTAATTCTGGGTATTTCATAAAACTCATCCAGCGGGTGGGCATTTCATAAAAGCCCACCCCGAAATTGGGTTTCTCAGCAATTTCCAGTTTTCAAAATAGTTTAAAAAATTATGATTATTTACGCTGACATCCCTATCCACAATTCTATGCATATATGTAATTAAAAGTGTGCATATTTTAAAAATAACAATTCTATAAATATGTGTTTTGAAGTTCTTCGATAAATTAACAACTAATCCAACTTTATGCACAACTTTAAAATTCAACAAATATGTATAAAAATTATTTTTTTTAATATAATTTAACCATAATTTCAACTTTGGGCCCGACATATTAAACAATATAAATAGTCCAATCGAACAAACGAAATTGCTTATTCGGTTCGGTTGCGATTTTAAATTTTAGAATTTTTATTTATTAAACCAAACAAACCGAATGCTCATCTTACTCAGCTGGTTCGATTGGGGTTGGTTCGGTTCGAAGGGTAATTATTAAGTTAGGACAAGATTCCTTTGGTATTTATTGTTTTTGGATTGCAAAAAATTAAATTTTAGGACAACTTTGTTGTGTTAATTTGGTTCGATGAATCCGAATTCAGAATTCTTGCATGCTTATAGTTGGAATCTATAATATAAAGCACAGTTGGTTTTGGTCCGACCCATGTGCTTTGGTTCAACGATGATGAAAGGACTAAATTGTCCCTCTCTCTATAAGAGAGGAGGAGGTCCCATGTTGGGTGCGGAGCAACCGGTTGTTCCAACGGCACCCCCGCCTCCAGCTCCTCTTGCACTGCCCCTCCCTCCGCCGCCTCCGCTCCATCCTCGCCCACGCCGTCGTCGCCGGCCTCTTCTGCAACCCCTTCGTCGCAAGCAGCCTCCTCCACCGCGCCGCCGACGCCGACCCTTCCTTCGCCGCCTCCCACTTCTCCGCCATGACCAACCCCAACCCCTTATCCTTCAACACCTCCATTGCCATCTCCGCCGACCCACTCTCCATCTACTCCTGTGAAACCCATGTTTTGGTAATTCAATAATAGTAGCGTTTTATTATTATTATTATTAGTAAAATTATTATTAATATTATTATTAAATATTTTTGAGTGAAAAGGATTTCGAAAATAATAAATAACATGGACTTTTGGATTTCAGACCCAGACCCGAGTCCGAACCCAGACCCAGGCCTGAGCCCAAACCCAATTCCATTCTTTTAAAATCTGACTTTTTGACTTGGTTCTAATAATATTAAAAAAAATAATTAGTCAGCTGGTCCCGTAGGACCAGCACACACGAATTAGTAAAATCCCATTCCTATTCTGTAAGCCCCTGTTTTTCAAATTTATTTTTAATTAGTGTTAATTAAATTTTTATGTCATTTATAGCCTTAAATAATTGTTAGGAAATTTTTTGGAATTTTTCTATAATTTTTAAATGAGTTTTAAGTAAAAAATATCAATATGTAATTTTCTAAATAGTTTTAATATCATTCTGCAATTTTTGAAATGTTGTTTATATCAGTTTGTAATTAGGAATTTGGTTTTAATTGAGGAATGCAAATATTATTTTGCATTTTATACTGTAAAAACTCCTTATGCAATTTCCTAATTCCCAAGGGCCCTATTGTAAACTACCCAAACCCCCCCTCACACGACACTCTCTCTCCTCTGGCTCTCACCCACCCCCGTTGACCCACTCGGCTGCCCGACCGACACAACCGCCCTGCCCCCGCCTTTTCCGGCTGCCCGACCGCCTCGATTCCCCCCCTATTTAAACCCCAGCAACCCCCCCGACCTAGCTACCGCATCCCCGACCACCGACGACCGCCACAGCCCCCGTTCTCCCACAAAACCCTAGACCTAACCCTAACTCCGGCGACACACCACCCCCGCCTCACCACTCGTCGTCGACGGTCGCCACCACCGCCATCCGCTTCGCCTTGCCGAGCTGGACGCAGCGCCACTGGAGCGCCACCGTCCCGACGCCCCTAGCCGCCGCCTCCGCCTTCGAAACTTCTTTGAGAAGTCGGATACACAGGTAACAGTCACGAG
This sequence comes from Iris pallida, assembly GCA_029216955.1. Taxonomy (NCBI): domain Eukaryota; kingdom Viridiplantae; phylum Streptophyta; class Magnoliopsida; order Asparagales; family Iridaceae; genus Iris; species Iris pallida. The sequence goes on along the minus strand of JANAVB010018993.1, from coordinate 22,325,528 downwards.
ATTGTGTCGTGCGTGTCTCGTACACGTGTATGTGGTTCGCCGTGTCATGGCGAACATTTCGATAGAACCGGACACGCGAGATTGAACTCGTGCGTGTCGTGCAGGCCTAGGACACGAGGATACCTGTGTCCCTAACTGTCAGGACACAGGGTCGATTTTTTTTTTTTTTTTTTGTATAATAATTAAACCGAACCTAAATAAATTAAACACAACCCTTACTCTAACACAACTGATGGGTTGACCCCCTGGCCAGCCCATCCTAACCTAAACCACCACCCCCCCCCCCCCCCCGCGCGCTTCTCTGGCCTGGGTTCGAACCCGGCCACTGCTGTTCTTTTTTCCTTTTCTTTTCTTTTCCTTTTTCCTTTTTTCTTTTTCTGTTTTATTTTTATATATATATGTATATATATATATATATATATATATATATATATATATATATATATATATATATATATATATATATATTAGTATATATATATGTATATACTGTATTTTAAACAGTATTTAATATATATGTATATATATTTTGTAGTTAGTAAATTCTATATGCATATGTTTGTATATATATATTTTCATACGTATATATATTATATATATACACTATATTATTAAGTGTTTTCTTATATATATATATATATATATATATATATCTATATATATATATATATATATATATATATATATATATTTTATAAATTAAGTATTTTTCCTTATATATCTATATATACTTTTTAGCATAAGTATGTATATATATATTCTTTTGTACAAATTTACCTTATTAAAATAATAATATTTATTTTGACTATTACCAAATTGTATTTTTTATTGTATTTAAATTACTGCAACCATTTGGTGTCCAAGCCTAGCATGGGTATTTGGGCCCAAATGTGTTTTCACACATTCAAGACCTGTACAAGTCATATTGGACTTGATTCATGGCCTTGGGTCCTGTATTTGAACTTTGGTTCAAATTATATACATGGACAAAATACGCAGATAATTAATTATTGTGTGCAATGCTGTTTTTGATTTTCTAAAAATACTTAAAGTACTGCTAAAATTATGGAAAAAATAGTTTTTAGATACTATGTTAAGTTGGCTAATTTAGTATAATTTTTGTAGTATTTAATTTACTGTTTTGCCACTAGTTTGGCATATGAAACCAAAACTCATTTTCTGTATACTTAGGAAAACTGATTTTTATAAAATATTTGTACTGGTTAATAAATTCCAGAAAAATTATAATAAATTTCTATGATTAACAAGGATCACTTTGGTTCTTTACTTTAAGAAAAACTAGGCTTTTTGTCTACTTCAAAAATTGTTAGAACATAATGATCTTTTGATTTATTTATTGATTAATTACGACTTATAGTTTTTGTGCTATTTTTGAGTTTTAGCCGTGTTAAACCTCATCCCTCACTAGTGTAAAGACCCTAGAAAGTTAGTTAACATAGTGTGTCATCCCCACATTGGTCTCCTATGCCAAGTCATCATTTTGGCTAGGTGCCCAGTCACAAGTCGTGTTTCACCAATTAGTGTCCTAGTATTTTAGCTTAGTGTAAAAGCTAAGTTATTGTATTTACTTCTACAGTGACGAGTTACCGGACATCCATAGCACATTTATTGCAGCTTGTTTTATTTTGCTAGAGGCAAGTACTTTCTACGAACTTTACATACTGCTAGAACAATAAACTGCGACTTACCAACCATGTTAAATGCTGATCCTTGGGGTAGCAAGTTAGAACTTTACATGTTATATTATTTTCAGTCTCTACCATGTTTAGGACAGTATCTCGTATCTCTCACATGCTTTATATCGTTCTCGTATCTCCCACATGTTATTACTGTTTTTATATCTCTCACATGTTTAAAATAACGGGGTTAAGGAGAAACTGCTAGTAGTGTACGTGATCATGACCCCCTTCTCCGTATGTATTTACCGCGCTCGGGGACATTCTATATGTAACCTTGCCGTAGGTTCTGATCTCGCATTTGTGTATGGATATACACCGATGTCGTTCGTGCACGTATGTACATGCCAGAAAAACTTGATATGTGCCGCTGTACATCCTATTCACCTATTGACCGATTCACGTACATGCTACAGTTTTAAACTTTTAATCTATATGTTGTCATTCCTAAAAAGAACCAATTAAACCATGATATGTCATGATTCCAGTTTATCACCTTCCTGTTCATGCTTTGTATATTCAGTTTGCTAGAAAACAGTACTTGCTCCCGTCCTGACAGGATAACGTTGTAGGTATACTTACTGAGGAGGAGTTGCTCTGTGATTCGTATTATGGAGTCACTGCCGAGGACCCGGTTTTGCCATGCGAGGAAGTTCCTGCGGGGAGACTCGCCTAGTTTGCGTAGTCACTTGGGATACTTAGTGTAGTCATGTATTAGACTACGTATTTTGTAACTGGACATGTATCCAGTTTTACATTTCAGACTTGTACTTTGGACTTATTTCTATATATGAGATGACTTTTGTGTTTGGAGCATTTATGATTCTTCTTCACTTATAGAACTGTTAGCACATTTAGTCTTATCTTGTTATCTCTAGAACAGCTTACTGTGCTTTATCTTAAGCGTAGGCTGGACATGGCTCGGCCCGGCCCAACAATTTGGGTAACGGGTCGTGACATATTTTTTTGGCGGCCCATGCAGGTCCTGACTAAACTGTTTGGTTACGTTATTGTTCCAAGCATGCCTGCAATTAGGAACTTAGGTAATTAGACAACATTAGGAAAGACGCTTAGAACACTTAGAGGAATGCTAGAATTGCAACATAGGAAATACATCACATGTTTGCTATTATAATTAGATTTCCTTGCATATGATTGCTTACTTTAAACAAGTCCTTATAAGTCTTTTTATGTGTAATTTAGATGGTGCTTACTCGTTCATCCCAGTATGTTACCCCCGAGAATGGGGCCCTCCATATCCAGTCAGCTGACCAGTTGACTGATACACCCCCACCTACCACATTCCCCCACTCCACAGATCCACAGACCCAGATACCACCTTCCACATCCCAGGCTCGGCAGGACCCGATACTTCCACCACCCCCTATCACTATACCCACTCAGGCTTCCGTCACACTCGACGGGACCCAGCTGCTCACACTGATCCAGGGGTTCCTAACAACCCATCAGGAGCAGACTACCCTACTCCGCCAGAGCATGGAGCATTCTGAGGGACGTCCCGTGGTCCCACCACCTGTAGAGCCACGGCAGAAAGTGGGGACGATCAAGGACTTCATGGGTATGAATCCCAAGGAGTTCTCAGGGACTGAGGGCATAGTAGTAGCTGATGACTGGCTAGATTCAGTAGAGAGGAAGCTTCTGGGAGTTAGGATGCCGGATGACCTCCAGGTCGAGGCAGCGGGATTTCTGCTGATAGACTTAGCAGGAGTCTGGTTCCGGAATGAGCCGTTGTTCGCGAGAGGTAGAGCCACCTGGGACCAGTTCAAGACCCAGTTCAAGAAGAAATTCTTCTCGACCACTGCTAGAGTAGCCATGGGGCTACGATTCCAGAACATCCAGCAGGGGAACCGTTCTATTGATGAGTATGCGGCAGAGTTTAGTCGCCTGAGCCGTTTCGCTCCTAGTCTGGTTGCTGATCCAGAGGAGATGACCCGTAGGTTTTGCCATGGTCTAGTTCCAGATATTGGCATTCTTATAGTGGCGAACGGTACGACTGACTACTACCAGAGCCTAGAGTTGGCCCGGAGCATTGAGGAGCGTCTTCTGTCTAGCAAGAGGCCGACTTCTGTACATCATGAGGGACCGTCCAAGCGTCAGGCTTTCCAGCAGAGAGCACCGACGCCACCCTAGCAGACTTACTGTCCCCCTATATCACATCACCCGACCCAGCCAGTTAGAGCCCCGGGACCTCAGCAGCAGCAGAAGGGGACTATATGTTCATTCTGTAGAAGGGTAGGCCACGACGCTTTCGTTTGTAGGAAGAGGTTGGGGCAGTGTTTAGCTTGTGGGTCTGCCATCCATCAGATTCGGGACTGCCCAGTAGCCAAGGGACCCCAGGGGAAGACTTATAGCCTAGTCCTTGAGCCGGAGCCGGAACAGGTTTCGGGAGGTTGGTTTTGATCGTGGCCTTAGTCATTTGTTGCATTGCTTGCTATGTTAGAATATTGTCGGGTCTTCAATCCTTATGAATTTCGAGGACGAAATTTTTCAAGGAGGGAAGACTTGTAAGCCCCTGTTTTTCAAATTCATTTTTAATTAGTGTTAATTAAATTTTTATGTCATTTATAGCCTTAAATAATTGTTAGAAAATTTTTTGGAATTTTTCTATAATTTTTAAATGAGTTTTTAAGTAGAAAATATCAATATGTAATTTTCTAAATAGTTTTAATATCATTCTGCAATTTTTGAAATGTTGTTTATATCAGTTTGTAATTAGGAATTTGGTTTTAATTGAGGAATGCAAATATTATTTTGCATTTTATACTATAAAAACTCCTTATGCAATTTCCTAATTCTCAAGGGCCCTATTGCAAACTACCCAAACCTCCCCTCATACGACACTCTCTCTCCTCTGGCTCTCACCCACCCCCGTTGACCCACTCGGCTGCCCGACCGACACAACCGCCCAGTCCCCGCCTTTTCCGGCTGCCCGACCGCCTCGATTCCCCCCTATTTAAACCCCAACAACCCCCCCGACCTAGCTACCGCATCCCCGACCACCGACGACCGCCACAGCCCCGTTCTCCCACAAAACCCTAGACCTTACCCTAACTCCGGCGACACACCACCCCGCCTCACCACTCGTCGTCGACGGTCGCCACCACCGCCATCCGCTTCGCCTTGCCGAGCTGGACGCAGCGCCACTGGAGCGCCACCATCCCGACGCCCCTAGCCGCCGCCTCCGCCTTCGAAACTTCTTTGAGAAGTCGGACACACAGGTAACAGTCACGAGACTGTGTCGTGCGTGTCTCGTACACGTGTATGTGGTTCGCCGTGTCCTGGCGAACATTTCGATAGAACTGGACACGCGAGATTGAACTCGTGCGTGTCGTGCAGGCCTAGGACACGAGGATACCTGTGTCCCTAACTGTCAGGACACAGGGTCGAATTTTTTTTTTTTTTTTGTATAATAATTAAACCGAACCTAAATAAATTAAACAAGCCCCTTACTCTAACACAACTGATGGGCTGACCCCCTGGCCAGCCATCCTAACCTAAACCCCCCCCCCCCCCCCCCCCCCCCCCCCGCGCGCTTCTCTGGCCTGGGTTCGAACCCGGCCACTGCTGTTCTTTTTTCCTTTTCTTTTTCTTTTCCTTTTCCTTTTTTCTTTTTCTGTTTTATTTTTTTATATATATATATATATATATATATATATATATATATATATATTAGTATATATATATGTATATACTGTATTTTAAATAGTATTTAATATATATGTATATATATTTTGTAGTTAGTAAATTCTATATGCATATGTTTGTATATATATATATATTTTTTCATACGTATATATATTATATATATATACACTATATTATTAAGTGTTTTCTTATATATATATATATATATATATATATATATATATATATATATATATATATATATATATATATATATATATATATATATATGTATACTTTATAAATTAAGTATTTTTCCTTATATATCTATATATACTTTTTAGCATAAGTATGTATATATATATATTCTTTTGTACAAATTTACCTTATTAAAATAATAATATTTATTTTGACTATTACCAAATTGTATTTTTTATTGTATTTAAATTACTGCAACCATTTGGTGTCCAAGCCTAGCATGGGTATTTGGGCCCAAATGTGTTTTCACACATTCAAGACCTGTACAAGTCATATTGGACTTGATTCATGGCCTTGGGTCCTGTATTTGAACTTTGGTTCAAATTATATACATGGACAAAATACGCAGATAATTAATTATTGTGTGTAATGCTGTTTTTGATTTTCTAAAAATACTTAAAGTACTGCTAAAATTATGGAAAAATAGTTTTTAGATACTATGTTAAGTTGGCTAATTTAGTATAATTTTTGTAGTATTTAATTTACTGTTTTGCCACTAGTTTGGCATATGAAACCAAAACTCATTTTCTGTATACTTAGAAAAACTGATTTTTATAAAATATTTGTACTGGTTAATAAATTCCAGAAAACATTTTAGGAAATTGCAAAATGGTATTTTTGTATTTAAAACTCATTTAAAAATCATTTAAAAATTCTAGAAAATTTTCTAAAAATCATAATAAATATTTTAAGGCTATAAATGACATTAAAAATTAATTAGCACTAATAAAAATGAATTTGAAAAATCAGGGGCTTACAAGTCTTCCCTCCTTAAAAAATTTCGTCCTCGAAATTTACAAGAATTGAAGACCCGACAATATTCTAACATAGCAAGCAATGCAACAAAATGACTAAGGCTACGATCAAACTAACCTCCCGAAACCTGTTCCGGCTCCGGCTCAAGGACTAGGCTATAAGTCTTTCCCTGGGGTCCCTTGGCTACTGGGCAGTCCCGAATCTGGTGGATGGCAGATCCACAAACTAAACACTGACCCAACCTCTTCCTACAAACGACGAATTCATGGCCTTGCCTCTTGCAGTATACACAAAAAGCTCCCTTCTGCTGCTGCTGAGCCGGAAGCGGCCCTCTAGACTTCGCTACTGGACACTCTCGAAGCTGATGGGTGGGAGACCCACAAGCCAAACACTGCCCCAACTTCTTCCTGCAGATGGAAACGTCGTGGCCTATCTTCTTACAGAATGTACAAAAAGTTCCCTTCTGCTGCTGCTGTCGGGGGTCCCGGGGCTCTAACTGGCTGGGTCGGGTGATGTGATGTAGGGGAATGGTAAGTCTGCTGGGGTGGCGTCGGTGCTCTCTGCTGGAAAGCCTGACGCTTAGACGGTCCCTTATGGTGTACAGAAGCCGGCCTCTTGCTAGACAGAAGACGCTCCTCAATGCTCCGGGCCAATTCTAGGCTCTGGTAGAGTAGGGTAGTCTGCTCCTGATGGGTTGTTAGGAACCCCTGGATCAGTGTGAGCAGCTGGGTCCCGTCGAGTGTGACGGAAGCCTGGATGGGTATAGTGATAGGGGGTGGTGGAAGTATCGGGTCCTGCCGGGCCTGGGATGTGGAAGGTGGTATCTGGGTCTGTGGATCTGTGGAGTGGGAGAATGTGGTAGGTAGAGGTGTATCAGTCAACTGGTCAGCTGACTGGACATGGAGGGCCCCATTCTCGGGGGTAACATACTGGGATGAATGGGTAAGCACCATCTAAAATAAAGGTAACAAGGACGTATAAAGGTTTGTCTAAAGTAAGCAATCATAGGCAAGAAAATCTAATTATAATAGCAATCATATGTTGTATTTCCTATGTTGCAATCCTAGCATTCCTCTAGGTGTTCTAAGCGTCTTTCCTAATGTTGTCTAATTACCTTAAGTTCCTAATTGCAGGCCTGCTTGGTACAATAACGTAACCAAACAGTTTAGTCAGGACCTGCATGGGCCGCCAAAAAAACATGTCACGACCCGCTACCCAAATTGTTGGGCCGGGCCGAGCCATGTCCAGCCTACGCTTAAGATAAAGCGCAGTAAGCTGTTCTAGAGATAACAAGATAAGACTAAATGTGCTAACAGTTCTATAAGTGAAGAAGAATCATAAATGCTCCAAACACAAAAGTCGTCGTATATAGTAAAATATCCAGGTACAAGTAAACTGAAATGTAAAACTGGATACATGTCCAGTTATAAAATGGTATAGTCTAATACATGACTACACTAAGTAATCCCAAGCAGCTAAGCAAACTAGACGAGTCTCCCTGCAGGAACATCCTCGTATGGCAAAACCGGGTCCTCGACAGTGACTCCATAATACGAATCACAGAGCAACTCCTCCTCAGTAAGTATACCTACAACGTTATCCTGTCAGGACGGGAGCAAGTACAACCTCTACAACTAAAGTACTGAACATATAATGAAAGAGATGTACAACAAGAAACATGGTGTGATAAGTCTATAAAACAAGAAGTACTGGAAACATGGCCTCATGGTACAACTGGGATCATAGTATCATAGTAACATAGGGAACATGGCATATCTGGAATCATGGTATGACTGGAATCACGGTAAAATACATTTGTCAAGATGACACATGTATATCTAATGTTTAAAACTGGAGCAAGTACGTGATCGGTCAATAGGTGATGGTGCTGTGGCACCGATAAGAACCATATGTACTTTCGTACATGCCTAAATGTACACACGTACAAGTCCGTGTGGTTTTGGGCCTATGGCAAGGTCTACATGCATAATGTCGTCCTTACACGGCATCAAGGTCGCCGGAAATGGGGGGGCGTGATCACGTACTCAACTGTCAGTTTTCCCATAACCCATATTCTAACATGTGAGAGATACGAGAGCAGTATAGAACATGTGAGATATACTGGGATCGGTATAAGCACGGTAGGTACTGGTAGCAGTATAAAACTCGTGAATACTCAGAGCAGTATAAAGCATAGTGAAACATGTACCGAGAACCAGTATGAAACATGTGAAGATATAAGAACTGTCCTAAGCATGGCAGGTACTGGAAGTAATACGACATGTGAAGATACAACTTGCTACCCCAAGGATCAGCATTTAACTTGGTTAAAACATATTCTAGCATTAAAAGACAGTAAATGAGTTTGTAGATGTACTTGCCTCTAGCAAAGCAAAACAAAACAAGCTGCGATAACAGAGCTATAGATGTCCAGTAACTCGTCACTGTAGCAATAAATACAATAAACTTAGCTTTTACACTAAGCTAAAATACTAGAACACTAATCTGGTGCGACACGACTTGTGACTGGGCACCTAGCCAAAAATGATGACTTGGCATAGGAGACCAATATGGGGTGACACACTATGTTAACTAACTTTCTAGGGTCTTTACACTAGTGAGGGGTGGGGTTCAACACGACTAAAACTCCAAATAACACAAAAAGCTACAAGTCGTAATTAACCAATAAATAAATCAAAAGATCATTGTGTTCCAACAATTTTAGAGATAGACAAAAAGCCTAGTTTTGCATAAAGCAAAGTACCAAAACGATCCTTGCTAACTATAGAAATTTATTATAATTTTTCTGGAATTTATTAACCAGTACAAATATTTTATAAAAATCAGTTTTCCTAAGTATACAGAAAGTGAGTTTTGGTTTCATATGCCAAACTAGTGGCAAAATAGTAAATTAATTACTACAAAAATTATACTAAATTAGCCAACTTAACAAAGTATCTAAAAGCTATTTTTCCATAATTTTAGCAACACTCTAAGTATTTTTAGAAAAACAAAAACAGCAAGGCACACAATAATTAATTATCTGCGTATTTTGTCCATGTACATAATTTGAACCAAAGTTCAAATACAGGACCCAAGGCCATGAATCAAGTCCAATATGACTTGTACAGGTCTTGAATGTATGAAAACACATTTGAGCCCAAATACCCATGCTAGGCTTGGACATCAAATGGTTGCAGTAATTTAAATACAATAAAATATAATTTGGTAATAGACAAATAAATATTATTATTTTAATAAGGTAAAGTTTTACATAGTGAAAAATCTAAATATATGTGTTAAAAGTATATATATATTTTTGTAAGGAAAATACTTAATTTATAAAGTATATATATATATATATATATATAATAATATATATACATACACAAGAAAATATATATATACATATACATATGTGTACATATATATATATATATATATAAACACTAACATATATACATATAATTTACTAACCATAAAATATATACATATATACATACATACTGTTTAAAACAGTATATATATACCTATATACTAATATATACATATATATATATATACATATATATATATATATATATATATATATATATATATATATATATATATATATATATATATATATAAACAGTAAAAGAAAAGAAAAGAAAAGAAAAAGAAAAAGAAAAAGAAAAGAAAAAGAAAAAGAAACTGAAACAGGGGGGCTCGAACCCTGTCCAGAGAAGCGCGGGGGGGGGGGGGGGGGTTTAAATGTTCGGGCTGGCCAGTGGGTCAGCCCGCTAAGTCTGTTAGGGTTAGGTTTTAGTTAACATTTATTTAGGTTAGAAATTTAATGGGTTTTTACCCGTTAATCAAAGCCCAACCCGTTAATCTATTTCACAGTTTGTCTCGTGTCCATACAGTCCAGGACACGAGAAGTCGAATCTGACACAGAGTCGACGTGTCCGTGCCCAGCACGACACGTACGGCTCGGCTAACACGTGTCCAGCATCACAGTTGAGTCCCCCGTGTCTAGGCGAGTCTCGTGTCTCAGTTTGAGACACGTACGACACAGAGGGAAGAAAGTTACCCACGTGTCCGGCGGAGAAGAAGGGTTTCGAGAGGGCGAACGGGCGGAGGAGACGTCGGCGTCGTGGCGCTTGGGCGGTGCTGGACGCGGCTCGACGAGGCGGTCCTGATGGTGGTGGTTGGGGACGACGACGTCGAGCGGTGGTGGTTGAATGGGGGTCGCCGGAGTTAGGGTTAGGGTTAGATTTTAGGTCGGAGAACGGGACGGAGCTGGGGCTGTGGAGGGTCGTGGCGGTGGTAGTCGAGAAGAGGGAGGTTTGGGGGTTATTTATAGGCTGGTTAGGTCGGTCGGGGGCTGTCGCGCTGGCCGGAAATGGCGGGGGCAGCCCGGTCGGCGGTCGTCGGTCGTCGGGCAGGGAGTGGGTAGGAGTTTTGCAGGAAACCCCCTAGAAACAATAGGAATTACCCATAAGTCCCTGTCCAATAGTTTGTGCAAAATCGAATTTGCAAAACGAGGCCCGCAGTAATAAATGCAAATAAAATTTGCATAAAACAAATAAGAATTTGCAACCCGATATCTAAACAATTGTAAAAATTACAAAACCATATTAAAACAATTTAAAAATTACAAATTGATATAAAATAATTCTAATTAATTGCAAAACTTAATTAAAACATTTTAGGAAATTGCAAAATGGTATTTTTGTATTTAAAACTCATTTAAAAATCATTTAAAAATTCTAGAAAATTTTCTAAAAATCATAATAAATATTTTAAGGCTATAAATGACATTAAAAATTAATTAGCACTAATAAAAATGAATTTGAAAAATCAGGGGCTTACAGCGTTCTTCGACGTCGCTGCGGATTTCAGCGTTGTTTTCGGGAATACGTCGCTGATTCGGAGCTTATTTTCTTTCTATTTTCATCTGAGAGCTCTAGCCGAGCAATCCGAGGTATAACCCCTGTCCCGCTATTTTTATTATCAGTCGATGATGAGAAATGGTCCCCGATTCCCTTTGGGAACTCGGTTTTAGCGACGTCGTAATTTTTCGGGACTTTCGGAAAGGTCCTGTGGATTATTTTGGATTCCCGGAATATTTCGGGAATGGATTTTTGGTATGTTTTAGCTTTCCGGATTTTTCTGGGAACGTTCTGTGATTTGTGGAATTGGAATCGGACTTCCGAAATTATTTCGGGTCGTCCCGATTATGCTGTGGATTGGTTGTGGATATTTTATATATATATAAATTCGGGTTTTTTCCTGGTTTGGGATTTGCAGGAAATTATCGGCGCCAATTCCCAGTTTTTGGGTTGACCAAAAACAGAGGAGATGCTGCCGGATTTTTCCGTAAATCCTGAATTATTTTTAAAAATGAATTTAAAATGATTTCGAGATTTTATTCGATATTTTATTTTTGGGTGACGACCGTATCGGTCAATGGACCCGGCTAAGTGCAAACGAAACCGGCCCCGCCCGAACGTTGAGGCAATTAGCCAAGATGAGGATCGGACCATATCTGAGACTTATAATTTATCTTTATTTTTATTATTTAATTTCTATTTATATTTATTTAATATTTCAGTTTAGGACTAACGGCAGTTTATCTTATTTTAATTTATGTAAATAAATTGTAATGGGCATAAGCCCAGCTGACTGTGGTCTGTGACTGTAATAGCTTAGATTTTCTTGTCTTTTCTGGTTTTGCGAGTTTTATTATTTAACGATTAAATTGACTAAAAAGTATTTTCGTATAAAAATTAATTAATATTTTCTCACCTAAAAATTGACAAGTTTATTAATAGTTAAAAAGTCACGTATTTCTCATTAAATAAGAAAATTAGCTTTATATTTATATTTATAAAAATTACCAAGTTTTCATAAATAATCTGGCATCGACGATGTTTTTCCGAATTCAAAGTTAAAATGATCTTTTTTCCTCGTAATTAAATCAACGCACTAAATAATCGTGTTTTCTGTGTTTGGTCAATTAAAAGAATTAAAATAGATTAGGACACAATTAGAGATTTCAACTAGCATAGCTAGATTGGTAACCCTGGTTTCTGAGTCAATTTCTCGAATGTAGGAATTCGAGGACGATCCTAATTCCCATCTTGAAGTCTTCAACTTTCAAGTCCAGTCCATTTTGAGGCAAGTACATTTTGTGTTAGTTTACAATTATTTAGTAATCGTTTTAATGCAAGTTTAAACCACGATGCAACACGGAACTCTCTCTGAGAGCACTGACTGTAACTACTGTAACTATTGGGGACTGGGGGAGTAGTGTAATGAGTATGACCACATCCAAACTACTGTAACTACTGTAACTATATTAGCTTACCCCTCATACACACGGGGATAAGCCGTATCTTACTGTAACAAACCCAAGCCGGTCATATTTCATTGCCTATTCACATCACAGAACTGTAACTGTTTTAAAACTGTAACTGCTTTATTGTGGATTTCAAAACTGTTTAAAAGTGCATGATTCTATTATTATTTCAATTATTAAATTTGCATGAATTGTACTTTGCTCCCTCCTGACTGGAGACCCAACATTTTTAGGTATCACTGATGAGGCCTTGTTCCGCGATATTTCCAAGGTCCCAACTAGAAGACGAGGATTTCGAGACTGATGAGCTGTTTGCCTAGTGTTTTCTTTCCTTCTTGATGTATGTAGAAAATGGTTTAAGTTGTATCTTTCATTTCATTGTAAAAGTTTAATAAAGTTTATTTTTCGATGTTGAGTTGTGACAAATATAGTTGTGTTCTATGGTTACCTGCTACTTAAAAGCTTACTGCCGCCGTCTCAACAACGGTGCAGGTTGGACATGATCCGGTTCGACCCAATTATTTGGGATCGGGTCATGACAACTTCCAAATGCTCCGCCGCCGCATCCCTCCCGACTCCCACACCTTCTCTTCCTTGCTCAACACCACCGCCGCCGTCGCCGTCACCAGGTCGCTCCACGCACACGCCCTGTAATGCCCCGCTCCGCTCGATACATTATGATGAGTCGTTGACTCGAAGAGTTGCGTTGACCCGATAAAGTATCGATGCGAATCGATACGAGAGTTACGTTGGCCAAAGGTAAGCTTTAAGTCGGTTGGAATCTATGAATCGAATCGATGCAAAGGATAAGTTCCGTTGAGCAAGTGCTAATGTTGGTCGATCTGGTGTGCAGGCTATGCCTTTATGCTGGATTACGGATCGTGGTATGGGCGCGATAGGCCAAATCAACCGAGTAGATCAAAGGAATGGCTAAGTCCGGGAGTTAGCTATACGATCGAGTTATGGAAGCGAGACGTTTCAATCGGCAAGGCGTATCGGCTTAAGGTGGGCGGGTTCTTGACTCTCTCTCCCTATTCCTTCACGTCTAATAAAATGTATTATGGTATGCGTAAGATGTTATCGAGTTAGCGAGCATGGCTCGGCGATGGATTACGCGTCTAAGCATGCGTTGAACACTAAGGTAGAACATTGAACAATCGAACAATTGAAGCGACGTGCATCAAGTGTACGAGTCGCAGTAGGGCAATGATGGTAGAACATTGAAAGATGATATTGAGATGTGCATCATGTGCACGGCTCCGAGAACATTGAACACTAGGCGTAGAACATTGAATACGGCGCTGAGCGTGCCCTCGGGCACTTATGTTACGAAAAGACTAAGTAATACGAAATTTTGCTATGAGTATAACTTACGAATGGTACGCGTTGAATATGAGTACGAGATGACTAAGCCGTTGGGCGTCGTGCATCAATATGGATGTGTTGGGGCATAACGCCGACGGAGCTTCCCATATGAATGGTGGATTATGTTTATGGTACGGGAAACCGTTTATGACCCGGGAAACCGTTTATGGAACGAGACTATGTTTATGCAACGGAGGATTTGGTTGGATTGTTATGTGTGTTTGCTATGACGCGTATTGCATGGTCAATGGACTCGGATGGCCCGTGTACGGGTACGGCTTCCCTCGAACGGTTACGCCGGGGCGCCGGGACCGTTCGGCCTAGGAGGGAATTATGTGTGGTATTTATGGTACACAACATTCGGACGGATTACGACCGTCCAGTGCTGTGATAAGCTATGATATCCGTAAGTTTGGGATCCTTCGGATACTGGGCTAGCAACCCGTATCGAAGCGATTGTAGGCTTACACATATGAGATGCCAAGTCCATTACGGTACGAAACACCGTGACCTTCATATAGATAGGGCCGGTAGGCTGAGATGAGAGCTGGGTGCAGGCGCAGGGCCTGCCACCCATTATGCATATGTTTACGTTTATGATTGGTTGGTTGCGCGAATCGTATGATCGCTTATGTATTCTAACCATGGCAGGCTAGGCAAAGGGAATGGAGATGAGCACGAATCACTATGTTTATGTTTCAGATTATGTCTAACTGTATCTGCTGCAGGAACACGGTATGGGACACATTTATGATAATGTGCTATGTTTAAGTGTTGCCATGAAATCGATCCTAAGGCTAAATAGAAAGATCACAATTTAAGATGCATGTTTCACTAAATGGATTAAGTGTTTGGTATGGGTGCGAGCGGGTCTTGATCAGTGCGAAGCGAGGACGAAAGCACTAATCCTCCACTAGTTTATGTGCAGGTCAGGTTATGACCGGCTCGGGGCGGAGCTTGGCTTGGACGTGCCGAGGTATGGAGTCCTTGGCGTTCAAGAGGAGTTTTCGCATAGGCGTTCGGACTTGTGACATGGAGATGTTCGGCCGAAGACTACTTGGTGGCTATAAAGAGGCATAATGTATGGAACAATGTAATCCTTTGTGAGCTAGAGAGATCATGAGCGTTGTAGCCAATTGGCATAATATGTTGGGCTATTCAGAGCCTTTGTAACCTTCAGTTTATTATGAATAAAAGAGATTCTTGTGTTATTCTTTGTTTCCTTCCGCTGCTTATGTTACGAATTTGAGATAATCACTATGTGAACTGTTATCTTGCCTTGCACGAGCGCAACTCCAGGCTCGTGCGGCATCACGTTCCAGCGAGAACGATGATTCGGGTAAAATCTAGCGAGGACGAGCGATTTTCTGGATCGGGGCGTGACAAGTTGGTATCAGAGCGGTTCCATCCTTTGGACCGTGCATGAATCTCTTTGACCCTCAGTTGCTTCGCTATCGAATTCAGTTGACTCTAAGTTGTTTCCGCAACCGCATGGCTCATGGATCTGCTCGACGCTACATTGGATGTTCCATACAATAAGTCTATATTAAGTGCGTATGTCTGCCACAAGTATGTCGTGACTATCACGCTATCTCCGGGTGCCATCGGAGAACGTTGGTTGCACGCAGTGCAACGAGTTATGGAGTGTTGGTTGCACGAAGTGCAACGGATTACGAGATTATGGTTTCCCGAAGTGTAATAAAGTTATGAGTCGTTGATTGCACGAAGTGCAACGAATATGGTGATGTTGGTTGGATGAAGTGCAATGATATATGTGTTGTCGGTCGCACGAAGTACGAGGAGTTATGTGTTATCGGTCGCACGGGGTATGAGAAGATATGTGTTGTTGGTTGCACGAAGTGCAACGAATCGAGATATGAGGCAATACCTATTATGTGGCTATGCGAGTGATTAATGGTTATCGGTTGCACGCAGTACAGCAAGTCGTGGATCGTTCGTTGCATCGGTGCAATGAGTCGATATGGTATGATGCGTGTTGTATGGCTATGCGGATGGATAGCGATATGTTGCACGAGATTGAGCAAGGACCTTAAGTATCGAGAATGAGTTGTTGCACGAATTGCAACGAGTGAGACTGAAAGATCGCGGATGCGATAGTATGAGTCGAGATGGTCGCTAAGTCGAGTTGAGTAGGCGAACATGTATGTTGGCCGAATGTCGCGTTGACCTTTGAATAAGCGAATGTTGCGGGTGTGATCGATACGATCGCCATGGTACGGTTAGATGGAATGTGTGCCAAACTTGAGCTAACGCTAGAGCTGGGATCGGAAGGATCGCCATACGGGACGGTTAAGTTGAGATAGAAGTTGGACCTATGCGAAGTGTGATGTCGAGTAATGACTCGATTCCGAGTGGTATATGCAATACCAATTATGCAAGCAAGTATAGCGAAGTATTATGCCGATAACGATAGGCTCGATCCTGAGTGGTATATGGAATACCACTTAATGATGAAGAACAGATGGCAACTCTAGAGGGGGTGAATAGAGTTTATAGAGAAAATATCCAATTAAAAATCAACTCCATCACAAACAAAACTAATCAGAGTAAATACGGAATTTAAAGTGAGAAGCAAGAGAGCATACGCAAACACAGCCGATTTTAACCTGGTTTCCCTCGTGGAGGACTAGTCCAGGCCTGAGAACTCTAGCTCAGAATTAAATCCACTATTTGTGAAATAGTAGTTACAACCCGTACCTTTACTTCAGAAGAGGACGTCAATTTCTTACAGAGAATCGCAGTGGCGATGCTTGGACTTTTCCAAGCGACTTCTTGAACTCTTGCACAAGACTCCTAAGTGAGAGATGCTGAGCACTCGAGACTTAGGAAACTTGTGGCTAGTAGATGAGAAGGGTATGGCTTATATTGAGCTTAAGAGAGAAGAGAAGAGAAGATTGGATGGTTTGAAATGAGAGAATTCTAGGCCTATTTATTGGTTTTTATCAGGCAGAATTCGGCTAGAATTCTGGTAGGAATTTCAAAAATTTGGCCGTTGGACAATGTAAGCCCCTGTTTTTCAAATTTATTTTTAATTAGTGTTAATTAAATTTTTATGTCATTTATATCCTTAAATAATTGTTAGAAAATTTTTGGAAATTTTTCTATAATTTTTAAATGCGTTTTTAAGTAAAAAAATATCAATATGTAATTTTCTAAATAGTTTTAATATCATTCTGCAATTTTTGAAATGTTGTTTATATCAGTTTGTAATTAAGGAAATGTTTTTAATTAGGAAATACAAATTCTATTTTACATATTCTCACTAATAATTCTATTATGCAAAATCCTAATTCCTAAGGGTCCTACTGCAAACTACCCGAACACCCCCCCCGACCAACACTCACTCTCTCTCTCCTCTGCCTCTCACCAACCCCCCGTTGACCCCCTGCCCCGACCGACTCGCCGCCCTGCCCCCGCCGAATCCGCTGCCCGACCGCCTCGAAACCCTCCTATAAAACACCCCCTCTCTCCCCCCGACCTAGCTACCACATCCACGACCATCGACGACCGCCACAGCCCCCCCCGCTCTTCCACAAAACCCTAGATCTAACCCTAACTCCGACGAGACCCCCAGCGCCGCCCCTACGCCGAGCACTACCGCCCGCAACCACCACCGATAGGTTCGCCGCGCTGAGCCACGCCCAGCGCCACCCGACCGCCCTGACCACGACGCCTCCTCCGCCCGGTCGCCACCCCAACAGCAGCCCCTCTCCGGACACGTATGTGTCAGTTGTGTTTTCGTGTCTCCTTTGTGTCTCGTTTTCATGATGACGACTCGCCAGGACACGGGGATGTTCGTCCAGTAGCTGGACACGTGAATCAGTGTTCGTACGTGTCGTGCGTAGCACGGACACGAGAAACCCTGTGTCCTTCACTGTCAGGACACAAGATGGTTTTTATATTTTTTTTATGTGTTAATTAATTCGAACCTAAATAAAACTAACCTAAGGTCTACTTCTAACACAACGGGCCAACTGGCCCACTGGCCAGCGCGCAGTAACAAAACACCCCCCCTCCCCGCGCTCTGTTGGCTGGGTTCGAGCCCTGCCACTGTTTTCCTTTTTCTTTTTTTCTTTTTTCTTTTTCTTTTTCTTTTGTTATTTATGTATATTTATATATATATATATGTATATACATATATTTGTATATATAAAAAAAAATATGTATATACATATATTTGTATATATATATATATATATATATATATATATATATATAATTATATATACTGTATTTTTGTATATATTCTTACTGTTTTTCTTATGTATATATGTATATATACTTTATTCTCTTGTACTTTATTATTCTATGTATATATATATATATATATATATATATATATATATATATATATATATATATATATATATATATATATATATATATATATATATATATATATATATATATATGTATTATGTATACATATATATTTATGTATATATATTTCCTTGTGTATATATATATTACTATATATATATATATATATACTATTATATGTATATGTATACATTATTTTTGTATATATATATATATATATATATATATATATTATATATATATATATATATATATATATATATATTATTATATAGTTGAGTTTTTCTTATGTGTATATATATAATATATATATATATATATATATATATATATATATATATATATATATATATATATATATATATATATATAAAATATATAGTTGGGTATTTTCTTATATGCATAAATATCTCTATATTTATGTATATATATATATTATTTTCTATTTCACTTAGCTTAGTACAAATTATCTTTATAAGATAATATTCATACTTTTATAGTTACTATGTAAAACTTTACCATATTAAATAATAATATTTATTTTGACTATTACAAAATTGTATTTTTATTGTGTTTAATTTACTGCAACCATTTGGTGTCCAAGCCTAGCATGGGTATTTGGGCCCAAATGTGTTTTCACACATTCAAGACCTGTACAAGTCATATTGGACTTGATTCATGGCCTTGGGTCCTGTATTTGAACTTTGGTTCAAATTATATACATGGACAAAATACGCAGATAATTAATTATTGTGTGCAATGTTGTTTTGATTTTCTAAAAATACTTAAAGTACTGCTAAAATTATGGAAAAATAGTTTTTAGATACTATGTTAAGTTAGCTAATTTAGTATAATTTTTGTAATATTTAATTTACTGTTTTGCCCCTAGTTTGGCATATGAAACCAAAACTCATTTTCTGTATACTTAGGAAAACTGATTTTTATAAAATATTTGTACTGGTTAATAAATTTCAGAAAAATTATAATAAATTTCTATGATTAACAAGGATCACTTTGATACTTTGCTTTAAACAAAACTAGGCTTTTTGTCTATCTCTAAAATTGTTAGAACACCATGGTCTTTTGATTTATTTGTTGATTAATTACGATTTGTAGCTTTTTGTGTTATTTTGAGTTTTAGCCGTGTTAAACCCC
The DNA here is from genome assembly GCA_029216955.1 of Iris pallida. Classification (NCBI taxonomy): domain Eukaryota; kingdom Viridiplantae; phylum Streptophyta; class Magnoliopsida; order Asparagales; family Iridaceae; genus Iris; species Iris pallida. The sequence continues at coordinate 22,305,968 of JANAVB010018993.1, read as the reverse complement.
ATCCCTCACTAGTATAAAGACCCTAGAAAGTTAGTTAAAGTAGTGTGTCACCCTACATTGGTCTCCTATGCCAAGTCATCATTTTGGCTAGGTGCCCAGTCACAAGTCGTGTTTCACTAATTAGTGTCCTAGTATTTTAGCTTAGTGTAAAAGCTAAGTTATTGTATTTACTTCTACAGTGACGAGTTACCGGACATCCATAGCACATTTATTGCAGCTTGTTTTATTTTGCTAGAGGTAAGTACTTTCTACGAACTTTACATACTGCTAGAACAATAAACTGCGACTTACCAACCATGTTAAATACTGATCCTTGGGGTAGCAAGTTAGAACTTTACATGTTGTATTACTTTCAGTCTCTACCATGTTTAGGACAGTATCTCATATCTCTCACATGCTTTATATCGTTCTCGTATCTCCCACATGTTATTACTGTTTTCATATCTCTCACATGTTTAAAATAACGGGTTAAGGGAAAACTGCTAGTAGTGTACGTGATCATGACCCCCTTCTCCGTATGTATTTACCGCGCTCGGGGACATTCTATATGTAACCTTGCCGTAGGTTCTGATCTCGCGTTTGTGTATGGATATACACCGATGCCGTTCGTACACGTATGTGCATGCCAGAAAAACTTGATATGTGCCGCTGTACATCCTATTCACCTATTGACCGATTCACGTACATGCTACAGTTTTAAACTTTTAATCTATATGTTGTCATTCCTAAAAAGAACCAATTAAACCATGATATGCCATGATTCCAGTTTATTACCTTCCTGTTCATGCTTTGGCTAGAAAACAGTACTTGCTCCCGTCCTGACAGGATAACGTTGTAGGTATACTTACTGAGGAGGAGTTGCTCTGTGATTCGTATTATGGAGTCACTGCCGAGGACCCGGTTTTGCCATACGAGGAAGTTCCTGCGGGGAGACTCGCCTAGTTTGCGTAGTCACTTGGGATACTTAGTGTAGTTATGTATTAGACTACGTATTTTGTAACTGGACATGTATCCAGTTTTATATTTCAGACTTGTACTTTGGACTTATTTCTATATATGAGATGACTTTTGTGTTTGGAGCATTTATGATTCTTCTTCACTTATAGAACTGTTAACATATTTAGTCTTATCTTATTATCTCTAGAACAGCTTACTGCGCTTTATCTTAAGCGTAGGCTGGACATGGCTCGGCCCGGCCCAACAATTTGGGTAACGGATCGTGACATATTTTTTTGGCGGCCCGTGCAGGTCATGACTAAACTGTTTGGTTACGTTATTGTACCAAGCATGCCTGCAATTAGGAACTTAAGGTAATTAGACAACGTTAGAAAAGACGCTTAGAACACTTAGAGGAATGCTAGGATTGCAACATAGGAAATACATCACATGTTTGCTATTATAATTAGATTTTCTTGCATATGATTGCTTACTTTAAACAAGTCCTTATAAGTCTTTTTATGTGTAATTTAGATGGTGCTTACTCGTTCATCCCAGTATGTTACCCCCGAGAATGGGGCCCTCCATATCCAGTCAGCTGACCAGTTGACTGATACACCTCCACCTACCACATTCCCCCACTCCACAGATCCACAGACCCAGATACCACCTTCCACATCCCAGTCCCAGCAGGCCCCGATACTTCCACCACCCCCTATCACTATACCCACCCAGGCTTCCGTCACACTCGACGGGAACCAGCTGCTCACACTGATTCAGGGGTTCCTAACAACCCATCAGGAGCAGACTACCCTACTCCGCCAGAGCATGGAGCGTTCTGAGGGACGTCCCGTGGTCCCACCACCTGTAGAGCCACGGCAGAAAGCGGGGACGATCAAGGACTTCATGGGTCTGAATTCCAAGGAGTTCTCAGGGACTGAGGGCATAGTAGTAGCTGATGACTGGCTAGATTCAGTAGAGAGGAAGCTTCTGGGAGTTAGGATGCCGGATGACCTCCAGGTCGAGGCAGCGGGATTTCTGCTGATAGACTTAGCAGGAGTCTGGTTCCGGAATGAGCCATTGTTCGCGAGAGGTAGAGCCACCTGGGACCAGTTCAAGACCCAGTTTAAGAAGAAATTCATCTCGACCACTACTAGAGTAGCCATGGGGCTACGATTCCAGAACATCCAGCAGGAGAACCGTTCTGTTGATGAGTATGCGGCAGAGTTTAGTCGCCTGAGCCGTTTCGCTCCTAGTCTGGTTGCTGATCCAGAGGAGATGACCCGTAGGTTTTGCTATGGTCTAGTTCCAGACATTGGCATTCTTATAGTGGCGAACGGTACGACTGACTACTACCAGAGCCTAGAGTTGGCCCGGAGCATTGAGGAGCGTCTTCTGTCTAGCAAGAGGCCGGCTTGTGTACATCATGAGGGACCGTCCAAGCGTCAGGCTTTCCAGCAGAGAGCACCGACGCCACCCCAACAGACTTACCGTCCCCCTACATCACATCACCCGACCCAGCCAGTTAGAGCCCCGGGACCTCAGCAGCAGCAGAAGGGGACTATATGTTCATTCTGTAGAAGGGTAGGCCACGACGCTTTCGTTTGTAGGAAGAGGTTGGGGCAGTGTTTAGCTTGTGGGTCTGCCATCCATCAGATTCGGGGCTGCCCAGTAGCCAAGGGACCCCAGGGGAAGACTTATAGCCTAGTCCTTGAGCCGGAGCCGGAACAGGTTTCGGGAGGTTAGTTTTGATCGTAGCCTTAGTCATTTGTTGCATTGCTTGCTATGTTAGAATATTGTCGGGTCTTCAATCCTTGTGAATTTCGAGGACTAAAATTTTCAAGGAGGGAAGACTTGTAAGCCCCTGTTTTTCAAATTCATTTTTAATTAGTGTTAATTAATTTTTTTATGTTATTTATAGCCTTAAATAATTGTTAGAAAATTTTTGGAATTTTTTCTATAATTTTTAAATGAGTTTTTAAGTAGAAAATATCAATATATAATTTTCTAAATAGTTTTAATATCATTCTGCAATTTTTGAAATGTTGTTTATATCAGTTTGTAATTAAGGAAATATTTTTAATTAGGAAATGCAAATTCTATTTTACATATTCTCACTAATAATTCTATTATGCAAAATCCTAATTCCTAAGGGTCCTACTGCAAACTACCCGAACGCCCCCCCCCCGACCAACACTCACTCTCTCTCTCCTCTGCCTCTCACCAACCCCCGTTGACCCCCTGCTCCGACCGACTCGCCGCCCTGCCCCCGCCGAATTCGCTGCCCGACCGCCTCGAAACCCTCCTATAAAACTCCCCCTCTCTCCCCCCGACCTAGCTACCACATCCACGACCACCGACGACCGCCACAGCCCCCCCCCCGCTCTTCCACAAAACCCTAGATCTAACCCTAACTCCGGCGAGACCCCCAGCGCCGCCCCTACGCCGAGCACCACCGCCCGCAACCACCACCGATATGTTGGCCCAATGATTACATTGTGTTTTTGAATATGGCTAATCAGTTAAGTTTAACATAATGATGTCACTAATATTCATATACTCACTATCATGTTGCTACTTAAACTTAGCATTGTCCTAATTGTCCTATATTATACTGCTATGCTTGTATCGTACTGCAACATATTTTGTTGGCCTAACATGCTATCATGTTCTTACTTAAACTTAGCAATATCCTAATTGTCCTATATTGTATTGCTATGCTTGTATCGTACTGCAACATATTTTGCTGGCCTAACATGTATTTGTAGACATGCAGTAAGCATGATCTAACATGATCAAACAGGACATAGGCAATAAAGAATTAATGTTGGACCAAAGACGGCGTCATATAAAGGGATTTCTCCGAACCGCCTAACGACCTATCCGGGACCCTCGCATCGGGGGTTCCGCTGCCCGGTCAGCGGACAGGGGTCAAGGGGGCAGCGTCCCCGTCGGGGGTTCGGGGGCGAAGCCCCCGAAAGGTATTCAGATTTTCAGATCTGTATATCTTTGGACGACTGCTGTCAGGGAAAAAGATGTCTTCATGGCTGCTCAAATATCAGAAGAAAGGCATCATCAAAGGGCTCTTAGTTTTCCTGTTTGTTCCATGTCTGTAATCTTCAATTTATTGAGTCTAGGAGAATGTGTACGTTGAGTCGCACTGAGTCATCTCAACCCCTAGACATATCTCTCCAAGATCTACCATACAAACAGACCAATTCCTGAACCAAGCCCAAGCTCCACAAAGCCCAAAAGCCCAATGGACCAATTCTGTCTTTTGGAAACAGAGTTCGGGCCGAACTCTGTCTCCACACAGAGTTCGGGCCGAACTCTGTCCCCTGATTTCCAGCACCCTGATTTTTAGGGCCTGCTTGCTACCAGCTGTCCAACGGCCAAAAAATTGAATTATCCATACCGAATTCTGGCCGAATTCTGCTTGTCCCGAACCCTATAAATAGGCCTTGGTTTCTCTCATTTGAAACCATCCACTCTTCTATTCTTCTTCTCTTA
>JANAVB010018993.1:22259022-22299022 GCA_029216955.1 Iris pallida | reverse complement strand
CCAACCATGTTAAATGCTGATCCTTGGGGGTAGCAAGTTAGAACTTTACATGTTGTATTACTTTCAGTCTCTACCATAGGGGTGAGCATTCGGTTTATTCGGTTTAAAACCGAACCGAATAAGCAAAACCGAATTCGACCGAAACCGAATAAGCAAAACCGAAACCGAACCGAATTAGTCAATAACCGAACCGAACCGAACCGAATTAAATCGGTTCGGTTTTCGGTTTATTCGGTTTATTCGTTTTTTTTTGTGTTTTTTTGTTAATATATATAATAACTATATATATATATATATATATATATATATATATATATATATATATATATAGGTATTAATTATAGGTATATATATATATATATATATATATATATATATATATATATATATAATTTATATATATATATATATATAGGTATTAATTATATATATATATACCTATAATTAATACCTATATATATATATATATATATATATATATATATATATATATATATATATATATATATATATATATATATATATATATATATAAACTAAAATTTCTTATTCGGTTTTCGGTTTTGAACCGAAACCGAAATCCAAAACCGAAACCGAAACCGAATAAGAAAATTTAGTATTTTCAAAACCGAAACCGAACCGATTTTTTTCAAAACCGAACCGAATCTCTTATTCGGTTCGGTTCGGTTCGGTTTTCGGTTCAAAACCGAATAATGCTCACCCCTACTCTACCATGTTTAGGACAGTATCTCATATCTCTCACATGCTTTATATCGTTCTCGTATCTCCCACATGTTATTACTGTTTTCATATCTCTCACATGTTTAAAATAACGGGTTAAGGGGAAACTGCTAGTAGTGTACGTGATCATGACCCCCTTCTCCGTATGTATTTACCGCGCTCGGGAACATTCTATATGTAACCTTGCCGTAGGTTCTGATCTCGCGTTTGTGTATGGATATACACCGATGCCGTTCGTGCACGTATGTGCATGCCAGAAAAATTTGATATGTGCCGCTGTACATCCTATTCACCTATTGACCGATTCACGTACATGCTACAATTTTAAACTTTTAATCTATATGTTGTCATTCCTAAAAAGAACCAATTAAACCATGATATGCCATGATTCCAGTTTATTACCTTCCTGTTCATGCTTTGTATATTCAGTTTGCTAGAAAACAGTACTTGCTCCCGTCCTGACAGGATAACGTTGTAGGTATACTTACTGAGGAGGAGTTGCTCTGTGATTCGTATTATGGAGTCACTGCCGAGGACCCGATTTTGCCATGCGAGGAAGTTCCTGCGGGGAGACTCGCCTAGTTTGCGTAGTCACTTGGGATACTTAGTGTAGTCATGTATTAGACTACGTATTTTGTAACTGGACATGTATCCAGTTTTACATTTCAGACTTGTACTTTGGACTTATTTCTATATATGAGATGACTTTTGTGTTTGGAGCATTTATGATTCTTCTTCACTTATAGAACTGTTAGCACATTTAGTCTTATCTTGTCATCTCTAGAACAGCTTACTGCGCTTTATCTTAAGCGTAGGCTGGACATGGCTCAGCCCGGCCCAACAATTTGGGTAACGGGTCGTGACAGACAACTAGCAACCAGCCAACCCTAAAAATTAGGGTGCTGATTTTTAGGAGACAGAGTTCGGCCCGAACTCTGTCTCCAGAGCACAGAACTGGTCCAAGGGTGAAATGGGCTAAGTTTGGATGTGGAGCTTTATGGGCTTTGGATAGGTTGTGGGTTGAGTCTCAAGAGCCCAGCATAACTCAGCTTACAAAATTTCTAGACTCAATAAAATGTAAAAGTACAGACGCAAAAACGACTTGTATATGCACATGAGCTGTCGTCTGGATTGAGCAGAATATAGTCGTCGTGTGTCTAATTGAATTATCACAAGTATTATTTAGTCAACGTTATCAATATTTGGTTGACTGTGACTTTGTGTCAACAATCTCTGTCACGACCTGCACCCTGATTAGGGGCACGAGAACGTGGGTACGTCCAGCCTACGCCGCAGTGTCGGCGGTAGAATGCTGTATAGGTTATCTATAACTACTAACATCTAACAATAAGACATATAAACCTGTCATCTCCGCACGGAGGTATAACATAACATCTCAACTCTATATCTCAAACACAAGTCTAGGAAAGATAAAGATAGAACATGATATGGAATCAGACAAAAGAAAGAACTGAATATATATAGAGTTATCACACCACACAAGTAGATGTCCAACATAATAAGTACAAGATCTGAAATATAACTAAGTCACAACTAACAATCGGAACAATCCGATACAAAATGAAAACTATAAACACTAGACTAGACTAGGCACCCTCTACTGAGCTAGATGCTCCTCAGGCTCCTGAAGGTCACCCTCATGTGTCCCATAGAAGGTAGGACAGTCACCATCATCATCTGTAATATTTTCAACAGGTCCAGTCAGGACATGAACGAGCACAATACATCTCACGCAGTTCATATCAGGTTGGGAAATGTAAAGCATGCATAGAGTAAGATACATGAACTGTAAAGAATATATGTAAAACGAGAGAGATTTGATAACTGAAAATATCTATATATATATGATAAGTAAGAACTGTAGGTAACCTGTGATTTAGAGCATGATATGGTTATATAAACGGGCTTAGGACATATACAAGATTTCACAAGAGTTTGTACAAGATGGGATTTTGATCACATAACCATTTCCTACTCACCCTCCCCAATCAATACACAACGATCCAGTCAAGTTACGTTACCTTGTACAAGAGGTTTTTATCATGTTTGCTCGCGTGATCATGAGAGTACAAGATTGCACAAGAGTATACATGAAAGCGGTGTACATGAAATACAAGATGTTCGTGAAAAGCACATGACAACTGTATCTGATGCACCCCGAGGGAGATAACATCGCATGACAAGATCCATATAGTACCAATCCGTGATAATGACGTGACAGCATCATGTAAGGTATTCTAGAGCAAGAATATAAATCCTAACAAGTATGAAAAGATCAGAGAATGTACTCGCCTGTCACCCTGTATGACTGATATGAATAGATGTCCGAACTGGTATCACAGAGTCCTATTTAGAGTAAAACAGGTCACAACATATCCACAATGGTAAAAATAGAGTATACAATGCATACTACATGATTCTAGGTCAATCTGGTCAAAAGTCAACTCTTGGTCAACTTTCTAATCAAACTAGTCAAATACTAGTCAACATGATCAATCTGGGTCAAGTCTAGGTCAAATTACGTCTACTAGTTAGGGTTTTAGTCAAACTAGCTAAACTAGTTGTTTTAGGTCATTCCTAGTCAATTCTAGGTTAACTAGGTCAACCTTGACCAAAGGTTGACTTTGGTCAACCCTTAGAAATTAAGGGTCAACAAGTTGGGTTTAGGGTCATTAGGGTTAGCCCCAAGCCATAGGCTAGTAATCCTAGGCCATAGGCCATAGTTATTGGTTTTCTATAGGCTAGCTGCTATAGGTTTTCATACAACCTATATTTAGAAGTCACAACTATATACATATATCTATATATATCTATATATATAGATATACACTACCTATCTACTTCCTATATACTAATATGGGATACATTATATATATATACAACCCATACTCACATATATACCTAATGTATATACATATATAGAAAGCTATAATATATACATATATATACATTCCATATATATATATAAATATATATAACCCATATACCCTTAACTATATATACCAATATATAACTATATATAATATAACATATATATATATATATATATATATAACATATATATATATATATAGAGGGAAATAGAGAGAGAGAGAGAGCAGTGAACAGTGAGAGAGAGTGGAAGATGACAGTCCAAGGGGGGGACTGTTCTCAGTTTCCTGAGAACAGGAAACAGTTCCCCCAACCAACACACACACAGTCCATATATACATACCTATGTATATACTCACATAACAACCTACACACATAACCAAATACCCTGAAAACTCACCCACACTCACACATACATATATAAAACATATATACATACTAAAATACACTATTACAAAGTATAATTTATGTCAAAATCGGGTTTGAAATCCATTTTACAAAAACTGGAAAATAACTCAAAACTGGAAACTGTGCACTGTTACTCGATAACTAGGTAAACCAAAATACATACACGAAACCGAGCTAAGGCTCGAATATCTAGGTTGGTAAAAGTGTCCCTAGGTGTCCTCTAGTGTCTAGGGTCCCTGATACTGCACCACAACACGACACAACGTGTCCAAACACAAAAGAACCTAATAGGGTAAATCCTGATACTGTGCAGTGTCACAGGCATCGTGCACGTGTTCACGTGTCTCGTGGACACACCACGAGACACGAATCGACTCGTGGTCACACACACGTGTAGCCCATACATAGGGCTACACGATGGACACTCTGTTATGTGTCCACGTGTCTCACAGTGTCGACACGAGAGCCATATCAGTCGTGAAAACACGACTGATACGTGCGAGTTTCGACAGCGTCGTACACGCTGTCACAAGCCTCGTGCTCGTGACACAGGACACGAAGCACCACGTGCTCGTGTCCACGTGTACGCCACATGAAGGGCTACACGATGGTGTCATCACAAGGCACCCAAGTGTCGTGTCCGTGCGACATGACACGCTCGAAGTTGCCCTCGCGCGCGTGTGCACTGACAGCCCGTGTCCAGTGCGAGTGAGTTTTCTCACTCGACACGACACGAGGCGACACCAAATTTTGGGGGCATGTTCGCAGACATGGCCCCCGTGTCCATGCCAAAAATCTCGTGTCCTAGTGCACTGTGTAGTGAGAATGAAGGGGGTGGTAGCAGGGCATATTTACAGTATAAAAGCATGTGTCCAGTGTGTTGTGTCCGAGAGCTTTGTGTCCAGTTTTGGACACGACACAAGCTCAAAATGTGCTCAGTGTATAGGGGTTAGGTTTAGCTAGGTCTAGGCTAGAATTTGGTTCAAAAACATTTGGAAAACAGTGTGTATTTTATACTATGACAGTGAGCAATTTACACTAAAATTCAATGATTTAACAAATAGGATACGTGTCCGATACGGACACCAAATCAATCCTAAATCCTACCAAACTTGTCACACAGTACCCTAGTACCTAGATGCATGCAAATATGAAGAGAAAACACAAAATTAACATGGTTTATGGATATTTACCTATTTGGTGAAAAATTAAGAAAACACCCAAGTAGGGGGGTGTTCTTCCACTTGGTGATGCCCAAAGCCCTTCAATTTCCTTGATAGCAGGCCCTAACTAGTACCCTCTAGTGTAGGGGAGTCCAATGCAAGAAACTAGAGGTGATTTAGATCAAAATTGATCAAGTTATGGGTGTTTGAAGAAAAGGGATTTTTCTAGGTTTAATTTCATGTAAAATGATCATGAATTCATGTGAGGGGTTAATATAGGATGGTGTAGTGGTAGGGGGGGTACCCTATGGCCGGCCAAGACATGGGGGGGGGTGTCCTTGGGTTTCCTTCTAGGTTAAGGCAAAGACTTGGTGAAAAGGTTGAAGATATTTTGAGTGTTTGTAGCAAAATATCCTATAAAGTCATTCTAAGATATTTATACTACTTTAACCCTATGCAAATATCTATCCCCTTAGCATTCTAGGTTAGTGACTAATCTATGGATTAGGGTAGACTAGGTTAGGGGCTCTCATGATACTTAACCATGATTAAACAATAATAAAAACACATAATTCCAAATAATTCTAGATAAATCCTAGAAAATTACTAAAATACCTTTTTTTAGGCTAAAATTACTAATTTGGTGTTCTAAGCCTATGGCTAAGCTCTCATGGTCATGACAACTTCTAGGTTAGAGAAAACTAGGGTTTACACTAAGTTATACTAACCAAAATCACAAAGTCATAAGTCATGACTTAGCATGACTTTAGAAATGGTTTAACTACACTAATAATCACCAAAAATCATATCCTGACTAAAATACTATTAATTAATAATAAAAATAATAAATTTTCAAAAATCCCAAATTTCAGAAAATTGGGTGCTACAAGTCTACCCTCCTTAGAAAATTTCGTCCTCGAAATTAGAATGGTCATACTCCTTCTAGGTCAAACACCCCAACAATCACAGTCTCAAACACACAGTCCGATAATCATATGCGTCTGTCCAAAATTATGATATTCAGAATCTTCGTCATGCTAGTGAGCAAGGCTACGATATTCACAGAGTCCTCGACTAAGGTACATACCTCTAGAATCATGGTATTTAAAATTTTCGCATTGCCGCATGCCTGGCCGCGAAAACCTTAAATTCCCACATCCGAGAAATACGTCCAAAATCCGACTATATGTCCTCACTATGCCAGCTAACATGACTATAGAAAACTCTAGATCCCATGATCGAGACGACCTAGCCCATACGACTTATCTCAGAAGAAAATAATTCATAATGAAATATCCGAACAGAATTTATCAACTATAAGGAACAGATAGAATCGAAATTCCAAGACAGTTATAAGGAGGCGAATGCGAAAATTAGAATCGAAAAGGTTGGAACCTGCAATCAGCTCTCCCTCTGTCTGTGCATCATCGACTGCCATGGCGAAAGCTCGCCCCGGCTGGCCTCCCTTAGCCTGCTGCTGATGCTGGGCAAACCTCTGCTGCTGAGTCTGCAACGGTGGTCCTGTCTGCTGCCCTGTCGGAGCTCTAGCTCCTGCTACTGTCTGAGTCAATCGTGCCAAGCTCTTGGGACACTCCTTCAACTGATGCTCTGCTGAACCACAAAGTAAACACAGGCCCTGCCTCTTCCTGCAGTCGTCCCATCCGTGACCTTGCTTCTTGCAGAAGTTACACATGGGGTGCTGTTGCTGCCTGGGTGCCTGCTGGTGAAGTATATGTCCCTGGCCCTGAAACGGCTGCTGAACTGGCCATTGCTGCTGTATGTGAGGGCGCTTGGCTGGCCCTGCACTAGAACTAGCCCCTAAGGTATCACTGCCCCTCTTCGGCTTGAGGCCGAAGTCCTCCTCTGCAATCTGTGCGTCCATCAATATCTGATCGAACGTCGCGTCACGGCGTCCCGAGGTGCGGGTGCGCACTGCATGAATAAGTCCCCTGCTGTAAGCACCAATCTATTATTTTATTTTACTTTATTTTATATCTGTTAAAATTTTTATTCCATTTATATGATTACACCCCATCTGATTTTATTAGCCACTTGACTGTTTATGTTAATACACATAGGTGGGGGGTTGTATATATATATATATCAATAGGATATGGGTGGATATTGCAAATTCTCTATTTATCAGGGACCCTGCTATAAGCTTCAATTTTAAACTCTGCAAACAACCGAGGAGGTTTGCATCTCCAAAACAAATCTCTACTCAACTACCTGGGATATTAGATAGGATCAAACTGGGATTCAAATCATTCAAATCCTGGAAACCTATTCCTATCACAATCAAGATTTTGTATGTGTATAAATAGTATATCCCAAAATCTCCTGGAAAACCCTAGCAAATCCACCATTACCTGTCACCAGTTCGAGCAAGGTAGCAGGATTTGGAGTGGGATTGAATACCTGGTAAGTCCTTCACCACCATCATCTCTTCAATTTGAAATCCTGATCATGCTAGCAATGAGTAGAATGGGTAGAAGGGTAGGTACTTGTAGACCTCTTCAATAGGTACACTAGAGGACAGGGGAGAAGGTAGTATAGGTGTTTGTTTTTCAACCTGAATAGGAACACAGAATTCCACCTATAATTCATTAGAACGGCAATAAGAGACCTGCGACCTAGATTAGTATATCACATCAGGAGGGAGGGGGGTTGAGCAGTAGACTACATCAGAGACTTGATACCAAACCCCTACACACAACCTGGAGACCAGACTTTACCCACTGGACTGTTCAGATACCACACGTAGGTTTAGCACCATATTAATGACAGGTAAAACCATCTATCATGTAGAAGACCAGGACAGGGTCCCTTGGATCTTCCCATATCATTGTGTGCATATCCCTACATCTATGGGTTTCCTAAAGAACCCAAACACCCTAGCCAGGCTGTGGGCAAGGACAGGACATAAAGATAGGAGTGGCAGGCCCTATGTACGTGAATGAACAGTGCAACAGGAGGGGCTTTGCAACCAGAGTGCAAACCACTGGAAGTACCATGTAGGTACAGTTGTGACAGTTGTTTGGACTCCAGACTTGGAAATGGTGGCACACATCCATGTTTCATCTGACCTTAGAAGCCACCTAACATGTATGTTCTTGCAACCTAAAACATTACACAGGAAAATCCAAGCCAAGGGTTCCCTTTGTATTTCGCAGGTGCTCAGTATTGGGAAGAGGAGTTGTTCCTGGCCCAAGGCCTAAGCACAGGTGCAGGACCCTATCCTGCAATATGCCCTGTTTCCTTATAGGATAGGTTAGTCAGCATGGATAATGCAGTTAATACAATCACATGAAACCAGGGTACAGGAGTACAATTGTATGTAGGACTAAGGAGTTATGCCTAATGTTCACCACTACAACAACTTGGAACCTTAACCTAAGACACTACCTTGGGGGTAGAGATCTCAGCAGGACCTAGGCTTGGTAAGGCCAATGCATCTAAAGACTAAGACTGAAATTTACCCTTCACAGAGGCTACACCACCCTAGCCCTCTCTACTTAGAAAATCCTGGATTTACACACACTGTACAAACTAAGAAGCTATCATAGGACAGATAACCCTATGGTGTACTTAATCCAGGAAGTTCCCAGTTACTTAAAAACACCTACCTTATTTCCTGGATTAAGAGAGCTCCTTAGTCTTTGAACTTTCCTTGGTGAACCATTCTCCCACCCAACCCAATCCTGATACTGTAAATCCTGGTAATTGGGGGCAGGTTCTATAATAGTAAGACATGATGACTACTTGAGTTGGGAACCCAATTATGAGATTATGGGAGATGGCTCCATAGTTAATTTTCCCAGGCTCTGTTGTAATGAGGAAACTAGTACTTGCCCTCTTAAGTTATAAATTCAGCTGTTAGGAGGGGAGCAAGGGGTAAACCAATAGAACAAACTGTAATTAGAACAAGAACCTTCATATCAAATTATATATTGACTATGTGATTCATTAAATAGGTTCCTTGGACCTTGATTTGGACTCTGACCAGTGCCAGCAGCTCAGGACACCAGGCGAGTACAGTTTATTGTTTGCATTTCGATATTGATCTTTACTATATTCCATTGATTAGTCATTGGTTATGTGATTATTTTCTATTATAAATTGTTGAGTCGGGAATGAGAAGTACCAATGATGTGTGATCTGACCTTAGACCGTGTAGACCGTGTAGACCGTGTAGACCGTGTTGCATTTATTTCTTGTAGACCGTGTAGACAGTATTTTATTTACTTCTTGTAGACAGTGTAGACGGTGTTTTATTTATTGCAAAGTAGACAGTGTAGATCATGATTATTACTGTATTTAAACTGTGTAGATCGTGATTATTATTTGTAGACAGTATTTCTTTACTGCAATATTTTCTGTAGACCGTGTAACTGTAGACCGTGTAACTGTAGACCGTGTAACTGTAGACCGTGTAACTTTAGATCGTGTAGACCGTGTCGCATAATTGTCCCGAGACCGATCACATATCAAAGGTACTTCTAACAGTCGGGGAGAGTATTTTGTGTCTATTTACTTACTATTGGTTTTTATATTTCATGTTTATTTTCAAACCCATGATTGATGTCTAACCTTTGTTTATAGTCATCTTCTTTATTTGAAATTGCGTTCAGTGAATTGTGCTCGTTCCATTCCTGACTGAAAACCAACATTTTCAGGTTAGCCGAGGATCACTTAGTTTGGGGAGTGATGGTATACTTGCAGACGGGAAGCCTAGAGATTAGCTAGCTTGTGGAGTTGTAGCCATTCAAATTTTTGTACAAGTTTATATTTTTCAGCAAATGTAAACTTGTGATCTTGTAAATTAAATTAATTATGTGAATGAGCATTGTTTGTGATTTTGATCTTCATGGCCGTGACAGCGTACTACCGCCGACACTGCGGCGTAGGCTGGCTTGGACACGTCTCGTATCCGTTTAAAAAAAAAAGGGTGCGGGTTGTGACACCTGCGGAACTTACGAGCCTTCTGCCCCTCATCCTGGATCATATCGGGAGCAAACCTGCTAAGGCAAAAGAACTCAGCTGCATACTCGTCCACCGACGAGTTCCCCTGTACTAGACCCACGAACTGGCCCTCCAATGCTGTAAGAGCCACGTCCGGGAAGAACTTTTCCTTGAAGAGCCTCCGGAAGTTCTCCCATGTCAGCCCTCTCACCGACGCACGAGGATCCGTGCGGTACCATGTCAGCACAATGTCGAAGAATCGGCTGGCTGCGGCCGAAACCCAAAGCGCTCTAGGAAGCTCTGCCAGCTCCATGCTCCGCTGTACATCCTCTAGCCAGTCGTCTGCATAGAGGATGCCCTCCGTGCCTGTGAAGTCCCTGGAGCTCATCTTCTTGAAGTCCAATACTGTCCCCGGCCTGGACTGCTGCTGGTACGACTGCTGGCCAGTAGGGCCCTGCACCGTACCCGGTGCCACTCTCTCTACTGCTGCTAGGGCAAGCTGATACGAGTTCTCCATACTCTGCCTCAGCATCTCGATCTGTCGGTGTGACGCCTCCGACTGGCGCTGCGATGCCTCTGCCTGGGCCCGCTGTGTCTCCATCATCTGCTGAAGGAGAAGGAACATATGGTGCGTATCCGTCGGTACCGGTGGTGGTGGCAGCAGTATCTCCGGAACAACGGCCGTAACCCTCTGGGGTGGAGGTGGTAGACCTCCCTGCGCAACTGCCGGGGTCTCCGGAATAGTAGAATCACTGGGGGCAGTCTCGTGAACCTCCTCCTCTGCCTGATCAGATCTCTCAGGCAAACTACTCGATCCAGTGGCCTGCGGGTACGTCTTCGTCATCCTGGAGACGAATTGAAACAAAGAGGTCAATATGGCACATGAGTAGATTTATCAAGGAAGGACAGTTAAATTAATACAAGGGAAGTAATCATGATAATCAAAAGATCGGAAATTTCCTAGGTGTGATTGAGAAACTTCTATCATGTCCTAGGTCCTACGTCCTAATTGCAGGCTCGTAATTAGTACTCTAAGTCGAGAACCATTACGAGATCGCACTAACTGCGACACTGACCTGCATGGGCCACCACAAAAACGTGTCACGACCCGCACCCTGATTAGGGGCACGAGAACGTGGGTACGTCCAGCCTACGCCGCAGTGTCGGCGGTAGAACGCTGTATAGGTTATCTATAACTACTAACATCTAACAATAAGACATATAAACCTGTCATCTCCGCACGGAGGTATAACATAACATCTCAACTCTATATCTCAAACACAAGTCTAGGAAAGATAAAGATAGAACATGATATAGAATCAGACGAAAGAAAGAACTGAATATATATAGAGTTATCACACCACACAAGTAGATGTCCAACATAATAAGTACAAGATCTGAAATATAACTAAGTCACAACTAACAATCGGAACAATCCGATACAAAATGAAAACTATAAACACTAGACTAGACTAGGCACCCTCTACTGAGCTAGATGCTCCTCAGGCTCCTGAAGGTCACCCTCATGTGTCCCATAGAAGGTAGGACAGTCACCATCATCATCTGTAATATTTTCAACAGGTCCAGTCAGGACAGGAACGAGCACAATACATCTCACGCAGTTCATATCAGGTTGGGAAATGTAAAGCATGCATAGAGTAAGATACATGAACTGTAAAGAATATATGTAAAACGAGAGAGATTTGATAACTGGAAATATCTATATATATATGATAAGTAAGAACTGTAGGTAACCTGTGATTTAGAGCATGATATGGTTATATAAACGGGCTTAGGACATATACAAGATTTCACAAGATTTCACAAGAGTTTGTACAAGATGGGATTTTGATCACATAACCATTTCCTACTCACCCTCCCCAATCAATACACAACGATCCAGTCAAGTTACGTTACCTTGTACAAGAGATTTTTATCATGTTTGCTCGCGTGATCATGAGAGTACAAGATTGCACAAGAGTATACATGAAAGCGGTGTACATGAAATACAAGATGTTCGTGAAAAGCACATGACAACTGTATCTGATGCACCCCGAGGGAGATAACATCGCATGACAAGATCCATATAGTACCAATCCGTGATAATGACGTGACAGCATCATGTAAGGTATTCTAGAGCAAGAATATAAATCCTAACAAGTATGAAAAGATCAGAGAATGTACTCGCCTGTCACCCTGTATGACTGAGACTGATATGAATAGATGTCCGAACTGGTGTCACAGAGTCCTATTTAGAGTAAAATAGGTCACAACATATCCACAATGGTAAAAATAGAGTATACAATGCATACTACATGATTCTAGGTCAATCTGGTCAAAAGTCAACTCTTGGTCAACTTTCTAATCAAACTAGTCAAATACTATTCAACATGATCAATCTGGGTCAAGTCTAGGTCAAATTACGTCTACTAGTTAGGGTTTTAGTTAAACTAGCTAAACTAGTTGTTTTAGGTCATTCCTAGTCAATTCTAGGTTAACTAGGTCAACCTTGACCAAAGGTTGACTTTGGTCAACCCTTAGAAATCAAGGGTCAACAAGTTGGGTTTAGGGTCATTAGGGTTAGCCCCAAGCCATAGGCTAGTAATCCTAGGCCATAGGCCATAGTTATTGGTTTTCTATAGGCTAGCTGCTATAGGTTTTCATACAACCTATATTTAGAAGTCACAACTATATACATATATCTATATATATCTATATATATAGATATACACTACCTATCTACTTCCTATATACTAATATGGGATACATTATATATATATACAACCCATACTCACATATATACCTAATGTATATACATATATAGAAAGCTATAATATATACATATATATACATTCCATATATATATATATAAATATATATAACCCATATACCCTTAACTATATATACCAATATATAACTATATATAATATAACATATATATATATATATATATATATATATATATATATATATATATATATATATATATATATATATATATATATATATATATATAACATATATATATATAGAGGGAAATAGAGAGAGAGAGAGCAGTGAACAGTGAGAGAGAGTGGGAGATGACAGTCCAAGGGGGGGGACTGTTCTCAGTTTCCTGAGAACAGGAAACAGTTCCCCCAACCAACACACACACAGTCCATATATACATACCTATGTATATACTCACATAACAACCTACACACATAACCAAATACCCTGAAAACTCACCCACACTCACACATACATATATACAACATATATACATACTAAAATACACTATTACAAAGTATAATTTATGTCAAAATCGGGTTTGAAATCCATTTTACAAAAACTGGAAAATAACTCAAAACTGGAAACTGTGCACTGTTACTCGATAACTAGGTAAACCAAAATACATACACGAAACCGAGCTAAGGCTCGAATATCTAGGTTGGTAAAAGTGTCCCTAGGTGTCCTCTAGTGTCTAGGGTCCCTGATACTGCACCACGACACGACACAACGTGTCCAAACACAAAAGAACCTAATAGGGTAAATCCTGATACTGTGCAGTGTCACAGGCATCGTGCACGTGTTCACGTGTCTCGTGGACACACCACGAGACACGAATCGACTCGTGGTCACACACACGTGTAGCCCACACATAGGGCTACACGATGGACACTCTGTTATGTGTCCACGTGTCTCACAGTGTCGACACGAGAGCCGTATCAGTCGTGAAAACACGACTGATACGCGCGAGTTTCGACAGCGTCGTGCACGCTGTCACAAGCCTCGTGCTCGTGACACAGGACACGAAGCACCACGTGCTCGTGTCCACGTGTATGCCACATGAAGGGCTACACGATGGTGTCATCACGAGGCACCCAAGTGTCGTGTCCGTGCGACACGACACGCTCGAAGTTGCCCTCGCGCGCGTGTGCACTGACAGCCCGTGTCCAGTGCGAGTGAGTTTTCTCACTCGACACGACACGAGGCGACACCAAATTTTGGGGGCATCTTCGCAGACATGGCCCCCGTGTCCATGCCAAAAATCTCGTGTCCTAGTGCACTATGTAGTGAGAATGAAGGGGGTGGTAGCAGGGCATATTTACAGTGTAAAAGCATGTGTCCAGTGTGTTGTGTCCGAGAGCTTTGTGTCCAGTTTTGGACACGACACAAGCTCAAAATGTGCTCAGTGTATAGGGGTTAGGTTTAGCTAGGTCTAGGCTAGAATTTGGTTCAAAAACATTTGGAAAACAGTGTGTATTTTATACTATGACAGTGAGCAATTTACACTAAAATTCAATGATTTAACAAATAGGATACGTGTCCGATACGGACACCAAATCAATCCTAAATCCTACCAAACTTGTCACACAGTACCCTAGTACCTAGATGCATGCAAATATGAAGAGAAAATACAAAATTAACATGGTTTATGGACATTTACCTATTTGGTGAAAAATCAAGAAAACACCCAAGTAGGGGGGGTGTTCTTCCACTTGGTGATGCCCAAAGCCCTTCAATTTCCTTGATAGCAGGCCCTAACTAGTACCCTCTAGTGTAGGGGAGTCCAATGCAAGAAACTAGAGGTGATTTAGATCAAAATTGATCAAGTTATGGGTGTTTGAAGAAAAGGGATTTTTCTAGGTTTAATTTCATGTAAAATGATCATGAATTCATGTGAGGGGTTAATATAGGATGGTGTAGTGGTAGGGGGGGTACCCTATGGCCGGCCAAGACATGGGGGGGGGTGTCCTTGGGTTTCCTTCTAGGTTAAGGCAAAGACTTGGTGAAAAGGTTGAAGATATTTTGAGTGTTTGTAGCAAAATATCCTATAAAGTCATTCTAAGATATTTATACTACTTTAACCCTATGCAAATATCTATCCCCTTAGCATTCTAGGTTAGTGACTAATCTATGGATTAGGGTAGACTAGGTTAGGGGCTCTCATGATACTTAACCATGATTAAACAATAATAAAAACACATAATTCCAAATAATTTTAGATAAATCCTAGAAAATTACCAAAATACCTTTTTTTAGGCTAAAATCACTAATTTGGTGTTCTAAGCCTATGGCTAAGCTCTCATGGTCATGACAACTTCTAGGTTAGAGAAAACTAGGGTTTACACTAAGTTATACTAACCAAAATCACAAAGTCATAAGTCATGACTTAGCATGACTTTAGAAATGGTTTAACTACACTAATAATCACCAAAAATTATATCCTGACTAAAATACTATTAATTAATAATAAAAATAATAAATTTTCAAAAATCTCCAATTTTAGAAAACTGGGTGCTACAATCTCCCCCATATTGATAATTGACAAAATAATAATTGTATATTCAATATCCATACCTGGACACAGGTAACGACATAGCTCCTCCATAAACAATGCTGTGAATCTTGTTGACCTGTGAATTATCATAAGTATTATTGATCAACACTTTATAGACTTAAGATTTATTAAGATCTACTTGCAACCATTATCTAGTTCTGGATCCTCTCCTAAGTTCCAGAATACTTCATCATATCTAGCCTTATATTTGAGCTATAAATATTTTGTTATTATTGTCCAATGATGTTTTGTAGCACATGAGAATACATGTAATTGATATATCATACTTCTCATGTCTTTAGCTACTATGGGTTGAACTTTTATGTTGAGATTTTTCATTTCTAGATAATACACTTTCATAATGGTTATAATTTTGCACTCTCTAGATCAATCTATTATTTCATTATCTTGGGTTAATCTCAATATTTTTGGCAAAGAGATTTGCTTTATTGTGTTTTCATGAACATCTCTTTTGTCCTTTACTTGATGAGAGTCTAATTCATTTACTTGCTATCTTATACTCTTATCCCTGCTTAACAAAGAGTATATAAATCATTTTGATCATTCAAGATGTATTACCCTTATTGTGAACTCTATGCTTAAGCATGTATTTTTTAGTGTTAGTGACTTAAGATTTAATGAGCACATTTATCATGTTAATGACCTATCTCATTAATCTTAATTAGTTATGTAGCTAGCTGGCTTATTTGCGATGTACTATTAAGCTACATAATTTTTGTTCACTTTCACTCATCTAGCTATCTTCTTGAATTTCAATCTATATGTGATATGCTAGTTTACAAAAACAAGATTTATGAATTTTCTTGATGTGATTTGTATTCTATTTTAGATACATATGTTTGGTCTCTAAAATTAGTTTGACAATTTTTTATTGAGGTTTGTGATTCATCGTTTTAGCCTCCTTCCATACTATTTATTGACAAGCATCTTTTAAACTTCTCTCATCTTTTGTAGTCATGATTTTATCATATTATCAGATTACATCTCTTTAGATTAAATCTATAATAATTTAAATGAGATTGATTTTTTCTCTCCATATTTTTTTTATCGATTTGTAAGATTGTATTATAAATATGGATTTGGGATTTTCTCTTGATGAGATTCGTTGGATCATGTTTACTTTTATTGATAAATGATCCTAATGGTTGACTAGTCCTATATTATCTAATTATGCGGTTATCAAGTTAATTTATTACTTTACTTTGACTACTCATGGATTATCACATATGCTCTTTGCTATTTGAACTTCATTGGTTTCTCATTTAGTATTAGCAAGGTTGGATTATTACCCGTTGATGGGTACATATGTGGTAAAACATACATAGTCCTTGTAAAGCAATAAATTGATCAATTAGATAATCATGGACATGTTATTGAGATTTATTTTTGAGCTATATTTTGACTTTCATCATGATTGATTTAATTGACTTTATTCATGATGATATTTTTCTTTAGTTTTATTTTTTTATCTTTTGAGCTATATTGTGATTCTCATCATGATTGTTTTTAATGGACCTTATTTTTTTCATGATGATCTTTTTCTCAAAAGGTAACATGCATTGATCTATCATATTTAAATATGAGATTCTTCTATATAGGCTAATGTATGTCATCTTTTGATTATATGTGCTTAATTAAGATATTATTTTGATCGTTCATCTTTAGTCACTATTTAGTGGATATCTCTTCTAAAGATGACATTATTCGTTTTATGACGTTTTTATAGCATTATATGCATTGAGCAAGGGGGAGAAATCAATACTTGATTTATCCCTAGATCTTGAAGTTATCATTTTTTTTGCTATAAGTGCTTTGGAACTAGATACGCATATTTTAAGGGGGAGCAAATAAATTGGTTCAATTCATTTATACCCTTTAATATGTCGTATACGTAGTTTATCATTGACCTATTTTTTTATTATTATTAGGATACTGATATTTTGTGAAAGGTTTATGAGAGTATATGCAATTGTTTTCATCATATTATCTCTCTTTTATATGGGTCATCTTGTTAATATTTACTTTTGTATTTCATCTTGATGACTATTGTGCTTTCTTTGATTTGGCTTTCTTTGTATGTTTAATTTGGCTTTCCTTGTTGAGGACTTACCCAAAATTTATGATTTTATCTATATTGGTAATAGTTTGAGGGGGAGCATTCAAGTCGACTGAATTTCTCTTTCTCAAACATTTTTCTCCGTTACCTTCATGTTTATCTAAAGGGTATTCATATAGCATGACAAGGTAATTGAGTTCAAATACATGAATTTTGGATAAGCAAATAGATTTGTAAATAATGAGATTATTTTTTTTATTGATCATTCGTTTATTTTGTTCCACTATTTATCTGTGGACAATTGTGACTATCATAGTTTCATTGATCAATGTTTCAAGTTTATATATTTCAATTGATATCAAGTTTGTCTATTTCAATATCATCTATTGGCATCTTTCTTCTTTGATATCTATTATTTGTAATTATCTAATCCCTATGGTTTTTGACTGAAATTTTTTATTTCATAATTCTCTTCCAAAACTAGAGCAATATTTCATATCATACTATGTTTTTGGATGTCTTTCTTGGATTTCATGTTGGTAAACTATCTATTGATTATTTTCAAATTCTTTTAAGTTTTACCAACTATTTTGTGTTTTGACAAAGCTATTTTCTGTTTGGCACTCTACATTTGGTATGTAGTTTTTATACTTGTCTTTACACACTTCTTCCATTGTTCCTCATTTAGTATATCTTGATCATGATCGTCTATGCCTTCCTCCTTATGCTTGAGTTTGGTTTATCACTTATTACGGGGGAGCTTATTTTTTTTGATCATGTCAAAGGGGGAGAGATAAGTTTAAGTTTAGCACAAAATATTATAGCAATATGTGTTTATTAGTGATACATGCATCTATCGTATCTATCTTAAACTTAATCGATTTGCCATAATCAAAAAGGGGGAGATTGTTGGCCCAATGATTACATCGTATTTTTGAATATGGCTAATAAGTTAAGTTTAACATAATGATGTCACTAATATTCATATACTCACTATCATGTTGCTACTTAAACTTAACATTGTCCTAATTGTCCTATATTATATTGCTATACTTGTATCGTACTGCAACATATTTTGCTGGCCTAACATGTATTTGTAGACATACAGTAAGCATGATCAAACATGATCAAACAGGACATAGGCAATGAAGAATTAATGATGGATAAAGACGGCGTCATACAAAAAAAGATTTCTCCGAACCGCCTAGCGACCTATCTGGGGCCTCGCATCGGGGGTTCCGCTGCCCGGTCAGCGGACAGGGTTCGAGGGGGGCAGCGCCCCCCGTCAGGGGTTCGGGGGCGAAGCCCCCGAAAGGTATTCAGATTTCCAGATCTGCTTATCTTTGGACGACTGCTGTCAGGAAAAAAGACGTCTTCAGGGCTGCTCAAATATCAGAAGAAATGCGTCATCAAAAGGCTCTTGGTTTTCCTACTTGTTCCAAGTCTGTAATCTTCAATTTATTGAGTCTAGGAGAATGTGTACGTTGAGTCGCACTGAGTCATCTCAACCCCTAGACATATCTCTCCAAGCTCTACCATACAAACAAACTAATTCCAGAACCAAGCCAAGCTCCACAAATCCCAAAAGCACATATAAACCAAACAGAATATACACATATCTCCCCCTTTTGGCATTTAGCAATATGAGATGTATAATAACTGGCAAACACACCAAAAGAGAAGAAACTGCATATAAACTAAGATAATACCCAAGAATCATAGTAACATAGAAACTGATAAAAGAACTACCAAGTCTCAAAAGCATAAACCATAATGAGTCTACAAACCAAGTACATAAAAGTAACTAAAGCAGAATGTAGAAAGCATAATCTAAGATCTCCAGTAGCAGCTCAAATAACAGTCCAAAACCATCAACGAGCACGAGAGGGCCCGGCGTCGTCCGAAGGATCAGTAAAGGAGCGACGTGGGTCCACAAAAGCTGCATCAGGATCCATGTAGCGACGAACCCAAGGGTCATCAATACGAAAGCCCTCACGATCGGGATCTCGCTCCATAGGAATGGGCATGGAAGGATGGCGAGACATGGAATACCGGATGTCATGCAGCGAGTTGCTGATAGCACTCATCTGCAATGTGGTCCGATAGTCCAACTGAGTCCATCGATCGTCCTCCAAAGTGAAACGATCTCGAAGCATGGCCTGAAGTGACTCAAGAGTGGCCGGAGGAGGAGGAGGATCCTGTCCGAGAGGAGGGGCATCCGGCTCATCCTCAGAATGCTCAGACACGACCGGGGAGCCAACGGCCGCATGAAGCCTCCTTGTCTTGGAGAGAAAGGCAGGGGTAGGTAAGAATGGACACTCATCAAGAGGTACATGAAACGCACAAAAGATCATAGGAAGGTATAAGGCATAAACCAAAGATCTTGGCTTCTTCCTACAGTTGATCATCCAATCCATCATTGTGCGTAGGAGGTTAAAGGGAACATGGAAGTGGAGATGGTACAAAGCTAAAATCTCAAAATAGGTAACTTTATCGGTAGAACCCGCTTCGGATAGAATGGTGTTGAAAATGATCCGATGAAGCTCATAGAAATAAGGATTGAGGTACTTTGCCAAGAGCTTACGAGACGTGTGTTAGGGCTACACAGGTCGTCCTTGAAACTCTCCAGAGAAATCCCTTCGGGAAAGATAAAGGATCTAGCTTCAACAAGCTTTTCCCAAGAATTAGGCTCAATAAGGTCAAGATATTCGGCTAATTCAAAATCATCAAATGAGATATCAATACCCGCAACACGTGAATAGATGCGAGTATCATCATGAGTCAAATTGCAATAAAACATTTTTATGGCACTACGATAAATGATCGAATTAGAAGTAACGAGTTCATCAAGACAAAGGTCATTAAAGAGTGCATCATACTGTAAAAAAATTATGAAGTTTATGGGGTGTCCCGCAAACACCGGACGTGTCCGAAAATCGCTAAACCATTCATTGGATGCGTCTAGTGATATAAAGATTCGGTCGTCGAAAGTGTTTGGATCACGTGGACGTGGAGGATTGAACAACGGATGGGTTTATTGTTCAATTGCCGGTGCAACGGGTGGTGCAACGGGCGGCTCAACGGGAGGAGGAGCATTCGACGAGGACGCCCTCGGTCCGAAGTCTCTTCCCACGGTTAAGCAATCGTGGAGCCATAACACAATAGATAGATAATAAAGAAATCTGAGATATAGAAAAGAAAGGAATTATACCTCAAGATATTGAAGGATTATGAAAGAGAATTGAAAACCAAGCCTTCTCCTTGAGTTTGGGAAGAATGGAGCCCAATAGAGGAGAAACTAGGGTTAGGGTTTTGAGAGTGTTGAGTAGGAGAAGTAGAAAAGGTGGTAAGAAGGAAGGAGAGGGAAGAGAAACCGAAATAAAGGGGAGGGTTTCTCTTGGTCGGGTCAAATTATGACCATTGGATCAACAATTGGATCAACGGCTGAGCCTGTTCCCTGTTCTGGAACAGGCAGGCCGAATTCGGCCCGAACTCTGGTAAGGGCAGAGTTCGGCCCGAATTCTGGATCCTGGGGACAGAACAGGAATCAGGCTGAGTTGAGTAAAAAATGGTTAAGTGAAGATAAAAACCAATATACTACAAAAGTTTAAGTACAAAAAGGATCCAATAAGTAAATTGATGAGTAGCAGATAGTGATTTCAAAGCAGTAATATGAAGTTTGAAAAATTAGTATTTCAGCAAGTGATAAATAAAAAATGAACCGTGTAATAAACAAGGAATTATATTATAATTCAATATTTTAAATCTGCCATGGGTTAGCTGCAGGGGCCGGATCCCAGCTAGCGGTAGTCCTGAGGACTAGTGCACCGTGTCGCTTAGGCTTTTACGCCTTGTTGTCAGAAGGACCCTTTCGGCTTGTACCCATAGCAAGTTCATCATAAGAGAATCACAATATATTCGATATTTACGCAGGTTTTTTTAATTTATAACAGCTTCATCTAAAATTCCAAGTTCACGACAAAGAAAATTGAAGCGCTCTTCGGATAATGGTTTGGTGAAGAAGTCTGCTAACTGATGATCAGTGTCAATAAATTCTAAGTTAATCGTACCATTTTGTTGATGATCACGCAAAAAGTGGTGTCGTATCTCAATGTGCTTCGTGCGTGAGTGACAAATGGGGTTCTTAGTCAAGTTTATAGCACTAGTGTTGTCACAAAAGATTGGAATATGCATGAAAGATAAATTATAGTCTTCAAGGGTTTGCTTCATCCACAGAATTTGTGCACAACAACGCCCAGCTGCTATGTATTCAGCTTTTGTTGTAGATAGTGCGACAGAATTCTGCTTCTTGCTAAACCAAGAGACTAAAGCCTTTCCTAATAAATGATACGTACCGCTCGTACTTTTATGGTCGACCTTGCATCCAGCAAAATCAGCATCAGAGTAACTAATGAGGTCAAAAGATGTTGACTTGGGATACCATAGGCCCACTGTAACCGTACCCTTAAGGTATCGAAAGATACGCTTAACTGTGGTCATGTGTGATTCCTTAGGATTTGCTTGATATCTAGCACACAGGCAAATACTAAATATTATATCAGGATGACTAGCAGTAAGATAGAGTAGACTGCCTATCATACCTCGATACTTACGTTGATCTACGGGTTTGCCGCTATCATCTGGTTCAAGTTTGGTTGAAGTAGCCATAGGAGTGCTGATTGGTTTGATGTTATCAAGGTCGAATTTCTTCAGCATGTCCTTTGTATACTTTGATTGACAGATGAATGTTCCATTTGACATTTGTTTGACTTGCAGTCCAAGAAAGTAGTTGAGCTCCCCCATCATGCTCATCTCAAACTCGGTCTGCATACACTTGGCAAAATCTTGACAAAGGGTTTCATCAGTAGAACCAAAAATAATATCATCTACATATATTGTACTAAAGAATAGTGTCTTTGAAAGATTTTATGAAAAGTGTAGTATCAATTTTTCCTTTTGAAAAACCTTTCTCAAGCAAGAAGTGTAATGCCCCGCTCCGCACGGTGCATTATGCTGAGTCGTTGACTCGAAGAGTAGCATTGACCCGATTGCGTATCGATACGAATCGATACGAAAGTGTTAAGTTGTCCCGAGCAACGCATCGAACTAAGTCGATGCGAAGAGTTGCCTTGTCCCGAAGAATGCATCGAGTGAATCGATGCGAAGCACCGCGTTGCCCGAAGGATGAGTGCGTTGAATCGGCTCGAAGATTCTAAGAAATCGAATCGACCAAGGCGCAAGTCCGAATCGATGAAAGTATTGATTTTAGTTGGTTTCGTGTGCAGGCTATACGTTGACGCGAAAATATTAGAGGTCGATCTTCGGCAATATTTAGTAAGGGGTCCGCGGAACCAAATCGACGCCTTACGACGGGCTGAGACTTGGGCACGCTAAGGCAAATCGGACGTATGATTCAAAGAAGCACGAAGTGCTCGAATGGCTAAGTCAGGAGAGTGGCCGTGCAACAAAGTTAGAGAATCGAGCCGCATCGGCTCGGCGAAACGACGAAGACAAATTGATTCAAGGTGGGAGGATTGACTCTTTTTACTCCTTCATTCGATAAGTCAAATATATCATTGTATGCTAAGTTAACCTATCGACGCCACGGGCGTGGTCTGATCGGAGATAATCATAGTGTGTGTCGAACACTAAGTTAGTACAATTGAAATGAAACGTGCATCAAATGCACAAGTCGCTACGCAATATTGGATATCGCTAAGGCGAGCGCCTCGGTGCGCAAGCCGCAATAATATGGCATAACTGTACTCGGCGAGTGCCTTAGTGCAAACCATACCGTGCCTTCGCGCACGAGTTAGAACGGCTAGAACATTGAAAGACAATAGGCGAGCGCCCTAGCGCGTGAGCTACAGACATTGAATGCTAAGTCATAGAACATCGAAAATACGATCGAAACGTGCCTGCATGCACGAGATAAAAAAGATGGCTTCGTTACGAAGGAATACAGTTGTGGCATGAATGTGACGGAACTGTCGGATATGACATAATGTCTCGAAAGGTGTTCGGGACCTTCGGGTCGTTCGGTTGGCGAACATTGAGTTGAGGCATAATGCCATTGAACATTGAAACGAAGTACGAAACGTAAGTTAACGAAGGAAATACGAGATGGATAATGCGGCATGGTGCCCTTCGAAATGTTTGCGGCCTTCGGGCGTTCGTCGAGAACATTCGGGCGTTGTGCCAATTGAAATAGTGGTAAGCGAACTTGCTTGGTTGTATGAAAGATAAGATACGTTGCATGATCATGGACAGCTTGTGCACAAACTCGTTTTCCTCGAAACGGTATCCGGGGCATCGGAACCGATTCGTCCTAGGGGGAAAAATTCATCGTGCTTCGGCGCGAGGCATGCGGGACCTTCAGTAAGGCTTGCAACCTAGGCTGAAAGGGTAGCGTCGCATGCCGAGGCATGCGGGACCTTCAGTAAGGCTTGCAACCTAGGCTGAAAGGGTAGC
Organism: Iris pallida; assembly: GCA_029216955.1. Taxonomy (NCBI): domain Eukaryota; kingdom Viridiplantae; phylum Streptophyta; class Magnoliopsida; order Asparagales; family Iridaceae; genus Iris; species Iris pallida. The sequence goes on along the minus strand of JANAVB010018993.1, from coordinate 22,274,985 downwards.
GTCGTATGCCAACTTCGATTAAGTCCCTAGTGGTGCGTAGCACCAATAACCGCATATAGATCCTGCCTAGAGATGCACATATAACATGACAGGGAAGGAATAGGGCGTATTCACCTTGCGTCAGTCCAAGGGACGCAAGGGCGAGTGCGTCGACTTGGTAAGCCACGAATCAAACATGAGAATGCTTGCTTGCCTATTCAATTCGATAACATGCTTGCTATGATAACATGCTTTACACTTTCAAAGATGCCATGAAATTGACCCTAAGGAGAACATAGCAAGATCATAAGCTAAGTTGCATGATTCAACATAAATATTAAAATGTCGGGTTGGAAAGATGATCTTTGCTTCAGTACATGCGAAGACAAACGTACTGATCCCCCACCAGCTTTATGCAGGGTACAGGGAATGGATTGCTCGCGGCGAAGCGTTGCTTGAACGCGTTAAGGCTTGGAATGCCGAAGCGCATTGAAGCGTGCGATCGTATTGACGCTCGGACTACGCAGCTGGATTGATGCGGCTGAGATATAGAAGGCATGATGTATGGAACGGTAAAATCCTTTGTGGGCAAGAGAGAACCTGAGTGTTGTAGCCAATCTAGCATATATGTTAGGCTATCGAAAGCCTTTGTAATCTCAGTTTCGAATATCAATAAAGAGAATTATTTTGTATACTCTGTTTTCCCATCGTTGTAAATATTGAATCAAAGGATAACCATTTGAGAACTTGTCATCTTGCCTTGAACGAGCGCAACTCCAGGCTCGTGTGGCATCACGCCCCCTGCGAGGACGATGATTCGGGTGATTCCGGGTCGGGACGTGACAAATTGGTATCAGAGCTCTAGGCTCAATTTCCTCTGGACGCTTGCTTCATTTCAATTCCAAAACGTTGCCCACCACCAATCGAAATCACTCTTGACTCTACTCGATGCCGCACTGGATGTTCCATACAATAAGTCTAATACAAACCATGTAATTTTGCCGCGTGTTGTTTGGAAATTACATGGTATCGTTGGAAAAGTCGGGAAAGGTTTGTTGCTGCAAGTGCAACAAGTTGCGAGATATGAATTCGAGGAATTGTTACCGTGGATGCAACATGTCGTAAATCGTAATTCGAGATACGTTGGTTGCATCGGTACAATGAAAGTCGTGGAATGTTGCTGCAGCAATTGCCACGCGTTGATTGTAAATGATGCGTTGGAAAGAAAATGAAAGTTGATATTGAATGTGTTAAACGGATTCACATATCGATTCGAATGTGCGTTGCGATGAAAAGCGATAAGTCAATATCGAATGTGTTGAACGGATTGAGCATTGACTTTGAATGTCGGAAATAAATCGTTGCACGATATGCAATGCGTATTGAAAGTAAAATATTGCACGTGGTGCAACGTATGTCGAAAGTAAAATATTGCACGTGGTGCAACGCGTATCAAAGTAATGCTGCACGAAGTGCAACGGATATCGAGAATGAATTTTGTACAAGATGCAACGGAAGAAAAATAAAAGTTATAAATCGAGAAACGGAATCGGTTCAGTTGCGCACCGAACTTGTGTGGCAAATGAATGCATTGGCCGAGTTGCGTCAGATTCTGACTAATCAGAGTTACGGTTGTGATCAAGCATGATCATGCGGAAATGAGTCGGAAGAGATCGTTGGTTTGTAAGGAGTATGTTGCGACAGAAGTAACTTGATTTCGGGTGGTATATGGCATACCACCGATGCAATGAATAGCTCGATTCCGAGTGGTATATGCAATACCACTTGTGCGATAAATTGCATCGACGTTTTGTGAGAATTGCGGAAGGTTTGTCCGCAACGGAGGGATAGCACCGAGACTCGATTGAGAATTTGTACGACGGCATGTTGATGCAAGTGTTCTTCGATGATCGGTTAGAACGGTAAGGCGGGACTTATATCATTGAATGATACGTCGATTGAAAATTTATGTGTCGGTCGAATGACGGGAACTAGTAAAACGATTATGCCTTGAGGCAACAATCGGATCGACGGGATAGGAAATTCGAAACGTTGAAATCGAACCGTACGACTTGCGAGCTCGATAAAAATGTTGGGCGAGGCGAATCGAATCGCACGACTTGCGATCTCGATAGGAATGTTCGGCTAGGCGAATCGAATCGCACGAATTGCGATTTCGATAAAATGTGGGGCGATGCGAATTGTAATCGAATCGCACGATATGCGACTTCGGTGAAGAGTTGGTTGACGGGAGTAATCGTGCCTAAGAAATAGTTGGTTACGTTACGGCGAAACTCATTTGAGTACGACTGAAAACACGCAAAACTTAGAGGGCGAGATCGTATGACTTGAGGGTTCGATGTTGGATAATCGGTAACTCAGTTACGCGATCGAAGTATAGCGGGATGCGGCAAATCGGAGAACGAGTCGATGCGTATGGAAAAGTTTGTTGCGAACTTGGATGTATGCGATGAGCTAAGTTGACGTTGAAACGGATTCAAGTTGACCCTTACGTTATCAAAATGGATACGGCGTATCGAGATCGATACGTAAGGAAACGTAAACGATGTGAGAATACAAAATAGAGTGTGCCTCGCACTATAAAATTTTGTAAGTGACGATACGAGAATGAACGAACTTGGTTGATCATAAATTTTGTGATTGATCAGGGCGAGACTATAAGTCATCGACGATTTCTCGATGCTATAGCATCTCGTGTCGACCGCGAAATAAGATAGACTCGAAATCCATGCGAGTAGACGCGTCGTGAATAGCAGAATCATCGACGGTAGTGCATGAATTTATTCAGAGGATAGTTGTGCTAAGATTGCGCCGATAGAAATGGTTTTGTTCGAAAATTTGGATAGTCGCATAGAATCGTCAAATGTGATTTGGCTCCGAAATAAGATATAGCATGGTTCGTAGTACACTGTCCTTCGGTGATGATCCACAATTATCGAGCGTAGCTTCGGGGCAGCTGACCCTAGAAGACTTGACCGCCAAATCAAATTGAATGCTGCAGACCGTAAGACGACCCAAGCGATATCGCATATGAGATTGTACCGATAACAAATAAACACGGTGCATGTGGACGATAAGTCTAGGCGATCGAGAATTGTTGGAACAACTTTCGATTGAGAATGATATAGTTAGATTTGAGTATTCGTCGGATGAATACTTGAATGATTATGTTGGTCGACGATAGAACTTGAAATTCACCAACGAACTTGGTGATTCGGATAGGCGATTGCGAGAAACGTGCTATGCACGAGAGAGAACGATAAGGGAATGACTTATTGTCGTTAGATTCGGATTCACCTTGCAATTGAGCTTGCGTGAATCAAAATTATGTTCAAAGTTGCGAGACGATAAATTGGGAATTTGGCTAGTGAATTCCTACTCGTTAGAAATCGAACGTAAGGCGCATCGTAAAGACCTTCGTGTCAAGGTGATCGTTGTCTTGAGCACCGTTGCCTTGATGTAAACTTTTGAGTCGAATAGATTGTGGCCCTTGTGCAATGTCAATTTAAACTTACGTCGGGAGAAGCTGAGCACGGTGTCTAGGTAAGTCACCTAGCGGACGTAGTCCTGAACGTTGATGCTTTTGCAAGTCAACAAAAGAGAACCATGTCGAGATAGGATACGAAGTGAAACATCAGAAATCGTTGGATAGTGACGCCGAACGCAAGGCGCGTTGTGATCGGATGCGCGACGGCTTGACGCGACGCGTAGAATTGATAGTTCCGATGAAACATACAAAATGAGAAATGCGATTCTTAAATCGCATCGTGTGCCTCGACTTATGTTGGACGATCGCGTATGTATCAATATGCATGTGCGCTAGAATTGCGAGAACAAGTAATAGAGCCAAGTCCGATCGAGAATACGAGATGGCGAGTAATTGAAAATAAGAAGTTACATGTTTGCGTTGTTCCGATATCTTACAACTAAGCTTGGCTGAAATGCGTATATTGGTGGGACGCCTAAAATATGTGTATGATTCCAAACTAAGTTGTACGATCCAAACGATGGTGAGACGAGATCGTGGAACGATCTAATGAAACCCTTGGAAATTTAGTATTGGTTTCGGTTCGGGACGAACCTTTTTGAGTGGTATATTCTGTAATGCCCCGCTCCGCACGGTGCATTATGCTGGTCGTTGACTCGAAGAGTAGCGTTGACCCGATTGCGTATCGATGCGAATCGATACGAAAGTGTTAAGTTGTCCCGAGCAACGCATCGAACTAAGTCGATGCGAAGAGTTGCCTTATCCCGAAGAATGCATCGAATGAATCGATGCGAAGCCGCGTTGCCCCGAAGGATGAGTGCGTTGAATCGGCTCGAAGATTCTAAAAATCGAATCGACCAAGGCGCATATCCGAATCGATGAAAGTATTGATTTTAGTTGGTTTCGTGTGCAGGCTATACGTTGACGCAAAATATTAGAGGTCGATCTTCGGCAATATTTAGTAAGGGGTCCGCGGAACCAAATCGACGCCTTGCGACGGGCTGAGACTTGGGCACGCTAAGGCAAATCGGACGTTGATTCAAAGAAGCACGAAGTGCTCGAATGGCTAAGTCAGGAGAGTGGCTGTGCAACAAAGTTAGGGAATCGAGCCGCATCGGCTCGGCGAAACGACGAAGGCAAATCGATTCAAGGTGGGAGGATTGACTTCTTTTTACTCCTTCATTCGATAAGTCAAATATATCATTGTATGCTAAGTTAACCTATCGACGCCACGGGCGTGGTCCGATCGGAGATAATCATAGTGTGTGTCGAACACTAAGTTAGTACAATTGAAATGAAACGTGCATCAAATGCACAAGTCGCTACGGAAATTGGATATCGCTAAGGGAGCGCCTCGGTGCGCAAGCCGCAATAACATAGGATAACTGTACTCGGCGAGTGCCTTAGTGCACAAACCATACCGTGCCTTCGCGCACGAGTTAGAACGGCTAGAACATTGAAAGACAATAGGCGAGCGCCCTAGCGCGCGAGCCACGGACATTGAATGCTAAGTCATAGAACATCGAAAATACGATCGAAACGTGCCTGCATGCACGAGATAATAAAAAGATGGCTTCGTTGCGAAGGAATACAGTTGTGGCATAAATGTGCAGAACTGTCGGATATGACATAATGACTCGAAAGGTGTTCAGGACCGTCGGGTCGTTCGGTTGGCGAACATTGAGTTGAGGCATAATGCCATTGAACATTGAAACGAAGTACGAAATGTAAGTTAACGAAGGAAATACGAGATGGATAATACGGCATGGTGCCCTTCGAAATGTTCGACCTTCGGGCGTTCGTCGAGAACATTCGGGCGTTGTGCCAATTGAAATAGTGATAAGCGAACTTGCTTGGTTGTATGAAAGATAAGATACGTTGTAGTCATGGACAGCTTGTGCACAAGCTCGTTTTCCTCGAAACGGTATCCGGGGCATCGGAACCGATTCGTCCTAGGGGAAAAATTCATCGTGCTTCGGCGCGAGGCATGGGGACCTTCAGTAAGGCTTGCAACCTAGGCTGAAAGGGTAGCGTCGCATGCCGAGGCATGCGGGACCTTCAGTAAGGCTTGCAACCTAGGTGAAAGGGTAGCGTCGCATGCCAACTTCGATTAAGTCCCTAGTGGTGCGTAGCACCAATGACCGCATATAGATCCTGCCTAGAGATGCACATATAACATGACAGGGAAGGAATGGGGCATATTCACCTTGCGTCAGTGCAAGGACGCAAGGGCGAGTGCGTCGACTTGGTAAGCCACGAATCAAACACGAAATGCTTGCTTGCCTGTTCAATTCGATAACATGCTTGCTATGATAACATGCTTTACGCTTTCAAAGATGCCATGAAATTGACCTTAAGGAGAACATAGCAAGATCATAAGCTAAGTTGCATGATTCAACATAAATATTAAAATGTCGGGTTGAAAAGATGATCTTTACTTCAGTACATGCGAGGACGAACGTACTGATCCCCCACCAGCTTCATGCAGGGTACAGGGAATGGATTGCTCGGCGAAGCGTTGCTTGAACGCGTTAAGGCTTGGAATTCCGAAGCGCATTGAAGCGTGCGATCGCATTGATTGGACTACGCAGCTGGATTGATGCGGCCGAGATATAGAAGGCATGATGTATGAACGGTAAAATCCTTTGTGGGCAAGAGAGAACCTGAGTGTTGTAGCCAATCTGGCATATATGTTAGGCTATCGAAAGCCTTTGTAATCTCAGTTTCGAATATCAATAAAGAGAATTATTTCGTATACTCTTTCCATCGTTGTAAATATCGAATCAAAAGATAACCATTTGAGAACTTGTCATCTTGCCTTGCACGAGCGCAACTCCAGGCTCGTGCGGCATCACGCCCCCTGCGAGGACGATGATTCGGGTGATTCCGGGTCGGAGCGTGACAAGAAGTTGCTTAGCCGTTCATACCAAGCTCTAGGGGCTTGTTTGAGGCCATACATCGCTTTCTTTAGCTTGAACACGTGGTCGAGAAATTTGTGATTTTCAAATCCAGGGGGTTGTTTTACATAAACTTTCTCCTTAATAAAACCATTCAAGAAAGCACTTTTAACATCCATTTGAAATAATTTGAAATTTTGAAAATTTGCAAATACACAAAGCATCCGAATGGATTCTAATCTAGCAACAGGAGCATACGTCTCATCGTAGTCGATACCTTCCTCTTGGTTGTATCCTTGGGCTACTAGACGAGCTTTGTTGCGTGTGACTGAACCATCTTCATTCACTTTGTTTCTAAAAACCCATTTAGTACCAATAATCGAGTGATTAGCCGGTCTAGGAACGAGTTCCCATACTTGGCTCCTCTCGAATTGGTTGAGTTCCTCTCGCATAGCAGAAATCCAAAATTCATCATTGAAACTTCTGAAATGTTTTTAGGCTCAATTTGTGAAATAAAGGCAGTGCTAGCAATAGAGTCTCTTAATGATGATCTAGTAGTTACTCCTCGTGAAACCTCACGATTACCAAATTTTTGGATGTGATGGCTTGAAAGAGAATTTCTTAGGCAAGCTTTCCAGAGAATTTGTTTCGGTTGTGGTGTTCATTGGAGTAGACGTTGATGGCTCAACATCATCATCAAGAGTAGCTGCTGCACTGTTATCTTCATCAAAAGTCACATTGGTAGACTCTTCCACAATTAATGAGCGTTTGTTAAAAACTCTATATTCCTTACTCTTGGCAGCATAGCCAAGAAAAATACCATCGTCAGCTTTGGCATCAAATTTGCCTAAGTTGTCTTTGGTGTTAAGGATAAAACATCTACATCCAAAAACTCTAAAATAAGAAATATTTGGAGTTCTTCCAAACCAAAGCTCATAGGGTGTTTTCTTCGTAATAGGACGAATAAGCACCCTATTTAAAATATGGCATGCTGTACTGACAGCTTCAGCCCAAAAGTATTTCGGATGTGAAAACTTGTTCAACATGCTCTAGCCATATCGTCAAGAGTCTATTCTTTGCTCCACAACACCATTTTGTTGAGGAGTTCTTGGACAAGAAAACTCATGATTAAAATCATTGGAATCACAAAACTTTTCAAAATCAGAATTTTCGAATTCGCCTCCATGATCACTTCGGATTCGAGTAATCATGTAGCCTTTTTCGTTTTGAACTTTCTTGACAAAAATTTTAAAAACTGAAATAGCATCACTTTTATAAGTAAGAAAGAAAACCCAAGTAAATCTTGAAAAGTCATCAACAATAACAAAGGCATAGAGTTTTCCACCAAGACTGGCTACTCTACTAGGGCCAAATAAATCCATATGGAGTAGTTGCAAGGGTCTAGTAGTGCTTACAGAGTTTATGGAATGAAAAGATGACTTGGTTGCCTTATTCAACTCACATTCGGCACATACGGTGTCCTTTTTGAATGTGATGTCGGGCAAGCCTCTAACTAGCTTCTTGGTCGATAGCCTGGATATAGTATCCATGTTGGGATGACCAAGACGCTGGTGCCATAGTAACCGTTCATCTTTATGAGCAAATAGGCATCTACCTGCATTGTTAGTATTTGCAGACAAATAGAAAATATAAATATTATCCTCTCTTACCCCTTCAAAAGCAATGTCTCCCGTTGACCTATCATAAATAAGGCATTTGTTTTGTCCAAAGTTAATGTCATAACCATGGTCAGCAAGATGACTAATGCTGAGCAGGTTACTTTAACTCGGTCACTAGGCAGACATCCTTTATTATGGAGAGGGAGGATAACCAATATTACCATTACCTATAATATAACCTTTAAGGTTGTTGCCGAAGGATACGTATCCTTCTCTCTTCATCGATAGTGATGCGAAAAGATTTGCGTCTCCCATCATATGCCGCGAGCATCCACTATCGAGAATCCACTTACTCTTAGTTGAGGAGGGAAGGTCCACCTACATCAAGAGTAGATGTGACCTTTGGTACCCAAGTTCTTGAGGGTCCAAAAGTTAGTTTTTGGAAACCATGCATATATCTTTCTATCTACTAATCTTCTAATTCTACATTGTGGTGATATGTGTCCATGTAAACCACAATAAGTACATATAGCATTCCTATTTACATTAGGAGCATGCTGATGATGTCTATAATGAGAAGAAGTATGATGATTAGCATGGTGATGATGACTATGCATAGAGTGATGTGGAGTGGCATGGTGATATTGTCTATGTGGAACATCAGAGTAATATGGAGTAGCATGGTGATAATGTCTATGTGGAGCAGTATGGTGATGATGCCTATATGTAGAATGATGTTGATTGTGTCTTTGTGCAACATTTGATGCTTGTATCTATGTGTAGCATGATGATTGTGTATCATATGGAGTTATTTCTACGTGTATGTGGTTTGTGTGTTTATGGAAGTGTGTGTACATGAAAGCATGGTTACGTGTTGTAGGTGGATGACGTGGAAGACTAGTATGAGAAATTTACTTTGTGTGTTTCATGTGATTGGGTTTGAGGTTGAACAACCTGTTTTCCCAATTTAGTCTCTAATCTCTTAGAGACAGCCTGCAGTTCAGTAACCTTAGCATTTAAACCATATATCTTAGTCATAGAAATCTTGTGTCTACTCTTTTCTTAGCAAGCATCGTGTTGAGTGTTGTGATTTCTTGTGTTTGTTGCTCAATACGTGCTTCGGCATCATGAAGGCTTAGTTTAAGCTTAGATACCTCATCTGTGACTTCCGTGGGTGAAGTATCTCTAATGTTATCAAGCAATAAAGAAAGTCTTTGAATTTGACTTATGACTTTTGATTTTGTCCTGGCATGTTTATATTTACCAATGATCTTTTTGTGATCATCGAGTAAATCGGTGAAAGCATCGCCAAGTTCATCAAAAGAGAAGTCATCAAGAGTTTCGTTTGATACCTTGTCGGACGTCGCCATTAGGCACACATTAGCCGTATCTTGAGGAGAGTCCTTTTCTTCCTCGGAGTCACTAGCGACGCTTTCATGCCAAATGCTTGTGTTGGCATATTTCTTTGAGGAGGTCTTCTTGTATGGCTTCTCATAGCGGTTGCCTTTCTTCAAGAATGGACAGTCTTTTCGGACGTGTCCAGTCTTCTTGCAACCGTAGCAGGTTGGCTCTTCTTCGCCATCTTCTTGTGGTTCCTTCTTTCTTTGATTGAAGCGGAGGAATTTCTTGAAGTTGCGGACCATAAGAGCTTGATCATCATCTTCTGAGTTGTCGTCATCCGTCTCTTCGGGTTCAGCCCTCCGTCGGTGAGCTTTGAGTGCGATCTCCTTAGCCTTAGGAGCAGGCTCTTCGAAGTCCTTGAGGTCAAGCTCATGAGTCATTAGCTTTCCCATCAAAGTCTCCATGGACATGGTTGTGAGATCATTTCCTTCTATGATGGCTGTCATTAGGGTTCCAAATTTTTGGTAGCCCCCTAAGTAGCTTGCGAATCTTCTCGTGATTTGAATATTGCTTGCCGAGTGAAGACAGGGGGTTGATGATCGAGGAATCTTGTGAACATTTGCGTGATCGTCTCGTTTGGCTTCATCTTGAAAGCCTCGTATTCTTGAGTGAGACGGCTTATCTTAGATTCCTTGACTTGGGTGGTTCCTTCATGCGTCACTTCTAGGAGTTTCCATACTTCGTGAGATGTGGTCATGTAGATACCCTGTTGAACTCATTCCTGTCTATAGCACAGAATAAAGCATTAATAGCTCTCGCGTCTAGACTTGCCTGTTTCTTCTCCTCGTCAGAATACTTGTCATGTGATTTCTCAACAAGATCACCGTTGACAACTATTCTGGCGGGCTTTTTGTAACCGTCAGTGACGATAGTCCACAGGTCAAAGTCTAGCGACTTGAGATAAAAGCTCATCCTTGTTTTCCAATACGTAGTAGTTAGTTCCATCAAATAGGGGAGGCCTATGAGTGGACTGTCCTTCACCGTGATTGGAAATCAAGGATTGTGTGGTTGCCATGGATCAGCTCTAGGATGTAAGTCCTTGTAAAGAGAACAGAGCTCTGATACCAATTGAAGAACAGATGGCAACTCTAGAGGGGGGTGAATAGAGTTTATAGAGAAAATATCCAATTAAAAAAAAAACTCTATCACAAACAAAACTAATCAGAGTAAATGCGGAATTTAAAGTGAGAAGCAAGAGAGCATACGCAAACACAGCCGATTTTAACCTGGTTTCCCTCGTGGAGGACTAGTCCAGGCCTGAGAACTCTAGCTCAGGATTAAATCCAATATTTATGAAATAGTAGTTACAACCCGTGCCTTTACTTCAGAAGAGCACGTCAACTTCTTACAGAGGATCGCAGTGGCGATGCTTGGACTTTTCCAAGCGACTTCTTGAACTCTTGCACAAGATTCCTAACTGAGAGATGCTGAGAACTCGAGACTTAGAAAACTTGTGGCTAGTAGATGAGAAGGGTATGGCTTATATTGAGCTTAAGAGAGAGAAAAGAAGATTGGATGGTTTGAAATGAGAGAATTCTAGGCCTATTTATAGGTTTTTATCAGGCAGAATTCGGCCAGAATTCTGGTAGGAATTTCAAAAATTTGGCCGTTGGACAACTAGAACCAGCCAACCCTAAAAATTAGGGTGCTGATTTTTAGGAGACAGAGTTCGGCCCGAACTCTGTGTGGAGGCAGAGTTCGGCCCGAACTCTGTCTCCAGAGCACAGAACTGGTCCAAGGGTGAAATGGGCTAAGTTTGGATGTGGAGCATTATAGGCTTTGGATAGGTTGTGGGTTGAGTCTCAAGAGCCCAGCATAACTCAGCTTACAAAATTTCTAACTCAATAAAATGTAAAAGTACAGACGCAAAAATGACTTGTATATACACATGAGCTGTCGTCTGAGCTGTCGTCTGGCTTGAGCAGAATATAGTCGTCGTGTGTCTAATTGAATTATCACAAGTATTATTTAGTCAACGTTATCAATATTTGGTTGACTGTGACTTTGTGTCAACAAACGATAGCTATGTTAAGCCGGTTGGTGACTTGCGATAGGTTACATCGAGACAATTATGTTGTTACGATATGTTTGTCCTCAACGGACGGAGTAGCACCAAGACTTGGGGAGTGACTCGATAGAAGTCCGCAAGTATGCCTTGAGAATTAAGTTGGGCGATTATGCGTGAAGTCGTGCCTATGGATGATACGTCGAACGAGGATTCGTTAAGTATAAGTCGAACGATAAGTTGAGCATAGCGAAAGAAATGTTACGTTGAGGAAAGTCGACCCGGTCGAATGCACGTGAGTTAGTACGAAGAGTTGTTCGGAACGTATTGAGTAGGTACGAAGAAATCGTACGAACGAAATTTGGGTCAGTGCGATGAATCGGTAGCACGATTGGAAGTGCGAGTTAGGGATATGAGAATAATATGTAAATTGGAAATTGTGTTGCAATTTTGGTAGTGAGTTACAACGGAAAAAATCTTGATAAGTGCAAGACTTGATTCGTATTCGAGTTCGGATAATGGCAATGATTGCAACGGATTTGAGCTTATGAGAAAGGAAGATGTTCAATCAGTTATGCATATCGACGATGGTATTGAGGCGTATCAAAGACGATATGCAATAACTCAGGGATACTCTGATCGAATGAACGAAAATTATGTTGAGCATTGTTGTTGGATGAATAAGATGCAAGTTAAGTTATGAAATTTGGATGATAACGGTAGGAGTGCTTCGGAGAATTGAGAGTGGATGAATATTGCTTGGATGAAAAAAAGTGTCTGGATTGCTTGGGATCACCACTATGTTGACATTCTTGTCTTGAGCGAGCGCAACACCAGCCTCGCACATGCGTCACGTCAAATTAGAACGATCATTCCGCGTGAGCTGGTATGGTAATTCATCCAGTGGGGATGATCGAACTTGCGAGACGTGACAAATTTGATATGGACTTGTGGTTTGATGCGAAAGTCGTTCGAGGATGGTTTTGATGAGTATGGAATGTGTCGGACTGTGATTATGGATAGGTAAACTCGAACCTGAGGCGAGTAGATGTCGTACGATTAGCAAGATAGTCGACGGTAATGATGAGTGATTCGAGTAGTAACGGCGCACAAGCGCATGAGTCATTCGAGTAGCAACGGCACATCAGTTGCGCAGGGATGGATAAATTATGGATGGGTATGTTGGATTGGGTAAAGTCCCATAGGAATTGTCGGAAATGATTTGGCTCCGCAATAGGATATAGCATGGTTCGTTGTAACTGTCCCTCATTGATGATCTTCAATTATCGAGCGTAGTTCGGGGCAGATGACCCTAGAAGACTTGACCGTCAAATCAAATGAATGTTGAAGTCCCATAGGATGACCCTAAAGAAGTCGCGTAAGAAGGATAAGGAATGAGGTAGCATATTGAGGATAAGTCTAAGCGAGTGAGTATCGTGTCTCGAAAGTTAGCGAGTACTGAATCGATATGGTCAAGAAAAGTTATGTTGGATCGAATAGATGTTGAGGAACGTGCTTAGCGTAATGATACGGTAAGGCGATTGCAAGATTTTTGCAATGCGCGAGAGCGACGGATAGTAGAACGACCCTAAGAGTTGTGTCGTAGATCGATTTGAGTAACGGTTAGGCTATGTGTATTGAGCGCACGATTTATGTTATGAAACGAATTAGTCGGATTGATTCGAGAATTGAGTAAAGGATTCGTACTTGGTCGAGAATCGGAGATAGGCGCATCGTAAGAGACCTTGGGTCGAAAAGATTGTTGTCTTTGAGCATCGTAGACTCAAGTAGACCTCTTGTGTCGGGAGAGATTAAGCGTGATGTCTGGATAAGTTACCTAGCGGGGGTAGCCCCAGACGCGATGCGTAGACAGTTCGAGAATGTGGTCGTGTTGGAAAAGTTGTGTGCGAGACTTAGTATGGATGGTAGTCAAAGAAAATGGAGACATGTGGACTTAGTCCATGTCATTAAGGCCAAGCGTTATGAATGATTGGATGAAAGACTTGAGTTATGCGAGAGATAGGAAACGGTTGGACGAGTAGGCATTGCGGAGAATTGTTGCGATCGGATGCGCAACGGCTTAATGCAATGCATGTGTTAGGTGGCCGACGAGAAATTTATGAGATCGAAGTTATGGTTGAATTAAGTTATGTGCAAGATGTTGGAAGATGATCGCATGTTATGGGATGATGCATACGAAGAGTATTTTGGGAATAAGCGCTAAGATATGACTAAGTCGAGCACGGACCGATGGATGCTTGAGGATTTAAGTTGAGCTTGTTAGTTGTCCCGACATCCTACAACTGAATTGGCTGAAATGTATATATTGGTGGGACGCCTAAAATATGTGTATGATCCAAACTAAGTTGTATGATTCCAACGATAGTAGTACGAGATCGTGAAACGATCTAATGAGGCACTTGGATTAAGTGTTGGTTTCGGTTCGAGGATGAACCTGATTTGAGTGGTATATTATGTAATGCCCCGCTCCGCTCGGTGCATTATGATGAGTCGTTGACTCGAAGAGTTGCGTTGACCCGATAAAGTATCGATGCGAATCGATGCGAGAGTTACGTTGGCCAAAGGTAAGCTTTGAGTCGGTTGAAATCTATGAATCGAATCGATGCAAAGGATAAGTTCGTTGAGCAAGTGCTAATGTTGGTCGATCTGGTGTGCAGGCTATGCCTTTATGCTGGATTACGGATCGTAGTATGGGCGCGATAGGCCAAATCAACCGAGTAGTTCAAAGGAATGGCTAAGTCCGGGAGTTAGCTATGCGATCGAGTTATGGAAGCGAAATGCTTCAATCGGCAAGACGTATCGGCTTAAGGTGGGCGGGTTCTTGACTCTCTCTCCCTATTCCTTCACGTCTAATAAAATGTATTATGGTATGCGTAAGATGTTATCGAGTTAGCGAGCATGGCTCGGCGATGGATTACGGGTCTAAGTATGCGTTGAACACTAAGGTAGAATATTGAACAATCGAACAATTGAAGCGACGTGCATCAAGTGTACGAGTCGCGGTAGGGCAATAATGGTAGAATATTGAAAGACGATATTGAGATGTGCATCATGTGCACGGCTCCGAGAACACTGAACACTAGACGTAGAACATTGAATACGGCGCTGAGCGTACCCTCGGGCACTTATGTTACGAAAAGACTAAGTAATACGGAATTTTGCTATGAGTATAACTTACGAATGGTACGCGTTGAATATGAGTACGAGATGACTAAGCCGTTGGTGTCGTGCATCAATATGGATGTGTTGGGGCATAACGCCGACGGAGCTCCCCATATGAATGGTGGATTATGTTTATGGCACGGGAAACCGTTTATGGCACGGGAAACCGTTTATGGAACGAGACTATGTTTATGCAACGGAGGATTTGGTTGGATTGTTATGTGTGTTTGCTATGGCGCGTATTGCATGGTCAATGGACTCGGATGGCCCGTGTACGGGTACGGCTTCCCTCGAACGATTATGCCGGGGCGTCGGGACCGTTCGGCCTAAGAGGGAATTATGTGTGGTATTTATGGTGCACAACATTCGAACGGATTGCGACCGTCCAGTGCTGTGATAAGCTATGATATCCGTAAGTTTGGGATCCTTCGGATAGGACTAGCAACCCGTATCGAAGCGATTGTAGGCTTACACATATGAGATGCCAAGTCCATTACGGTGCGAAACACCGTGACCTTCATATAGATAGGGCCGGTGGGCTGAGATGAGAGCTGGGTGCAGGCGCAGGGCCTGCCACCCATTATGCATATGTTTACGTTTATGATTGGTTGGTTGCGCGAATCGTATGATCGCTTATGTATTCTAACCATGGCAGGCTAGGCAAAGGGAATGGTGATGAGCACGAATCACTATGTTTATGTTTCTGATTATGTCTAACTGTATCTGGTAGGAACACGGTATGGGACACATTTATGATAATGTGCTATGTTTAAGTGTTGCCATGAAATCGATCCTAAGGCTAAATAGAAAGATCACAATTTAAGATGCATGTTTCACTAAATGGATTAAGTGTTTGGTATGGGTACGAGCGGGTCTTGATCAGTGTGAAGCGAGGACGAAAGCACTAATCCCCCACTAGTTTATGTGCAGGTCAGGTTATGACCGGCTCGGGGCGGAGCTTGGCTTGGACGTGCGAGGTATGGAGTCCTTGGCGTTCAAGAGGAGTTTCCGCATAGGCGTTCGGACTTGCGACATGGAGTTCGGCCGAAGACTACTTGGGGCTATAAAGAGGCATAATATATGGAACAATGTAATCCTTTGTGAGCTAGAGAGATCATGAGCGTTGTAGCCAATTGGCATAATATGTTGGGCTATTCAGAGCCTTTGTAACCTTCAGTTCATTATGAATAAAAGAGATTCTTGTGTATTCTTTGTTTCCTTCCGCTGCTTATGTTACGAATTTGAGATAATCACTATGTGAACTGTTATCTTGCCTTGCACGAGCGCAACTCCAGGCGTGCGGCATCACGTCCCAGCGAGGACGATGATTCGGGTAAAATTAGCGAGGACGAGCGATTTCCGAATCGGGGC
>JANAVB010018993.1:22241775-22259009 GCA_029216955.1 Iris pallida | reverse complement strand
ATTCCTTCACGTCTAATAAAATGTATTATGGTATGCGTAAGATGTTATCGAGTTAGCGAGCATGGCTCGGCGATGGATTACGGGTCTAAGTATGCGTTGAACACTAAGGTAGAATATTGAACAATCGAACAATTGAAGCGACGTGCATCAAGTATACGAGTCGCGGTAGAGCAATGATGGTAGAATATTGAAAGACGATATTGAGATGTACATCATGTGCACGGCTCCGAGAACACTGAACACTAGGCGTAGAACATTGAATACGGCGCTGAGCGTGCCCTCGGGCACTTATGTTACGAAAAGACTAAGTAATACAGAATTTTGCTATGAGTATAACTTACGAATGGTACGCGTTGAATATGAGTACGAGATGACTAAGCCGTTGGACGTCGTGCATCAATATGGATGTGTTGGGGCATAACGCCGACGGAGCTCCCCATATGAATGGTGGATTATGTTTATGGCACGGGAAACCGTTTATGGCACGGGAAACCGTTTATGGAACGAGACTATGTTTATGCAACGGAGGATTTGGTTGGATTGTTATGTGTGTTTGCTATGGCGCATATTGCATGGTCAATGGACTCGGATGGCCCGTGCACGGGTACGGCTTCCCTCGAACGGTTACGTCGGGGCGTCGGGACCGTTCGGCCTAAGAGGGAATTATGTGTGGTATTTATGGTGCACAACATTCGGACGGATTGCGACCGTCCAGTGCTGTGATAAGCTATGATATCCGTAAGTTTGGGATCCTTCGGATACTGGGTTAGCAACCCGTATCGAAGCGATTGTAGGCTTACACATATGAGATGCCAAGTCCATTACGGTGCGAAACACCGTGACCTTCATATAGATAGGGCCGGTGGGCTGAGATGAGAGCTGGGTGCAGGCGCAGGGCCTGCCACCCATTATGCATATGTTTACGTTTATGATTGGTTGGTTGCGCGAATCGTATGATCGCTTATGTATTCTAACCATGGCAGGCTAGGCAAAGGGAATTGTCACTCCCCGTTCCCGGAATGCGTATTCTAATACGTATATTGCCTGAAAGTATTTATTTAGTATTTATCATGTAGTATCCTGTATTTAAATTCCTATAACTTCATGTTAATTAATTATTTGTATTTTATTTTCTGCACTTTATTTTTCTGCAATTCTATTATCTGCTCTTTAAATTTTCATGTTAATTAATTAGCTGCTCTTTAATTTTTATGTTAATTTATTTCCTGCAATTTTATTTCTGTAATTATATTTCTGCAATTTTATTTCCTGTACTTTAATTCCTGCTTTAGTTTTACTTTCGGGTTAGCCTTGTTGGACCCGTGCAACCCGACCCATAGAACCCGGCCCAACTCCCACCTACCACCATCTTTCTATTTAAAGCTTCCATTTCTTTCTCTCTCCTCATTACTTCATTCTCACCATTACTTCTTCTTCTTCCTCTCATTACTTCTCCACCTAACCGGCAACAGCAGTAGGCAAGTGCAAACTTGCTTCTCAATCACCCATTTTTATGGTTCATTTCCCTTTCTCTCATGATCCTGAGAGAGATTAGTTCTTAGCATTTTTGATTTCGACGGCTGGTTTTCTCTAGATCTAAGTTATAGTATTTCGGCTGTTCATGGGTTCTTGGACCACCAATATTAGCGTGTATTTCTGGCACTGGAACAAGGCTCCATAGGACTTGGAGTTTGAGAGATGTTTCACGCACACGTTCTTACGTGCTCGCGTAAACATCAGCCCAGTCACGCACACGTTCTTACGTGTCTGCGTGTATTTTCAGTCACGCACACGTCTTTACGTGTCTTCGTGTATTTTTAGTCACGCTCGTATTCTTACATGTTAGCGTGTATTTTTAGTCACGCTCGTATTTGCGTGCGTGAATTATTTGTCACGCTCGTGTTGTCTGCGTGTATTTGAGTCACGCTCCTGTCCCTGAGCTTGCGTGCGTGACTTTTCACGATCACATTGTGCGTGACTTTTGGCGTGCGTGACTTTTCACCCTCACGCTGCGCGTGCGTGCGTGAATTATTTGTCACGCTCATACGCTCACGCTTGCCAGCGTGTATCACTTTTCACGCTCACTATTCACGCCCATTTTTCGCACTCACCCCAGCTAGACTTAGCGTGACTTGTTGGTCTTAAGCACAGACTTCTTTCGTGACTTTTGGCCTTAGCATAGATTTGTTGGCGTGACTTCTTGACCTGGGTGTTTTAATTGTCTTATAATTATTCATTTAATGATGGCATGATAATTCTTCTATTATATCCTTACGCCTTTTTGCATTAACTTGATAAAATCATAATATGTTAATATTGTCAAATAACGATTGTTATGAGGAACATGCTTTGTGTCATGATTGATCCACGGATACCCAGTATGACTGGAACTTGACCTTGAGAGTTGTAGACTCGACCCATGTATTACTAAATGACTTTCATGCCTTGTCACCATTGATAATGATTGTGACATAGACTAAATATTGATCATGCGTTCCTAGTTGGAACTAAGAGACTGGATAGTCGTCTTATTGAATGAAATGAATGAGACACGTTCATGTTATAAACTATTGCAATCGACTGGCTGATCCCGAAATATTGACATACATGCACATGCAGGCTTCAATCTATTTATTTATTTATTTATTTATTTTCTACAAAAGAAGCATGTGTACTTTATGGTCAAGGCATGATTACCGTGGTTAGATTTGATTGTTGCATTACGCTATGTAAGACCTGCAACCTAACCGCACTGGTATCGTTGTAGAGTTGTGCATATCGTACCCCGTACGAAAGTACTCATTTGAATGACCATGATCCACGGCATGGGACTTCACTCAACGTAGAGACCATTAAGTTAAATAAAATAATGATGGCATGGAGAGAATGGATTCCCGAGTTCTTACATGGCAGCCCCCTTGGGACTATTAAGTGCCCGACGGGCCGGCTGGTTCCCACAGATACTGTAGATCTGTCACACGGGCAGGAAACGATATCTAATTATATTATTGTACATGCTATAACGGCGGGCGTCCCGCTGGGACTCGTCTAACTACATGATTGGCGCAATTGATTGATTGGATAGGCTAGCCTTGCTTGCACATAGTAAGAACTGAGGAATCCCTAATTGTATAATTCCAGGATAAATAGGGACTCATAATAGCAAGCCGTAGAATTTGATTGGCCGTTCAAGATGATTTGTTTGTGTACTGTACTACTCTGTTACCTAACTGGGATGATCAGAATGTCAGGACATGACGGACCAACTTCTGTCTTTGTTTGGTTGGGAGGTTGGTTCGAAGTGTCGTGATGTGATGTGAATCCTAGTAGCAAGCAGAGATCTATTATTATATTCTTTTACTTACTGGTGTATGTCCTTCATATCGTCCTTCCTTGTGGTACTTGCTATTAGAGGTCTAACCTCTCTGGTTTTGCATGGCCAGATTTAGAGCCGGTTCCCGAGGATCCAGCATACTTCTACCTCCAAGATGGTCAATACTAGAGGCATGATTGCAGGAGGACTCGAGTGGGTTCCTTACTTCACCGTTCGTTTTGTTATTTACCTTTATACTTAGCCGTTTGGCACCGACATGTTAGTCGGATTGTCTTGTACTTACTTTTACATGATTGTAATTAAGTAAGACTGCAGCTGATAACAATTGTGTACACTTGTTATATCATCTGGCTATATTTTTTTAAAGCCAGATCTCAAGAACATTTTGACTGAGCGTTTGGGACGCCTTACTGCTTTACCTTACATGTTCTATATTTCTGTTTCTTGTTTGAATGATTGAGACAATAGATGTGTAATGACCATAGTAAGACTTTTATGTAGTATGCAACCCCTCGTCTGGTTAGACAGCATTGATCGTATTATACGGTATTCATCTACCCGTAATACGTAGCTGGCTGAGTCACTCCCCCGCTCTCCAGTATTCTGGTTCTGGGGCGTGACAAGGTTTTAGTGGTGGCCCATGCAGGTCTGATTTCAGACTTGTGGGGTGTTTTGATTTATAGGATGTCTCAATCACACATGTTTCTCCTTGATCTCCTGATTCGTTATTCTCAACTCTTGCTTGACATTTCGATACCCTTTGACTTCATTGATCCTTCATGTCCGGTCGTTTGATTGTTCTCTTGTCCCTTTTCTTAGGGGCACCTCGTCCGCACCTGTCAGAGCTGGACAACCGCAGGAGCAACATGGACCACCTGACCCTATTGGTCAGCAACAAGGGCCAGTACTAACTCAAGAGGCTACCCAGGAAGAAGTGATAGTGGAACCAGCGGCTGGATCGCAGTATCCGGATGTTCCACCACCACCGACAGTTCTACCTACCCAAGTGGACACACCAGCCCTTCTGGAGATCATGAGAGGAATGATGGCTACTCAGCAACATCAGATGTTGGCCCAGCAGCGCATGCACACTCAGCTACAAGAGCAGAATGTGTTGCTTAACCAAGGATTACAGACGGCTTTGGAAAGAGGAGTGAGGGCTGATTCAGGAGCATCAGCCAGGTTTTGCAAGTACAACCCCCACCGTTTCGAGGGCACGGAGGATGCCATCTCAGCAGATGCATGGCTTAAGGATATTGAGGCTATTCTGACCGCAGCTAAGGTGCCGGCAGCGGAACGTGTGGATCTAGTGAAGTTGTTACTTCAGGATCTCGCACGTGATTGGTGGGAATCAGAGGAAGTGGGCATCAGACGTCCTGTGGCTTGGGACGATTTTACAGCAAGATTCAAGACCAAGTACTATGGAGTTGTGGCGCAGTTTGAACTACAACAGAAGTTTATCAGCCTCAAGCAGGCTGGCAAGACTGTAGATGCTTATGCAGCAGAATTCTGCAGATTGAGTAGATTCGCCCCAGAGATGGTAGCAACAGAGCGCCAGAGGGCTATGAGGTTTCAGCAAGGGTTTCATCTTGAACTCTTGCAATTGATAGAGGGGCACAATTACCAAACTTTTGACGAAGTATTGACGGCGACTCGAAGGCATGAGATCACCATACAGAGGCTTGCAGTAAGGACTGGGGGTCAGAAGAGATCCCACAGTCAGATTGAAGGAGGAGGGGGAGCAGCGCCCCGAGCAACAGCACCATCCACTGGGATTCGTATCCACGATGTGGCGATACGAGGACCAGCACCACCCAGGCAGCAGCAGCAACAGCAACAGAGGAAGAAACAGCAACCCCCGACGGGATGCACTTATTGTAGGAAGATGGGACACACTAGAGATGTGTGTCGGACATTGAATGGACTGTGTCTGATATGTGGAAATCCAGATCATCGGGTTACCACATGTCCCATAAATTCGAGAGCAGGAGGACCAGGGCAGCAGTTTCCTGCTCTGCCAGCACCAGGGGCAGGCCAGTATCGAGGACCAGCGGTGGCAGTTAGGCCATTGGCACAGCGTCCGTTAGTACCGCAGGCTCAGATGTTTCGGCAGCAGGGACCGTCGATACAGCAACACCAGCATAGACCACCCCAGCACCATCAAGGAAGGGGCCAGCAGCAGCACCAGGCTAGGCCGCAATATGGGAACCAGCAAGGAGGTCGAGGGCAGGCATTCACTTTGTCCTTGGAAGAGGCATTGGCATCGAAAGATGTTGTGGCAGGTAACATTCTCGTCGCCTCATATCCCGCAGTAGCATTATTTGATTCGGGAGCATCCCATTCATTTATATCTGCACAATTTGCGACACGACTAGGAATGGAGTTCGAGGCATTGCCAGGGAGGTTGAATATACTCACTGGTAATGGACTCGTAGGAGTTAGTAGAGTTATTCTAGCGTGTAGCGTTGTAGTTTGCGGGCATTCCTTACCCGCCCGGTTGATAGAATTTCCTGTTGGAAATTTCGACGTTATCTTAGGCATGGACTGGCTGAAAGACAGTCATGCGACAATAGATTGTCGTAGTGGAAGTGTGTCTTTTGATATTCCAGGCATGGAGAGGTTCACCTTGGTCAGGTCAGAGGCAACTCAGCAAGAGCAGGGAGTAGTAACGGCAATGGAGGAAGTTCAGATCCCGAAGGTAGTTAAAGAATTTCTAGACGTATTTCCTGAAGAGCTTTCAGGTCTGCCACCGGTTAGAGATATTGAGTTCAGCATAGAATTGGTACCAGAAACTGAACCGATATCAGATCGAGTTTACAGAATGGCGGATTCAGAGCAGGCCAAGATATATCAGTATATAGAGGAACTGAAGGAGAAGAAGTTCATCCAAGCTAGCGTATCACCATGGGCAGCACCAGTGGTACTTGTGGGAAAGAAGGATGGGTCATCCAGATTATGCATTGACTACAGGAAGCTTAACGCGACAACAGTGAAGAACAAGTACCCATTACCCAGGATCGACGACTTATTTGATCAGTTGAGCAAGGCTAGAGTTTTCTCCAAGATAGATCTTCGTTCAGGGTACCATCAGGTGAGGGTTCGGAAGGAGGATATTCCCAAGACAGCATTTAGGTCGAAGTATGGACATTACGAGTTCTTAGTAATGCCGTTTGGTTTGACCAATGCTCCAGCAATATTCATGGATTTGATGAACCGCATCTTTATGCCATACTTAGACCAGTTTGTCGTTGTGTTTCTTGACGACATACTCGTGTACTCTGCTGGTGAAGAGGAGCATGAAGACCACCTCAGGAAAGTGTTGCAGATTCTGAGAGAGAACCAGTTGTATGCCAAGCTCAGTAAGTGTGAGTTCTGGACGGATCATATTTCATTTTTGGGTCATATCATATCAGGAGCTGGAGTAGCAGTAGATCCCAAGAAGGTAGAAGCAGTAGAGAGTTGGCCAGTACCCAAGACCGTAGCAGATGTACGGAGTTTCTTGGGATTGGCAGGATATTACAGAAGGTTAGTGTCAGATTTTGCAAGGCTTTCAGCGCCCATGACCCGCTTGACCCGGAAGGATGTGCCATTTGTTTGGTCGACAGAATGTCAGACATCATTCGAGACTTTGAAGCAGAAGTTGATATCAGCACCTATTCTTACATTGCCAGTTGGACCCGGAGATTTTACAGTATATTGCGATGCGTCAGGTAAAGGACTTGGATGTGTCCTTATGCAACATGGGAAGGTGATAGCATATGCATCTAGGCAGCTTCGGGACCATGAGAAGAATTACCCAACTCATGATTTGGAGTTAGCAGCAGTAGTGTTTGCTCTGAAGTTATGGAGGCATTACTTATATGGTGACCGAGTGGAGATGTACACAGATCATAAAAGTCTGAAGTACATCTTTACTCAGAAGGAGCTGAACATGAGGCAGAGAAGATGGTTGGAATTGATCAAAGATTATGACGTAGAGCTTCAGTATCATCCAGGCAAGGCTAATGTAGTAGCAGACGCTCTTAGCAAGAGAGGCGGCGTATTTATGTTGACAACGCAGAAGCATATCTTAGAAGGCCTTCAGGAGATGGGCATCGAAGTTATATTTCCTAGTGATGTAGGAGTTCTAACTAGTCTACAAGTTCAATCTGACTTGGTAGATAGGATCAAGGCGGCTCAGGCACAAGATCCAAGGATTCAGAAGCTTAGGGCAGAATGTGAGTCAGGACTCGGAAAGGAGATGCAAATTCATGAAGATGGTACGCTTAGGTTCGGATCGCATTTATGTGTGCCTAGTGGAGATATCAGACAGGAGATTATGGCAAAAGCTCACAGTTCTCAGTATTCTATTCACCCTGGGGGGACCAAGATGTACCAAGATATCAAGCAGCATTTCTGGTGGAACGGAATGAAGAGGGAGATAGCTAGATTCGTTTCCCGTTGCTTGGTATGTCAGCAAGTGAAGGCAGAACAGCAGAGGCCAGCTGGGTTATTACAACCGCTTCCTATTCCGGAATGGAAGTGGGAACACATCACAATAGACTTTGTGACCGGTTTACCGAGATCACCAAGTGGTAAGGATGCTATTTGGGTAATAGTAGACCGGCTTACGAAGGTAGCACACTTTCTTCCTTTCAGAGTAGGGCAATCTACAGAAAAGTTGGCAAGTTGTATATGCAACAGATAGTCAGGCAGCATGGAGTCCCTGTCAGTATTGTATCGGATCGAGATACCCGCTTTACATCACACTTCTGGAAGAGCTTACATCATAGTCTGGGTACCAAGTTAAGGTTTAGCACGGCTTACCATCCGCAGACGGATGGGCAATCAGAAAGAACGATTCAGACCTTAGAAGACATGTTGCGAGCTTGCACTCTGGATTTTGGAGGGGCTTGGGAGAGTCACCTGCACTTGGTCGAGTTCTCATACAACAATAGTTATCAGGCCAGTATCCAGATGGCGCCATTCGAAGCATTATATGGTAAGAAGTGCAGGTCACCGCTAGCATGGGACGATATTGGAGAGAGGAAGATGTTAGGCCCAGAAATGATTGTTCAGACGGTTGAAGTAGTTAAAGGAATTAGAGAGCGACTTCGAGTTGCGCAGGATCGGCATCGTCATTGGGCGGACCAGCATCGTAGGCCGTTAGAATTCTCTGTTGGGGACCACGTATTCTTGCGGATCTCACCTACTCGTGGGGTCATTAGATTTGGCGTTCGCAGGAAATTGAGTCCGCGGTACGTGGGCCCATTTGTTATCCTTGATCGGATAGGCGATGTTGCTTATCGTTTATCACTCCCACCTTCGTTACGAGAGGTGCATGACGTGTTTCATGTATCTCAATTACGTAGGTATGTATCGGACCCAAGCCATGTCCTCGATCATTCTGAGCTGGTTGTTGGTACCAACCTGTCTTACGAGGAGCAGTCTGTGTCCATTTTGGACCGAAGAGAGAAGATACTCAAGAACCGAACAATTAGTCTTGTCCGTGTTACTTGGGGTCATCACTCATTGGGAGAGTCAACGTAGGAACGTGAGGATGATATCCGATCACGGTATCCACACCTGTTTGACTCACAAGGTATATCTTTTTCTGAGTACCTTGATTGTCTTGATTCCTCATGCTTAACCCCTTATGGGTAGAATTGCTAGATAACGTAGATTGTTAAATATGGATATGTTACTTGCTATGGACATTGTAAAATGATTGCTTTATTAAATTGCTTGTACTTAGATTAGTTTAGCCCCGATGTTTCCATCTTGCTTGAATTTGAAATTCCGAGGACGGAATTTTTTTCAAGGAGGGTAGAGATGTCACTCCTCGTTCCCGGAATGCGTATTCTAATACGTATATTGCCTGAATATATTTATTTAGTATTTATCATGTAGTATCCTGTATTTAAATTCCTATAACTTCATGTTAATTAATTATTTGCATTTTATTTTCTGCACTTTATTTTTCTGCAATTCTATTATCTGCTCTTTAAATTTTCATGTTAATTAATTAGCTGCTCTTTAATTTTTATGTTAATTTATTTCCTGCAATTTTATTTCTGTAATTATATTTCTGCAATTTTATTTCTTGCATTTTAATTCCTGCTTTAGTTTTACTTTCGGGTTAGCCTTGTTGGACCCGTGCAACCCGACCCATAGAACCCGGCCCAACTCCCACCTACCACCATCTTCCTATTTAAAGCTTCCATCTCTTTCTCTCTCCTCATTACTTCATTCTCACCATTACTTCTTCTTCTTCCTCTAATTACTTCTCCACCTAACCGGCAGCAGCAGTAGGCAAGTGCAAACTTGCTTCTCAATCACCCATTTTTATGGTTCATTTCCCTTCCTCTCATGATCCTGAGAGAGATTAGTTCTTAGCATTTTTGATTTCGACGGCTGGTTTTCTCTAGATCTAAGTTATAGTATTTTGGCTGTTCATGGGTTCTTGGACCACCAATATTAGCGTGTATTTCTGGCACTGGAACAAGGCTCCATAGGACTTGGAGTTTGGGAGATGTTTCACGCACACGTTCTTACGTGCTCGCGTAAACATCAGCCCAGTCACGCACACGTTCTTACGTGTCTGCGTGTATTTTCAGTCACGCACACGTCTTTACGTGTCTGCGTGTATTTTTAGTCACGCTCGTGTTCTTACATGTTAGCGTGTATTTTTAGTCACGCTCGCATTTGCGTGCGTGAATTATTTGTCACGCTCGCGTTGTCTGCGTGTATTTGAGTCACGCTCCTGTCCCTGAGCTTGCGTGCGTGACTTTTCACGATCACATTGTGCGTGACTTTTGGCGTGCGTGACTTTTCACCCTCACGCTGCGCGTGCGTGCGTGAATTATTTGTCACGCTCATACGCTCACGCTTGCCAGCGTGTATCACTTTTCACGCTCACTATTCACGTCCATTTTCCGCGCTCACCCCAGCTAGACTTAGCGTGACTTGTTGGTCTTAAGCACAGACTTCTTGCGTGACTTTTGGCCTTAGCATAGATTTGTTGGCGTGACTTCTTGACCTGGGTGTTTTAATTGTCTTATAATTATTCATTTAATGATGGCGTGATAATTCTTCTATTATATCCTTACGCCTTTTTGTATTAACTTGATAAAATCATAATATGTTAATATTGTCAAATAACGATTGTTATGAGGAACATGCTTTGTGTCATGATTGATCCACGGATACCCAGTATGACTGGAACTTAACCTTGAGAGTTGTAGACTCGACCCATGTATTACTAAATGACTTTCATGCCTTGTCACCATTGATAATGATTGTGACATGGACTAAATATTGATCATGCGTTCCTAGTTGGAACTAAGAGACTGGCTAGTCGTCTTATTGAATGAAATGAATGAGACACGTTCATGTTATGAACTATTGCAATCGACTGGCTGATTCCAAAATATTGACATACATGCACATGCAGGCTTCAATCTATTTATTTATTTATTTATTTATTTATTTTCTACAAAAGAAGCATGTGTACTTTATGGTCAAGGCATGATTACCGTGGTTAGATTTGATTGTTGCATTACGCTATGTAAGACCTGCAACCTAACCGCACTGGTATCGTTGTAGAGTTGTGCATATCGTACCCCGTACGAAAGTACTCATTTGAATGACCATGATCCACGGCATGGGACTTCACTCAACGTAGAGACCATTAAGTTAAATAAAATAATGATGGCATGGAGAGAATGGATTCCCGATTTCTTACATGGCAGCCCCCTTGGGACTATTAAGTGCCCGACGGGCCGGCTGGTTCCCACAGATACTGTAGATTTGTCACACGGACAGGAAACGATATCTGATTATATTATTGTACATGCTATAACGGCGGGCGTCCCGCTGGAACTCGTCTAACTACATGATTGGCGTAATTGATTGATTGGATAGGCTAGCCTTGCTTGCACATAGTAAGAACTGAG
Source organism: Iris pallida (assembly GCA_029216955.1). Taxonomy (NCBI): domain Eukaryota; kingdom Viridiplantae; phylum Streptophyta; class Magnoliopsida; order Asparagales; family Iridaceae; genus Iris; species Iris pallida. The sequence goes on along the minus strand of JANAVB010018993.1, from coordinate 22,247,741 downwards.
GAATCCCTAATTGCATAATTTCAGGATAAATAGGGACTCATAATAGCAAGTCGTAGAATTTGATTGGCCGTTCAAGATGATTTGTTTGTGTACTGTACTACTCTGTTACCTAACTGGGATGATCAGAATGTCAGGACATGACGGACCAACTTCTGTCCTTGTTTGGTTGGGAGGTTGGTTCGAAGTGTCGTGATGTGATGTGAATCCTAGTAGCAAGCAGAGATCTATTATTATATTCTTTTACTTACTGGTGTATGTCCTTCATATCGTCCTTCCTTGTGGTACTTGCTATTAGAGGTCTAACCTCTCTGGTTTTGCATGGCCAGATTTAGAGCCGGTTCCCGAGGATCCAGCATACTTCTACCTCCAAGATGGTCAATACTAGAGGCATGATTGCAGGAGGACTCGAGTGGGTTCCTTACTTCACCGCTCGTTTTGTTATTTACCTTTATACTTAGCCGTTTGGCACCGACATGTTAGTCGGATTGTCTTGTACTTACTTTTACATGATTGTAATTAAGTCAGACTGCAGCTGATAACAATTGTGTACACTTGTTATATCATCTGGCTATATTTTTTTAAAGCCAGATCTCAAGAACATTTTGACTGAGCGTTTGGGACGCCTTACTGCTTTACCTTACATGTTCTATATTTCTGTTTCTTGTTTGAATGATTGAGACAATAGATGTGTAATGACCATAGTAAGACTTTTATGTAGTATGCACCCCCTCGTCTGGTTAGACAGCATTGATCGTATTATACGGTATTCATCTACCCGTAATACGTAGCTGGCTGAGTCACTCCCCCGCTCTCCAGTATTCTGGTTCTGGGGCGTGACAGGAATGGAGATGAGCACGAATCACTATGTTTATGTTTCAGATTATGTCTAACTGTATCTGCTGCAGGAACACGGTATGGGACACATTTATGATAATGTGCTATGTTTAAGTGTTGCCATGAAATCGATCCTAAGGCTAAATAGAAAGATCACAATTTAAGATGCATGTTTCACTAAATGGATTAAGTGTTTGGTATGGGTGCGAGCGGGTCTTGATCAGTACGAAGCGAGGACGAAAGCACTAATCCCCCACTAGTTTATGTGCAGGTCAGGTTATGACCGGCTTGGGGCGGAGCTTGGCTTGGACGTGCCGAGGTATGGAGTCCTTGGCGTTCAAGAGGAGTTTTCGCATAGGCGTTCGGACTTGCGACATGGAGATGTTCGGCCGAAGACTACTTGGTGGCTATAAAGAGGCATAATGTATGGAACAATGTAATCCTTTGTGAGCTCGAGAGATCATGAGCGTTGTAGCCAATTGGCATAATATGTTGGGCTATTCAGAGCCTTTGTAACCTTCAGTTCATTATGAATAAAAGAGATTCTTGTGTTATTCTTTGTTTCCTTCTGCTGCTTATGTTACGAATTTGAGATAATCACTATGTGAACTGTTATCTTGCCTTGCACGAGCGCAACTCCAGGCTCGTGCGGCATCACGCCCCAGCGAGGACGATGATTCGGGTAAAATCTAGCGAGGACGAGCGATTTCCCGGATCGGGGCGTGACACGCCCTCCTCCTCGGATTCCGGTCCGACCCCTTCGTGCAGACCGTCCTGCTCACCGCCTACTCCTGACGCGGTTCCGTCGACCACGCCCTGCGGGTGTTCGACGGAATGCCACACAGGGACGTCGTCTCCTGGACCGCCGCCGTCTCGGGCCTCGCCGCCCTCGGACGTCCCGCGACGGCCCTGCGCATCTTCGCCTCCATGAGGCCCCACGCCGCCCCGAACGCCGCCACCGTGGTCTTTGCCGTGTCCGCCTCCTCCGGGCTCGGGTCCCTGACGCTGGCCCGGTGCCTGCACGCCTATGTCGAGAAGGCCGGGTTCGGAGGCCGCGTCTCCGTCCGGAACTCCCTGGCGCTGGTCCGGTGCCTGCACGCCTACGTAGAGAAGGCCGGATTCGTGTCCGTGCTATTATGGCACGGGTTATCCACTAGTGTTCATATAAAGTGAAGAATAGGTAGGATTGGTTTGAGAATATCGGAATTGTAATTTGTGTTGTTTTTGTTTGCACGAGTCAATTGAATTGAGTCAAATTCGCTTGGGAGAGTTAGTCAATCGAATTTCTTTTTAATGACAACAGATGTTTTCGATAGTTAGCGTTAGTCAATTGTGCTTAGAAAGTGGAACTTAAAAATCATGTGAAGTTTAAATTACTTAAATCATCTCAAGACTTAATTATGTTTTGTTGCATGTGTGTCAGGAAGGGATGCATTACATTGTGTTCCATTGTTGATACTATTTGGATGTTTGGGCTGACAAGAGTCTTCAACTTCTCATGTGGATCAACCTTGTGATCCTCCTATAACTAGTGGATATGGAGAACGTTCTCTAAAGCCCGGAAGTCAGCATAAAGAGAGAAAAATGGCCCACTGGCTATAGCAGGAAGCAACCAGTCACCAAATCTAAAGTTTCCAGAAATAGACTTCCGGCACACATACTGAAAGTTGATATAGTTGCTTATAATTTACCATGTACGAATACTCCTTGGGAGGACCATAGTAACATGTGATCTGTATTTGACACATTAGACGTGATACTTCGTAGACATTCATGTCGGATATGTATATGGATATGTTTTTATGTGTATATATGATTGTATTCATGCTATACCTATGTCCCAAAGTTAAATTGTTGTATTCCAACGTGTTTGTATACGAATATGTGTACCTGCCATACACAGTTGCGGAGCTAGCATCTAACATTACGGGGACTGAATTTTATGTATAGTTTAAACGACACGAGGATACTAGTATTATACAATCTAAAGTACCAATTTTTTGAGAATTTATTTATCCAAACAAGATAATAAAACATCACTAAGATAATTTTTCAAATTTTTTTTAAAAAAATTTGGGGCAGGCTACAGTCCACCCATGCCCTGCTGTAGCTCCGCCCTTGGCTATACAACCCGTTGTGCTCGCGAGTAATGCTTCGAGAAATGGTCTCATAACTCGCTAAAGACACCCTCACATAGGTAGTTCAACGATGCGGATCCAAAGACGTATGTCTCTTCGCGATTCTAGATCCGCACGGAAAGATGCAAGTCCCTATAGGTGATTAGTATGGTTAAATTGAAAATAAACTTATATGTAAATCATAAAATATATAAGAGACATAAATATAAAACTAAAATATAATCGCATGTCCTGCCAAACAGTCTGGCTGCTCTTGCAGAATTTGTATAATTTGTGCCAATTCTGTCACAAACGTAAGTTGCACCAACGATATATTTTTCTCGTACTAATTTCTTCAAACTTGTTTCTCTAGAGCTAATATATGTAAAATATATTATTCAAAACATGACAACTTGAACTAAACTTGATTGTTCCATGCGAGAGGTGATCTTGTTGCAAGGTGTCTAATCGATGTGCCTTTTATTTGCTTGTGTTTTTGGAGGCATCACAATTTATCTTTGCCTTCCCTTCCCATCCCATCTCATCTCATCGAAGTGCTTGGATGGCCGCCTATATGGATATACCAAAGTACAAGTAGCCAGCTAAATTAATGGTCTCTTTATACGGATGTAAGTGTGTACTTCAATGATGTAATTTATATAAATATTTATTCACTTTTTTATTCTGCAAGTAGAAGATAAATGTGTTTCGTTAAAATAAAAAAGTAAAAAGTAGAAAGTAAAAGAATATATTATAATAGTAGTAAATTATAATTAATTCACATAATTATTTAATAAATTAAATAATTAGTTTAATAAATTAAGATAATAAGTAACTATTCTAATTAAAATAAGTAAATTGTCTCAAATAATATTAACAATCCTAATTAATAAAAATAAATTTTATGTATTAACCGGACACACTAATTAAGAATACAAAATTTCTGTTTAACATATTAATTAATTTTGAATTAGTTATTAGTTATTAGCTAGTTTAATCAATGCTCAGCAACAAAAAATATATATATTGAAGTGTCCATGTTGCAGCCGATATATTCTCGTATGCGTCCGACACAAAGTCCACATTTTGTGAGAGTGTTTGTATTTTCTAGCTAATTATTTAATTTACTAGAATTTAATATTTAACTAAATTCATATTTAACTATTATCACTAATTAAGTTAGATCTATCTGGATCACTTGCTCTAGTGGTTGCACATAATTTTGCAAGAAAGGGGGGACCTAGCTAGCTAGAGGAGTTTCTTAGCTGTCACTGAAGAAGACATATGTGGCTAGAGATGTGGTTCCTATACATATTCCATCTTGCTCGATCGGCACAAGCATAGCTAGCGCATGCACCAGATCAAAGGAAACCATGTTTAGTGACACATGCCTCTGATAATCTTCTACTATATAAAAAGATTTCAAAATGGCTCAAAAATGAACCGACTAAGTCATGTGAATATCATCAACTATTTAAATATTTTTTAAAAAAAATAATAAATAACTAAATAACTACCTAAATGCTCTATTAATTATTTTAAAAATAAATTAATTAAGCATTTAACTATCTAATATGATATATTTACAACTAACTAATAGTGTAAATCAAGTGGTTAAGGTATGAAATATTTTTTTTAGTTGCTTGAGTTCAAATACTAGGATTGATAACTTTTTATAATAAATTATATTAGTTTTTTTAATACGTGTATTTGCACGTGCACACTACTAATTGTCGAAAGTGACAAACTCGTTTCGCGTTAGTAGCACTGTTTCATGTCTAGAGGAGTACAATCATGCATGCCTAGCTACAACTGCCACAGTAAGGAATGGCACGGTGGTTAGATCAGGAGCCACAAATGTTCTCATGAAGCTTGGGCTGTACTAGTTGGTTAACTAAGCAGCCGGTTGATGTGTACTTAATTGTTGTGCCTACAACATGTTGCACGGACATTCAAATGATGCTACATGGTGACCTCATCATCGATTTTGGCGTGTCCGTGTATACTTTGTGGGGGTGTCGTGCATATTGCGCAAGATGACTACTGTCAATTTCAAGATGCATCCAGACACTACACGAACATGATAGACACAGAGACTCCAGAATTTCCATGCTTAATTCCAATATGATGGTGAAAACTCAACCATCAATTATTGACGATGGTTTACCACGAATGGAAACCGATAGGACATCGACAGCGCATGCAGTAAAGATTAATTGGACGTAGTATTCGTTATGTTTGATTAACAATGGCAAAATCTTAGCTAGCTAGCTAGTAGACGTTGTGTGTGCCGACAATTGTACATATCATGTCAATTCATGAAAGAAAAATATTGATGTGGAACAGATTGCATCGATTTTATGTATTGACCGGTTTGGAACGAGCATATGTACACAAAAGGAAGAAAATAACATGATTAAGACCAATATTTACAGGACATTGATAGGAAGAACTGCTATGGACACACTTGACCTATATCTAGCGTTCAAAGATATATACGTAGGATCGTTTGGTTCGCGGAAAGGAAAGAAAAAAAAAAATTTATCTTAATTGCTTTTTTTAATGGGCATGAAAAATTATAATTTTCATCAATTTTCCATGGAAAGGTTTATTTGCTCACATCTAATCTAATGATAATTGCCAGTCGTTTAAGGGACTCTTAAGGTTCGTCTTTCTGTGAGACTTAGAGAGTTAGATGTGAATATGTGATCAAATTATATATATATATATATATATATATATATATATATATATATATATATGCAAATGACCTCTAACCTAGTGGTTAAGAGAGATGCATGCGGCCCAAGTGGTCGGGAGTTCGAGCCCCAGTGGAGGCGAGTTCACCACAATTACCCATTACTTCAAAAAAAAAAAAATATATATATATATATATATATATATATATATATATATATATATATATATATATATATATATATATATATAAAGTATATATAAAATAAAAATAAATAAAAATAATATATATATATATATATATATATATATATATAT
>JANAVB010018993.1:22206775-22239275 GCA_029216955.1 Iris pallida | reverse complement strand
CCGCCGCGGTACTCATGTAGTAGAACAAGCTGCTGGGAGTACTGGGAGCAAGGACAAGTCTCTCGCCGCCGCTCATGACGACGAGATCGACTTGTCTCTGAGGTTGTAGCTGCTGCTTCTTCTTCTTATTGCCAGTCTATATACTGGTAATCATTTGGCTATTATTATTTATATACACAATATATACAGAGAATATAATTGTAGCTGCTGCTGCTGCTGCTGCTTCTTCTTCTGTATATTGTTAACTCACCCAAAAGACATCTTCCATAGTAATTGACTAGACTCACCTCTCTCTATATATTACTTCTTTCTTCTTGTTTTGATTAAAGAGCAGAGCAGATCGATCACAGCTACTTTTCCAGCATATATATAATTAACACCAAGCATGAGATGGCCCAAAAGATTTATATATGATGAGATCATTAATCTTCATTATTTTGATCAGAGTCATCAGACCACAGCTAGCCAGCTGTAGAGAATTAATGATCGAAGAAGCAATTAATTAATTGAAAACTTGTAGTTATCTGGGGTGGTTTAGATGCATCTATGGTTGGTTTATATATGTATTACTCAATTAGTTGAGTAAGATAAACTCACCTCTCCCAACGAAAAGCCCAGAAATGTCTGAATGACATAGAAGCGCTTCTTCTATAAGTACAAACTACAAACTTCTAATTAATTTGGATTATATGGTTCTTTTATGTAACAATACTCATGATGTACACCCCCGATGTACACCCCCTATTTCCACAGCAAAAATGTTATTTGGCTTCCAAAATATTTGGGTGATCTCATCTTCCATTACGTGACATATGATTGTTGACATGGCAGCTGACATGACAAAATTTAAAATTATATTAAATTAACATGATAATTAACATTAATATTAATATTATCATTAGAATTAATATTAACAATTATATTAATATTAATATTAATATTAACATTAATATTAATATTAATATTAATATTAATATTAACATTAACATTAAAAAATGAATAATTAATTTTTTGGATTAAAATTTGTCACGTCAGCTGTTATGTCAGCTGTCATGTCAGATGTCACATAATGGGAGATGGCATCACCCACATATTTTGGGATGCAAATAGCATAATTGTTTCCACCGTTGTTACACTACATGATTTTATCTAAACAATACTGATGTTATCAACTGGTCATATTTTATATTTGAATAGGTGATGCATTTGTGGGATGATTTTTGTCTCAACTGGTCAAAGAGAGAGCATAGTGGACTGTGTGAAAGCTGAAAATTAAGCAGCAAATATCATGATCCAAAAATTATTGGTCAGTTGATCACATTTTATTTGGTCTAGATCCGGTCTGGTCCATGTACGATCCGACCCAAAGTCTATGGTGTCATGGGCCACGTATCGAATTGGGCTGGAATTTTCATCCTTAGTTACGGTCCGTGACGTCACGGTACATATGCCCAAAAGGTCCAGACGAGACCTGATCCGAACCATCCAAATTTTATGCCGGACCTGTCCGGTCCACTTGACAGCTCTACCGCTTCCGGACCATACCTGAAAGTTATAACTGTTTGATGGATGCACAAGGCACAAATTGTTGTTTATATGCAATTTTGAGACTCAGCAATCAGTCCAAGCACTAGAAATATCAGCTTGAATATTCAGCAACACTAATCCATACTGCATATGTTCTCAACAAATGAAATTCACTACAAAAGATAAACGGGATTAGCAACATCAGCTAATTCTATTTTGGAGTGACTAAATTGTTGGAAAAAAAACGCGAAAATCTTTTCCCAAACTAGAGAGTACCTGCGAGAGAACCGAGCAAACAACGCACAAACCAAAACACCAAAACAACCACGCAGACACAGAGAATTTTTGACGTGGAAAACCCTTGCGGAAAAAACCACGGGACGATCGGAGTCCAACTCTGAGAAGCCTCCACTAATGAAATAGAATAATTACACCATCTACAAACTTCTCCCGATCCAAATCGGATCCCCACAACACTTTGAAGCAAGAGCAATGATTACAAGGCTACGAAGAACAAGAACGACGAGTAGAGATTACCCGAATCTGATTCTCCTTCGAAAAACACCTTCGATCCTCCATCTTCTCTCCCAAAGTTGTAATGGCACTCTTGCCTCATTTTTTCTCTCCTTTCTTGTGTTGTCTACAATGATGTTACATATGATTAGGGTTTGGAAATTCCAACATAACTCCCTAATCCCGCAACAAACCTGGACCGTTTGATTAGATACAATGGTAAAAATTTACCCCAGATTTCTGCTCAGCCCCGACGACACAGAGTTCGGCCAGAACTCTGTGTCGGACAACCAGAACAAACCAGCAACATTCTGGAACAGACAGACCGAGTTCGGCCCGAACTCGGTGGCTCCAGTCCAGAACCCCCCTCTAGTTAGCAGCAGCAGCAACAACTTCTCGTTGCCTACTTTCCGAGCTTCTTCGACATCGAACGGCGCTCGTCGCACTCCGGGATCTTCTCCACATAGGTTGGGAACCCCACCCACTCCAACAAATCTCCCCCTTCACAACTATGGGGAGGATATCGTCATCCCGACGATTTGCCTGCAGTACTCAAACTTTTCCCTTGATAAAATCTTCGTGAACATATCAGCTCCGTTGTCATCTGTATGAACCTTCTCAAGCTCTGTGTCCTTCTTCTCAACCACATCCCGTATCCAATGATACCGAGTCTCGATGTGTTTGGACCGGCTATGAAACGTCTGATTCTTCACAAGGTGAATAGCACTCTGACTGTCGCAAAGCAAATTATACTGCTCTTGTTTCAGTCCCATTTCCTGTAGCAGCTTCTTCATCCACAGCAACTCCTTGTAAGCCTCCGTCGCCGTAATGTACTCTGCCTCTGTCGTCGACAAGGCAACACACTTCTGCAATCGCGACAGCCACGACACCGTTCCTCCCGCAAACATCATCACGTAGCCCGAAGTCGATCGTCTCGTGTCTACATCTCCAGCCATATCAGCGTCGGTATACCCAACCAGCTTCGGCTCGTCACCACCAAAGTAAAGTCTCCAACCAGCAGTGCCCTGAAGATATCGTAGAATCCACTTGACCGCACTCCAATGTACCCTTCCAGGATTTGAAAGATACCTGCTAACCGTACCAACTGCATGAGCAATATCTGGCCTCGTACACACCATGGCATACATAAGGCTTCCCACAGCTAAGACATATGGAACCCGCTCCATATCTTTCTTTTCGTCCTCGGTAGATGGACACTGCTCCTCAGTGAGCTTAAAGTGAGCCGCAAGGGGACAACTCACTTTCTTCGACCCGTCCATCCCGAAACGCTGAAGTACCCGGTGAATGTACTTCTTTTGTGACAAATATAGCAACTTGGACTCTCTCTCTTGGCTGATCTCCATCCCAAGAATAGTCTTCGCTGTGCCCAAATCTTTCATAGAGAAGGCCGTGCCCAGTTGGCACTTCAGCTCCGCTATCCTAGTGGCATTCCGACCCACTAATAGCATATCATCAACATAGAGCAATAAAATGATAAACTCATTCTCGACAAAATATCTCACAAATGCACAATGGTCCGACGTCGTCCGTGCATAACCATGCTCTCCCATAATCGACTCGAACTTCCTGTACCACTTCCTCGGAGCATGCTTCAGACCATACAAGCTCTTTCTCAATCGGCAGACCAAATGTGACTTGCCCTTCTCACAGAATCCCTCTGGTTGTTCCATGTATAACTCCTCCTCAAGATCACCGTGGAGGAATGCCGTCTTCACGTCCATCTGCTCGACCTCCAAGTCGAGACTGGCTGCTAATGCTAGCACCACCCGAATAGACGAATGCTTGACGACAGGCGAAAATATCTCATCATAATCAACGCCTTTCCGCTGACCGTAGCCTTTGACTACCAGCCTTGCTTTGTGTCATGTCCCGATCCGGGAAATCGCTCGTCCTCGCTAAATTTTACCCGAATCATCATCCTCGCTGGGGCATGATGCCGTACGAGCCTGGAGTTGCACTTGTGCAAGGCAAGATAACGGTTCACATAGTGATTATCTCAAATCGATAACATAAGCAGCGGAAGGAAACAAAGTAAAATATAAGAATCTCTTTTATTGATTTTGAACTGAAGATTACAAAGGCTCTGAATAGCCCAACATATATGCCAATTGGCTACAACGCTCATGATCTCTCTAGCTCACAAAGGATTACATTGTCCCATACATTATGCCTCTTTATAGCCACCAAGTAGTCTTCGGTCGAACATCTCCATGTCTCAAGTCCGAACGCATATGCGGAAGCTCCTTTTGAATGCCAAGGACTCCATGCCTCGGCACGTCCAAGCCAAGCTCCGTCCCGAGCCGATCATAACCTGAGCCTGCACATAAACTAGTGGAGGATTAGTGCTTTCTTTCTCGCTTCGCACTGATCAAGACCCGCTCGCACCCAAACCAAGCACTAAATATCTTTAGTGAACATGCATATCAATTTGTGATCTTTCTATTTAGCCTTAGGATCGGTTTCATGGCAATCTTCGTATATAACAACTTATCATAAATGTGTCCCATATCCCGTGTTCCTGCAGCAGATACAGTTAGGCATAATAGAAACATAAACATAGTGATCGTGCACATCCCGTCCCATTTTCCTTAGCCTGCAGTGGTTAGAACTTAACATAAGCAAACATACGATTCGTACAACCGACCAATTCATAAACGTAAACATATGCATAATGGGTGGCAGGCCCTGCGCCTGCACCCAGCTCTCATCTCAGCCCACCGGCCCTAACTATATGAAGGTCACGGTGTTTCGTACTGTAATGGACTTGGCATCTCTTATGTGTAAGCCTACAATCGCTTCGATACGGGTTGCTAGCCCAGTATCTGAAGGATCCCAAACTTACGGATATCATAGCTTATCACAGCACTGGACGGTCGCAATCCGTCCGAATGTTGTGCACCATAAATACCACACATAATTCCCTCCTAGGCCGAACGGTCCCGGCGCCCCGGCGTAACCGTTCGAGGGAAGCCGTACCCGTGCACGGGCCATCCGAGTCCATTGACCATGCAATACGCGCCATAGCAAACACACATAACAATCCAACCAAATCCTCCGTTGCATAAACATAGTCTCGTTCCATAAACGGTTTCCCGTGCCATAAACTGTTTCCCGTGCCATAAACATAATCTACCATTCATATGGGGAGCTCCGTCGGCGTTAGGCCCCAACACATCCATATTGATGCGCGTCGCCCAACGGCTTAGTCATCTCATACTCGTATTCAACGCGTACCATTCGTAAGTTATTCTCATAGCATAATTCCGTATTACTTAGTCTTTTCGTAACATAAGTGTCCGAGGGCACGCTCAGCGCCGTATTCAATGTTCTATGCCTAGTGTTCAATGTTCTCGGAGGCGTGCACGTGATGCACATCTCAATATCATCTTTCAATATTCTACCATCATTGCCCTACCTCGAACTCGTACACTTGATGCACGTCGCTTCAATTGTTCGATTGTTCAATGTTCTATCTTAGTGTTCGACACATACTTGGACCTTTCGTCGCCGAGCCACGCTCGCTAACTCGATAACATCTTACGCATACAATAATATGTTTTATTAGACGTGAAGGAATAGGAAGAGAGAGTCAAGAACCCGCCCACCTTAAGCCGATACGCCGATTGAAGCGTCTCGCTTCCATAACTCGATCGCATAGCTAACTCCCGGACTTAGCCATTCCTTTGAACTACTCGGTTGATTTGGCCTATCGCGCCCATACCACGATCCGTAATCCAGCATAAAGGCATAGCCTGCACACCAGATCAACCAACATTAGCACTTGCTCAACGGAACTTATCCTTTGCATCGATTCGATTCATAGATTCCAACCGACTCAAAGCTTACCTTTGGCCAACGTAACACTTGCATCGATTCGCATCGATACCTCATCGGGTCAACGTAACTCTTCGAGTCAATGACTCATCGTAATGCACCGAGCGGAGCGGGACATTACACTTTGTATCGAGGGCGAATAGCATCATCCGTCTGCTTCACTCTAAACACCCATCGATTCTTCAAAGCCTTCTTGCCCTTTGGCAACCGCACCAGCTCATAAGTGGAATTGGCGTGTAAGGAACTCATCTTCTCCTGCATAGCCTCCATCCACTCCTGCCTGTGTTCGTCTTCCATAGCCTCTGCAAAACTTTCGGGCTCTCCTCCGTCAGTCAATAGCACATACTCACCCGGTGAGTATCTCGTAGATGGTCGACGCTCTCTGTCGCTCCTTCTCAATGGAACCACTGGTGCTGGCTGTATACCAACAGCCTCCTCCCTTTCAGGAACTGCCTCCCCGGCATGCTCATCCTCCTGAGGGACACCCTGACCACCATCAGCATGCTGATGATCAAGGTTGGGAGTAACTCCATGTACTGGCTCTCCCATAATGGGATCCTTTGCGATGTCCTCTGGAAACTGCTTGAAGCGAAATGACTCTAACTCAAGCAATTCCTCAGCCTCAGAAGGCGTCTCGGAATCCTGAGTGTTGGTCATGGTCTGATCCTCGACGAACATCACGTCCCTGCTTCTGTAGAGCTTTCTTCCCACCGGGTCGTAGAGTCTATAGCCAAACTCATCCCGACCGTAGCCGACATAGACGCATCGTCTCGTCTTCGGCTCAAGTTTGGTCCTTTCGTCCTTCGGTACATGCACGAAGGCCTTACAACCAAACACTCGCAGGTGATTGTATGACGGATCTTTGCCGTACCATACTTTGTCAGGCACATTACCCTGCAAAGGAGCACTAGGAGACAAATTAATAACATAAGCAGCTGTGAGAAGAGCCTCACCCCAATAACTGTCCGGAAAGTTTGCTTCTGACAGCAAACACCGCACCCTCTCCATCAGTGTCCTGTTCATGCGCTCCGCTACACCATTGAGCTGAGGTGTCTTTGACGGAGTCTTCTGGTGTCGTATCCCCTGCTCTCTGCAATAAGCATCAAAGGGACCGATGTATTCGCCACCATTGTCGGACCGAACACACAATAACTTCTTGCCCGTCTCTCTTTCAACAGAGGCCTGAAACTCTTTGAAAGTAGGCATCACCTGATCCTTGGTCTTTAAGGCATAGACCCAAACCTTCCTGGAACAGTCATCAATAAAAGTTACAAAGTAAGATGCACCACCAATAGATTTTACCTTCATAGGACCGCAGACATCCGAGTGAATCAACTCGAGCAACGCCGGCTTCCTTGAACTTGGGTGACTTTGGAAAGACACCCTATTTTGCTTCCCAGCTAAGCAGTGCGTGTACTTCTCCAACTTTGTAGACTTGAGCCCTGGAATCACCTTCCTGTTCACCAAGTAGCTCATCCCCTTCTCGCTAATATGGCCGAGCCGCCTGTGCCACAACTCGGTAGAAGCATCACTGACTGCGTTCACCTCCTGTGTCTCCTGTGCGCTCCCCTCCATATAGTAGAGACCAGACTTCTTGCTTCCTCTGACAATCACCATCGAACCTCTGGAAAGCTTCCACTAACTATTCCCGAAGAGACTGAAGAATCCCTCGTCATCCATCCTTCCAACCGACACCAGGTTGAAACGGATATCAGGGACATGACGAACATCTTTGAGAACAAAAACCGCACCCGTCTTCGTTCTCAAATGCACATCTCCAACGGCAACCGCCTTCGACACATCTCCATTGCCCATCTTCAACACTCCACAGTCGTCTGTTGTGTAAGTGGCAAATAGTGCCCTGTTGTGAGATACATGCGCTGAAGTCCCTGAGTCCACCAGCCAAGAATTGTCATCGCAGGCGAGGTTTGTAATGACCTCATCACCTACGACGATCACATCGCCTCCATGTATCGAGACCGCCGCTGTAGTGTTCTCTTCTTGCTTTCCCTTGTCGCCCTTCTTCTCTCTCTTCCAAGCGAAACAGTTCAGCTTGATGTGGCCCTTCTTACCATAATGGTAACACTCTGAGTCCTCGTAACGACCCTTGGACTTTCCCCTGCTCTTGTCTCTGCCACCACCTGGACCCCTGCTTTTGCCCCTTCCGCGGCTCTCTGAAACCAATGCCTCTGAGTGATGGGATGTAGATGAAGTTCCCTGAGAACGTCTCCGCATCTCTTCATTCAGCACCCCGCTCTTGGTAAACTCCAGACTGACCACGCCCTCTGGAGCAGAAGCGATCATAGATACTCGTACGGTCTCCCACGAGTCTGACAATGTACACAGCAGCCATAGTCCCTGAACTTCGTCGTCGAACTTGACTCCCATTGAAGACAGCAGGTCAACCACGCCCTAAAAATTACTCAAGTGATCCATAATAGACGCCCCATCTTTGTACCGTAGACCCATCATCGTCCGGATCAGGAACAACTTGTTTACCCCGATCTTCTTCGCGTACAAAGACTCCAGCTTATTCCATAACGTCTTTGCATGCTCAATATTGGCAACATGGTTGTACACGTTATCGTCAACGAACTGCCTGATATATCCGCACACCTGTATATGCTCGAATTTCTAGTCCTCCTCGGATTTATCACTGGGCTTCTCGGATGCAAATACGGGCAGATGCAGCTTCTTGACGAACAACAAATCTTTTATCTTGCTCCGCCAATAGTGATAGTTGGTGCCGTTCAGGTTCATCATGCGCACCGGCTTCGCGTCCATCTCTCCTCTCTAGTTTATGTCAACTCCTGACACCCTTCTGAATTCCAGAACCTGGCTCTGATACCACTTTGTTGGAAAAGAAACACGAAAAACCTTTACCCAAACTAGAGAGTACCTGCGAGAGAACCGAGCAAACAACGCACAAACCAAAACACCAAAACAACCACGCAGACACAGAGAATTTTTGACGTAAAAAACCCTTGCGGGAAAACCACGGAACGATCGGAGTCCAACCCTGAGAAGCCTCCACTAATGAAATAGAAGAATTACACCCTCTACAAACTTCTCCCGATCCAAATCGGATCCCCACAACACTTGGAAGCAAGAACAACGATTACAAGGCTACGAAGAACAAGAACGACGAGTAGAGATTACCCGAATCCAATTCTCCTCCGAAAAAGACCTTCAATCCTCCGTCTTCTCTTCCAAAGTTGTAATAGCACTCTTGCCTCCTTCCTTTCTCTTTTCTTGTGTTGTCTCCAATTGTGTTACCTATGATTAGGGTTTGGAAATCCCAACTTAACTCCCTAATCCCGCAACAAACCTGGACCGTTTGATTAGATCCAATGGTAAAAATTCACCCCAGATTTCCGCTCAGCCCCGACGACACAGAGTTCGGCCAGAACTCTGTGTCGGACAACCAGAACAAACCAGCAACATTCTGGAACAGCCAGACCGAGTTCGGCCAGAACTCGGCCTGGGACCGAGTTCGGCCCGAACTCGGTGGCTCCAGTCCAGAACCCCCCTCTTGTTAGCAGCAGCAGCAGCAACTCCTCGTTGCCTACTTCCCGAGCTTCTTCGACATCGAACGGCGCTCGGCGCACTCCGGAATCTTCTCCACATAGGTTGGAAATCCCACCCACTCCAACATAAATCGTCTAATTAGCGATGAACTTAGTTAGGGACGTATTAAACTTGGATATCTTATTGCAAACTAGTGCAGTACTTTTAGGCACAATTTGCTACCAAACTTGGACACATAATAATAATTATAATAAATTTTAAATAAGTTTAGTTGTTTTATCTTTGCTACGTAAAATGATATTAATATGAGCGCCGCTAGCTGACCTGCTTGCGGACCAGATAGTGTTTTTCTATTAATATTTGTAAAACGTATAGCACACACATCGTGTGTGCCATGACACTAGTCTAAATAAATAGAGTTCCAAATTTCAGATCAAGTGGTAGTTTTATCTAGTTGTTGTGTGGAAGTTTTCTTTACTTGACAATGTAAAATCTCATAAGAAACAATTATCTATGTCACCAATTTCAAGGAGGGTTTATTTTTGCAGCAGTGACACGGACGAGAGTACAAAGTGATGTTTTGATAGCACACTTGAGTCAGACACAATGCCACAAAGATGGCGTGTCCGCACCAGGTGCCCCTGTGACGCATTGCTGCTGGTCTGCATGGTTTCTGCTGCCACATTTTTTGCTACTTAGTGCCTAGTGGGTTCAAATGTAATCTTCCATTTAGTGTAGAATAGCTTCCTCCTTGTCTGCCCAAGTAGGTAGTGGGTGGTTGGATCTACCCGGGGTTGGCTCCACTTTAAATGTTCTTCTTTTTTTTTTTTCACTCAGCAAAGTATATGACACAACAAAGAGTGCAGCAGCAGCAACAACTACAACAACAAATTTTGAGAATTTCTTATGTTTTTCCGAACTTGTTTGGTTCTTGGAAACATATCGATGAGAGTGATCAAATATTACTCTGCAACAATAGTTTAAATTTTGAGAATTTCTTATATTTTCCCGAACTTGATTGGTTCTTGGAAACATATCGATGAGAGTGATCAAATATTACTCTGCAACAATAGTTTGCAGAGTTTTTTTTTTTTTTTTTTTGGAACCAGATTAATTGTTTCTGAAATCACTCCTGCTGAGCTGCATAGTTTATATATATATATATATATATATATATATATATATATATATATATATATATATATATATATATATATATATATTTTTTTTTTTTTTTTTTTTTTTGAAACAATGGGTACTTGTGACGAACTCGCCTCCACTGAGGCTCGAACTCCCGACCACTTGGGCCGCATGCATCTCTCTTAACCACTAGGCTAGAGGTCATTTGCATATATATATATAGGAAGCGGATCAAAAGTCCTCCTTAGAAAGCCTCTAAAAACTTCCCTCACTCTCGGCCGTAATTTAATGTTAATATTAATGTTAATATTAACATTAAACTTAACATTAAAATTAATATTAACATTAATATTAACATTAATATAAAAATAAAAATAAAAATTAATATTAACATTAACATTAATATTAACATTAATATTAATGTTAATATTAAAATTAACATTAATATTAATATTAATATTAATATTAAATTACGGCCGAGAGTGAGGGTTTTTTTTAGGGGGTTTTCTAAGGGGGACTTTTGATCCGCTCCCATATATATATGGGAGCGGATCAAAAGCCCCCCTTAGAAAATCCCCTAAAAAATCCCCTCACTCTAATCCGTAATATTAATGTTAATATTAATGTTAATATTAATATTAATATTAATATTAATGTTAATATTAATGTTAATGTTAATATTAATTTTTTTACTTTTATATTAATGTTAATGTTAATATTAATATTAATGTTAATGTTAATGTTAATGTTAATATTAATTTTAATGTTAATTTTAGTATTTAATGTTAATATTAATATTAACATTAAACTTAATATTAACATTAATATTAACATTAAATTACGAATTAGAGTGAGGGGATTTTTAGGGGGCTTTCTAAGGGGGACTTTTGATCCGCTTCCTATATATATATATATATATATATATATATATATATATATATATATATATATATATATTAACATTAATATATATTAACATTAATATTAACATTAATGTTAATGTTAATATTAATGTTAATATTAACATTAATATTACGAATTAGAGTGAAGGGAGTTTTTAAGGGGTTTTCTAAGAGAAACTTTTGATCCGCTTCCATATATATATATATATATATATATATATATATATATATATATATATATATATATAACACTCGGTGAAAATATTTGCAAGCCAAATTAAAACCACAATCAAACGGTTAGTGAAGTTTGGTGCCCTCCTTAGCAATTTTGTTAGGGGACATTTAGTTCTTCTGCGAAAATTGTGTCAATACTTGTACGAATTTTTGTGAATTTCCACGACAATTTAACAAATTAGAACCCTTGTTTAACCAATCAATAATTGATATTGAAAGGAGTACCAGAGTCGGAAAAAAACCAGGAGAAAACACAATTAAAACAGCACGTAAGGGCGAGCTTGACTATTTTATTTTTAGTAAACTAATCTAGTTACTTGTACAATCATGAAACATGGGAGAGGGCACATTTCCTTACTGTACACTCGGACTATTCTTTTAGGTCTCGTTTGTTTCGGAGCTGAATCAAGATCTTAGGAAAGTAAAGTCATTCGTTTCCGTATTTGGATGCCAAAAAAAATGAGTAGCAAAAAAAAAAAAAAAAAATTCCAAGAGAAAAAAAAAAGGAAAAAAATTGATTATTTCCACCAAAATAAGAATTGTACACGTAAGAAAATTTAATTGATATTACAATTTTGAAAGAAAAGAGTAAAAAATCTATTTCCTTGCATTTCCTTTTGGTGAACCGAACGAGACCTTACAGCAACTACAAACAAATCTAGCAGTATGCAAAACTCAATCCACTTCTTAATTATTCGATATGATTTGAAATAGCTTTATGTACTCAAAAAGAATTTGCAGTTTGCAATATCCATCAAAGCTCGCAGAACGAACGTACGTACGTACACACAACATTCTGATTTTGAGATCAACCTAATTTTTTTTTTTTCCTGCAGTTAGAAGAAAGAGACCAACTTATTTGTTGTTGATGCCGCGAGAAGCCGCGGAGGGATAGAGACGGAAGAGATGGTAGGCGGAGACGGAGGAGACGACAGCCATGGACAGCGTAGCGAGGATGCCGCAGACGCCACCGCCGGTCAGCAACACACAGAAGCTCGTGTAGGTGTTGCAGATTCTCCCCCACTGCAGCGCTCTCACTGAGAAGATGGCGATCATCGCGTCCTGGGCTGCAGCAGTGGTACATACGAAGTTTGCGTAAGTCACAGCCTGCAATGTCAGACCAAGACATCCATCGATGAGCGTACTTAAACTAATTAAATAGCAACTTCAAACTAAGGTCTCGTTTGGTACACTGTAATGTAATCGTAATCGCAATGTAATCAAATAAAAAATTTTGTTTGATATATTATAATAAAATCGTAATCGCAATATAATCAAATGGAAGAAAAAAATTATAACTTAATCAAATGAAAGAATTATTTTTTTATTTAATTATATTACGATTACACAATTTGTTTTGTTGTTAAATAAAAACCTAGCTAAGGCCATCTCCAATGGTGATTTCTAAAATTGAGTTTCTATCTTGTACTTTAAGAACATTTCTATCCTAGTTGGAAGAGTTTCTACATAGAATTTGCACACACAAAAAACCTACTCTTGGTTCTCCATTTCTATCCTAGATGTTACAAAATAAAAGGATCAATTTAATGGCATGGAAAAAAGGAGAAATTTTTGTCCAAGCTTCCTAGTCCAAGTGGTTGGGGAGGGGCTCACTTGGGGAAGGTCCCAAGTTCGAGCCCCCCGTGGGCATGTGATGGCTGGATGGTCGCGGAGCGGCCCCGGTCCCAAGCTGGCGACCTCAATAATAATAATAATGGTATGGAACATAATAATAATTGTGATGAGAGATGAAAAATTTATATGAGAGTTTCTATAGGTCGAAATTCTCATAGAAATTTTCTATCCTACATCATTACCAACAAAAAAAATCTCCACTGGGAGAAATTTTTTCTAAATTAGATTTTTTCCATAGAAATAAGAAAGATAGAAACCTATTGAAGATGGCCTACTAAACACAGTTCAATGTGTTGCACGCATTGACATTGACAGCGTTCTTTGAATTGAATGCCAAATCATTAATTCCGCAGCGGTTGGTTTGTCTGTTAGGTACAGGTACACCTTCCCCATCTAACCATTTGTCGATTAATGGTCCCCAAAAAAAAAAAGATTAATGGTCCAAATTAATTGTCCACACTTTAATTCGAATACAAATCTCAGAGAATCCGGAGAACTAGTTTATGACATCCAAAAGTACATATTTACATGGAAAACTTGAACAGTGTTGGCAAGTACAAAATTAATAAAAGCCCCGAGGTTTATATAAACTATTCTAGTGAGATTTGTCTTTAGAATTATTATTTTTTTCCTTTTCATAAATGTGAGTTTAAGATATGTTTAGTCTCTCCATGTGAAAGTCCATCACACATCACACCGTGACTACAACCCAAAAGAAAAATGGTGTTCCAAGTACTTTATTAATTTATGGGTTATTTACACTGACACTTTTTATGTTTTGTATTTGTTATGCGGGCCTACTCTAATTTAAAAATAAACACATTGACATTTTCTATGTTTTGTGTTAAATACACAGATCACCCCTAAGTTTTATAATGTATGTAAATAATTTTACACTTACCACCTCTACTACTTTAAAAAATATAAAGAATAGGGGGTATCAGTATATTTATTTTTAAACTAAGAAATGTCTGTTTAGTAAATACAAAACATAGAAAAATGTCAGTATAAATAACTCTTAATTTATTGCAACTCAACCCCCATGGAAATTTCTCCTTCTTTTTTTATATTTTATCATATACTAATTAGAAATGACCTATTTCTGGAGGACAAATGGCAACCAAAGCGAGCCTCCATATTTGTAGGAGTTAGAGGCCCCGTAGAGACTCAACCTTGAGTTGTTTTTTTTCTTCTTCTTTTTTTCTTTTCTTTTCAGAATCTTTTATCATTGCTCAAGAAAGACACATTTGATCACCCTAATGTGACTGTGGCTTTAGTGTCATGCCACAAGCAGGGGCGGATCCAGTAGTACGTAGTCCGGGGTGGGCTCCAGCAGACCCCAATTTCTTCTTCTTCTTTTTCTATATAATTATTTTATTTTTCTTGTAGGAGTTAGCTCACCTAGTCCATTCTAAGCCAGTTTAGTCCACCCCAATTTATATTTCTGGATCCATCCTTGACCACAAGCATATTGTATCTAACCAAACCTTGTCCAATTTTGAACTCTATTCTATATCAAATATTCTTGTATACATATGCAAATCAATATTGCACAAAAAAAATTGTATGTAAAAGTTGTAATTGTTCTACGTATTTTTTTTTTTGAAATCACACTCACACACACAATTGGGGGGCTCGAACCTTGCCGGCCTCTCCGGATGTCCGCTCTAATACCACTAGGCTAGAGAGCTCGGACAATATAATTCAATGCAGGTGTTCCCAAATTCCAAATATATGTGGTGTAGCACAAAGCAAGGAAGAGAGGATATAAATATAGTTGAGAGGGTTAGGAGAAGTTTACTTGGTCTAACAAGAAACAAACCCACGCAAAGAGTTTGCTACACCTGCATGGATTACTCCTTAGCGCCCAAGCGAACACGAAGCATCGGCACGACTGGAGGAGATGATAACCTGCCGCACCCCAACATATGAACACCAAATGCCTGCATGCATGCAAAAATAAAACACTAAATATATATAGATGGATAATTATATTCTAAATTGTACGTAGAAATTAATTAACTAATAATTGAAATCGGCTTTAATTACCAAAGAGAGTGCAAGTATTTGAAAGAAGCTTTCCTCTCCTTGAACAAGATCTCCTTGGTCTCGTTGTCGAAAACGATGATGAGGGCACACACAGAGGACAGGACAGTGCATAAAACCCTAAGGAGACCCTCACACTTCATTGCCCTAACTTCTTCCATCATCCCTCCCCCTCTCTTTTTCTTATTTTCTCTGACAATGGACTTCTTCTTTGATTTCAGAGGAACTCCTCTCTTTTTCTTACTTTTTTTCTCTGACAATGGACTTCTTTCATTTCAGGGGAATTCATTTTATAGGTGGGACATTTAAGATTGGAATAGGATGGTTAACAGAAAAATATAAATGTGGATTACGTAGAGCCAACTGCACCCACTCATGTTGCCATCTAAATTCACAACTAAATACAGCTTGTAGATTAAAATGACGCATAATAAGAAAGATTACAAACTGATGATCGGACTTTGAAAAATAAAGCAACCAAGTTGCTACAATAAGATACAGAAGAAGAAAGAAACTCTTGTCAGGGTAATAACGATGCTCAAAGCAAGATTTGACACTTTTTTGTCGATCTGCTCCTCGGGACCAGCAAATTCAAAGAGTTGAACTTCTATCTTTCTCAGAAACTGAACAGTGCTCGGACAAAACCTCGTGGCTTGCTCCTGCAAACTCTACTCTCTTTGCATATATTCTCCACTGTCTTGCCCCTTGTTAGCAATTCGGCAAACGAAAAAAATTCGGAACGGCAAAAATACAAGTATAAATCGGCATCATAGAAATAAAATTTGGTCAAAATTCGGTCAAACATTCGTCTAACGAAAAATATTCTAATTAGATTTAATTCGTGTTTACTACGTTTCATATGAACAAATTCGGCAATAAAATTCGGCATTCGGCATATATATATATATATATTTTCGGCAATAAAATTTGACATATATATATATATATATATATATATATATAAACTTTTTGTAACCAGAGGAATAAAACAAGTACCACGGTTGGTAATGCATTGCAAATATATCTATTGTCGTACAACCCAAATGTCCACCAATCTATATTTCCACCAGAGGAATAAAACTTGTGAAGTCAAAGGAATAAAAGAAGGTTCACAGTAAAAATAAGTCCATATTATCACCCAAATGTCAATAAAACAACCAGGTTCATTGTGCGAAGAGGAAGAGCTTGGGAGAATATCATATAAAGAAAAGAAAGTAAAGGTGAAATGGAAAGTTGGAAACCAAAGTGTTTTGCTTTGGTGGGTGTAATTGCAACATGTAGGAGCATGCTGGCAGCTGGAAGACTCTTGGGTTTTCTTTAGTCATTGTGTGAGACTACTTCCTTTTTGCTTTTGATATTTTTTTTTGAAAATTGTGCCATCTTAAATAGCAGCAAGAGACTCCAGCTGCATCCAATGGACCAAAAGACAGTTGGGTTTTTTCGGTCATATTTTTTGGCCGAATTTTTCATAAATTCGTATAGTACGCGTTTAAAACTCTAAGGCCTTAAAATTCGCGTACAAAAACGAATTTTTCAAAAATACGTAAGTATTATATGTTTATATAAGATACGAAAAAATTCGCGTATAATACGCATTTTATCCGGGTGATTGCTAACAAGGGTCTTGCCCAGAGCAAAATATATGAGAATACATAGGGAAGCCAAGCCCCCTAATATCCATAACTACTCAAGATGGACAGTTTATCTAGATAATAAATTTACATTAAGTGGACAATTAATCCGAAAAATAACACTCTATTAAGTCGGCAGTTACAACACTAGCTCTATTAAATGGACAGTTACGAAGTTGAAACGTCCACGCTGAACCACACCGAAATTGTCATGCTGGAAGCCAAGTCCACCGTGAGCAGCATCAATCCTCGTTGGAACCTAGGTCCAGCATGAGTAGCAACCGTGTTGTAACCCAGGTCCAACTGGAGCAGCATCCACGCTGAAATCTACGTCCAGCAGGAGCAGCATCCAGAGTGGGAGTAGCATCGATTGAAACAGAGGTCCAGCGGGAGCACTGGTCGCGATGGACCACATTGCACCCTAGTAAATGGCACCGGAACAAGCGTTGAGCGACGCAATAATGTGTCCAGCGTTAGCATCATCCACACTGGAACCCACATCCAACGGGAGCATTACCCGCATTGCAACGCTGACCCGTTGGACATACTGCACCTTTTCACCCACATCCGTGTTTGAGTCTTTGTCTGAGTGGCGGGATCAATGTTGGTGTTAACTTGCTACATAGAAACATAAAATTTTGTCTTGTTGTTATAGAAATATGGAATATTGTGATGTTGTTGTAAAAATATGGAATTCTGAAAAAAATATTTGGGACAGTTGAGTAGACAAGTGTGGTAATCTCTGAATTAAAAAACGGTACAGATGTGACATGGTGCTACAGAATAGTCGGGATGGTTTGTGACCAATGGGTCGCCAATCGGAATAACACTGAGTAGAAATTGAGATTATCGTAAGAATGAATTGTTGTATAAGTTGAAATTAATTTACATTACTTTATTTCATTTTATATACCATCGTATATTTTATAAATAAACTATTCACACATTTGTATAGTCATGGACAACTTGTGCAAAAGGTTTGCTTTCTCGGACAAAAATCGAGACAACGGGACCGATTCGATTTGATGGCCTGGAAGCCAAGCCAATCGGCAGAAAGGTTCCACCTGCTTCTGGAAAGCTCGTTGCAGGTTGACACTGACTATATGGCACATATGGAGGGAAAGTAGAACGACCACATAATAATTTACCTTCTCTCACATGATTACCGTGTTGGTATATAGATAATTTCTTAATGTGCTGAAACCCTCCTCCACAGGTGTGGGAGTCGCTTGAACGTTCTGAGGTATTTGGAGCTCATTTGGCAACTTGAAGAATGAAGATGTTTGAAGGTATGTTTTGTTTATAAAGGACATAATGTAAGCCCCCTGAATTTCCGGAATTTATTTTTGAATTTTCTAAATAAATTATTTTCGATAATTCATTTTAATTTATTAATTTTGATCATTAAATGCTCTTTACCGTGACTTTGATTTCTAGAGCATCAGGGATGCCAGTCCCTGGAAACTTTCTTCTCTAAGTTTGTAGTAGACGAGATTATCTTCATGTTGATATATCGTGTCCCATTCGAACTTGTTTCCTTGTGCTCCATTCGCTTCGCACAACTTTCGGGTCAAATTAGACCAATTTATCGTCTGTCGTAATTCGTGACTTAACTTCCAACTTAATTTTTGGGTCCGACATCGGTCCAATCCAGTCGACCCAATATATGGCCCTGACCTGTTTTGAGTCTACTATGCACGTGCCACTTGTGGGCCACCGATTTGTCCCTTTTGCTCCAATTCCATCCATGATTTTAATTCGATTAAATTATTATTTTAATTAAATCTTGGCCCCATGCTTGTCCAAACTTGACCGAACCGGATCTAACGTCCAACCAGATTTTATGTGATCCCTAACATGACTACTGTCACCCCCAGTTTTCGAATTAGGAGTATTTTCGTCATTTTTCAAGTTTTATAATTTTTAGGAATTTTATTTGATTTTATGTGATTTATTGGGATTTATTTGGTTTGGTTTGGATTTTATCCAATTCGGACTCAAATTGGAGACCCGGGTAGCCTGGACCCTAGTGGGACCCACATACTAGCTGGGCTTACCCACGTACTATCCTAATTAGGTTAGAAATTATAAACCCTATTTCCATGGCTTAATTAGTCATTTTAGAGCTTAATTAGTATTTTGAAATTAGACCGAACCAATCCGAAACAAACCGAACCCAACCTAAGTCTATTGGGTTTGGGGCTATTGGATCCTACCCAAAAACCCATAAACCCTTTTCCTCCCACACATGGCCGGCCATGAGTAGAACCCCCCCCCCCCCCCCCCCCCCCCCCTCTTTCTTTTCCATTAAGAAATATCTCTCTCTCTTTCAAAAATCTTTCTTTCCTCCAAGCTCTCTCTCTCTCTCTCTCTCCCAAGAACCCATTCTAGGTATGATTTTAATTCTCCATTTAATTTCTCTACTCCATTTATTGCTTCACAATAAGTGTAGAGAAGAGGATTCTCTACACTTTGCCCACAAATTTTGTAGGTTTCCTAATAATATAGGTTAAGGATTTATTATGGTTTAATCCTTTTTGAGAGTGGTATATATATATATATATATATATATATATATATATATATATATATATATATATATATATATAGCCTTAAGTTGTGCATGAGAGCCTTGTAGTTGTGCAGGAACGCCTTAGAAGTGTGCAGAATGCTATTCAGGAAAAACTATGCAGTAGAGCCTTAAAGGTGAGCAGAAGTGCCTTAAGGTGAGCAGAAGTACCATAAAGGTGAGCATGAGAGCCTTAAAGGTGTGCAGGTTGTCCCAGTGTGCTAAAATCCGAGAAATTGAGTATTTTGTGTGTTTGTGCTTTATGTGCGTGTGTAAGGAAAATTGGAGAGTGTGTGTGTGTGTTTATATATAGATAGATACATAGAGAAGATTAGAAGAAGTTTAAGAATTAGAAGAAGTTAGAAGAATAGGAAGAAAAGTGAGAAATAGGAAATAGAGGAAATCGAGTTAGAGGGCGAAACGGAGCTCGGAGTATCGGAATGAGTTGAAACTTGGCGTAGAACAAGAATACGTGATTTAGATTTTACGGATAGGCTCCCGAGTGGAAATCGGGGTCGTAGGGCGCCGGTATCGCGCCGTATCAGTGCGTATCTTAAAATATTCAAGATTTTGGCAACGGGCCGTATCATGGACCGGATGTCCACGTTACCTAGGTATTTTGGTAGGTAATATATATATATGCTAGTATCATACTACCCTGGGGAGATCGGGTCAAAATAATAAGCGTAGGTAGGCTAACTAGGTTTCCACCTAGGCTAAAATTTTGCCTTAGAAAAGGTAAAATAGGTAATTGGCCTATGGCCATATGAGTTTCGAAGTCCAAGATGGACTTGGATATGGGTTGTAGTGGTTGGTAATAGTTAGAAATAGTCGCCTAGACCTAGTCTTGACCCCGATTGACTTTTTAGACCAAAAATCAACTATGGGTCAACACTTTGCCCAATTTAGTTCCAAATTCCATTAAACTTGTGTAGTTGACCGAAAGTCAACTATCACCATTGACCTAGGGTTGACCAGAGTTGACCAGAGTTAACCAGAGTTGACCAGTTGACCAAAAGTCAACTGTAAGTCAACCGTTGGCTCAAATTAACCTAGATTAATTCCGTTTGACTTGCGTTGACCCAGTTAGACCTAATATGACTTAGATTGACCTCGTACAGTCTAGTTTGACGTGTCTTGACCTAGAATGACCTAATAGGATTTAAATTGTCTTAACTTTATTTCCTAAGCATAGTATTGATACGTCTTGTTCTCTATAGGTCCTCGAGACGCTGCATTTGCTCCAGTAGACATATCATACCATATTACAGGCGAGTACATTCTCTGACACTTTTCCAATTTATAATGATTGTTATGATTCATGTAATTAGTGTGGATATGCTTGTTCTCGACATATTGGTCACACGGATTGGTGTTCATGGATCCCGACATGATATGTTATTCCTCGTTATCTTGGTATATCTTGTGCAAGCCCCTTGTAGTTCTTGTGCAGTATATAGACACCGATTCTCGAGGAGACTTGCTCTCTTCTCGTAGAATCCTGTGTCATAACGTGTCTTGCTTGGATCCACTCTACCAGTCGGAAACGGGGAGTACTAGTGTAGATGTGTGGTCATTATCCACCTTGTTTATTCTTATAGACCTTGAATGCTACCAATCCTACACTCCAAGCAGGATTGGCTAATCAGTAGACCTTGTGCAGACCCAAGCCGGCCACATGTTGTAGCTAGTATTCACACACCTAGATATATGATTCTTAATTCTTGTACATGCCATGATCAGTTTACTTGCCTTGTTCTAGCTCTAGTTTTACAGCTTACCTTGCCATGATACCCACATGTACATTCCATAATTTTCTTGTATATACTCTCTATTTACAGTCTTATAGCTTTTGTCATATCTTGTGAACTGTTGTTAGTAGATTGTACTCGTTCCATCCTGACAGGATATGTTGAAAATATTACAGATGCAGATGAGGGAGATTACTGTACCTACTACGGTCCGGATGACGTAGTGGACCTAGACCTGGAGACTTTGGTCCAGCAGGGCTTAGCTCCGCCTCGCGAGACCTTACCCCTTGCTTAGTTAGAGTGGGTCTTTTATACTGGACTTTGTCTCCAGCTACTTTTGAGACTGTTATTACTATGGATTGTATTAGAGACTTGGACTTGTATAATATTTGGTGTTTGGACTTGACAGGTTATTATTTTATTATCGTCTTGTTGTCTTTATCTTTCAGTCTTTACTTTATCATCTTAGAGTTGTGATTGAGCACTCGTATATATTCATTGCTTATCCTCCGTTCGGAGTTGACCATATTCTCGACAGGTTTTTGATATATATATAAACTGTTTAGAGTAGAAAAACCTATAGCGTTCCACGCCGTTTTTACGGTGAGGGCTGGGCGTTGTCACGTGCACGTGCCCTTATAGCGGGTGCGGGTCATGACACGTTTTAGTGGTGGACCACGCAGGTCCTGAAGTCGCAATTAGTGCGATGTCGTAGTGGCGCTCGACTTAGAGTGCTATTACGAGGCTGCGGTACGTATCTAGGATAGGCTATAGGCTAAGAGTACTCAATCACAGTATGATCTTTTCTTGCTTATCTTGCTTACCGTCTTTGATATTGATTTACTGCATTCTAGTTGTCCTCCTTTGATATTGCCTTCATGTGCTATATTGATATCTTCTTTCAATTTGTTGGACTAGGAGGTAGGGTCTTGCTCTTTCTTTTACCTGTTATCTCCGCCCATTGATTGATGATTGTTTTCTTAGTACCTTTAGTTTGCATATGTGATGATCATGCTAGATTAAATAGAAAACCCCAATGAAGACTGCAATAACACGATACTGTAGAGATTTAAAACCATGCATGTGTTCTGATTTCCTGGGTTACATGTTATATAACTTAGGATAAAATTTAGTAGACCTTGATTGTTGGATGCTTGACCTAGAGAAGAGTACGACCGTTTGAATTTCGAGGACGAAATTTTTTAAGGAGGGTAGATTTGTCACCCCCAGTTTTCGAATTATGGGTATTTTCGTTATTTTTCAAGTTTTATAATTTTTAGAAATTTTATTTGATTTTATGTGATTTTTTGGGATTTATTTGGTTTTGTTTGGATTTTATCCAATTCGGACTCAAATTGGAGACCCGGGTAGCCCTGGACCCTAGTGGGACCATATACTAGCTGTGCTTAGCCCACATACTATCCTAATTATGTTAGAAATCATAAACCCTATTTCCATGGCTTAATTAGTCATTTTAGAGCTTAATTAGTATTTAAAAATTAGACCGAACCAATCCGAAACAAACCGAACCCAACCTAAGTCTATTGGGTTTGGGGCTATTGGATCCTACCCAAAAACCCACAAACCCTTTTCCTCCCACACATGGCCGGCCATGAGTAGAACCCCCCCCCCCCCTCTTTCTTCTCCATTAAGAAATATCTCTCTCTCTCTTTCAAAAATCTTTCTTTCCTCAAAGCTCTCTCTCTCTCCCAAGAACCCATTCTAGGTATGATTTTAATTCTCCATTTAATTTCTCTACTCCATTTATTGCTTCACAATAAGTGTAGAGAAGAGGATTCTCTACACTTTGCCCACAAATTTTGTAGGTTTCCTAATAATATAGGTTAAGGATTTATTATGGTTTAATCCTTTTTGAGAGTGGTATATATATATATATATATATATATATATACATTTGTGCATGTTTGGGTGTTTTTATATATATATATATATATATATATATATATATATATATATATATATATATATATATATATATATATATATATTGTATATGTATGTATCAATACTTAGAGTTGTGCGTTAGAACTTATAGTTGTGCATTAGAGCCTTAGAGTTGTGCATGAGAGCCTTGTAGTTGTGCAGGAACGCCTTAAAAGTGTGCAGAATGCTATTCAGGAAAAATTGTGCAGTAGAGCCTTAAAGGTGAGCAGAAGTGCCTTAAAGGTGAGCAGAAGTCCTTAAAGGTGAGCATGAGAGCCTTAAAGGTGTGCAGGTTGTCCCAGTGTGCTAAAATCCGAGAAATTGAGTATTTTGTGTGTTTGTGCTTTATGTGCGTGTGTAAGGGAAATTGGAGAGTGTGTGTGTGTGTGTTTACATATAGATAGATACATAGAGAAGATTAGAAGAAGTTTAAGAATTAGAAGAAGTTAGAAGAATAGGAAGAAAAGTGAGAAATAGGAAATAGAGAAAATCGAGTTAGAGGGCGAAACGGAGCTCGGAGTATCGAAATGAGTTGAAACTTGGCGTGGGACAAGAATACGTGATTTAGATTTTGCGGGTAGGCTTCCGAGTGGAAATCGGGGTCGTAGGGCGCCGGTATCGCGCCGTATCAGTGCGTATCTTGAAATATTCAAGATTTTGGCAACGGGCCGTATCATGGACCGGATGTCCACGTTACCTAGGTATTTTGGTAGGTAATATATATATTGGCTAGTATCATACTACCCTGGGGAGATCAGATCAAAATAATAAGCGTAGGTAGGCTAACTAGGTTTCCACCTAGGCTAGAATTTTACCTTAGAAAAGGTAAAATAGGTAATTGGCCTATGGCCAAGATATGAGTTTTGAAGTCCAAGATGGACTTGGATATGGGTTGTAGAGGTTGGTAATAGTTAGAAATAGTCGCCTAGACCTAGTCTTGACCCCGGTTGACCACGGTTGACTTTTTAGACCAAAAGTCAACTATGGGTCAACACTTTGCCCAATTTAGTTCCAAATTCCATTAAACTTGTGTAGTTGACATAAAGTCAACTATTAGTCACCATTGACCTAGGGTTGACCAGAGTTGACCAGAGTTAACCAGAGTTGACCAGTTGACCAAAAGTCAACTGTAAGTCAACCGTTGGCTCAAATTAACCTAGATTAATTCCGTTTGACTTGCGTTGACCCAGTTAGACCTAATATGACTTAGATTGACCTCGTACAGTCTAGTTTGATGTGTCTTGACCTAGAATGACCTATTAGGATTTAAATTATCTTGACTTTATTTCCTAAGCATAGTATTGATACGTCTTGTTCTCTATAGGTCCTCGAGACGCTGTATTTGCTCCAGTAGACATATCATACCATATTACAGGCGAGTACATTCTCTGACACTTTTCCAATTTATAATGATTGTTATGATTCATGTAATTAGTGTGGATATGCTTGTTCTCGACACATTGGTCACACGGATTGGTGTTCATGGATCCCGACATGAGATGTTATTCCTCGTTATCTTGGTATATCTTGTACAAGCCCCTTGTAGTTCTTGTGCAGTATATAGACACCGATTCTTGAGGAGACTTGCTTCCTTCTCGTAGAATCCTGTGTCATAACGTGTCTTGCTTGGATCCACTCTACCAGTCGGGGACGGGGAGTACTAGTGTAGATGTGTGGTCATTATCCACCTTGTTTATTCTTGTACACCTTGAATGCTACCAATCCTACACTCCAAGCAGGATTGGCTGATCAGTAGACCTTGTGCAGACCCAAGCCGGCCACATGTTGCAGCTAGTATTCACACACCTAGATATATAATTCTTGATTCTTGTACATGCCATGATCAGTTTACTTGTCTTATTCTAGCTCTAGTTTTACAGCTTACCTTGCCATGATACTCACATGTATATTCCATGATTTTCTTGTATATACTCTCTATTTACAGTCTTATAGCTTTTGTCATATCTTGTGAACTGTTGTTAGTAGATTGTACTCGTTCCATCCTGACAGGATATGTTGAAAATATTACAGATGTAGACGAGGGGGATTACTGTACCTACTACGGTCCGGATGACGTAGTGGGCCTAGCCCTGGAGACTTTGGTCCAGCAGGGCTTAGCTCTGCCTGGCGAGACCTTACCCCTTGCTTAGTTAGAGTAGGTCATTTATACTGGACTTTGTCTCCAGCTACTTTTGAGACCGTTATTACTATAGATTGTATTAGAGACTTGGACTTGTATATTATTTGGTGTTTGGACTTGACAGGTTATTATTTTATTATCGTCTTGTTGTCTTTATCTTTCAGTCTTTACTTTATCATCTTAGAGTTATGATTGAGCACTCGTATATATTCATTGCTTGTCCTCCGTTCGGAGTTGACCATATTCTCGACAGATTTTTGATATATATATAAACTGTTTAGAGTAGAAAAACCTACAGCGTTCCATGCCATTTTTACGGTGAGGGCTGGGCGTTGTCACGTGCACGTGCCCTTATAGCGGGTGCGGGTCGTGACCACTACCCCCTACTTAAAATATCTCTATACAAATATCCTTCTCCCTCTACTTTATCAAATATCTTATTTTCTCTTATATATATATATATATATATATATATATATATATATATATATATATATATGTGTGTGTGTGTGTGTGTGTGTGTGTGTGTATGTGTGTGTGTGTGTGTGTGTGTAACTCTCTTTCTCTCTCCTCCTAATAACACCTACACACACACTCCCCCATCACCATCAGCACACCCCCCTTTCTAATCGACTTCTCTCTCTCTCTCAGAAATATCTCACTCTCTCTCTCTCTCTCTCTCTTCCTATCTATAATATTTATACACACTCACAACTCTCTCTCTCTCACAGAAGGCAAACACCCCCCCTTTTGCCGACACCACCACCTCCCATTCCCAGCCTCCTTCTCTATTCCTCCTCTCCATCTTTACCATCACCCACACTACAAGCTCACCACCATTATCATCATCCTCAACACCACCATCACTATTATCATCATCCTCATACCACCACCTCCACCACAGCATCACCGCCGTCGTCGTGCCCCGACGACCACCGTCGTCGTTGCGCACGAGCGCAGCAAGCCCAGCCACCGCAGTGCAGCAAGTCGCGGCTGTAGCAGCAGCCGCGCGTACGCCGCGCGCTGCCGCGGCCAACAGCCGCCGCCAGCGAAGCCCCCAACAGTGCGCGAACCCTCCCTTGCCACCTTCGTCGTCCCCGACGCACGACATGGGCTATTCGTACGTTTCGCACGGAATCCCGTCGTGACGCGCGTGTTGGAGAGACCAGAATATGTGTTTCGGGACAGCAACTTCGTGCAGGTTTTTCGAGAGATCCGACCGTTGGATCGACGAACTCTATGCTCCGTCACAATCTTGGTATATACCCCTTCATCCCTCTCAAATTTCATCCGTTAATTTTGTCGTTTGATATATCAAAACCGGCCACCAAGTTGACGCTTTAATTTGTACTATTTTTGTACAGTTTCGTGGAGCCAACTTCGCAGGATCGTATCTTCATCGTCGCAGCTCCATTTGATGCACCGTCAGTTCCTGTGCACAGCTGGTATAACCCTCTTCCTGCCATTTCAGTTTCGTTTCATTGTGAGTACGTTTGATTGGTTGAATTCGACGCCAAAGTTGGCCGTCCGAATTCATAATTTTCAAGTTGTAAAATTCTATTTTTGAACCCGGGACTCCGGATTCAATTTCTGACACCACCAGTAGACTCGTGGCATCGTTCTGGCACGTTTTAATATAAATTTTGTTAGATTTGGAGGACGTGGGCCTTTGTACGTATTTCGGTGCAAAGCGGGCCCCACGATCCGGGTCAACGGAACTTTTTGACGCCGGCTCACGGAATCCAATTACGGATATACCTTTGAGTTCGTATCGTCATTCTGGACTCGTTGACATATAATTTTCTAGGTTTTAATGGACATTGGTTTCGACACGCATTTCGGTGCAAGTCGAATACCAATATTCGGGTCAACGGGTCATTTTGAGATCGGCTTATCGAAATCCAATTCTGGATATACCGTTGGGTTCGTATCATCATTCTGGACGCATTGACATATGATGCTGAATTTTGAGGACATTGTCTCCGACACGCTTTTCCGTGCAAATCGAATTCTAATATCCGGGTCAACGGACCAATCTGAGATCGGGTCATCGGAATCCAATTTCGGATATACCGTTGAGTTCGTATGGATTCATGGACATATAATTTATTGGGTTTAGTGTACTTTTATTTTGGCACATTTTTTGGTACAAAGTGGGTCCGACACGGACACCATTTTGACCCAAAATTACCTTTTTGTCCCTGTGTCCAAATTGGACTTATGAATTGGCTATCCTAGCTAATTTGACCATTCTGGACACATTAGTGATGGTTGTTTCACCATCCGACAATATCTGTAGGTTTTCACCCTATTGTTATAATCTTTTTTTGTTATATTTGAGATCCGTCGATTCAAGTGATTTCATATCACTGAATTTGATCAATTGTCTATATGGATGATTATAGAGACTAACTTTGACCCTATTTGACCATGGTTGACAAATTTGACTGAACGTCGAAGTAGAGTCAACATTTGCTCTAGGTTAGACTAGTTTTGACCTTGGTTGACCACAATTGATTATTTTGACCAAAAGTCAACCGAAAGTCTAAAATTGACTAGAACTTGACCGAAGTTGACCAGTTGACCAAAGGTCAACTGTTAGTCAACATTAGCCTAGTTTGACCTAGAGTTGACCAGTTGACTATTAAAAGTCAACTATAAGTCAACCATTGATCCAGTTTGACCTAGTTTGACTTGGTTTGACTTCCTGTGACCTAGTTTGACCTAGTGTGACTCAGTGTGACCTAGTTTGACTTAGTGGACTGAGTCTGACCTAGATTGTGTAGCTTATACTATAGAATCAAGCCTAACACTGTTGAACCCTAATTAGCTTATATATATCTTATCCTTAGGTCTATGGCATCACTCTGAGCATCGACCCCATTTGACAGCTCAGGACCGCAGGCGAGTACATTCTCTGATAGTAGTTCCTTGTCTTGATATTTTCTGTATCTGATTCAGTTATAGTATTTTACTTGATTCTCGTCACGATGGTACACGGACTAGTATATACCGGATTCCTGT
This sequence comes from Iris pallida, assembly GCA_029216955.1. Classification (NCBI taxonomy): domain Eukaryota; kingdom Viridiplantae; phylum Streptophyta; class Magnoliopsida; order Asparagales; family Iridaceae; genus Iris; species Iris pallida. The sequence goes on along the minus strand of JANAVB010018993.1, from coordinate 22,210,836 downwards.
CATGAGATGTCATTCTTGGATTTTCTTGGGATACTGGTACTTGCTCGATCTTGTTCTTGTACTTGTATTGACACCGATTCCTGAGAAGGAGTAGCTACCTTCTTAGGGAATCTCGTGCCATGACGTGCTATGTCCGGATCCGTATACTATTCGGGGAATGGAGAATTTTATATATAGTGTGATCAATGCCCATCTTGAGTTACTACTTGTATCATGGCTATACCCTCACCTCACGATGGGTATAGCCTGACCTGTGCTACTACTTGCTCCATAGCTTGCCATCCCGGCCGGGCCGAGTTCACGTACTTGTAGCCGGTCGGCTGGAAGTGTCACGACCCGCACCCTTATGAGGGACACGAGCACGTGGGTACGTCCAGCCTACGCCGCAGTATCGGCGGTAGAACGCTGTATATAACGTCTGTAAATACTACGACTAACAGTATAAAGGTACCTGTACAGTATATACACTCCGAATGGAGGTGACATAACAATACAGTCTCAATCACAGAAAACTACGGTAGATAGCTCAGAAGGAAAGACATGTGATAGATAAAAATAGAATAAGTCCAGTATCCAATACAAGCCTAGATATATACAACATCACAGGGTCTCAAAATATAACATAGCAGCTACAGTCTGATAATACTAGCTGGATCGCAGTCCAGGCAACCCTAGCTAATCTACACTACTCTGGGAGAACGAAGTCTAGTGGCTCTACTATAAGGCCACGGTCCTGGACTACTCCATCTAACTCGAGCCCATAATAGGTCGAGCAGTCCGCCTCAGAATCATCCGTAGTATATCATGTTTGCCATTAAAATTATTTTATTGTAAATTTCAATACAAACAGAACAGTGTTACAATATAGGACTTAGACGTAGTCCTAGGAGTACACTTTTGTTTATCTGGGTCCCTTGTGCCGATGGAGTGAGTGGTAATGCGATGACTCCGTTGATGATCTGACGACGGTTATCAGTTCTCTGAAGACTTGGATTGCTCTGGGTGCTGGAGCTTGCTGAGAGGAGGAAGACGTTGAGTGTCTGTATCTGCCTCTCTGCTGGTTGTGTGTTCGGTCCGTGAGCTGGTAGGTGGGTTGGTGTGGAAGAAGGAAATGATCCCTCTATTTATAGCTTTGCAGGCTGGCTGCTCATGTGCGCATGTAGGATGCGCCTGTACGCGGGGACACCACGTGTTGATTGCTGAAGGAGGCGTATGAACGATGCGCCCTGATCGAGGGGTTGAATTCTTCATACTGCTGTTGTGGACCGGCACGTAGCAGAGGAGAAGATCTTTCTGTTGCTGAGATCTTGGGTGAGTCGAGTCAAAGGACACGTGTCATCGACCCATGGCTCGAAGATCCTTGATTTGGTGGAGAATGATCTGGTAGGATGCGCCTAGGATTGGGCACATGAGGAGGCTTTGGCACGTAACCTTTAGGAGTCACGAACCATTCGGGACGCATGGCTTTTGAGGCGTATACGAGGCTTCAGTAATGACTTTACTTCTGTCTTTCGGGATCAGAGAGCAGTCTGAGGCGCATGGCTTTTGAGGCGCATGCAGAGCTTTAATGGTTACTTTCCTTCTGTCTTTAGGGATCAGTGAAAAGTCTGAAACACATGGCTTTTGAGGCGCATGCAGATTTGGGCGCATGGCTGTAGAGGCGCATGCAAGTGGTTGGGTGGCCACGTGGCAGTAGCCGTCGGAGGAAAGTAATGATGATGCTGACGTTGGCGATGCTTCATCTTCTGAATTGTTCAGACTTCGGGGGGCGTGCTGCCAACTCTGTCAGTTCAGCATTTAATGTTTGTGACATTCGATGGACAGCTGAGTGGGCACGTCGGTTGCGTTCCACTAGGCGTATGAGGACGCATGGGAGGTGCATCCCTGTGATGTGCTTGGTACTGAAGGGCGCGTCTATGTGATGCGCTTGATGTTGAAGTGCACGTCTGTGTGATGCGCGGTCTGGCCGGCGCATCTACTTCGTGACACGTCTTTAATGGTGCGACTGTTACGATCTTCGAGTGCTTTAAATAGCTGTTTTGACTTAGCTGAATTCGAAGCGTCTGGTTCATCCATTTAATGTAAATTCATTGCACGAAATTCGGAGAGCCATCCACTTGGCGCATGGTTTTGATTTGCCTGGCCTATAAATAGTGGCATGGAGAGAGTTTGCTTCTCGTTTTCTCACGTTCTTCCGACATAAATTCGTTTACTCGGATGCATTCTGTTGATGAGATGCTCCTGAGGGTGAAGATGCGACGTAATGTCTTCATTGATGCACTTGAAGGTGACTGTTACATCCAAAAGTCGGAGTCGAGGGCTTCTGAGGCAGGCGAAAGGTGCCTGTTGCATCCAAAGATAGGGATGCTCGAGTCTCGTCTTCATTGTGCAGGAAGAGCCGTAGATCGGAATTGCGGTGCTGCGGCTTTGGTGGCTCTTTCTTTCTTCAAAATGGGTGTAGCCCATTCTGGTTGTGTTGAAAGCTGCTCCTTTAGCCGTGGTTTCGATTACGGTCTTCCTTCGCCTTTGGAGGCTCTTTCGAAGCTTCCCCTGGCCACAGGTTGGCTTGCGGTGCTCTTCTCTTCCTTGGCTAGAGGGTTGATTGCCACCCTAGTTCTGCTCAATAAATGCTTCATTAGTCGAAACATTTAGACGGCGGTGAGCTTGGCTGGAAGAGCGGCACATAACTGGGCTGCTGAAGGGATGCACATAACTGGGCTGCCCAAGGGATGCACGTAACTGAGGATGCACATAACTGAGCTGCTGAAAGGATGCGCTTTGCTGAGGGCGCATGGTGGGATGTGCCTGACTGGGGGCGTATGGTGATCGCTGCGCCTATTTGAGGGCGCATGATGGCTGCTGGCTGTAGACTTAGGATCTTTTCTTTGTAGAAATTCTCCTTTGTACAATCTTTTCTTAGACATGTAATAGACTTTTATATGAAATAAAAAGTCTTCTTTCAATGCCTATTTTTGCTGTTTGTGAAGTACTTTGTCCGAGCTCTGGCGCATATAGTCTGGCGCATGGGCTTTCTGGTTCTGAAATTCTATGCTTCTACATATCATAACGGTATCCTGTCAGGAAAATGAGCAAGTACAAGCACTAACAGCAGTTCCATGTGAATTGACAAATTCTATAAGAGACAGTATAATGAACTACAAGACAAAGATATATGAAAACTTGGGAACCGTTCGGAAGCTGAGTTACAATCCTTAAACCAAACAAGGACCGGGGTTGTAACTCTTCTCCCGGGCAGAACTTAGTCTCCAATCAAGGTACAATGTAAAGACATGTAGAGCATGTGAGTAACTGTATATCATAGCATAGTGAGGAAATACTGAATGTAGAACAGAACATGATATATGATAAGATAAGTAAATATAAAATGTGCCTTGAATTATTAGAGCGTTATGTGATCGGCTTGGGATAAGTGACAGGATAGGCTATCCACTTGGCCCGACAATCCACGGTGACCTCAATAAAAAGTCATGCCGGCCAACCTAGATAACGAGCACAAGGCAAAAGGATCTTGCTACACCCTTCGTGAGGGGAGAGTGGCACGAGCACAAGAATAGTGACAGGGTGGCTTGGATCACATAGCCCCTAATAATTCCCCATCCCCGAATAGTATAATGGATCTGGACATGACATATCATGGCACGTGATTCCGTAAGAGGGTAGCAAATCTTCTTAGAAATGGATGTCTATACAAGTACAGAAAACAAGACAGGAAGTGTACCAATATACCCAGAAATTCAGGAACAACATCTCATACCGTGATCCAATGTGTACTAGTCCATGAACTATCGTGACTGAGAATCAAGTAAGACACTACGACTGAATCGGATATAGCAGATATCAAGACAATAAAAACTATCAGTGAATGTACTCGCCAGCTGTCCTGAGCTGTAGGGTATATCAATGCTCAGAGTGGTAACCAGAGACCTAAAGATGAGATATCTCATGTTGATTTAGGTTTAAACAAGTTTAAGAATGATTCACAATGAATAATATAAAATCTAGGTCAAATTAGGTCTCACTGAGTCACACTAAGTCCTGTC
>JANAVB010018993.1:22176775-22201775 GCA_029216955.1 Iris pallida | reverse complement strand
ATACCGCGGGAGCATTGGTCAACCCAAATGGCATCACTGTAAACTCGTACTAGCCGTACCGAGTCCAAAATTCCGTCTTGGGAATGTCATCCCGCCTCACCTTCAGCTGGTGATACCCGGACCTCAAGTCTATCTTCGAAAATACCTTCGACCCACTCAGCCGATCGAATAAGTCGTCGATCCTCGGCAAAGGTTACCTATTCTTGATAGTGAGGTTGTTGAGCGCCCGGTAATCAATGCACATGCGGGACGTACCGTCCTTCTTCGGCACAAACAGGACTGGCGGTCCCCAGGACGAAGAACTGGATCTGATGAACCCCTTGTCCTGCAGCTCATCGACTTGCTTCTTCAGCTCTATCAACTCGCTATTGTTCACCCTATAGACATGCTGTGAAATGGGCTCGGCGTCCGGCACCAAGTCTATAGAGAACTCAATGTCTCTGTCTAGCGGCATCCCCGACAACTCCTCGAAAAAGACATTCGAGAACTCAGCTATCAACGGATGTGGTAAATCCTGCCCCGCCAACAAAGCTCCATAGAATCCAGCCTCCGGCTCCGCTGCTCCTCGAGAAAACTCGATCTCTGGCTCTCCCGGCGTCCTAAAAAGAACTCTGCCTCCTCTACAATCAATGCTAGTATGGTGCATGCTCAACCAATCCATACTAAGTACCATATCGTACCTCGGTAGGGGCATTACGAGCAGACACGCACTCAAGTCCCGGCCTCTCAGGGTAACTCTCTGCCCCTTGCAAATATTATTAACCAGGATAATGCCTCCCCCGATCATAATCTTTCAAGTCCTATCCATATATTCAGCAATAATATTGTGTCTCAGAGCAAAAGAAACAGACACACAACTATGAGTCGCCCCAGAATCAAACAAGGCGAAAGCAGAGAAAGAATCAAGGAGAACATGACCTGCTACAACATCTCCCACGGGCTCTACCTTCTCCTCTCCTGCCAAAGCGAGCACCCTGCCCGCGGGTGCTCCCTTCTGGTGCTGAACAAAGCGCTACTGCTGGGTCTGAAGTGGAGGACCTCTCTGCTGAATTGCTGGTCCTTTAGCCGGATGCACTCTGTCCTGGCCTCCTCGGACTCCGCGAAAGCGACAATCCCTCAGCTGGTGATCGGGCACCCCACAGTAGAGACAGACGCCCAACCTCTTCCTGCAAGCCTCCCTGGTGTGCCCCGGCTTCCCGCAGAAGCCGTACGGAGTAGCCAATTTCTGGCCCTGTCCCTGGTGCTGCTGCCACGCGCTGGTGCCTGCTGAATCTGCAACATAGACTGCTGCTGCTGAAATGGCCTCTGCTGATGCTGAAAGTGGAGGCGCTTGGCCGGTCCCACACTGGAACTCACCCCCATAGTATCTCCGCTCCTCTTCGGCTTGAGGCCAAAGTCCTCCTCTGTAATCTGCGCATCCATCAATATCTGATCGAACGTCGCATCACGACGACCCGAGGTGCGGGTACACACTGCATGAATAAGTCCCCTACGGAACTTACGAGCCTTCTGCCCCTCATCCTGGATCATATCGGGAGCGAACCTGCTAAGGCGGAAGGACTCAGCTGCATATTCGTCCACCGACGAGTTTTCCTGCACTAGACCCATGAACTGGCCCTCCAATGCTGTAAGACCCACGTCTGGGAAGAACTTTTCCTTGAAGAGCCTTCGGAAGTTCTCCCATGTCATCCCCCTCACCGATGCACGAGGATCCGTATGGTACCACGTCAGCGCGATATCGAAGAATCGGCTGGCTACGGCTGAAACCCAAAGTGCTCTAGGAAGCTCTGCCAGCTCCATGCTCCGCTGCACATCCTCTAGCTAATCGTCCGCATAAAGGATGCCCTCCGTGCCCGTAAAGTCCCTAGAGCCCATCTTCCTAAAGTCTAATATTGTCCGTGGCCTAGACTGCTGCTGGTACGGCTGCTGGCCAGTAGGGCCCTACACCGTACCCGGTGCCACTCTCTCCACTGCTGCCAGTACAAGCTGATGCGAGTTCTCCATGCTCTGTCTCAGTATCTCAATCTGACAGTGTGACACCTCCGTCTGGTACTGCGATGCCTCTGCCTGGGCCCGCTGTGTCTCCATCATCTGCTGAAGGAGAAGGAACATATCATGTGTATCCATCGGTATCGGAGGTAGTGGTGGTAGCGTCTCCGGAACGACGATCGAAACCCTCTGGGGTGGAGGTAGTAGACCTCCCTGTGCAAATGCTAGGGCCTCTGGGATAGTGGAATCACTGGGGGCAGTCTCGTGAACCTCCTCCTCAGCCTGGTCAGATCACTCGGGCAAGCTACTCGATCCAGTGGCCTGCGGGTGCGTCTTCGTCATCCTGGAGATGAATTGAAGCAAAGAGATCAATATGGCACATGAGAAGATATTATCAAAGAAGGACAGTTAATTTAATACAAGGGAAGTAATCTTGATAATCAAAAGATCGAAAATTTTTCTAGGTGTGATTGAGAAACTCCTATCATGTCCTAGGTCCTACGTCCTAATTACAGGCTCGTAATTAGCACTCTAAGTCGAGCACCATTACGAGATCGTACTAATTATGACACAGGACCTGCATGGGCCACCACAAAAATGTGTCACGACCCGCACCCTTATGAGGGGCACGAGCACGTGGGTACGTCCAGCCTACGCCGCAGTATCGGCGGTAGAACGCTGTATATAACGTCTGTAAATTCTATGACTAACAGTATAAAGGTACCTGTACAGTATATACACTCCGAGTGGAGGTGACATAACAATAAAGTTTCAATCGCAGAATAAAACTAAGGTAGATAGCTCAGAAGGAAAGACATGTGATAGATGAAAATAGAATAAGTCCAGTGTCCAATACAAGCCCAGATATATACAACATCACAGGGTCTCAAAATATAACATAGCAGCTACAGTCTGATAATACTAGCTGGATCGCAGTCCAGACAACCCTAGCTAATCTACACTACTCTGGGAGAACGAAGTCTAGTGGCTCTACTATAAGGCCACGGTCCTGGACTACTCCATCTAACTCGAGCCCATAATAGGTCGAGCAGTCCGCCTCAAAATCATCTGTAGTATATCATAACGGTATCCTGTCAGGAAAATGAGCAAGTACAAGCACTAACAGCAGTTCCATGTGAATTGATACGCTAATGTAAGACGTGTAGTATATCATAACGGTATCTGTAGTATATCATCTGTAGTATATCATAACGGTATCCGTCAATGTAAGACGTCGCTAATTTTTTAGAATATAGCGACGTTTAGCGACGTCTTACTCTGACATCGCTAATTTATTTCTAATATGCCGATCTGGTTTTCCTGTCCCCCCATTCTCACTCAAAAATTGCCCAAAAATATTTTATTCCCCCCCACAAGTCGACGACCCCCTGTGCTACTTTGCCGCCCCTCTCCTCCTCCTCTACCACTCATCCGCCTCCATCGAGCTCCTCCTCCTACTCCTCCTTTTCCGACCACTCGGCTCCATCACCGACGTTTACCGACGTTTGCGTCGGTAAACGTCGGTAAATCTGCAATATTTTCCAGGGTACCGACATTTACCGACGTCTTATACGTCAGAAAATGTCGGTAAACGTCGATAAACGTCGGTGCACTTCGGTAATCATCCCAGTAATTACCGACATTTACTGACAATTTAAACGACGGTAAACATCGATAAATTCCCAGGATTTTACCGATGTGTAGCGACTTTTAACACGTCGCTAAACAACCGACGACATGACGGTAATCGTCGGTAAATTTACCGATGCGTAGCGACGATAAACACGTCGCTAATCTATCGACGACACGACAGTAGACGTCGGTAATATACCGACGTATATATACGTCGGTAAACGTCGGTACTTGAGACGTTTGGCGACGTTTTGATGATCAGCGACTTACATTTCTGCGACAAGCCCAAAACGTCGGTAATTTCGTCGCTAAATATTTTTAGCGACAAAATTTGTCGTTTTAGCGACGTCTTTAGGCGTCGCTAAAACGACTTATTCTGGTAGTGATTGTTGTCCTGAATTACTGTGTCGGCTAGCCGTGTTCGTGTCCGGGAAGGAGGGTTGTGTCCCGGGGGCAGTGTTGTACCTGGGTGAGTTGGGTGGACTTACCAGCTGACTCTGACCTGACCAAGCTTTGTGCCCAAGTCCGTGTGCGTGGGTTCGTATCTTGCCGTATCTACTCTTGTTCGGGGGCGTGTATTTGAAGAATTGGGTGCATTCGAGATTTTTTGAGATGAAGATCAGTTGCTTCAGTTTTGTTGCTTAACAACCTTCATGTTCTGCCATTTTCTCTGATCTCTAATTTTGGTTTGTTTATTGATTTTCAATTTGTATATTCTGATTTGGTTGGAGGGATTCATTCAATTTAAATTTATGTAATCTGTATGGTTTTCTTGTGATAGCCTAATAAGGATTTGCTGAGTTCTGCCTCTTGATTTAGGATTGAATAAATAGTTTAGCAGTGCATTGAAGATAGGTTTTGTTCTATTTCTTACTACTTGTGAGCAGTGTATTCTTCAGTGGCTGGGTTGCTTGCAGGCTTGGGATTTTAGTGTTTGACTAATGAATGTGATAGGTAGATGGTTCAAGTTGTGTGGCTAGACTCTACAGTTTGAAATGAGGAGTTCCATCCATTGAAATTGTTATGGGTAGTGATCTTCATGCATTGATCACATCTTTATAAGCCGAGAAGCAATGTTAGTGTTTACTTTTACAGCAGAATCTAGGAGTGGTTGTGGTTAAGGTATTGCTATAGTTCGGTCTGGTTATTTGCTTTCTAAATTGCTAGCTTTATTCTTACAAATCCTTATTAGTACAAGATTGAACATTCCTTAAGAAGATCTATGGATGAAATGTTGCTAAATTATGTTTGGCTCAAAGTACTACCTTATTTAAATATTTTTGTACTAAACTAATTGGTTAACCTATAATTATTATCTTTCCATAGCCATCACCTAGTAAAGTTCTGAGCCTAAATATTATTTAGCATATGATATTACTTTAGATTATCACCTATAACCTGTATTTTTAAATTAGAATAAACTAAGTGGCTAGTTTTGTTAGTAAATATTTTTCTATCTAGACTCTAATATTTATTTTAAACTATGGCATATTACTTTCTCACTAATCATATGTATATAAGATTTGACTATAGATGTATAACTAGCTAAGGTTGATGACTAGCAAGTTATGGTTAGAAAATAGTTAGTTAACTAAAATGTCTTATTTAGATATTAACCAACTTGTACACATCATTATTACATACAGGAGGATATCTAGCTCTTTTGCCTACTTGTACTTTTCTGGAGCAAGGCAAGTACTTTTCTACGGTTTTGTACATTTACATTCTTGTACCCTTTCTTGTGACACGTCATGGCACGATATTCATGTACCCCTGTATTCATGTACCCTTGTCCTTATACTTATTAGTGTCGGGTGGGGAAATACACTAGCCATGTGACCAATCCCGGTTACTATATATTCTTGTACCTAGCTTAGGCCTCGCACTGTGCACGCGGGTCCTAAGTCGTACCATATTCATGTACTCCTGTGCATGCTCATGTACTCACCCCAGCCGGTCAAATGGACTAGATGTATTTCGATATTGTGCACATTCATGTCTGGTACTACAGAATTATAGTTTCATTCCTGTACATTACATTTCCTGTACTTTACATGTTCCTGTACTTTACATTCATGTACTATAGTTCATGTACTCATTTCCTGTACTACTTTTCTGTACTTTCATGTTCATTCCTGTATTTCATTTCATGTACTCCTGTACTCTGTTCATGTCATGTTCATGTTTCATTACCTAGAACTGTACTTTGCTCCGCTCCTGAATATGATATATTGCAGGTGAGTTGGAGGCCCTGTGCGAGACCTATTATGGACAGGATGTTGCTATTCTTGCTGAGCCAGCTGGAGCTGTGTTGGACTTAGAGGCTGCAGAAGCCTAGAGCTTACCTTTAGCATTTTATATTTCCAGTATTGAGACTAGTAGACTTACTTTCATTTGCTGGAATGTAATAATTCTGATACTTGTACTTTACTCTGGATTTGGGAACACATTTATAGATGCTGTGATTTCATACATGTTTATATTTATCTGGTTAGTTTTCCTAGATTGGTACAGCTTACTTTGTTCTGTCTAACGACAAAGGCTGGACGTGTCCGACTCGTATCCGATTATTCGGGAGTGGATCGTGACATATTTTTAGTGGTGGCCCATCCAGGTCTATCCTAATGGTACCTAGGTCTTAGCGTACTATTAGGGGACTTGATTAAACTAGGGAAACTTGATCACAGCATAGAAAAAATTGGGAATAAGGGTATATCAGGTATATTGATATTCTATAAACACTTGTTGTATGTAGGTCTAGGATATTTTAACAGTTTCCTGTTTTTCAGATAGTTCAAAAGCATGCGACACCAGAACTGTTGATCCACCTACACTTGAAGGTTTCGAGCTACCACTACCTTCTGTCACCCTACTATCCCCATGGGAAGTACGTAGTTGACGGAGACGTTTGAAGAGTCCCTTGACAACCAGAGGGAGCATACCAGACACCGAGCGCATATCTTGCACCGAGGAGCATATCGAGAACCCGGGGCCGCCACTGAAGATCATCTAAGTCTTGAGGATCCGACTCCTCTGAAGATTGAAGTCATCAACCGAGAGATCCAGCTCGTAGCACATACAACAAGACGAAAAATTGAAGCTCGGGAGGAACATGAAGACTTATGATGAAGATAGCAACTACTGTGGATCCGTAAAGCGTTGCCACACACATACATCGTTTCTTCAGTCACCTCATCAGAGAGATTCAGGCCCACATTCACTGGATAAAGTATTGCCAGCAAGTCGTAGATCACAATGATCGGGGAGCATCAGGATCTCAGCAGTCAGCAGCCAGCAACCATATATTTCTGTTAGAGTTCCTGTACTTCAGTCACCTCAGCGGAAGATCCAGATTTAGATCCAATCAACATTCATTTGTATTTTTTGCCGCAGTCCAGGACATCGCTTCGAGGAGTGCCGTAAAAGACGGAGGCTATGCTTGTTCTACGGATCGTCTGTCCATCAAGCCAAAGATTGTCCGGAGATCGTTGATCGCACTGCCCAAGAACAAGCACGAGGAGCATTGGACTACAGAAGGACTCGTCTCTCCAAATTCAGCAATCACGTGGAGCACTACCGTATGGACTAGTCTACGACAGAACAGTTGAAGAAGGTTGAAGGGATTCCAGTCCCGGAGGAAATACTGAAGACAGATTGAAGACAGAAGATTTCTTTTGTATGGTTGGGAAAAGCATGAATCATGATCCAGTCTTTCTGTTCGATAACTTGTTTCCTATGGCGTCGTTTCCTAATTCAAGATTTGGTTCTACTCGAATTTTGTTCCCCATTCAGACCCTGTTGATATTTAAGACTTTACTTCGGATTATATTCCTATTCAAACTTATGCCATTCAAAACCTTGTTTGAATCTTGCCTCTATTCGAGATTTTATTTACAGATTTCGTTTTCTATTTTAAAATTTTGACTCGTCCGCTATGATATTTCATTTCTCATTTGGGAATTTTTTTTCGTTCTATTCACGATCTTGTTAATCTTGCCTCGTATTTTGAGATTTCACTTGTTTCGTATCCGCTACTTAATATCATGTTTTCATATTCATTTTTTATGACTTTGTTTTCTATTTTCTGTTCCCAACTTTGTGTCGATCTTGTTTCCTATTTGGGGTATCGCTTGTTTCATGGATAATTGTTTTCTATTCACCCATTGATTCTCTTTTCCTGTTCGTAACTTGATTCTATTCGAGATTTTAAAATCATGTTTCCTATTTTTGAGACTTTGTTCTGTTCGTGATTTTGTCTTATATATCCAAGATTTTTCGGACTTTGAAACTCCAGTTCTTACTCGCGACTCAATGATCCTTATTCCCTATTTGATGTCTTGTTTCCTCGTCAAGATTTTTTATTCGAGATTTTGTTTCCTAATCACGACTTTGTTGATATTGGTTTTCTAATTGAGACCTTGTATTCTATTGGAGGTTATTTTCTCTTCGAAATTTTGTCTGAGGTTTCATTGTTAATTGAGATGTTGTTGAACCTTGTTTCTAGTACGGGATTTTATTTCTTATTTTGAAACTTGCCTCCTGTCTAATACCTTGCCTCAGTTCATCCTTCGAGATTCTATTATCCTTTCGAGATAACGTCCTATATATGGAATCTTGTTACCATTCCAGATATCAGTTGATGTTCCGTCATAATTTGAAACTTTGCCTTGTCTGAAATTTTAAATCTCCCTGGTTGCCCTTTTGTGCTCACCGATGGGATCCCTTGTCGTATCTTAGTACCTAATAAATCCTTGTATTCTAACATTCAGGTAACTTCACCATTTCCGTGACTGGACTATTGAAACTCTTTTTGAATTCCTTGAAACTCTTTTGAAATCCCTAGGGATAAAGTCGAGAGGCTATTCGATGATCTACTATGGCATAACAGTTGCGCGCTGCATCCATTAACTGGATTATGGAGACTGAGGGTTCACTGCAGCCAGTAGCGCACTGGCGAGGCAGAAACTCTAAGTTGAAGTGATTTCAGACAATCATAGGTTTTCGAGTACTGTCGAGACTTGTCATATTCTTCATACCTTGACCTCTTGGGTTGCTTCGTCAATAATTGTTTGAAAATGGATAAGGTTGACATAATATTCTGTGACATATTGATGTTTGATCCACGGAGCCAAAAGTCCACTGCAGCCAGACCTATACTGGCGGGGTAGGGATCTAAGCAAAGTGATTTTAAATATCTATATGTTCTTGAATATCATGGAGACTGTATTCCCTTTTTATATGATTATTAGTGTTCGAGAATCACAGATCCTTGCACGTTATCCTGATTTGATACTGTACCTCCTGAGTATTTCATACGTTTCCTCAATCAACCCTTGCTAACCTTCCTTTAGTATTTTATCATTAGATTATTGAATTCCTCAAAATTATACATTGCCAGAGTTTGATTCCATACTTTGTTTGTGTCTTGTCTAAACTTCGATCTTAAATCATGACTATCTGACCATGAATTTCCTATCTTGTCCTAGCCCACTTGTGTTAAAATATCAAAAAAAAATTGTACTTAATAGTTGTGTCTTCATGATTTTGCTCCTCTAAGTTGTAATTGGAAGTTTATTCTATCTCGTGCCTATTTGATTCTTGATCATTTATCGTGTTATTCCAACTTCTTGTGTGTACTTGGTCTCAAGGCTCAGAGGCGTCTCAGAGTTGCACAGGATTGACAGAAGCACTGGGTGGACAGCAGCAGACGGCCACTGGAGTTCGTGGTTGGAGATAGAGTATTTCTTAAGATCTCACCGACTAGAGGTGTCATCAAATTTGGCAGAGGCGGGAAGCTTAGTCCGAGGTACATCGGGCCCTTCGACGTGACGGTACGGATTGGCGAGGTGGCATATCGACTAGCGCTTCCAACCAGCTTGGAGAGAGTGCATGACGTTTTCCACGTGTCCCAGCTTCGATGCTACATTCTAGATCCGAGTCATGTAGCGGACTATTCAGAGCTAGAGGTGGGTCCGTGCTTGACCTATGAGGAGCAGCCAGTGGAGATCCTTGACCGGAGGGAGAAGCGCCTACAGAACCAGACTATTCCACTTGTCCGCGTCATGTAGAGACCCCACTCTCCAGGAGAGTCCATATGGGAGCGCGAGGACAAGATACGGGAGCGCTATTCCAGTTTATTGTTTAAGTGTACTTTGATATTGAATTTAAAAAAAATATATAATAAAAATGAATTATGTTTAAATCTTCTTGAGATTTTGCTTTGAGAGTGTTTTGCTTGTCTCTCGAATTTCGAGGACGAAATTATTTTAAGCGGAGAAGATTTGTAACTCCACCTCCCTGTTTTAAAAAAATAAATTGATTTAAAAAAATATTTAGATGATTAAGTTTCAAATAATAAGATTTGATTTTTTTATATAATAAATTTAGTAATTGATATTTTGGAAGGAAACTTAGTTGGGCAGAATTTATTTTTAAAATTTTGAAAGTTTGTTATAACAAACCTTGGGGACCACCATGTGACACCCTAACTGTTTTTTTAAACAAATTCTACAAATTATGAAAAGGGGAAGGGGATTTTTACAAATTTCCTAGGCCGGAGGGACTTATAAGAAATATAGTTGAGCGGAGGGGTGTTTCTGCAAAGTTGCCAACTTTTGCTAAAACTGAGCTAGGAAGAGAGAGATTACTCAGAAGTTATATTTTTTCATTCCCTTTCTTTTTCCTTTCTCTCGTCCCCATTTCTCGAGCAACCCTAATTCGACGAACGGCAACCCGAGCGGTGGCGATTTCGATGGCGAATCGAGCGGTGGCTTCAACGACGACGAGCGGCGACTAGGAGGCGGACATCCCTCCAGTAGCCGCGCCTGTGTAGCGGTTCACGCAGCATCGCTCTTCCGACCAGCTGCGGGAGTGGATCGTCGTCGATCTTCTCTCGACGACTTCGAGTTTTGGTGAGTCTCCATTTGTTCTCATGTCTTCTTTTTCCCTTGTTGAAATCGAACCCCTCACTTGATTCTTCGACTGAAATTCTAGGGCAAGCGGGTTCGACTTAGTTTTGGAGATCACTGACGTTCTTCACAAGTTATGGTTCTCGGGTTCGATTCGAGAATTCAGTGAGTGATCTTTGAATCTAAGTCTTAGTTTGATGAATCGATTTAGTTTTGGCTCGGTAATGTTTTGATTCGCATTTCTTCACTCAAATCCAGGTTCGAATTTTGTTTTCGGTTAGATCAGCTTTGAAGGACAGTAGATCGAAGGATTTGGTAAGCTGTTCTGATCCTTGACTCGTGATTTCTGTAGATTTAAATTAGATTTGTTTTTCAGTGAGTAGTGTAATAGTTTGATAGATCCATTATGATTTCGGATTGCATGTGGTCGAGTCAGTAGAGTTTCGGTTGTGTTGCAATCTGAGTTTTGGGAGAACAGTGGGATGCAGGGGATTTTATGCATATTTTTTTATCATTGTTGGTGTATGTCCACACCAGGAGATCGACTGATTTCAAGTCTTCATTGAGACCATCGGGACTTGAGGGGTGGTGCCCAACGCATCAAGTCGAGTTTTCAGTTTTGGTGAATTTATCAGGTAATTTTGTGACTCAATTCTTTAGAATAGTTGCTATGATTTCGTATGTGTGTGTGTCCAGGAATCGTAGAGTCCGTGTGTGCGTGCCTGTTCGTGTCCTGAATTCACTATCAAAATAAGTCATATCAGCGACGCAATTGGCGACGCTTAATCAAAACATCGCTAAAATTGTGCAACTTAGCGACGTAAAAAGTTTACGTCGCAATACGTCACTATTAGCGACTATCAGCGACATATTGCGGCTACATTTTGTATAACAAAAATTTTCGTCGTAGAAAAGTCGGTGGACGTCGCTATGATTTTATTATCAGCGACGATTAGCGACGTCAATGTAAGACGTCGCTAATTTTTTAGAATATAACGACGTTTAGCGACGTCTTACTCTGACGTCGCTAATTTATTTCTAATATACCGATCTGGTTTACCTTTCCCCCCATTCTCACTCAAAAATTTCCCAAAAATATTTCATTCCCCCCCACAAGCCGACGACCCCCTGTACTACTTCGCCGCCCTCCTCCTCCTCCTCCACCGCTCCTCCGCCTCCACCGAGCTCCTCCTCCTACTCCTCTTTTTCCGACCGCTCGGCTCCATCATCGACATTTACCGACATTTGCATCGGTAAACGTTAGTAAATCTGTAATATTTTCCAGGGTACCGATGTTTACCGACGTCTTATACGTCGAAAAAACGTCGGTAAACGTGCACGTCGATAATCATTCCAGGAATTACCGACATTTACTGACAATTTAAACGACGGTAAACGTCGGTAAATTCCCAAGATTTTATCGACGTATAGCGACTTTTAACACGTCGCTAAACCACCGACGACATGACGGTAATCGTCGGTAAATTTACCGACGCATAGCGACGTTAAACACGTCGCTAATCCACCGACGAAACGACGGTAGACGTCGGTAATATACCGACGTATATATCCGTCGGTAAACGTCGGTACTTGCGACGTTTGGCGAAGTTTTGAAGATCAGCGACTTACATTTTCGCGACAAGCCCAAAACGTCGGTAATTTCGTCGCTAAATATTTTTAGCGACAAAATTTATCGTTTTAGCGACTTCTTTAGGCGTCGCTAAAACGACTTATTCTGGTAGTGATTGTTGTCCTGAATTACTGTGTCGGCTAGCCGTGTTCATGTCCGGGAAGGAGGGTTGTGTCCCGGGGGCAGTATTGTACCTGGATGAGTTGGGTGGACTTACCAGCTGACTCTGAACTGACCAAGCTTTGTGCCCAAATCCGTGTGCGTGGGTTCGTATCTTGCCGCATCTACTCTTGTTCGGGGGCGTGTATTTGAAGAATTGGGTGCATTCGAGATTTTCTGAGATGAAGATCAGTTGCTTCAGTTTTGTTGCTTAACAACCTTCATGTTCTGCCATTTTCTCTGATCTCTAATTTCGGTTTGTTTATTAATTTTCAATTTGTATATTCTGATTTGGTTGGAGGGATTCATTCAATTTAAATTTATGTAATTTGTATGGTTTTCTTGTGATAGCCTAATAAGGATTTGCTGAGTTCTGCCTCTTGATTTAGGATTGAATAAATAGTTTAGCAGTGCATTGAAGATAGGTTTTGTTCTATTTCTTACTACTTGTGAGCTGTGTATTCTTCAGTGGCTGGGTTGCTTGCAGGCTTGGGATTTTAGTGTTTGACTAATGAATGTGATAGGTAGATGGTTCAAGTTGTGTGGCTAGACTCTACAGTTTGAAATGAGGAGTTCCATCCATTGAAATTGTTATGGGTAGTGATCTTCATGCATTGATCACATCTTTATAAGCCGAGAAGCAATGTTAGTGTTTACTTTTACAGCAGAATCTAGGAGTGGTTGTGGTTAAGGTATTGCTATAGTTGGGTCTGGTTATTGGCTTTCTAAATTGCTAGCTTTATTCTTACAAATCCTTATTAGTACAAGATTGAACATTCCTTAAGAAGATCCATGGATGAAATGTTGCTAAATTATGTTTGGCTCAAAGTACTACCTTATTTAAATATTTTTGTACTAAACTAATTGGTTAACCTATAATTAGTATCTTTCCATAGCCATCACCTAGTAAAGTTCTGAGCCTAAATATTATTTAGCATATGATATTACTTTAGATTATCACCTATAACCTGTATTTTTAAATTAGAATAAACTAAGTGGCTAGTTTTGTTAGTAAATATTTTTCTATCAAGACTCTAATATTTATCTTAAACTATGGCATATTATTTTCTCACTTATCATATGTATATAAGATTTGACTATAGATGTATAACTAGCTAAGGTTGATGACTAGCAAGTTATGGTTAGAAAATAGTTAGTTAACTAAAATGTCTTATTTAGATATTAACCAACTTGTACACATCATTATTACATACAGGAGGATATCTAGCTCTTTTGCCTACTTGTACTTTCCTGGAGCAAGGCAAGTACTTTTCTACAGTTTTGTACATTTACATTCTTGTACCCTTTCTTGTGACACGTCATGGCACGATATTCATGTACCCCTGTATTCCTGTACCCTTGTCCTTGTACTTATTAGTGTCGGGTGGAGAAATACACTAGCCATGTGACCAATCCCGGTTACTATATATTCCTGTACCTAGCTTAGGCCTCGTACTGTGCACGCGGGTCCTAAGTCGTACCATATTCATGTACTCCTGTGCATGCTCATGTACTCACCCCAGCCGGTCACATGGACTAGATGTATTTCGATATTGTGCACATTCATGTCTGGTACTACAGGATTATAGTTTCATTCCTGTACATTACATTTCCTGTACTTTACATGTTCCTGTACTTTACATTCATGTACTATAGTTCATGTAATCATTTTCTGTACTACTTTTCTGTACTTTCATGTTCATTCCTGTATTTTATTTCATGTACTCCTGTACTCTGTTCATGTCATGTTCATGTTTCATTACCTAGAACTGTACTTTGCTCCGCTCCTGAATATGATATATTGCAGGTGAGTTGGAGGCCCTGTGCGAGACCTATTATGGACAGGTTGTTGCTATTCTTGCTGATCCAGTTGGAGCTGTGTTGGACTTAGAGGCTGCAGAAGCCTAGAGCTTACCATTAGCATTTTATATTTTCCTGTATTGAGACTAGTAGACTTACTTTCATTTGCTGGAATGTAATAATTCTGATACTTGTACTTTACTCTAGATTTGGGGACACATTTATAGATGCTGTGACTTCATACATGTTTATATTTATCTGGTTAGTTTTCCTAGATTGGTACAGCTTACTTTGTTGTGTCTAACGACAAAGGCTGGGCGTGTCCGACTCGTATCCGATTATTCGGAACTTGTTTCCTATGGCGTCGTTTCCTAATTCAAGATTTGGTTCTACTCGAATTTTGTTCCCCATTCAGACCCTGTTGATATTTAAGACTTTACTTCGGATTACATTCCAATTCAAACTTATGTCAATCAAAACCTTGTTTGAATCTTGCCTCTATTCGAGATTTTATTTGCAGATTTCGTTTTCTATTTTAAATTTTTGACTCGTCCCCTATGAGATTTTATTTCTCATTTGGGAATTGTTTTTCGTTCTATTCACGATCTTGTTGATCTTGCCTCGTATTTTGAGATTTCACTTGTTTTGTATCCACTACTTAATATCATGTTTTCATATTCATTTTTCATGACTTTGTTTTCTATTTTCTGTTCCCAACTTTGTGTCGATCTTGTTTCCTATTTGGGGTATCGCTTGTTTCATGGATAATTGTTTTCTATTCACCCATTGATTCTCTTTTCCTATTCGTAACTTGATTCCATTCGAGATTTTAAGATCATGTTTCCTATTTTCAAGACTTTGTTCTGTTCGTGATTTTGTCTTATATATCCAAGATTTTTCGGACTTTGAAACTCCAGTTCTTACTCGCGACTCAATGAGCCTTGTTCCCTATTTGATGTCTTGTTTCCTCATCAAGATTTTCTATTCGAGATTTTATTTCCTAATCACGACTTTGTTGATATTGGTTTTCTAATTGAGACCTTGTATTCTATTGGTGGTTATTTTCTCTTCGAAATTTTGTCTGAGGTTTCGTTGTTAATTGAGATGTTGTTGAACCTTGTTTCCAGTGCGGGATTTTATTTCTTATTTTAAAACTTGTCTCATGTCTAATACCTTGCCTCAGTTTATCCTTCGAGACTCTGTTATCCTTTCGAGATAACGTCCCATATATGGAATCTTGTTACCATTCCAGATATCAGTTGATGTTCCGTCATAATTTGAAACTTCGCCTTGTCTGAAATTTTAAATCTCCCTGGTTGCCCTTTTGTGCTCACCGATGGGATCCCTTGTCGTCTCTTAGTACCTAATAAATCCTTGTATTCTAACAGTCAGGTAACTTCACCATTTCCGTGACTAGACTATTGAAACTCTTTTTGAATTCCTTGAAACTCTTTTGAAATCCCTAGGGATAAAGTCGAGAGGCTATTTGATGATCTACTATGGCGTAACAGTTGCGCGTTGCATCCATTAACTGGATTATGGAGACTGAGGGTTCACTGCAGCCAGTAGCGCACTGGCGAGGCAGGAACTTTAAGTTGAAGTGATTTCAGACAATCATAGGTTTTCGAGTACTGTCGAGACTTGTCATATTCTTCATACCTTGACCTCTTGGGTTGCTTTGTCAATAATTGTTTGAAAATGGATAAGGTTGACATAATATTCTGTGACATATTGATGTTTGATCCACGGAGCCGAAAGTCCACTGCAGCCAGACCTATACTGGCGGGATAGGGATCTAAGCAAAGTGATTTCAAATATCTATATGTTATTGAATATCATGGAGACTGTATTCCTTTTTCATATGATTATTTGTGTTCGAGAATCACAGATCCTTGCACGTTATCCTGATTTGATACTGTACCTCCTGAGTATTTCATACGTTTCCTCAATCAACCCTTGCTAACCTTCCTTTAGTATTTTATCATTAGATTATTGAATTCCTCAAAATTATACATTGCCAGAGTTTGATTCCATACTTTGTTTGTGTCTTGTCTAAACTTCGATCTTAAATCATGACTATCTGACCATGAATTTCCTATCTTGTCCTAGCCCACTTGTGTTAAAATATCAAAAAAAATTCGTACTTAATAGTTGTGTCTTCATGATTTTGCTCCTCTAAGTTGTAATTGGAAGTTCATTCTATCTCGTGCCTATTTGATTCTTGATCATTTATCGTGTTATTCCAACTTCTTGTGTGTACTTGGTCTCAAGGCTCAGAGGCGTCTCAGAGTTGCAGAGGATCGGCAGAAGCACTGGGTGGACAGCAGCAGACGGCCACTGGAGTTCGTGGTTGGAGATAGAGTATTCCTTAAGATCTCACCGACTAGAGGTGTTATCAAATTTGGCAGAGGCGGGAAGCTTAGTCCGAGGTACATCGGGCCCTTCGACGTGACGGCACGGATTGGCGAGGTGGCATATCGACTAGCGCTTCCAACCAGCTTGGAGAGAGTGCATGACGTTTTCCACGTGTCCCAACTTCGACGCTATATTCCAGATCCGAGTCATGTGGCGGACTATTCAGAGCTAGAGGTGGGTCCGAGCTTGACCTATGAGGAGCAGCCAATGGAGATCCTTGACCGGAGGGAGAAGCGCCTACAGAACCAGACTATTCCACTTGTTCGCGTCATGTGGAGACCCCACTCTCCAGGAGAGTCCATATGGGAGCGCGAGGACAAGATACGGGAGCGCTATTCCAGTTTATTGTTTGAGTGTACTTTGATATTGAATTTTTAAAAATATACAATAAAAATGAATTGTGTTTAAATCTTCTTGAGATTTTGCTTTGAGAGTGTTTTGCTTGTTTCTCGAATTTCGAGGACGAAATTATTTTAAGGGGGAAGATTTGTAACTCCACCTCCCTGATTTAAGAAAATAAATTGATTTAAAAAAATATTTAGATGATTAAGTTTCAAATAATAAGATTTGATTTTTTTTATATAATAAATTTAGTGATTGATATTTTGGAGGAAAACTTAGTTGGGCAGAATTTATTTTTAAAATTTTGAAAGTTTGTTATAACAAACCTTGGGGCCCACCATGTGACACCCTAACTATTTTTTAAACAAATTCTGCAAATTATGAAAAGGGGAAGGGGATTTTTACAATTTTCCTAGGCCGGAGGGACTTATAAGAAATATAGTCGAGCGGAGGGTTATTTCTGTAAAGTTGCCAACTTTTCCTATAACTGAGCTGGGAAGAGAGAGATTACTCAGAAGTTATATTTTTTCATTCCCTTTCTTTTTCCTTTCTCTCGTCCCCATTTCTCGAGCAACCCTAATTCGACGAACGGCAACCCGAGCGGTGGCGATTTCGACGGCGACTCGAGCGGCGGCTTCAACGGCGACGAGCGACGACTAGGAGGCGGAGATCCCTCCAGTAGCAGCGCCTGTGCAGCGGTTCACGCAGCGTCGCTCTTCTGACCAGCTGCGGGAGTGGATCGTCGTCGATCTTCTCTCGACGACTTCGAGTTTTGGTGAGTCTCCATTTGTTCTCCTGTCTTCTTTTTCCCTTGTTGAAATCGAACCCCTCACTTGATTCTTGGACTGAAATTCTAGGGCAAGCGGGTTCCACTTACTTTTGGAGATCACTGACGTTCTTCACAAGTTATGGTTCTCAGGTTCGATTCGAGAATTCGGTGAGTGATCTTTGAATCTAAGTCTTAGTTTGATGAATCGATTT
Source organism: Iris pallida (assembly GCA_029216955.1). Lineage (NCBI taxonomy): Eukaryota > Viridiplantae > Streptophyta > Magnoliopsida > Asparagales > Iridaceae > Iris > Iris pallida. The sequence goes on along the minus strand of JANAVB010018993.1, from coordinate 22,183,919 downwards.
AGTTTTGGCTCGGTAATGTTTTGATTCGCATTTCTTCACTCAAATCCAGGTTCGAATTTTGTTTTCGGTTAGATCAGCTTTGAAGGACAGTAGATCGAAGGATTTGGTAAGCTGTTCTGATCCTTGACTCGTGATTTCTGTAGATTTAAATTGGATTTGTTTTTCAGTAAGTAGTGTAATAGTTTGATAGATCCATTATGATTTCGGATTGAATGTGGTCGAGTCAGTAGAGTTTCGGTTGTGTTGCAATTTGAGTTTTGGGAGAACAGTGGGATGCAGGGGATTTTATGCATATTTTTTTATCATTGTTGGTGTATGTCCACACCAGAAGATCGACTGATTTCAAGTCTTCACTGAGACCATCGGGACTTGAGGGGTGGTGCCCAACGCATCAGGTCGAGTTTTCAGTTTTGGTGAATTTATCACGTAATTTTGTGACTCAATTCTTTAGAATAGTTGCTATGATTTCGTATGTGTGTGTGTCCAGGAATCGTAGAGTCCGTGTGTGCGTGCCTGTTCGTGTCCTGAATTTACTACCAAAATAAGTCATATCAGCGACGCAATTGGCGACGCTTAATCAAAACGTCGCTAAAATTGTGCAACTTAGCGACGTAAAATGTTTACGTCGCAATACGTCACTATTAGCGACTATCAGCGACATATTGCGGCTATATTTTGTATAACAAAAATTTTCGTCGTAGAAAAGTCGGTGGATGTCGCTATGATTTTATTATCAGCGACGATTAGCGACGTCAATGTAAGACGTCGCTAATTTCTTAGAATATAGCGACGTTTAGCGACGTCTTACTCTGACGTCGCTAATTTATTTCTAATATACCGATCTGGTTTTCCTTTTCCCCCATTCTCACTCAAAAATTTCTCAAAAATATTTTATTCCCCCCACAAGCCGACGACCCCCTGTGCTACTTCGCCGCCCCCCTCCTCCTCCTCCACCGCTCCTCCGCCTCCACCGAGCTCCTCCTCCTACTCCTCCTTTTCCGACCGCTCGGCTCCATCACCGACGTTTACCAACGTTTGCTTCGGTAAACGTCGGTAAATCTATAATATTTTCCAGGGTACCGACGTTTACCGACGTATTATATGTCGAAAAACGTCGGTAAACGTCGGTGCACGTCGGTAATCATCCCAGGAATTATCGACATTTACTGACAATTTAAACGACGGTAAACGTCGATAAATTCCCAGGATTTTACCGATGTGTAGCGACTTTTAACACGTCGCTAAACCACCGACGACATGACGGTAATCGTCGGTAAATTTACCGACGCGTAGCGACGTTAAACACGTCGCTAATCCACCGACGAAACGACGGTAGACGTCGGTAATATACCGACGTATATATCCGTCGGTAAACGTCGGTACTTGCGACGTTTTGAAGATCAACGACTTACATTTCCGTGACAAGCCCAAAACGTCGGTAATTTCGTCGCTAAATTTTTTTAGCGACAAAATTTGTCGTTTTAGCGACGTCTTTAGGCGTCGCTAAAACGACTTATTCTGGTAGTGATTGTTGTCTTGAATTACTGTGTCGGCTAGCCGTGTTCGTGTCCGGGAAGGAGGGTTGTGTCTCGGGGGCAGTGTTGTACCTGGATAAGTTGGGTGGACTTACCAGCTGACTCTGAACTGACCAAGCTTTGTGCCCAAGTCCGTGTCACGCCCCAGAACCAGAACACTAGAGAGCGGGGACAGACATAGCCAGCTACGTATAATGAAATAGGATCCACTCTATTATACGGTCACGGCTGTCTAGATATGTGAGGGTTTATCTACAATCCATCAGTCTCTTATGGTCAATAACAAGCCTAGTGTCTCAATCATAAGCAAGTAAGTAAATGTTACAAGATGTAAGATCACCAAATATACAATAGTAAGGCGTCCCAAACATTACATATTCTGCTGATCATGAAGCTAGTCGTTACAAAATGCGAGGACTAGCAAGAGTTTAGTCATACATGATCAACCCTAGGTTGCCAATCATGTTACAGCCCGTAGGCAGACAGTAAGTAAAAATGTACACGAGCTAACACTTGCTCGGCGGCTAAACACCTCAAAAGAATAATTTACAATAGAGTGGGAGAGCCAAAATAAACCCACTCGTTACCAGAATTTCCTCTAGTGGTCACCATGTGGCTGGAAGGTCAGTAGATTCTATGGTGCTGCTCCGGTATCTGGCCATACAAAACCAGCTGGGTTAGACCCCAGAAAGAGCAAGTGCCACAAAGGAGGCTTCACTTAGGAACTAAAACCAGCAATTAGCACAATAATATAATTACATAAAAGATGGTAATAAATGGGCTTGATATTAAAAGAATAACAACAGTCATAATAGAGTACGAGGGAACCATTCAAGTAGCCAGGTCACAACCCGTAAACCAAACAAGAACCGGGGTTGTAACCCTTTGCCTGAATAGAAACCAGTCTTAATTACTATTGATAAGGTAAAACGTATCAAGCATGACAGGTGATATACGATGAGATAACTATTTGACTATTCAGATAACCAGGTTACAACCCGTAAACCAAAAAAGGATCGGGATTGTAACCTTTCGTCTGAACAGAACTTAGCTTCTCCCACCATTTATCGGTACGGTAATATAAGAAGACAGGTCATATAACCATCTTGTACAGGATCAAGACAAGACTAGACTCCATCCAATCATTCACGGCCAAGCAATAAGTACGGTTTGATACTTTAACTAACTAGGGTTATCACAAGCCTTAGTTACTAGCAAGATGCAATGAGAATTCCAAGTCCGGTTACCTGTTTGTTACTACCTGAGTTATCCCAGCAAGAAAAGAAAAAGATAGCATGATATAGCAGACACACTGTAGTAAGATACATGTGTCCTAAGGTACCACACTCGACGGCGGGCTGGAAGTGCGCTCATCTCGACGGATAGCAACAAATCCCATGTATATATATAAGGCCGGGATCAAAGGGGCAACAGGTAACTGGAAAATTCTCCATGAACTATTTGATCAATCTAGTCATTAATCTAGCCAGATTCAGTATGAATCCCTGACCGTGGTACTCAGGGATCATGCCCTAGACATGATGCAAGACACAACCGGACTAGTAGTTTATACAAGCACAATCATCCACGGTGTCCAGGTCAATGAATCGATTTATCAAGAGTGCGCCACGACGGGCCACTATCATTATCATTATTACTTATCAAGAATGCGCCACGACGGGCCACTATCAAGCATTGTCAGGGTACTTGTCAAGAGTGCACCACTACGGGTCACTGTCGTGTCATGCATAGCAGGTCAAGTTATCAGGTCAAGTTATCATGTCAGGAGTGCACCACGACGGGCCACTATCAAGCATGTCAGGGTACTTGGTCACATCATGCCAGGTATAATTGTTATTTCAATCATGTCAATCAAATCGGGATTATCAAGTTCGAGAAAAAGGCGTAAGGATATAAAATGGGCGTAAAAAATATATAATAGGGTAAGGTGAATGATATAGGAACTCAAATTACACAGGGAGTTACAAGTACAGGTTAATAACGATCATTAAATAATAAAATACAAGCCAGGGAAAGAGCCATGCGGCTCGAGCATAGGCGGCCAAGAATGATCTCATGCGGCCGAGGAGGGAGCAGCCCATGCGGCTGGAGGGGACTCGGGTCTGAGGGAATGCATACGGCTTAGGGGAGTTCAGGGTCATGCAGCGGAGTATCATGCGGCCAGGGGGAAGTAAGCTTCATGCGGCTGGGAAAAAGGAGTCCATGCGGGTCGGGGGTTAAGAGCCCATGCGGCTCGGAACAGAGCAGCTCCTGCGGCTAGCGGAGAAGCTGTGCGTATGCGGCATGCCATCAATCAGGTATATGCGGCCAGGAAGGGGGAGGGGCACATGCGACTGAGTCATAGCATTCATGCGGCTGGGAAGTGGATTCTCATGCGGCTAGGAATGGACTGAGTTCCATGCGGCCGAATAGGGTCAGGCGCATGCGGCCAAGGAGAGAATCCATGCGGCAGCAGCTCATGCGACTGAGGGTCCAAGCTCATGCGGCTGAGTCAAGTAAAGTCCCATGCGGCCAACAGGGAGAGAAGGCGCATGAGACTAAGTCATAGCATTCATGCGGCTGGAAGAAGCGGGGTCCTCATGCGGCTGGAAGAAGCGGGGTCCTCATGCGGCTAAGGGAGGGCGCATGCGGCTGAGTCAAGTAAAGTCCCATGCGGCCAGCGGAAAGAGAGGGCACATGCGGCTGAATAGAACACTTGCCGCATGAATTATCCATGCGGTCAAGTCAAGCACAGTTCATCTTCTCCAAAATCCCGAGAAGAAGAACACTATGAGAGCCAAGTTCTCAAGCTCCATAACTCCATCATACGGAGCCAAAATCCGAACTTCCATAGGTCAAAATGGGGCAGAACAAGATTCTCTACAACATGGAACCAACAAAACTCAGAAATAACAAGGTTAAGTAGATCAAAACCCAAAAAATCTGAAAATAAAGAAAACTTAGATCTACAAGAATCTAGCCATGAAAAGTAAAAATGCCAAGTACTAAAGTAAGTTAAAGTACTGTAAGGAAGAGAATGGAGCAATAAATTTGGAGTTCCTCCATGAAGTAAGTTGCACTTGCCTAGACCTCTCTCCCTCTCTGGTAAGTGAAGAAGTAAAATGGAAGAAGAAGAAGAGGTTAATGAAGAGAGAGAAAAAAGAATGGGTTAATAAATGGTAGTAGTGGTGGTAGGTAGGGGGTTCATCCTTTGGTCCATGATGAACCAAAAGCAAATCCCAAACCGAACCAAGCCAACCCGAACCAAGAAATAAACCAAGCCAGGAATAAAACTAAGCCAGGGATCATGCAATACAAGAATAAATACGTACACGTATTCCAAAATACGTAATACGAACAACAGGCATTACAGTCCGTGTGCGTGGGTTCGTATCTTGCCGCATCTACTCTTGTTCGGGGGCGTGTATTTGAAGAATTGGGTGCATTCGAGATTTTCTGCGATGAAGATCAGTTGCTTCAGTTTTGTTGCTTAACAACCTTCATGTTCTGCCATTTTCTCTGATCTCTAATTTCGGTTTGTTTATTGATTTTTAATTTGTATATTCTAATTTGGTTGGAGGGATTCATTCAATTTAAATTTATGTAATTTGTATGGTTTTCTTGTGATAGCCTAATAAGGATTTGCTGAGTTCTGCCTCTTGATTTAGGATTGAATAAATAGTTTAGCAGTGCATTGAAGATAGGTTTTGTTCCATTTCTTACTACTTGTGAGCTGTGTATTCTTCAGTGGCTGGGTTGCTTACAGGCTTGGGATTTTAGTGTTTGACTAATAAATGTGATAGGTAGATGGTTCAAGTTGTGTGGCTGGACTCTACAGTTTGAAATGAGGAGTTCCATCCATTGAAATTGTTATGGGTAGTGATCTTCATGCATTGATCACATCTTTATAACCCGAGAAGCAATATTAGTGTTTACTTTTACAGCAGAATCTAGGAGTGGTTGTGGTTAAGGTATTGCTATAGTTGGGTCTGGTTATTGGCTTTCTAAATTGCTAGCTTTATTCTTACAAATCCTTATTATTACAAGATTGAACATTCCTTAAGAAGATCCATGGATGAAATGTTGCTAAATTATGTTTGGCTCAAAGTACTACCTTATTTAAATATTTTTGTACTAAACTAATTGGTTAACCTATAATTAGTATCTTTCCATAGCCATCACCTAGTAAAGTTCTGAGCCTAAATATTATTTAGCATATGATATTACTTTAGATTATCACCTATAACCTGTATTTTTAAATTAGAATAAACTAAGTGGCTAGTTTTGTTAGTAAATATTTTTCTATCTAGACTCTAATATTTATCTTAAACTATGGCATATTACTTTCTCACTAATCATATGTATATAAGATTTGACTATAGATGTATAACTAGCTAAGGTTGATGACTAGCAAGTTATGGTTAGAAAATAGTTAGTTAACTAAAATGTCTTATTTAGATATTAACCAACTTGTACACATCATTATTACATACAGGAGGATATCTAGCTCTTTTGCCTACTTGTACTTTCCTGGAGCAAGGCAAGTAATTTTCTACGGTTTCGTACATTTACATTTTGTACCCTTTCTTGTGACACGTCATGGCACGATATTCATGTACCCCTGTATTCCTGTATCCTTGTCCTTGTACTTATTAGTGTCGGGTGGGAAAATATACTAGCCATGTGACCAATCCCGGTTACTATATATTCCTGTACCTAGCTTAGGCCTCGCACTGTGCACGTTGGTCCTAAGTCGTACCATATTCATGTACTCATGTGCATGCTCATGTACTCACCCCAGCCGGTCATATGGACTAGATGTATTTCGATATTGTGCACATTCATGTCTGGTACTACAGGATTATAGTTTCATTCATGTACATTACATTTTCTGTACTTTATATGTTTATGTACTTTACATTCATGTACTATAGTTCCTGTACTCATTTCATGTACTACTTTTATGTACTTTTATGTTCATTCCTGTATTTCATTTCCTGTACTCCTGTACTCTGTTCATGTCATGTTCATGTTTTATTACCTAGAACTGTACTTTGCTCCGCTCCTGAATAGGATATGTTGCAGGTGAGTTGGAAGCCCTGTGCGACACCTATTATGGACAGGATGTTGCTATTCTTGCTGAACCAGCTGGAGCTGTGTTGGACTTAGAGTGCAGAAGCCTAGAGCTTACCTTTAGCATTTTATATTTTTCTGTATTGAGACTAGTAAACTTACTTTCATTTGCTGGAATGTAATAATTCTGATACTTGTACTTTACCTCTAGATTTGGGGACACATTTATATGGTTGTGATTTAACATGTTCATATTTATCTGGTTAGTTTCCCTAGATTGGTACAGCTTACTTTGTGTGTCTAACGAAAAGGCTGGGCATCCGACTCGTATCCAATTATTCGGGAGAGGGTCGGACACCTATACAACCATTACCTACCAAGTTTCCTAGGGTAAGTGGACATCCAGTCCATCTTACGGTCCGTATCGCCCGTTTATCGTTATCTTGAATTATCAAGATACGAAATAGTACGGTGCTACCAATTCCTTAATCCCACACGCAATCCCGATTTCCACCTAGGAGCCTACCCGCAAACTT
>JANAVB010018993.1:21677238-22176762 GCA_029216955.1 Iris pallida | reverse complement strand
TCCTGCGACAGAGTTTCTGCCCCCATGCCACTGATCTCTGATCTCCTGTAACAACCCACTTTTCTAAAATGAGGGTAATTTTAAACTTTTATAATTTGATTATTCAATAATAAGATTTAACTCATGTTGTAATTTTTGGTAATTTTTTAATTAATTTAATACTATTTAAAATTGGTAAATTATAATTTGATGTGTTAGCTAGTGAACCCTCGAATTTTCAGCCTAGATACTAACCATGACCATGGGGACCTAACCATGTGATTAGAATGACTATTTACAACTTTTTAGGCTAAGGGTATTTTGGTCATTTTGTGACTATTAAATTATTTAGAATTTTAATTAATTGGTGAATTTTAGATTATTTTAATAATATTTAAATTGATTTATTATAATTTTGGTCATTTTTTATATTTTAATATTTTGGGAAATTTTTATATTTTTAATATTATTTTATTGGATTTGTTTAGTCGGTTTGAATTTCGTCTCGTTCCGACTTGTATTGTGACCCGGGTAGCTTAAACTCTAGATGGGACCCAATATTAAGTCAAGCATGGCCCACAAAACCCAACATTTAAGTTAGTTAGTTAAACTAATTTTTATTATGTTAGAATGGTTAAGTTAGAGACTCAACTAGATCATTTTGACCCCAAACTTGAACCTAGTCTAGACTTAACCATATGAGACTAGAGAGGGGCAATTAGGACATTTTTCATTAGCCCTAATTGACTTTTATGGCAACCACCTTTAGGAGAGAATGATTCATTTCATTCATTACAATCTTGCCTCTTTTATTTTATTTTTGGTCTTTCCTAATTTTAGAGAGCCTTTCCGATTTGATCTCCAAATCAAATCATTCTTCACCAATCTTCCCTCAATCACACATTCTCCAAAGAAGGTGCTACCAAGGATTGGAAGAGAAGTGCAAGGTGAGTGTCCACTTTGAGGGATCTTCGTATCGGAGCCGTGTCCTAAAGGATTTTATTGGGATTCCACTCCCAATAGGTAAAACCTATCCTCTAAATCAATTTTCTTTGCGTATAAATTAGTTTTGAATCCGTAGGATCCATCCTCATGCATGTGTCCCCCTTTAGATTCAAATTTGAGACCATTTGGAGCTCTCTTGAGGATTTTAGATGTGTCTTGTGTCCTACTTGATAGATCCCAAATTAGGACACCCCATGTGTATATTTGTATGTTAATAGTTTAAATAAATATTTAAGTTCAATTTTAGAATGGTTAGACAGTGGATGATCTTAGTTAGGATGGTTAGAATGAGTTTCATTTGGATACCTATGTTGGATCCAAGTATCTTGGCCTACATGTGTTTCTTTTGTCCAAAACAACTCAATTCGTCATAATATTCATCCACGTTTTTATTAACCAAAGCAACTTAGAAATATCATAACTTTTAGCTTAGAACTCCGATTTATCTTCCGTTTTTTTAAAAGAACCGTATCGAAGTTAGCTTTCCAAATATATTTTAGTAAGCCAAAATCTTTCTAGAACTTTTTGTAAAATTATTTGAGTGTCAGCTGTACGAAAGACGAACATGTTTCGATATTTTCACGATTTCGGGAGCTTCCGGACACGAAAATGCGATCCGTTTAAAGTTTTGGAAAGCTAACACGAAGGACTAAGACATACTTTAATTCTAGAATTTAGTGAAGGCCCAATTGGTACAGTATGGATTTTAAGTAGAAGAGTGACTATACGACATATACATTGTGTAACATATGAGCCTAGTATGGATATTAAATAAATATAGAGTATTCAATGCATGACATGTTAGATAAATAAATGAATATATATAATATGTATCCTCTTTACATTAATGTATATAGGGTTGAATACAAGCATGTTGGAATGCAATTATATAATATATGTACAATACATAAATACATGAATGAAAGAATGATATACAATATATGCATGAATGTATATAATGAATGCTTGAGATGAATGCAAGGTATGCATGTAATGATAGATATGAATGTATAATGTATTCATATGTATACATTATATAATGATAGCATGTATGGTAATGTAAAATATATGATGTAAGCATGTATATCCACTGTTATTTCTTTCTTACATTTTTCTTTCCTTCCCTTTCCATTTCAGTTTTTCTTTTTTTTTTTTCTTCTTCTATTTTTACATGTTGTATACAATGTATAATAATATATAGATGCATGTAAGTATGTAATGTGCATGAATGAATGCAAGTATGCATATATGATACGTATGTAGGCATGTATGCAATGTATGTATGTATACATGATATATGTATACATGTATACAATATAAGCATGTATGAATGTATACATGTATGTTGTGTATCCATGTATGTATGTGTGGATACATGAATCAAATATGTATAGTGATAACATGAATGAATGAATGTATAAATGCATGAATGAATGTCATATATGAATGAATGAATGAATCAAAGGTATAAGTAAAATATAATGCATTGTAATGAATGTTAACATATATAATGTATAAAGTATGTACGTAAATGTGCATGAATGTATATATCTATGTGACTATTTAAATATGATGTAACATATGCCTATATATATAAATTGTATGTAATGTGGATATGCATATATGTATGAAGGTATGTATTTATACATAGTATCTATTTTATTATGCATTGTTGTGGTTTACATTGCCTTGTGATTGTGTGAGTGTTAGCCTAGGCTTGGTTAGGCCTAGTGAGACTTGTTAGACTTGTTTAGGCTAGGACTTGACCTAGTTGACCTACTTTGACTAGTGTAGTTGACTAGAGTTGACTTTAGCCTAGATTGACCAAAACATCATGTAGAATGTATTGTGCAGTCTATTTTACTATTTTGGACATGTAGTGACTTGTATTGTTCTATAGGAGCCAGACACCACTCCTCGGACAGTATATTCTCTTCAGATATTCAGGATAGTAGGCGAGTACATTCTCTGATCTTTTCATACCTGTCTGAAACTATATTCTTGCTCTAGATTACTTTACTTGATGCTGACACGTATCTTCACGGATTAGTACTATATGGATCCTTTCCTGAGATGTTATCCCTCCACGGGTGCATCGGGTATTTCATGTTCATGTACTTTATCATGTGCATCAGGTACTCCATGTACTCGTACTAGTTCATGTATTTACTGTTCTCATGTGCCTTCATGTACTATCATGTGCCTTATATACTACTCATTACATGAGATCACGTATCTTTAGCTGTATTCATGTGCCAATAACGTAACTTGAATGGATCCTTGTGTATTGATTGGGGCGGGGTGAGTAGAATTGGTTATGTGATCATTATCCCTAGTAGGTATTCATGTGCCTCTTAGTTGTATTAATGTGCCCCTAAGCCGTTTACATAACCATATTGTACTCTAAATCACTTAGCCACTTGCAGTCTTTACTTATTATGTATTTACTTTCAGTTACAAAATATCTCATGTTTTCACGTACTTCCTTCCTAGCATTTCCTGTATCTTATTCTATTGCATGCTTTTTACTCCTAACCTGTTATGAACTGTTTTGAGAGATATGTGCTCGTTTTCGTCCTGATTGGACCTGTTGAAAATTTTACAGAGGACGAGGAGGAGGCCTACTTAGATACTTTCTATCGGACAGCCTTAGAGGATACTTGCGATCCAAACTTCCAGTCGGATCCCTTAGCTGTAGAGACGTTGCTCCATAGATATCTTTATCTTATTTCATTGTATTGGAGATTTTTGTTTATTTGGATCTGTATTATTTCTGGCTGTCAGTGGAGTTATCATAGACACTTAGCTTTCTCTCTTTTTGTATTCCTGTGGATTTGGGTCTTGCATCTTTTATATCATTCTATCTTATCGTATTCTACCTTAGATGTGATTGAGTTATATTCTGTTATGTCACCCTCACTCGGGAAGTATAACTGTTATTACATTAAACTGTTAGACGTTGTGACCTAGGACAGCATTCTACCGCCGACACTGCGGCGTAGGCTGGACGTACCCACGTCTCGTGCCCTTACTCTAGGGTGCGGGTCGTGACACGTTTTTTACTGGTGGCCCATGCAGGTCGAGTTTGTGTAGTGCTATTCGAACTAGAGTATCACTACAACCTGCAGTAGGATTATGATATATTTTCGAAGGTACTCAATCACAATTAGGATCCCTTGAGAAATTCCTGGGATCACTACAAAAAAAGTGACCTTTTGGGACAACAAAAACCGTCTTAAAAACTGCAATTACCGTCCCAACAATATTTGGGACGGCCTTTGGGACGGGAATGGACGGTCCCATTAGGGTGGCGTGGCAAAAACTTTAGGGACGGATATTGCCGTCCTAATTACTGTTAAAGGACGGTTAGGCAAAACGTCTCAAAATTTTTCAAATTTATGCTTTTGTGTGACGGTTTATTAATTTGTCCCAAAAAACAAGTTTTGTAACAGATATATTTCGTCCTAATAAATAAGGGACGAAATTTTAAAAATTACTGTAATCGTGCGAAAAAACTTAACAATTGTTTAAATCATTATGGAATTACTAATTTCCTGTTTTATATAAAATATATAATTGAATTTTATATACAACAAAAATTAATACAGAGCTATTTTATTTAATCAGAAATGGATATGGTAGCCGCAACATTAACAAAGCGTAGCCGCAACATTAACAAATAATTTCTATAAAACATATTTAAAGGTAATATCCCATTGTCCACAAAAAATCCAAGTCTTACATCACTTAGAGTGTTCCCATCAAGCTTTACATCAGTAAGCATTCACTTAATTTACAAATTAAAATCTATGACTTTTTACACAAGTCCAAAACATATATATTTGATTTTCCACATCCATTGACAAACCGATCCACACCTGGCTGCCAGCAGCATTGGCTACCTGGAAACACATGAATAAGCCGGAAATATGGTTAGTTATAAGTAATTAAGCCAAAATTACTAGATTCGGATGCCTAAAAGTTCTATTGCTAGGGAAGACAAGAAACAACAATAACCAGCATGGCTAATGCACCGGCTAATGCACAAGAGAAAACAAAAAAAGAACTAATGCATGGCTAATGCACCGGCTAATGAACAAGCTGGATGAAGCTGGACATATAATTAACATCATCACTTCTTAGTGTAAAATAGAAGTTGAAGTTTGGAAGTTATTTAAGAGTACACAAGGATACTAAGATCAACATAACTCTAATCTAAGAGAGCCCATCCCCTGCAGCATCATATATTATGATTTGGCAATTCACTATTAGGTATAGGTTTTTTCTTGAGTTAGCAACTTTTGCTATCTAAATTTTCTAGATTCAAATTGGTAATTTATTATGGATATCAACCTTTGGGCCATGGTACACGAGAACATAAATAATTTTCCTTTAGAAAAGTTTGGGACATGGCAACATAATCATTTGATACAGTATTTCAGCTAGTGATTACATTATTGGAAAAACAGTAATCGTGGTTCAACATATTATATTTAGTAAAAAAATAATATATATATAATTGTTATTGTAGATTAAATATCAAGTATCAATACCTATATAGCCATCAAGCTTGAATAGGACCTGTGTGATACAATGATCAGCTATCAAGCTTTTAACTTATTTCTAAGAAACAATCTATATAGTCAATTGGAACTTCTTCATCCTCTATATAGCCATATTACAATATCTATATAAAACTTGAAAATTCTGGCAACTTCTTCAACATCTACATAAAAGAGTTACATTAGCATGAGAAATTACATGTTTTTTGTAATTTTGTGCCTGTGCACTAAAAATGCCAGGAACAACAAGGGGCCTAGAGAAAAATTTAAGTTAAGGCATATGGGAGCGTATAAACTGGGAGAACTAAACAGCTCCAGACACAAGAAGCCATACTACATCTATTTTAATGTATACTATGGAGGTTAGGTTCATATCAACAGCATCTCCCTATCAGAACTATCATTTAGCCACCAAGTTAAAAGCCTAATTAGTTAACAATGAATTTGAACACTTGGATTGAATACTCTAAAGCGTTTGTCCCCACACAAGAACAAAGTTGTATAATAAATGTAATTTATGTAGGAACCCTAGAGGGGGGGTGAATAGGGTCAAGCTAACTAATCAAGCACTTAGCACAAGCTAATTGGCAATTTAAAAATATAAGTGCAAGAGAAGAAGTAAACACAATACCGACACCCGATATATCCTGGTATCCTCCTAAGCAGTCCAGTCCCGGAACTCTCTCCGGCTTTAATCCACTATTTGAGCAAATAGTTACACACGAGTTTGGATCCGAAGAACTCGCCAACTTCTTACACAAGAGCTTTAATCCGAAGGGCTCTCCGACTTCAACCGAGAGTTTGGATACGAAGACTCCCCAACTTCAACCGAGAGTTTGGATACGAAGACTCTCCAACTTCAACCTTTCACAATAGGTTTTGATCTCCTTATACAATAGGATGAAGATCTCACTTTTCAACTCAATAACTCTAACACAATTTGTGGATGGCAAATGAAAGCTTTGTAGAGTTTGTGGATAAGCTTTGGTGGTTTAGGAATTTTTAGGCTCAAAGCATCAACCTTGAATGAAGGGGTTCAAGGCTATTTATAACCAAAGCATTGAAAAGAGCTCAAGGCAACTTTTCAGTCCACGAACCGGCATACCGCCGGTATGATCCGGCATACCGGCGGTATACCGGTCTGGAATTGCAACGGCTAGAAATAGAGCGTTGGGTCATTAATTGCTGGAAATCCGACCGTTGGAAATTCAATATTTCGGAAGCGGTATACCGTCGGTATGATCCGGTATGCCGTCGGTATGCCGGTTTTGTAAACAGAAACTTTCTGTGAACAAAAATCGGTATACCGTCGGTATACTCCGGTATGCCGTCGGTATGCCGGTTTTGTAAACAGAAACTTTCTGTGAACAAAAACCGTATACCGTCGGTATACTCCGGTATACCGTCGGTATGCCGCTTATCCACCAAAAATGATCCTGGGCTTATTTCTGCCCTAGCTTTCGATTTTGCCATCCATTTCTTGTGTTTACAATTATTCCTAAGACTCATTACAGACTCCAGATATACTTAGACAGGTGCAGGCTTCTTCAGAGTCTTGAAATGATGATGACATGGCTTGGCTTCTTCCTTTGAAAAGTGCTGGCTTTTCCCTTGGCGGCAGCTGTCCAAAGATATCCAGTTTGTAAAAACTGAATACCTTTCGGGGGCTTCGCCCCCGAACCCCCGACGAGGGGCGCTGCCCCTTCGACCCTCGTCCGCTGACCGGGCAGCGGAACCCCCGGTGCGTGGCTCCAGAGATGTCGTCGGGTGGTTCAGAGAAATCTTGTGGGATCCGTCGTCTTTGGCCCACCATGATTTCTTCATTGCATATGTCCACATTGATCTTGCTTATTGCTTTTCTGCATGTACATGTTAGACGAACAAAGCAATACATAGTAGCAAGTATGATAAGTTTAATGCACATTAGGACAATGCTGAGTTTAAGTATAAGTGCTAAGGTGATAGCATAAATGTTAGTGATATCATAATGATTAAACTTAATTGAATGACCACAATCAAAAACATAGTTTTGATTTTGGCAACCCGATTAAATTTAAGATAGATAAGCTCATATCACTAATATGTAAACCAATAGGCACATATCACCAAAGGTATAAGTATAAGTAGAAATGCTATAGCGATAGTATAAAGATTAGTGATAATGAAATGCTAAACTTAACATATTAACCATATTCAAAAATATGATACAATCATTGGGCCAACAATCTCCCCCTTTTTGATTATGGCAAATCGGTTAAGTTTAGTATAGACATAATAGATGCATGTATCACTAATATACAAAGGACATAAGCAATATCACTAAAAGCATACTACTTAGATTACTTATAAAAGCATACTTAAACTTACTTCTCCCCCTTTGACATGATCAAAAATAGGCTCCCCCGTACTAAGAGATAAAATAAAATCAATCTCAAGCATAGAAATCAGCGCATGGGAAACTTATAGACAATCATGATCAAGATATACTAATGAAAACAATGGGAGAAGTGTGTAAAGACAAGTGTATAAAACTACACACCAAATGTATACTAAATAAAAAATTGCTTGTCAAACACAATATGGTTGGTAAAACTAAAAGTATTTGTAAAACAAGAAATAAGTAGTTTACCAACTTGAAATCCAAGGAATAAATCCAAAACACAATAGGATGTGAAATATTGCTCCGGTTTTGGAAGAGAACTGTGAAATAAAGGATTTCAAACACAAGCCATGAGGAATAGATAATTGCAACTAATAGATACCAATTGAGATATGAAATTAAATAAACTTGATACCAATTGAAAAGATGTAAACTTGAAACATTGATCAAAGAAACCATTAATAATCATAATTGTCCACAAATAAATAGTAGAACAAAATAAAAATGATCAATGTAAAATATTGCAATTGATATAAAGTTCATTATTTGCAAGATCTATATGCTTATCCAAGTTCATGCATTTGAACTCAATTACCTTATCATGCTATATGAATACCCTTTAGATAAACATGAAGGTAAAGGAGAAAATACTTGAGAAGGAGAAATTCAGTCGACTTGAATGCTCCCCCTCAAAGTACTACCAAAGTAGATAATGATCATGAATTTTGGATAAGTCCTCAACAAGGAAGCCAAATCAATTAAGCATGAAAGAAAAGCCAAATCAACGAAAGCATAATATTCATCAAGATAAATCTGAAAGTTAATATTAGCAAGATGACATATTTAACCCATATGAAATAGAGAGATAAGATGATAAGGACAATCGCATACACTCTCATAAACCCTTCAAAATAAAAATATCATGACCTCAATCAATAAGATATGAAATAGAAGAAAATATGGGTCCATGATGAACTAGGTATACGACATATTAAAGGGTATAAATAAATTGAATCAATTGATTTGCTCCCCCTCAAAATATGCGTATATAGTTCCAAAGCACTTATAGCATAAAATAATAACTAAATCTAGGGGTAAATCAACTATGGATTTCTCCCCCTTGCTCGATGCATATAAGGCTACAATATCGTCAAAAGACGAAAAATATCATCTTTAGTCAAGAAGAGATAACCAACTAAAGATGAGAAATCAAAAGAATATTCCAATAAAGCACATATAATCAAAAGATGGCATACATTAGTCTATATAGAAGAATCTCATATTTAATATATAGATCAATGTAGTAATCCTTTGAGAAAATGTCATCATAAAAAAGAATAAAGTCAATTAAGAACAATCATGATGATAGACATAATATAGCTCAAAAATAAAATAAAAATAAAACTCAAACATCATGTCCATGATTATCTAATTAAAAATCAACCAATTTATTGCTTTGCATGGACTAGATATGTTTTATCGCATATGTACCCATCAACCGGATAATATCCAAACTTTGCTACTTCTAAATGAAAGACCAATAAAGTTCAAATAGCAAAGGTCATATGTGATAAACCATGAGTAGTCAAAGTAGAGTAATAAATTAACTTGACATTTACAAATTAGATAGTTTAGGACTACTCAATCATTAGGAACATTCATAAAGTAAACAAATGAATAAACATGATCCAATGATAAATCTCATCAAGAGAAAATTCAAAATCCATATTTATAAAGAATCTCATAAAAAAATGAAAAATATGAAAAAGAGTCATTCTCATTTAAATGATTGCAACATAAACAAGAAGAGATGTAAATGATAATACGATAAAATCATGACTCAAAAAGTGAGAGAAAATTAAGAGAGACTTGCTAATGACTAGTTATGGAAGAGAGTAAAAACAAGAAATTACAAACCTCTAAGAGAAAACAAGATTTAATAAAGAATTTGTAAAACTAGTTTTAGAGATTAAGCATATCACAAATCTTGTTTTTGTAAACTAGCATATCATATATAGATTAAAGTATAGGAATATGCTAGATGTGTGAAAGTGAGCCAAAATTATATAGCTTAATAATATATCACAAATAAGCAAACTATATAATCCAATAAGATTAATGAGAGAAGCCATTAACAAGATAAATGTGCTCATTAATTCTTAAGTCACTAACACAAAAAAAAACTTGCTTAAGCATAGAGTTCACAATTAAGGGAATACATTTTGAATGATCAAAATGATTTAGAGACTCTTTACTAAGCAAGGATAAGAGCATAAGATGATAAATAAATGAATTAGACTCTTATCAAGTAAAGGACAAAAGAGATGTTCATGAAAACACAATAAATAAATCTCTTTGCCAAGTATTGAGATTAACCCAAGATAATGAAATGATAGATCAATCTAGAGAATGCAAAATACTATAGCCACATTAAAATAAGTGTATTCTCTAGAAGTGGAAAAATCTCAACACAAAAGCTCAAACCATAGTAGCTAAAGTCATGAGAAATATGATGTAACAATTACAGGTATTCTCATGTGCTACAAAAACATCATTGGCAACAATAATTCAAAAAGAAGCATAACTCAAGGAATGAGCAAAAAATTATTAAGATCAAGAAAGCTAAATGTGCAAAAGATAGAAGAATCATATTTTACGAAAAAGCTGTCATAGTGCACTATAGAAATATAGATGATATAGATTTAAAAATGTGCACTAAAAGCGGAGGTTAATATGAAAACAAGACAAAGCACAAAACCTTGTGATTCTTAAAAGAACTTCCATAAATAGTTAAGTGCAATACATAACAAATATTTTCTCTCACCATCCCAACTTAATGATATAAAATAAATGAATATCAAAAGCTAGGAATCATTTTATATATAAACTATATATATCACGATAGGCATACATGAAAAGATCAAAAATCAATTAAGAACATGTATCCATAAAGTCAACCAAAAAGCTAAAAAGACATCATTAAGAAAGCTTTAAGGAAGAAGCATATTGATTCAAAAAAGAGATACACAATTTGATCAAAAGAATCAATAGCTAGAGTATGAGTTAAGCACAAGTTTAGAAGTAACAAGTATGAATAAAACTTTAGCTTAACTCGTATGCCTACATAAAGGTATTTATACAAAAAGATATCAATATAAGAGATACATGAACTATAAGTAAATGAAAATTTTAATGAATATAGTCATGTATCCTTAATGAATATTTGAGAAACCATCACAAATTCAAAAGCATGTATAAATAACTTTATTAGGCAAGACATAATTGATTCTCAAGAAGATAATCAAGATAAAGTATGAGAATCAATAATGAATATATTATGTAAGCACAAGATTAAAAGAAGTATAAGTATAACTTGTCAAGAATAAGAAGCTTGTGCTAAACACATATATTCGCAAATACCGATTTAAAGTAAATAAGACACATTAAATACAAACCGGCAAGAAATAATTATTTCAAAAACTTTAAAGACGGAGAGTTAAAATCATATTAACTCAAATCAAAACCAAGCTCCTATGGACTAGAGTGATATACATGCTTTATCAATAAAGATTAAGAATAACAAGCATGCATAAATAAAATGTGTCACACTTAATAGAAAATGAGTGATAAACTACAAGTGTGAACTAAACATTTAAGCTAAGTAACTAGTCATGCTAGATAAAAGAAATAATAAGAGAATTAACTAAGCATGCTAGTATTATATCTCACATTGATTTATACAATAAGCAACTGAGGATATCAATGTGAGCTAGTAGCAAAACATCAAGAAAACATGCTAGATTCTACTAATAAACCATTAAAGAATCGTTTAGCATGTTACCAAAGTGGCTCTAGTGGCCACACTTGTGTTGGTGCAATTGCTTGGAAGATGACCTTTGAGCTTTGCAACCACCAACACGCTCCTCGGTGCTATGTCCCGATATAAGAAGCTCCACCTACAACATTAGGCGAAGACTTTGGTATCCAAATAAACTTGGATCCACATTTTAGCTTTAGGGACCCATATACTATTTACTCTAGCATTGGTAGAAAAACTCCTACGAATAGGACAAGTTAAGCTCATGTGTCCAATGCGAGAGCAATAGAAGCACCTAATACTAGTGTGTGCACATGTATCAGAATGAGCATGGTTATGAACATGTGACATACTAGAATGATGAATATCTCTAGAATGAGCATGGGAAGATTTGGTTTTAAGAATATTATGTTCTAATAACAAATCATCATGCATACAAGTAAGAATCAAATTTAACATTTAAAGCATTATTCTCTTTTTCAAATAAAGCAATTCTATAGACAAAAGCATCATTTTGTTTCTTTAAAGTGTCATAGAAGAATCATGCAAATGATTAAGCTCATGTGTTTGCCTCTTAAGATCTTCTATTGATGAGGAAAGAGATTTGATTTTCAAAATTAAAGCCTCATTCAAACTCTTTAAAGAAACACAAGATGAGTTTTGAGAATCAAGTCTAGATAATAAAACATTGTTTTCATTTCTCAAAAACTTATTTGCTTCTTCTAAATGAATAACCTTTTCAGAAAGTTCTTCATTTGTAGAATGAAGGTTGTCAAGAATCTCTAAGGATTGTTTAGCCATGGCTTTCCACTTAGAGCATTTCTTGCATTTAGAAGAAACATGATTGTCTATGCTACTAGAAATAAAACCCTCTTTATCGGAGGATGAGGAATAGGTTGCCATAGAAAAATAACAAGGATCTACTCTAAGGATGTTAAGCCTAACAATAGAGTCCTCGCTCTGATACCAATTGTAGGAACCCTAGAGGGAGGGTGAATAGGGTCAAGCTAACTAATCAAGCACTTAGCACAAGCTAATTGGCAATTTAAAATATAAGTGCAAGAGAAGAAGTAAACACAATAGCGACACCCGATATATCCTGGTATCCTCCTAAGAGGCAGTCCAGTCCCGGAACTCTCTCCGGCTTTAATCCACTATTTGAGCAAATAGTTACACACGAGTTTGGATCCGAAGAACTCGCCAACTTCTTACACAGAGCTTTAATCCGAAGGGCTCTCTGACTTCAACCGAGAGTTTGGATACGAAGACTCCCCAACTTCAACCGAGAGTTTGGATACGAAGACTCTCCAACTTCAACCTTTCACAATAGGTTTTGATCTCCTTATACAATAGGATGAAGATCTCACTTTTCAACTCAATAACTCTAACACAATTTGTGGATGGCAAAAAGCTTTGTAGAGTTGTATGTGGATAAGCTTTGGTGGTTTAGGAATTTTTAGGCTCAAAGTATCAACCTTGAATGAAGGGGTTCAAGGCTATTTATAACCAAAGCATTGAAAAGAGCTCAAGGCAACTTTTCAGTCCACGAACCGGCATACCGCCGGTATGATCCGGCATACCGGCGGTATACCGGTCTGGAATTGCAACGGCTAGAAATAGAGCCGTTGGGATCATTAATTGCTAGAAATCCGACCGTTGGAAATTCAATATTTCGGAAGCGGTATACCGTCGGTATGATCCGGTATGCCGTCGGTATGCCGGTTTTGTAAACAGAAACTTTTTGTGAACAAAAACCGGTATACCGTCGGTATACTCCGGTATGCCGTCGGTATGCCGGTTTTGTAAACAAAAACTTTCTGTGAACAAAAACCGGTATACCGTCGGTATACTCCGGTATACCGTCGGTATGCCGCTTATCCACCAAAAATGATCCTGGGCTTATTTCTGCCCTAGCTTTCGATTTTGCCATCCATTTCTTGTGTTTACAATTATTCCTAAGACTCATTACAGACTCCAGATATACTTAGACAGGTGCAGGCTTCTTCAGAGTCTTGAAATGATGATGACATGACTTGGCTTCTTCCTTTGAAAAGTGCTGGCTTTTCCCTTGGCGGCAGCTGTCCAAAGATATCCAGTTTGTAAAAACTGAATACCTTTCGGGGCTTCGCCCCCGAACCCCCGACGAGGGGCGCTGCCCCTTCGACCCCCGTCCGCTGACCGGGCAGCGGAACCCCTGCGTGTCCAGAGATATCGTCGGGTGGTTCAGAGAAATCTTGTGGGATCCGTCGTCTTTAGCCCACCATGATTTCTTCATTGCATATGTCCACATTGATCTTGCTTATTGCTTTTCTGTATGTACATGTTAGACGAACAAAGCAATACATAGTAGCAAGTATGATAAGTTTAATGCACATTAGGACAATGCTGAGTTTAAGTATAAGTGCTAAGGTGATAGCATAAATGTTAGTGATATCATAATGATTAAACTTAATTGAATGACCACAATCAAAAACATAGTTTTGATTTTGGCAACCCGATTAAATTTAAGATAGATAAGCTCATATCACTAATATGTAAACCAATAGGCACATATCACCAAAGGTATAAGTATAAGTAGAAATGCTATAGCGATAGTATAAAAATTAGTGATAATGAAATGCTAAACTTAACATATTAACCATATTCAAAAATATGATACAATCATTGGGCCAACAATTTATAGGTGGCAGTAAATAGATACCTAAGGGAAGTTAATTAGGCCCAACACAAGTAGTAGTATCTACAATATAGGCCGGTGTCGATCAACTGCAAGCCACCTGCAGGGAGAAGGAAACATTAGCTGCTATGGTAGAAAAGAATGTTTTTCTAATCAAATTTGTCTGCACAATATTATCACAAAACAAAGACTCGTATATCATAGGAAAAGAAGAAATATTATCACTACCCTTGAGAATTTCCAGTGACATAAGGGCAATGTACTCTAAATCGATCTAGAGTTGTATATCATACACAAATTTGAAGAAAACATTAGCATTTCAATATGTAATGCTTGTTCGAGTTTGTTATGAGAGGAATCTATCAGACTCTGAAGAAAACATTAGCACTTCAATGTGTGCAAAATATTATATTTAATTGGTTTTCTTAACAGCAGCACTAATAATCTCTAGTAATACCATGTAGGAAAAAAAATCATGTGCACAAAGTTATGTAGACATGTTAGAGATGAGGGACATGAAGAGTAATCTTTTTTTCTTTATTATTTGTGAATGAACTATGAAAGAAAACACGTATAGAGAAAAAAAATGTGTGTCAGCATACTAATTCTTTATCATAAAATTAAATATCAATGAGACACAGACACTTTCCACGAACTTCAATATGCAACAAAGTTGTGTGTTGATTGGTTATTGTTGAATGGATTTGTATTTCTTGTGTTTGGTACTTTCTTCACACTATTAATTATAAAAGGTACATAAATAAATAATTAGCATCACCACCTTGGCGTTTCCTACGGCTTAAAGCAACAAATTAGACCTTCTCATCCTCAAAACCACGTAATGGTTCACCCTTTAACAGCTGAAATCATTACAAATTAAGAGATAAGCCAAACCATATCCAAAATGAAAAATAGCATCCCTTGGAAAAAAAAAATGAAGGTATACTAAAGAATTCATCTTAAAAATTTAAAACACAAATGTATGAGATGACGATGCATAAAAAAGAGTTACTTCTCACAAAAATAAATGGGTGAACATGTCGAGCAATTAAGAGAAACCTGATTGCCAGTACAAATTGTTGAGCAGTAACATGGTAATTCCTGGCGAATTTGTACATATGGCATATCAAATTAGAGAGATCTAGAGTAGACTATTAAACGAACATTCAAGCAAGACGCTATAAATGCTAAATTATCTCGCACCTATGTCCATATGCTCTATAGGAGCAAGGGCTACATGGTGCCACCCTGGTGGTAACCACGGACCTTGGCTACTTCCATACTTTAAGAAGACAAGAGAATTTTGACTACAGACATCTTAGAAATAAAGAGAGTATACCTGTCAGGTATAGGCTGACCACCTTGAAGCATGTCAGATGAACTGCTAGTAGAGCCACCCTATTCAGGTGTGATACAAAAACAGCTTCAGTATATGATGGAAAGTAAAACTTCCATCTTTATTAAATAACAAACTAAAGAAACTCACTCTTTTCAAATCAAGGTGAGGTCCAGGCAATAACAAACTCACTCTTTATTAAATAACAAACTAAAGAAACTAAAGAATTTTGACTACAGACATCTTAGAAATAAAGAGAGTATACCTGTCAGGTATAGGCTGACCACCTTGAAGCATGTCAGATGAACTGCTAGTAGAGCCACCCTATTCAGGTGTGATACAAAAACAGCTTCAGTATATGATGGAAAGTAAAACTTCCATCTTTATTAAATAACAAACTAAAGAAACTCACTCTTTTCAAATCAAGGTGAGGTCCTTGCAATCACAACTACCAGAAGTCTTCTACAGCAATTATGCCAAAATTATGCATAGAACATGGAAAGATAGAGAAGAAAAGATTACATAAAGTATCTCAGAACATCTTCATCAGTAGATGTACTCTCGGCTGGAAAGGTAAGATATATTTGATGAGAGCTAGGAAGCAAAGTTCCATTATAACTTCTCTCATTGGGGTATCCATGTATTTTGGAGTGTCTTCTGCTAACATTACTGAATGCTGCCCATGAAGAGCACTACCTCATCGAGCTATGCTCTCCAATACAACAGCAAGTGCCTATCCATACATTGTAATCATAGGATTTAGAATATTTGAGCATTACTGAAATTGAAGAATCGTGCTGCCATCTGGAAGAGGTTCTGCCTTTAGAACCTTCCGAACCTTGCCTTCTTCACCGCAAAATGAGACAATGAGCAACATTTGGTTAAAAGACAACTAATAACCAAGACAATAGCAAAGCATTGACAAATGAAACTATATAAAAGAACAAAAACAAAGCCTAAAATCCTTTATACCATTAAATTATTGACTAAGATTTGCACAATAATTATGCCACTACATCTGGAGATACACGTTTTTTGACTCTTAGATGGGCATAAAAAACGAAGGTCCAAGAAGCGTGAACAAATTATTTCAGGAGAAAAGGGAGGCCAAGAAAAACTGGTCAATGGAGTAACTGAACAAGAAAGGACACAAAAGCAAGTATGTATATCTGACAAACAACAATTGGAACTCTGACCCTTGGTGTGGGTCATCATGCTAGCTAGGGCGTTATCACCTTGGATGATCAACTCAATTGGTTATCTAACAACGCATTCACAGGACCTGTGACTATGATCAAACGGATCATTCGACACTAGGAACAAATAATAATGGATCACCTGGCGATTCTGTTCTTTGTTACAGTGCACACGTAGAATCAAGGTGTTCGGGATAGATCTAGAAGATTGGTCCATAAAAGTTTTCAGCAATCCACTTGATGAAAAGGAGATGATATAAATCACTTAGTAACAAGAGAATCATTATGAGACTAGATAGCTAACTTGGAACCAAACAAAAAACCTAGAATCATACAAAAAGGAAGGAATTCACATCCAAAACAGCTTTGTATTGATATCAAAAGGTTGTCAAGAAACCTCTTAAAATTGACCTTATTAAATCTGCGGCACCGTAATTGGACTAAAAGGTTGTCAAGAATGCCCCCTCTTAGAACAAGACATCAAAAGGTTGTCAGACATAGGATATATCAAAGAAGAAAACCAAAATACTGAATAATTACAAAATTAAATATATGTTCTTAAGCTATGGTGCAAAGTAGTATCTGTACCTAGACTATAGACATAGGATATATAGTTTTGTCAGGAAAACCCAAACTTTTTGAATAATACAATAACACTTTTTACTTGTGGTCAAAGAAGAAAATGTCTCGACTTTTTTAGATGATGGTTCTATTTCTCCGATATTTAAAATGTCTCGACTTTTTAGATGATGGTACATGTAATGGGTCAGCCTCTGAGCACACATTCCGGGCTCGTACTGGTTTGGCTTTGCTGCCTGAGTCGGCCTCGTGAGAAGGCTTTGTTGCTGCAACTGCAATCAATTATTGATTTACAAAAAAATGTTGATTTACAAATTACATGGTTCACCATCAGTTTACAACATCCAAGCTTATGGGATCGGTTATTTGAATTATTTTCTTCCATTAAGCTTTGTTGTCCTTTGTAACATACCCGTTCACCTCATTTTGGATAACTAGTAGGATAATCAACACAAAATAACTCATAGATATGCATACATATATGGTTTCACGTTTTTGAAATTGTCAATTCAAATTAGAGTGACATGCAGTACTTTTGGGTGTAAGTGTGTTGAACAGTTATTAATATCGTATCTTTTGCCGGTTGATATACGCAACATTGTTTCTGTAGAACAAAAGACCACAGTACACAAGTTATGTTCTCTTCTTGGAAAGAAAAACTGAAAGATAAAATTGATCTGAGCCAATGCATAATAGAGAGTTATTTTGGTTGCTAAAAAGGAGGTTAAAAGTCATCAGACAACTTGCCTTGTGGATTCCATCAATTCTTATCTCTGTGTCGCTTATCTAAGTCTCCATTGTCTCTTCAACTTGCAGCAGAAGCTTCATGTGTGATACTTCTACTCATTTAACAGTAATGACAGAATCAAAAAGAAAAGTCAGTTTCTAGTGAAATTCAGATTAAAGACTGGTTCCAAGTCACACAACACTGGGTAAGCTTTGTTCACGATTCAAAATTCATAATCAACTTGATTATGCTTGAACTTCTTGTCAACAAATATAACTTAATATAAACATGCAATTTTTTATAAAATGACTTAGTGTCAGATAGCTTACCAGAAGATCCACATATGTGTTGCTTCCAATAAGAACAGAAGAAGTCGGAAGAACCTGAAACATAGAGAAGATAAATTATAGAGTCCTTAGCAAGTACACGACACATTCTTGATTCCAGGATAACAAATTTATGGGTTTTAGCTATGTTTGCCATGACTAGATATACAGAGGTACTCGTCATTTTTCAAATATTTCATAGGCCAAATTGAGTTATAGCTAGGTTCCAAATTTAAATTTATCATGCATTACAATTTTTTTTTAAGAATTTGGAAACACTGATTCATAAAACCATGCTGCTTCAAACCAAAAAGTAAAGCATTAAATTGTTATAATGCATTCCAGCGCCATGGGTATCCATTTAGCACATGCTAAAGCATGGGTTTTGCTGATTCCATTGTCATTCTCCATTCTTAAACAACATACAAAGTTTCAACTCAAGTTTGGGGAATATGAAAAATATGAATGGAATCTTCATATTTTTAATATAGACAAATTCTTCCAAGTATAACATATTATAAAAGGTAAAAAAGTGGAGGAAATTACAATATCAGTTCACGGATACATTTACAAGCAACAAAAGTTATGTAAAGACTCTACCTGGCAGTACTGAACTATATCAAAAGATTTGGCAGCCGGAGTTCCTATAGAAGACCATTCACCTATGTTTAGAAAATTGTGATTTTTTAAACAGGCTAAAAAGATCTAGTATACTTGAGCATTACAACTGTAAATGATCTGTTTAGAAAATGCTACTAATATAGTGCAATAACAGGTGGCGAATCACCTCTAGATGGATATAACTCAAACATCCCTTCAGAGACAAAAACTGGTCCTTTTCCGACTTCTCCTCTCACCTTGAAGCGCCAAAGGCAGAGGTCATTGTCCTCTTCATCCTTGACAGGTACATTGCCTGATAAACACAAGGGATAGAGTGAGCAGTAGTGACACTTTGAGTCCATTTTATACAATACATAATGGTCTGATTCTAGCCACCTTAATAAGCTGGCAACTTCTTAGCTCTTGATAATATATGTCATCTTTTGGGAAGATTTCTTACTCGAACATGGTTAGGAGAAGTATGTTTTCTTCTGATGGTTATGATGTTTTGAAAATGGTGTCAAAAAAAGCCTAGTACGATGTTATCTGATGGCTAGTTGCTGAAGTCCTAAGATGCCCTCTCTCTAAAATGAACAATGT
Source organism: Iris pallida (assembly GCA_029216955.1). NCBI lineage: Eukaryota > Viridiplantae > Streptophyta > Magnoliopsida > Asparagales > Iridaceae > Iris > Iris pallida. The sequence continues at coordinate 22,156,978 of JANAVB010018993.1, read as the reverse complement.
ATACAAAATTACTAACCCAGTCTCTAGGGACCAAGGACAAAGTATTCAAATATTTTATTCTTGCAAAATCTAAGCAGTTTATAGCAAGAGTTAGGAGTAAAATATGACAACTATAAAAAATGATCAAAAGTCAAGAGTTTTGAATAAATAGCAAGATCAGGAGTTTTGAATATGTGCTTTCTTTAAGACATACATCGTGTAAAAAATGTTTAGATATGCAAAAAAGAAGAAAATATGATAACTATTAACAAGAAACCAACAAAGCTTAACAAAGAGTATATAGGTTCTATAACACCATTAAATGTTCAATCAGCAGTAGATCATTAAAATGTAACACCATAAATCTTTTCAATGCTCTACTTGTATCCTGTAATTAGAATATAATGGTCTTTAGTAGTCAGAATGTTACATATATATTCAGGGACATGCCAATAGCATGGCCTTTGTGTGTGTGACTTCTGAATTTTCCTTTATTATACTGCAAAGTGTTAACAAGGTTCAGGAAAATTGTATTTTTTTAGTTTTTCCCCTTCACATAAGTAGGTATAAATAAGACGGTGATGCATGTATGCAGCTTAGTATCAGAGTATCAAAATCGAACCTAATCCGATCTAGCCCTAACAGAATTTTAGATCGGACTGGATTTGGGAATTTTGTTCAATCTTACAACATTAGCACAAATAGGTTCCATATTTAAATCTCCATATCCAAGTTAAGAAAAAAAAACAATTACAAATAATCATAAATATTTCTATCAAGTGGATGGAGTCTATTTTGTTTTCGTATTGAGTTGAGCAAGATGAAAAAGTGTCTAAGATTAACAACGAAGACATTGATATACACATGGTGAAGTCATGGCAACCTGCAATGGTTCTTGTGAAGCAAGCTACAATCTTTGGAGCAAATAACCAACGTTGGATTGAGACTGTAGTTTCTTATTCTTTTTTTGTTAATTTCATCTTCTTTTTGCTATTATATTCATTCAAGCCCTCACTTAGAGATATATTACTTCTGTCAGGGTTTGTTTTCCTCAGTTACATAAGAGAAGACTCGGGTTATCATAAGCATTACGTTAGTCACTTGACTTGCGAAGAACCTTGACATGCACAACATGAGAATTAGTTGAGACTCTACCATATCGAGCAGCTTAGGCGGGAACCTTGACATGCACAACCTTGACTTGCAAAGAACACGCATTGCATCATTTTTTCACGAGTAGAAAGGACTCTGTATGCCAAAACTATAAGCTTTATTTTCGTAATATATTACGAATTTTGTTACGACCTATTCAAAATTTCTGGGAATAGAAACCCTAGCACTGGTAGAAAAGAAGGAGAAGGGAAGAGGAGAGTACCCAAATTTCTTATTTTTGGGAGGGGTGGTGAAGAGGATTTTGGTGGCGGTCGAGAAATCGAGGTTCCGGATCTTCCGGTAGGCTTCCTCCCTCGTCACTACGGAGTTCTCCTCCGCACCCGCCGACGACGACTCCGACGCCGGCTCCGGCGGAGGAGGGGGCTCGTGCTTCTTGCCCTTCTTGTCATCGCGACCGTGCTGGGAGCAACGACGGCAGCAAGAGTAGGAGGTGGCGTCAGGAGCGACCATGGGAATTTTTTCGGAAGGAGGGGGAAAAAATTAGGTCTTTGGGGAGAATGAAAAATTAGGGCCTTTGGGAGATAATTTCGTATAGTGGATCCAACGGTGGAGATTTCTGCTAAGAGATCCTACGGGTAGGATAGGATAGGAGAGAGGAAAAAAATTCAAAAAAAATTGGTAGTGAGCCGCCAAATGTTTGCCATTCCCGCCGAGATTATTTGGGACCGTTCTTAGATTTATTTGGGACATAAAATTTTAATAGTCCCAATTAAGATATCTATTTCTCAATCTGTCCCAAATAATACTATTTTTTGATTCCAAAAACATAGTCGTCCCCAAAACTAAATTTTTAGGACGTTTCGAACTAGCGTTACTAATAGTGTCGTCCCAAAAGTTCACTTTTTTTTGTAGTGTAAGACAACTTGGGATTTCCTTGACTGTGATTTTAACGATCATAACTATACATTTTATCTTGCCTCAAACTCGTGCCTAAAATTTTTGACTTTCAATCACGACTAACTAGTGTGACTACGAAATTAGTCGTGTTAGAATTAAACATGTTTGACTTTCTACCGTGCCTAATTGACTTGGGTTCCTTCCTAAATTGTGCTTTTAGGACCTTGATTTCGAATTACTGATTTTATCGGCATTCACAACTGAACTTGGACCTTGATCGTGCTTATGTGACCTATAATCTGATTTCTATCAAATCTAACTCTCAATCGTGCTATACTCAAATTTTTTCTCTCCATTTGCTTCTCTTAGCCCTGTTTTAGATCATGACTATCCGACTTTGATTTTCATGATCTTGATAATCTTAACCTCAAATCGTGCTAAAAATCTTGAACCCTAATCGACTGTGTCGAAATAGATCTCCTTCGTACTTGAATTTTGATTCTATAGTCACTCGTGCTCAGGTTTCATTCCTGATCATGACTAGATTTTCGATTTTTCTCGTTCTATTCTAAATCGTTCCTAAGTGGTTAATCATCACAAATTTTTAACGCGTCTGAGTCTTGATTTCACTCATGACCAGATGGTTAATCCTTGATCAATGTTTGTGCTAAACATCTGATTATTTCTAACAATGGCCAATCACGTCATTTTCATCTTGATCGTGCCTATGTATAACCCTAAATCTAATTTCATCGAGCTGAAATCCTGTTAATCAAATTTTTGACTTGATTGTAATCGGACGAAGCTCAAGTTTTGATTTCGTTATCATACCTCTATTGTGCCAAGTGAACTTAGACTATTTCCAATTTTAATCACGTTCGAACTTGGATCGCATTTCATGATTTTATTAATCATACTCCTTAATCTTTAATCGGGCCTATAAGACCTTGACTTCGATTTTTGTTTGTGTCTGAAATTTTATCTCAACCATGCCAAACCTTGTTTTGGTTATGGTTAGCTTTTTATCTTGATCGGGCCTGTGCGACTTTCGGGTTGATTTCCATCAACCTAAGTCCTACAGATTACCCCATACTTGAACTTCATTTATAACTTCGATTCTCCTAATCGTCTCTAAATCGTGCCCCAACGACTTGACTTATTCTGAAATCATGTACATATGATTTTGTTCATATCATGATGCTATCGTGCCAACTCCCTCATCGTGCCTGAAGAATTTTGAATTGATTATCTTGATCGTGTAAAACTCGTCATTCTTGAATCGTGCCTAAAATATTGCTTAAATCTTCTATCATGTTTTAACCCCACTACCAACCTTTAATTTTGAGAACGAAATTTTTATAAGGTGGGTAGGATGTAAGCCCCCTGAATTTCCGAGATTTATTTTGAATTTTCTAAATGAATTATTTTCGATAATTCATGTTAATTTATTAATTTTGATCATTAAATGCCCTTTACCGTGACTTTGATTTCTAGAGCATCAGGGATGCCAGTCTCTGGAAACTTTCTTCTTTAAGTTTGTACTAGACGAGATTATCTTCATGTTGATATATCGTGTCCCACTCGAACTTGTTCCCTTGTGCTCCATTTGCTTCGCACAACTTTCGGGTCAAATTAGACCAATTTATTGTCTGTCGTAATTCGTGACTTAACTTCCAACTTAATTTTCGGGCCCGACATCGGTCCAATCCAGTCGACCCAATATATAGCCCTGGCCTATTTTGAGTCTACTATACATGTGCCACTTGCGTGCCACCGATTTGATCTCCCTTTTGCTCCAATTTTATCCATGATTTTAATTCGTTTAAATTATTATTTTAATTAAATCTTGGCCCCAAGCTTGTCCAAACTTGACCGAACCGGATCCAACGCCCAACCAGATTTTATGTGATCCCTAACATGACTACCCCCCTATTTAAAATATCTCTATACAAATATCCTTCTCTCTCTACTTTATCAAATATCTTATTTTCTCTCTTATATATTTTTTTTCTTATTTTCTCTTATATATATATATATATATATATATATATATATATATATATATATATATATAACTCTCTTTCTCTCTCCTCCCAATAACACCTACACACACTCCCGCATCACCATCAGCACACCCTCCCTCTCTCTAATCGACTTCTCTCTCTCTCTCTCTCTCTCTCAAATATCTCTCTCTCTCTCTCTCTCTCTCTCTCTCTCTCTCTCTCTCTTCCTATATATAATATTATACACACTCACACACACAACTCTCTCTCTCTCACACAAAACACAACCACACACACCCTCCCTCTTGGCCGACACCACCACCTCCCATTTCCAGCCTCCTTCTCCATTCCTCCTCTCCATCTTCACCATCATCCACATACAAGCTCACCACCATTATCATCATCCTCAACACCACCATCACCATTATCATCATCCTCACACCACCACCTCCACCACACCATCACCGCCATCGCCGTGCCCCGACGACCACCGCCGACGTCGCGCGCGAGCGCAGCAAGCCCAGCCGCCACAGCGCAGCAAGTCACGGTAGTAGCAGCAGCTGCACACAACGCCTGCAGCAGCAGTCGCGCGCACACCGCCCGCCGTCGCGGCCAGCAGCGTCCGCCGGCGAGACCACCGGCCGTGCGCGAACCCCCCTTGCCGTCTCCATCGTCCCCGACGTACGACATGGGCTATTTGTGCGTTTCGCACGAAATTTCGTCGTGACGCGCGTGTTGGAGAGACCAGAATATGTGTTTCGGGACAGCAACTTCGTGCACGTTTTTCGAGAGATTCGACCGTTGGATTGACGAACTCTATGCTTCGTCACAGTCTCGGTATATACCCTTTCATCCCTCTCAAATTTCATCCGTTAATTTCGTCGTTTGATAAATCAAAATCGGCCACCAAGTTGACGCTTTAATTTGTACTGTTTTTGGACAGTTTCGTGGAGCCAACTTCGCAGGATCGTATCTTCATCGTCGCAGCTCCATTTGGTGCGTCGTCAGTTCCTGTGCATAGCTGGTATAACTCTCTTCCTGTAATTTCAGTTTTGTTTCATTGTGAGCACGTTTGATTAGTTGAATTCGACGCCAAAGTTGGTCGTTCGAATTCGTAATTTTCAAGTTATAAAATTCTATTTTTGAACCCGGGACTCCGGATTCAATTTCTGACACCACCAGTAGACTCGTGACATCGTTCTGACATGTTTTAATATAAAATTTGTTAGATTTGGAGGACGTGGGCCCTGGCACGTATTTTGGTGCAAAGCGGGCCCTACAGTCCGGGTCAACGGGACTTTTTGACATCGGCTCATCGGAATCCAATTCCGAATATACCGTTGAGTTTGTATCATCATTCTAGACTCGTTGACATATAATTTGCTAGGTTTTAATGGACATTGGTTCCGACACGCATTTCGGTGCAAGTCGGATACCAATATCCGGGTCAACGGGTCATTTTGAGATAGGCTCATCGGAATCCAATTCTGGATATACCGTTGGGTTCGTATCGTCATTCTGGACTCGTTGATATATAACTTGCTGAGTTTTGAGGATATTGGCTCCGACACGCTTTTTCGTGCAAATTGGATTCCAATATTCCGGTCAACGGACCAATCTGAGATCGGGTCATCAGAATCCAATTTCGGATATACCGTTGAGTTCGTATCGTCATTTTAGATTCGTGGACATATAAATTTTTAGGTTTAGTGCACTTTTATTTCGGCACATTTTTGGTACAAAGTGGGTCCGACACGGACACCATTTTGACCCGAAATTATTTTTTTATTCCTGTGTCCAAATTGGAATTATGGATAGGCTATCCTAGCTAATTTGACCATTCTGGACACGTTGGTGATGGTTGTTTCACCATCCGACAACATCTGTAGATTTTTACCCTATTGTTATAATCTTTCTCCTTTTGTTATATTTGAGATTCGTCGATTCCAGTGATTTCATATCACCGAATTTGACCAATTGTCTATGTGGATGATTATAGAGACTAGCTTTGACCCTATTTGACCATATGTAGTGCCCCGAAATTCGTGATACGTATTTTATACGTGATCGTATTTCTGACCAGTATTTTTCATTTTTCTTGGCCAGTTAAGTTGTGGTATATTTCATACTTAGCATTGTAGTTTAATTGTCATTTATCATTCCTGGATTAATTCTGATTAATGGAGCTTGGTTTTATTTGGATAGGAGAAGGAATTGGTTTGGTTTGGTTTATTATGCATTGGACCATCTTAGCTAACCTCCACCCTCAACACAACTTATCCTCCCCCATTAAAATCCCCACCTAACACTCTCTCTCCTCATTATTTTCCTCCATTAATTCTTCTTCTTCTTCCTCCACACAACTCTCCAACCCATTAGGCAAGTGCACCTTGCCATCAAATAAGCACCACTTTTTTATTTGTCCATTGACTAGATTAGGCCATGGAGAACAACTTTAGAACTTGACATTTTGTGATTTGGAGTTTCCATTGTTCTAGATCTAGGTTTTAACTATTTTCGGATTTATATAGTTTTGATCTATTTTGGTTGGATTTTTGTGGGTTTTGATGCTTCTATGTGGAAGAGAATTTAATTTTATTCAAGTTAGAACTTTGAAAATCTAGATTTGGCTTTGATTTGACGAAGATATGAAAATTTGAATTTTTGGTGTTCTTGGTGTTCTTCTCGGCCTGGAGTAGCAGCCTGCAGCCTGCGCTCTTTAGCGCAGTGCTGGATTGCACATCCCCCTCGGCCAGCGCTCTTTAGCGCAGCGCCGACCGCGCAGCTTGCCCCTTGGCGAACTGCGCTCAACCCGACTGCGCATGGATTCATGCGCAGTCTGCTCATGCGCAATCTGCTCCTGCGCAGTCCACTTCTGCGCAATCCATCTCTGCGCAATCTGACCCTGCGCCATCCATTCCTGCGCAACCTGATCTTGCGCAGTCCATACTCTGCGCAGTCTACCCTTGCGCAATCCTCCCTTGCGCAATCCAATCAGTGCGCAAGGCAGCCCCTGTACCCTTGGTCCATGCGCAATGACCCATTGTGTAGTACATCCCCTGTGCCCCTTTAACCCTGTGCCCTTTGACCCCATGCGCAGTCTACCCTTGCGCAAGGTAACCCTTGCGCAAGGCAACCCCTGCGCAGCTCACCCTGCGCACTTGGCACCCTGCGCAGTGCATACCCTGCACAACCTACTTGTCTATGATGAATTTGTTATTTCTTGATCTTGGCTCTTCTATAGTCCTATTTATATTTGTATTTTATTAGATATTTTACGCCCATTTTATATCCTTACGCCTTTTGTCATGAACTTGATTTTACTTAATATGTTTGGAATGTCTATTGTACATGGCACGGTATGACAAGGAACTAGCATAACATGACAGTGACCCGCAATGGTGCACTCCTGACATGACCAACCTGACTTGACAGTGGCCCGTCGTGGCACACTCCTGACAAATACCCTGACATGAATTATCTTGATAACTTGATAGTGGCCCGTGGCGGCGCACTCCTGACATGACTTGATAACTTAGCTTGACTTGTCTTGACACCGTGGGTGTTCATGCATGCTTGTGCAATCCACTCGTATTGTCTTGCATCATGTCTAGGACGTGACTCCCTGGTTCCCACGGTCAGGGATTCATACTGAATCTGGCTAGGTTAATGACTAGATTGATCAATTAGTTCATGGAGAATTTTCCAGTTACCTGTTGCCCCTTTGGTCCCGGCCTTATATATATATATACCTGGGATTTGTTGCTATCCGTCGAGATGAGCGCACTTCCAGCCCGCCGTCGAGCGTGGTACCTTAGGACACATGTATCTTACTACAGTGTGTCTGCTATATCATGCTATCTTTTCCTTTTCTTGCTGGGAGCATTCAGGTAGTAACAAACTGGTAACCGGACTTAGAATTCTCATTGCATCTTGTTAGTAATCAGGTCTGTGATAACCCTAGTTAGTTAAAGTAGTAAGCCGTAGTACTTGCTTAGCCGTGATTGATTGGATGGAGTCTAGTCCCTCTTGTCCTGTCCTGATCCTGTGCAAGGTCATGACATGACATGATTACTCGTGCTTTACCTTAATCATGTTTAATTGCAAGTCTTGAATTCGCGTATTTTATCTTGCCGATAAATGGTGGGAGAAACCAAATTCCGTTCAGACGAAGGGTTACAACCCCGGTCCTTGTTTGGTTTACGGGTTGTAACCTGGCTATCGGAATAGTCCCATGGTCATCTCATCGTATATCATCCTGTCATGCCTTTCCATATGTTCTGTCTTCTATCGATTCTGTACAAGATTTGTCTTTTATATCTAACTATCATGCCTTTTCTTAAATTACTGTCTCTTGTTATGTAATTATATTATTGTGCTAATTGCTGGCTTTTGTTCTTATTTCGTGGCCTCCTTTGTGGCACTTGCTCTTTCTGGGGTATGACCCAGCTGGTTTTGTATGGCCAGATACCGGAGCAGCAGCAAAGGATCTACCTGCTTTCCAGCCCGATGGTGAACACTAGACGGAACCCGGGCAACGAGTGGGTTTTCTCTTTTTGTTTCTCCCACTGTATTGTTAACTGATATTCTTTTGAGGCGTTTAGCCGACGAGCATTTGTTAGCTCGATGCACTTTACTTTCTGTCTGCCTACGGGCTGTAATCATGATTGGCAACTCGAGGTTGATCATGTATGACTTAACTCTTGCTAGTCCTTACATTTTGTACGACTAGCTTCATGATCATCTGGATATGTAATGTTTGGGACGCCTTACAATTGTATATTTGGTGGTCTGATATCTTGTTACTATCATTACTTGTTGAGATTGAGACAATAGCTTGATTTGACCCTAAGAGACTGATGGTTTGTAGCGTACCCTCACATAGCTAGATAGCCGTGACCGTATAGCGGGATGGTTGCCGTTCCGTTATACGTAGCTGGCTGTGCACGTCCCCGTTCTTCAGTATTCTGGTTCTGGGGCGTGACACCATAGTTGACTATTTTGACTGAACGTCGAAGTAGAGTCAACATTTGATCTATGTTAGACTAGTTTTGACCTTGGTTGACCACAGTTGACTATTTTGACCAAAAGTCAACCGAAAGTCAACCGAAAGTCTAAAATTGACTAGAACTTGACCGAAGTTGACCAGTTGACCAAAGGTCAACTGTTAGTCAACATTAGCCTAGTTTGACCTAGAGTTGACTAGAGTTGACCAATTGACTAAAAGTCAACTGTAAGTCAACCATTGATCCAGTTTGACTTGGTTTGACTTCCTGTGACCTACTTTGACCTAGTGTGACTCAGTGTGACCTAGTTTGACTTAGTGGACTGGGTCTGACCTAAATTGCGTAGCTTATACTATAGAATCAAGCCTAACACTGTTGAATCCTGATTAGCTTATATATATCTTATCTTTAGGTTTGTGGCATCACTCTGAGCATAGACCCCATTTGACAGCTCAGGACCGCAGGCGAGTACATTCTCTGATAGTAGTTCCTTGTCTTGATATTTTCTGTATCCGATTCAGTTATAGTGTTTTACTTGATTCTCGTCACGATGGTACACGGACTAGTATATACCGGATTTCTGTCATGAGATATCATTCTTGGATTTTCTTAGGATACTGGTACTTGCTCGATCTTGTTCTTGTACTTGTATTGACACTGATTCCTGAGAATGAGTAGCTACCTTCTTAGGGAATCTCGTGCCATGACGTGCTATGTCCGGATCCGTATACTATTCGGGGAATGGAGAATTTTATATATAGTGTGATCAATGCACATCTTGAGTTACTACTTGTATCATAGTTATACCCTCACCTCACGATAAGTATATCCTGACCTGTGCTACTACTTGTTCCATAGCTTGCCATCCCGGCCGGGCCGAGTCCACGTACTTTTAGCCGGTCGGCTGGAAGCCTGATCTTGACCCTTACCGGTCACATTATGCTATAATATTCGAGGCACATTTTACATTTATTACATCAGTTACATATTACTGTTCAGCTTACTTTCCCTGCGTGATTCACCTTGACATGATTTTCAGTTTATATATCATGTTTTACTTACAGTCTTGATATATCATCTTGTATTCCATTATGATTGTCTCTTACAGCATTTGTCAATACTATAAAACTGTTGTTAGTTTATGTACTCGTTTCCATCCTGACTGGATACGTTGATAATATTTTAGGAGTTGTTATACCATTATTGGACTTCATGATGTTGCTAGCTGAGGTGGATCTCACTATTCTTTTATGTGAGTTGCCTGGTAGTTATCCTTAGTTCGTCTTGTTTTTTCTTCTTTATTTTTCTGTCTTACGATTCCTTCTAGTAGTTTCTAGTTGTTCTTGTGCCTTAGTTATCTTTTATGTCTTATCTTTCTTAGATGTTGGATTGTGATTGAGTACATTTGTAGTTCACGGACCTTCTAGATGTAGTGTATATTTATTGGGTACTAGACAGCGTTCTACCGCCGATACTGCGACGTAGGCTGGGCGTGGCCCACGTATTCGTATCCGTATATCCGGGTGCGGGTCGTGACACATAATGTATGAAATATTGTTGATTGTATTAGTTTCGCAAGTTGTAAGTACTCTTGTGGCATCGATTGTAATAAGATCCAATGTTTGTAGTTGAGTTGTTATTTTTGCCTGAGAGCCATTGTAATTCTACTGCAGATTATCAATAAAGAGAATCGTTTTTTATATATCTTGTGTATAACAACTTTAATTTATGCTTTTTTTTTGCCGCAATGACTTTGATTTTGAGGACTTTTTTTTAATCAACCGTACCAATTTGTTCTTGTAAAGTATATAATTTAGACTTGTACGATATGGCATACAATTATGTAGGGGTGAGCATTATTTGGTTTTGAGCCGAAAACAGAACCGAACCGAACCAAATAAGAGATTCGGTTCGGTTTTAAAAAAAAATCGGTTCGGTTTCGGTTTTGAAAATACTAAATTTTCTTATTCGGTTTCGGTTTTGGGTTTCGGTCCAAAACCGAAAACCGAATATATATATATATATATATATATATATATATATATATATATATATATATATATATTAATACTGGTACGTATTGGCTCCGGGCCACCTTTGACCCGTATATATAACCGGAGCCAATACGTACCAGTATTAATATATATATATATATATATATATACTGGTCAAAGGTGGCCCGGAGCCAATACGTACCAGTATTAATATATATATATATATATATATATATATATATATATATATATATATATATATATATATATAGAGAGAGAGGAAAATGTACCTAAGGTCGACCTTAGGTAAGTTACCTAAGGTCGACCTCATTTTCCTCACTTTACAACATTTTTTTCTTGAATTTTTTTTTATGGGATTCATCTACACCTTATTGATTGGCACCATACCAAATTTCAAGAAAAAATAATATTGTTTAGCCCCCTATCTATCCCTTGCAAAATCGACGGTCTAAAACTTTGCTGCTACACCGTCGATTTTGCACCTTATTGATAGGGGGCTAAACAATATTATTTTTTTCTTGAAATTTGGTATGTTGCCAATCAATAAGGTGTAGATGAATCCCATAAAAAAAATTCAAGAAAAAAATATTGAAAAGTGAGGAAAATGAGGTCGACCTTAGGTAACTTACCTAAGGTCGACCTTAAGTACATTTTCCTCATATATATATATATATATATATATATATATATATATATATATATATATATATATATATATAAACAAAAAAACACAAATAAATTCAAAAACCGAATAAACCGAAAATCGAACCGATTTAATTCGGTTCGGTTCGGTTATTGACCAATTCGCTTCGATTTCGGTTTTGCTTATTCGGTTTCGGTCTAATTCGATTTTTGGTTATTCGGTTCGGTTTGAACCGAATACTCATCTCTATAATTATGACAACTTTTGGTCTTACGGAATCGGAATATGACAATTACTAACCGGAAGTACGGTGTTCATTTGTAACGGGACGAGTCAATAACGGAACCCACGTGGTCACTCGGAGTGATTAACCAGATTTGTTCAACTGCTGAGGGCACGAGTAAACTGAAGGGACCCAAGGTGTTCAATGGGTGAAGTGGATCCCCAACCAGAATTGAGGTTACCAGTCATAGGGAAGTTTGCTCAATAAATAATTTTCTCATATTTTAGCCATTTGTAGAAGCAGAGTTGCACATAGAGTTAGCAAATTGGCATGTGTCTAAGGACCACATCTACTTAGTCGACCGGATAGGCAAATGCTAAGGTCTGTACAGCTCAAAGGTGGCCCGGAGCCAATACGTACCAGTAAAACTGAAAGAAACAACCATGGTATGGTTTGGGATATTTAATATTTTGTTTTTATTATCAACCCTGCTGTTTGGCCTCCGTCCGCTACGTGGCACTTTTCCATTGGCAAATCAATGATGTGGACTCTATACTAACAGGAGGGGGACCAATAGGGGAGTGCTATGCAGGCGGACGGGCTGGTCCGCCTGCGGGCAAAAAAATATTTCCGTTTTATTACAACTCTCACACACGTACACATACTCGTCCTTACGGTTGGGATGGAGATTCGAATCCTCTGCATGCTGTATGTGCTGCTTTCCACGTAAGCTACAAGCGTTGAACAACATATAATTAAGTATTATAACTGTGCTTGATTATGTAACTAAACAGCTTCTTAGCAAAACTTTTAGTTTGCAAGTAAGCTAATGGGATAATAGTACAGTCACAGTCACAGTAATGCTAAAGCAAACTAAAGAGAAACATGCACAACCAACGTCTTTTTTCTTTTTTTCTTTTTTTTTCTGAAATGAACTTGCAGTACTGTCAGAATTAGAAAGATCCTCCTGCAACTCGATTGATGGAGCGGGGACGGGGGCGGTAGAGGCCGAAGAGACGGTAGGCGGAGACGAAGGAGACGGCGGCCATGGCGAGCGAAGCGAGGAGGCCGGACGCGACGCCGCTGCCAATCTCCACGCAGAATCTGGTGTAGATGTTGCAGACCTTGTCCCATTGCAGCACTTTCACCCCGAACAGTGCGACTAGCGATCCCTGCGCCGCCGCAACCGTCCCTGCAAATATCGCATATGTCGCTATCTGGAAGAAAGAAAAAAAAAAAAAAAAAGGAAAAAATAAGACGAGATTAATTGTAGCTGCTATGGAGGCCATGCGGATAGTTTCAAGTATTCCTGAACTTAATGGACGAAACAAGAGATTAGTTCAAGAAGTTCTAAAAAAAATGTGCTGATGGAAGTGTAATTTCTCGATCTATGCTAATAACAGTGTGTTTTGCTTGTCAGATGTTGGTATTTTATTTTACTATAACATAAACTAATTGTAATTAGAGAGATGAGCACTCGAACAGTAGTCTTCCTTGTCAACACTAACTCACTCATAATCCGTTAACTTTGAACGTTAAGAGAATTTGAATATATTCCTGGTCGAGCTCAATAATAAAATATAAAACAAGAAATTAAATATTTTTCGATAGCATAATGAACATTTGTATAAGCTAAACGAATCCCTAAATTTGTAGATTCTTTCCCGCATGACGACTACATTTGTATATCCTATGTATGATGTATTTATGATCTGATAAAAAAAAATTTTAAAAAAACATGTTCGTACTGGTCCAACCGTATTCTTTATGACACCAACAACATTCTATCTACATACTTTTTTTTTAATCAAAGGCAATACATTCATTGAAACATAAATGCATTGCAAGAGTCAATATCACTATGGATATTAGTAGAAATACATTGGGGAAGGAAATCATAAACTAGAGTAGAGTTCCTATTGTTATGAAGAAGAGAATACGATGCAAGATCATGAGCACAATAATTTGCATTTCTGTGTACATATGAGAAAGATATGTCAGTAGAAGATTTTTTGAGTTGGCGGGCATCTAAGATTGTATGTCTCGCTAACCATAGGGAAGGCTCCATATTGGAGTTAATAGAATCAATAAGAGCTTTACAATCCCCTTCCACTATGATTTTGTGTAGTTTTTTCCTCTCAATCAAAACTATAGCCAGGTGTATACCCATTGCTTTAGAGAGGTGGAATCTCCCTTTTTCTACATATTGGACTAATTAGGGTTTTTTTTTCCTTCTCTTTTTTTCTTTTTTACATTTACAAAACCAAAGTTTCAGGATGGTTTGGGAATCAGGGATCCTGTTATTTCCAACATGACATTGTTAACCAAACTAGTTACGAATTCTACATCGGTTTTGGAAAAGCTACTTAAGAGCAAATACCTCTCAAGCTTCTGGGCAGCTAAACCCTCACCTTCATCATCAAGTGTTTGGCCCAGCATTCTTTGTAGCAGAGACCATCGTTTTAAATAAAGAAAATGATATTTTGTCTGTGTTTTGTAAGACATGACGGCCACCCATTGGCTTCTCTGCTATTTTCGAGTCCCATTCGGACTGGGGGCCAATGATCGACCACCACGTCGGCCGACGGTCACGTCCGCGGTTACAAACCGCGAACAACATAGCCGCTTCGATGGAAAATCAACTTTGATGGTGCATATAACAAATCAAAGCATCTGAGTTTCAAAGTACACCTGTGCTCAAGAACTCAATGTTACGTTCATGTGCTCAAGAATATATCTATAGACAAATAAACGTACAGTTCTTTTGGCCATGCCTTCCGATGATGGAAAGATGACTCGTATATAATCATCTAAGGACAGTGCTAGTATGCGTTAGTCTATTTATTTTTACTCAAATTAATTAGAAATATTTTGAGTGTCGTTCCTCTTCCATGCATTTAGTATCCATGTCCATGACTTCGTTACAGTACTCGCCTACAGGTGGTGGGGGAAATAATAATAACTTCTTTTTAAGTGTCTTTTTTTCTTCGGCTTGGCAAATGTCGGAGGAATTCGAACATGCACCTTCCGTGTCAGGGTTCCGTTGCTACCACTAAGCCACAAGCCACGGACGAAAATAATAATAACTAAGCATATGAATTAAGTGATACAGTTAATTAGTTACTTGGTCGAAGACGAAGCGAACCCATGCAAATAGTTTGTTACATGAGCTGCATGGATTCTTGATCTTGACCCAAGCGAAGATAAGCGACAGGCACAATTGGAGGAGATGATAACCAGCGGTGGCCGAAGCTACGAGTGTTGCGATCCTAAAGAAATTAAAATAAACATTAATATTAACGTACGTACGTAAATCATTAATTAATATATATTGCTTCTTCTTCTTTTTAATAATGACTTACCAAAGAGCTTGCAAGTCATGAACAGTGGCTTTTCTCTGAATGATGAACACTTTCTTGGTCTCTTCATCCAGACCCACAACAAGAGCAGTCATGGTTGCCAGCACCATGGATAACACCCTCACCAAATCTTCAGCCTTAACTAATTTACTTCTCCCCATTCTTTCCTTCTTTCTTTCTCTCTCAGTTATTACTGACATGATAGCTTGGATCGAGCACAATTTATACATTTAGGAAGTGACGCACGAATTGAAGAAGCTGGAGAGAGTTAGTTGACAGCATTGAATTGATGGAGAAATTATCCATGTAGAAATATATAGCATGTATAGAGTTACAGTGTGACAGCAGTAGAGTACTGGAGCTAGCTAGCTAGGACCACAAGCACTTCAAATTTGGATCCGTTTCACCGGACGACTAGAGCTGTCAAGTGGGCCGGGCTGGGTTGGCCGGGCCGGTCTGGGTCAGGCCTCTCAGGTCCATGTACTATAGCGGGCCGGACCAGGCCGAAAAGGGTGAAAACATGAGCCCAGGCCGGCACATGGCCCACGGTCAGGTGGGTTTCAAACCGAGCCGTAGCGGGCCGGGCCGGGTCGGACCGGACCGGCCTCCATATATTTTATGTAGATAAGTATTGAGAATATGTCATAGTGTGCATTATACCAACTTTAGTAAAAAAAAAAATATGATACAGAAGCTTCAAAAGGATAACATGGAGCAGAAGACAGTTATCCCTGCACATAGTAGTGGTGCAGTATCGTCCATTGGCAAGTTATCCGGGATATGGACGACATAGCTTGCATTAGGAAGAACAATTAATAGGACTCCACCATTAGTACAGAGGCTCTGATCAATCTCAGGGCCGGCCCTGGGGCCGTGTCAATAGTGCGGCCGCACAGGACCTCCAATTTTTGGAGGCCTCAAAATAATATTAGGGTTAGTTTTATAATTTTGTATTTCAAGTAATTCCATTTCTTCCTCAATTCCTATTCTACAATCCCTCCAACACGTCCAATTCTTGTATCCCTATTTCCTACTGACTCTAAGATTCATAATTATAATCATACAAAATGATCAAATTTTTATATATATATAATTTAAGAATTTGGATGTGCATGCTTAGTATTTATTTAAGAAATAATGATGTCGAAGACCGGAGCTCTTGGTCTTACATCAGGTCCATAACCGGTCCTATGATTTACGGGACTTATGACAAAATCTAAAATTTGCGCCATTTTTCTCACATAAATAATTTTTTTTAGCATTTTTAGAAGCAAAATCATCAATTAAGCTATCAAAATCATCAATCAAGTTATCATATTTTTTTCGATTGGAGCGCTAGCTTTTTTGTTGCTTCCAGATTGAGTCTTTGTTTTTTTCTTTTCTTTTTTGATATACCTAGTCTATTGTAAAATTACGGGACTTCCAAAATTGGGAGGCCATGACGGTCGCCCACCTCGTCCGTGTCCTGGGCTGGCCCTGCTCAGGTCTTGGAGGCTCCAAATTATGTGATTACATATTACTTCTCATTTGGGTATTGATCGTTATTCATTTTATTATATGTTTTCATCACCATAAAAATTTGAGGCCATATTTAGACAATTTAACGGTCAGTACGTCTTCTATCTAAAACATCTTTATTATACTATGTAATATGCTTGAATATAGATAATTTGAGCTTTAATTATTTTGTTTAGTAACTACCTATATATACAGTTATAATATACAATCAAGAGCATCTCCAGAGATTTTGATAATGACATGTAATAATATATTTTAAAAATATGAATAAATAAATTGAGGGCCACATTTTAAAATTCGCACATGATCTTCAATTATTAAGGACCGGCCCTGATCAATCTTAGGCCTATTTGCTTACCAAGAATTGGAATTGTGCGAAGTAGAAGTTTGCAATTCATGGTAAACATACAAGTAAGGAATTTTAGTTTTATTGCTCAATGAAAGTATATATCAATCAAAACATGGAATTGGAATATTCTAGTTTCATGATTCTCAGTTCCATTGTTTCTGTTAATTGACAAATTTCGATCTCAGGATAGTGACACCATCTACTGATCGATTTCTGAAACTAGAGTAGAAAAAAAGAAGAGAAAAGTTTAGAGAATGAAGGCAGCTACCCCTTGTCTGCAACTAGCATTTCGGAGTAACCGCCATAAGTGATGCTCAAACTTCAATACTATTATTGAGCTAATGACAGGTAAATATTTACCTAATCCGTAATAGGATGGAAGTCCCACTTATCAACATTGCGTTGGTTCCTTGCTACTACCACCCAAATTGAACTACTCCTCCACACTCATTTAGTTTCGATCGGGCCGGACCGGGCCGCGGGTCGGGACGGCCTGGACTTCGGACCGGGCCGGGCCGACACATGGATCATTTTTTTTGACACCATTTTGACAGGTCTACGGACGACTGACCTGATTTAATAGCGTGGAGCCAAGTACAGAACCACACTAAGGTGGACCCCAACCCAAAATCATATATATATATATATATATATATATATATATATATATATATATATATTAATTATATATATATATGCACGCTGATCAAAAGTCCACAGGGGAGCCCCGTCAAAACCTCCCCACCCCCACCTCCACCTCCACCTCCACCCCCACCCCACCGTGGGATCGGGGGCCCGCATAGGACCCGTGCGTGCACCCGCTGGATCAAATGGTCGAGGACGACGGAGCTGACGAGTTCGCCACAAATACCCATTCTTCAAAAAAAAAATATATATATATATATATATATATATATATATATATATATATATATATATATATATATATATCAGCCATCTAATCATAATCCAGTCTACTCCCGTTTAAATTTTTGGTTCCACCATTACGTGAAGCTGACGGCACCAACTTTCACTTAGGGGGCTGTTTGGATAGCCCGAGGTGGCGTGAAAGTGGATTTCAAAACCACTTTTTCTTGCAACTGTTGGTTGAAACCGACAGCTCCTCCGTTTGGATGCTTGCTGGTTTTGGGCTTGGATGTGTCCCATCCTTGGAGAGAAATTAATTTTTTTTTCCTCTCTCCACTTCTTCCCACCAACTGGCTGGTTGAGGAGTAACTCAAGCGGGAAGAGCTGTATTTCTTGGACAGTTGCAAGCTTGTAACTCTTCTTTCCTTGCGGTTCGTCTCTGGTCACCTTCCTCCTCTCCCGCCACCACCCGCTAAAAGATAATTAAATAATTAATTTAAAAAGTTAATTTTAAAAAGATAATTAAAAAGATAACAATACTAATTTTTAATTTATGATAACAATATTAATTTAATAGCTTTAGTTTGATCATTAATTTAATATATATATATATATATATATATATATATATATATATATATATATATATATATATATATATATATATATATATATATTATATTTCATTTATTTATGATAACAATACTAATTTTTAATCTTTACACCAAAAAAAAAAAGGTGGGGGTAACCATACCTAGGTTTACCACATCTCCAACAAACTTTCACTTTCAACAATCCAAACAACCGAAGTCATTTTTTTTCACTTTCAACAACCATCCAAACACCAAACCTATTTTTCTTCCACTTACAGGAGACAAAAATTACTACATCCAAACACATTTTGGTAAGTGCCACTTTCACACTTTCAACTGTAACTCATCATGACGTAAGTGCCACTTTCACACTTTAAAGAGTTACATCTATCCAAACAGCCCCTTAGCAAATTTAAGTAGGTACGATCAGCCCATCTAATCATAATCCAGTTCCCGTTTAAATTTTTGGTTCCACCATTACGTGAAGCTGACGGCACCAACTTTCACTTAGCAAATTTAAGTAGGTACGACCCTTCTTGGCATGGTCATCCATTCGATTGTCGAACTCATTAATCATGCATGGAGACCCTAATTTTTCAGAAGTCAACAGACCATCCAATCCATCGAGTTTAATTTTTGTTTTGTGTTTTTATATATGTGAACAATCGAGATTGTGTACGTAGGTCATGATGGCGGGTCAATCATCGAATGATAACCAACTAGTCAGGGACGGCCCTAGTTCAGGACAAGCTAGACGATAGTCCAGGGCTCCCAGACAAAAGAGACACCAACATGGTTCTATCTACAATAGAACAACTATGTATCATATGCCTTCCTTAACAAAAAAAATATTGTGGTGTAGTGGTTATATTGTTATACTTTTAATTTAAAGGTCCTTGGTTTAAATCTTATATATATAGTATCACCAAGAATAATTCGGTATTAAATGAGTAATATTAATTATTTAGAATTAATAAAAATTAATACCAACAGTAAATAAAATAATTAATACTAATAATTTAACCAATTAGTACCAATAATATTAAATAGTAAAATAAATAATACTACATATTTAACTGACTAATTTAAATTTATTTTTAATTTTTATAAAAATTAATAGTAGTATTTAAATTAAAATAATTAAGTAATTATTAATTATTAATTTAAATACTAGTAGTTATTATTAAATAATTAGTAATAATTTATTTTATTTAAATTAGCACTAAAATAATTAGTATTAACTTTTTAGCTAATATTAAATAATAAAATAACTAACAATAATGCACAATAGTAATATTATTTAATACATTAAACTTACATAATAATTTTTTGGATGAGATTAATTGTTACTACTTAAATAAATTAAATAATTACTATTAATAAGTTATCACTGATTTAGTTAATAATTAATAGTTTTTGTTATTATTATGACACGTTTTCACTTTCCTATCCTTCATCTTTAGGGTCAAAACACGGAAGTATGAATTTGTCTACTTCCACAAACATTATATAATGTATCAAAATATTGAAAGTCAATTTTAGAATATTGAAAGTTAGTTTCAATAGACAGAAAAAAAAAATTGGCATGAAACTAAAAAACATGTACATTTTATTTTCAGCAGACAATAAGTCGAACTTTCACACTTCCTGTAAATTACATCTATCCAATTCAGTGGCTAGCCATGACCTGATATCATGTCAGTAGTCAGTCAGGTTTGCCGGAATCTAGTCACTTGCTGAATCGAATGTACATATACCTTCAACGGCTATTAATCATTTGTCCCAACCGTTAAATGGGGGTGGCCAAGAATCTACCGCAGGATTAAAACCCCAGGTCCCCCAGCAGGCTATTTAATTGACAACAACTTACATTATGGGATACCAATAATCCCATAAATGCATATTGCACATGACTGTGCAGTAAGCAATGTGTTTGCTTAAAAAAATTATAACTAGTCCCGCAGGTGTACTATCAACTGTTAAGGACTCGATATCAAAAGCAGAACAAATCAGCTGACAATATACCTAACGACATTATGTGCTCCAGGTCTTCGTGAGGGTCTCCTCTCAATAAGAACTTTCAATTTACTCATAGGTGTAGTCATATTGTCACAATCAATAGTATGCTTCAATACTGATTTGTAATGTGGAAAAAAAAAGGAATACACAACTGGCATCAACAACGGGTAGATAATCAGAGCCATTCACAAGATCCAAAATCCTAGACGTCTCAAATTGTTCTAGATAAGGGCCCATTCTATTACGAGGAATCATAGAATGTATGCCCAACTTGTCCAAATTCATATTGATACTGTATCGAGACAGGCAGACTGTCTATTCAAATGATGAACATCCTATTTTAAAAAAAGTAGAGCGCACTGACCAGTTTGGTTGAGTCTCATTTATTTGCTGACATTATGGCTGATTGAGAGATCATCCATATTTGTAAATATGAAATTGCGTTTTCATCGCTTCAAAGTGTTCCTATACAATTGCGACAATTCAGATATTTGGCGCAAGAGAATAAAAAGTGAGCAACTTGATGGGATTTGCTGGAAAGCCACATACCACAAACTTACAAGCTCAAGATTAAATCCGCTGCTTTACATCTCCGCCGCCCCACGATTACAAGAATAGTAGGGACCTGAACATTAAGCACAAGCTCTCCTTTATATACTGTAATCAGAAGCAGTTGTCCACAAGAATACTGAACATAACAAAGACTTGGAGCGGAAGTTAACTGGCTTCGCCAGCTAAATTCACAGTTCAATGTTCATCAACCAAGCATAATTTGACAGGTTGCTCTCTCATGAAAATGGAGCCCACCAGAATATACTTCTAAGGTTTCCATTCCCAACAGATTGACAAGGGCCAAATCATTGGACTACCATAATGCATCAATCACTGCAACTAAATGTGATGTGCCATAGTAAAACAATTACAGAATGAAAAGTGTTGGAAACAACAGCAGCCTGTACCAAACCACAATTTGGTAGACTTTTATAATCAAGATTGCCGAACCACAACAAACTCTAACATCTATAAAGAGGCTACACTCCTATTAAAAGTGAAATAATTCACATAATAATAAGGGTAGCATTACTTATTATGTAAAAAGTTTACCTAGAAGCTATTAACTCAACCAAGGTTACGTTGATGAATAAATGAAATATTTTATCCATAAGATACAAATGGGTAATATTTTAGGTTTAAAATGGAAATAATACATAAAGATTGCCCACAACAAAATTTATTACCGGGCACCTCTTTGTAGTGCATATAACTACATCCTAGGATTCTTGGCTTGCATAACTGTGGTGAGATTGAGATTCTCTCCCTCGAATCTTGTCAAGCTCGTTAATTCTTCGTTGTACTTTATTCAGCTGTTGCAAACAGAAATGAGTTGATGTGCATGGGCCACACATTAGATAAATCACATTCCCTAAAGGTCTTAGGTAAACACCATCATCACGAAGTCTTTGAATCAGAGAGCTTGCAAATAAAGATGCATACCTGCAGATAATACATATCAGATCTGTCAGAATGGTGGTAAGAGAAGGATTATTCAAAACTACTTATTGACTTGAGAAACTAAGAATATTGGCAGATTCTGATAATGTGTGAACTAATTGGAACTTGACTTCTTTTTATTAAGTGGTGGGGTTTGTACTTTAATGCTTTTTTAATATAAAGAAGAGAAATGGGAAAAGTTGCCATGATATGTGACCTCCAAGTATATCCAGACATTCATAGACACTTCAAAGCTTGATGTGATCAAGCCGTGACCACAACCACATGCTCGTGGCAAGCCGTGATCAGTTGGTGTTTGGTTGGTTAGCTTTTTTCCACTTAAACCTAAATTTCTGGCAGAAGATTTGAATTTTCAGTATTCTGTAACATGATTTTGGATCTGAAAGTGACCTCAAATCCTGGTCACCACGTCACAGTAGTTCAATTAATAAGAATGCAAAGATATCTATCGAAATAAGTCAGCTTCATTCCCATTATTTTCCTTTTGGAGAAATTGATATCAGCAGAGCATACTGTTAGATTTAATTTCAGCAGTACCTTTTGCCTTTAAATGTAACAAAAGCCATGATGATATTGAAAAATCTCATCAGGCAAATTTTAAATTATATTGGATATGATCCTAAACTTCACACCAGACAATAACAAAAGTTGCAACACAAACTCAAATGAGGGAATTGATTTGGATCTAGACCAACGAAATTTCTAACTATTCCTCATTTGTGATCTCCTTTGATCATATGAGAATGTCATTGGGATCTATCTACCTATTCCTCATTTGTAATCTCCTTTGATCATATGAGAATGTCATTGGGATCTATCAGGTCAAGTAATATATACTTTGGGAAATTCAACCATTGCAGTCATATATTATCAGTGTTGTGCAAAACAGATTAGAGAATATAATGACAAAAAGCTTTGTAACTTGTGCAGCATAATGAATACCGGCATCCGACTGGAAAATATGGAAAGACGACTAGAACAGATATGAATGTTTACCAATTTGAAATAAAACTATAACATTAAGAGGCACTATGGCTTTCTTTCCTAAACTCGTCTTATTTTAAAAGTTGCTTTCTCTAACCAATAAACACATAATAACATAGGCCAATGCACATGGCCAACATAAGCAACAGTGCCAGAGCTCTTTACCAGCAATTCATTCTCATTTCCATATGTTTAAAATCATTTATTATGCTAGTTTCTGCTGCAGAAATTTCTTATAAGGGACTAGGAAAAGTAAATAGAAAGCAACAGTACATACCCCGATTCAGAGGCATCAGTTCTGAGTTCTATAGCACAGAGAGTTCCCAAGGAAACTACTCTTTGCACAGCTGGATGAGATGATAAATTGGACACAAGCTTAATGTCCCATAACTGCAAGAGTTATCACATGATTATAAACTAACAAATACTGATTGCCTCACAAAAAATCATTAAATATCAAATGCTACTAGAAAAGAAAAATGTGAACTAAGATCCTAGCTCGGAGAGCTATTAGCATCATTATAAAATAAGCAGAGAAAGTGAAGTCTCCCAAAGTAGATTCACATGGATGCTTAGCAAGGATAGACAAAGGGAGCAATATAACTGAAGGTAAACAATCAATACTCCGTACAAATTTACATTCAAGGCAATGCCAAGACTGACACAGTATCACAAGAACAAAGCATAATAGTAAATATCAAAAAGGAAACAAAGTCTGCTAAGAAGCTAACAAATAACCAGGTGCCAGAAAAAACTAGAGCAACCCTCATGCTGACTGACAAGGTTACAACATACGGATAAAGATAAACGCCAGGTGAAGAACTATGATCAGGTAAATCCGCAGCTCAGCAGGATGTTGAGTAAAATGGATGTCACATACATATTTTCTTGAATTGAGATCACTTATGGGGTTACCATGTGTGTCTATGTGGTGGCAGCAAATGCTGAAGGAGAAATAGAAGGGGAAACACCAAAGGCCGATTTTCGAAACGATATACAGTAGCATGATATACAAGTGTGTGTATATACACACACACTTGTATAAATGTTGTACTTTGTTATCTAGTATTAGTCTCACTTGTATAGCCACTCCCTTGATTGCTAGACATTGTTAGGCCCATGAGGTAATCAATCAGTACATAATGATGACCATGCCTACGAAGCATGGATGGAAACCCCAGAATGGTTGGCTGACATATCCATGTCACATCCATTCCGGAAATACATCAGAAATGACAATATGCAAGGGCACACCAAAATTGGATGTTTCTGTTGTCATATTGTGCTGTACCATGTTTTCCCCGCAATATAGCAAGCTAAGGACTTTGTCCTCAAAGTTTGTTACAGCCACTTCAGATAATTATTCTGGAAATATCGTTCCTTGGTACTTGGTTTAATATGCCGTGGATATGAAAGCAATTGGGGACATAGTAATTATTCGGCTTGGACTCTCAAGTCTAGATCATGATGGTCATGTTGTGATGATAGAGACTTCAGATAATTATTTGTTCGCTGATATTTCTAAAATCTCAAGTGTTGGGTTACTAGGTACGACAATTTTACTATCTTCGCAAGCATGTATTAGTCAAATTCACCTTTCTATGAATGCTACCAAAGCCCAATATACCGACAAACATTACCACAAAGTTCATGATTAACCTAAGCACTTCCAGTTTGATTATAAAAAGTGAAATGGCTAGCATGGTGGTTGAATGCCGATTACAGATAAACTACTATATAGTCTAGATTACAGCAAAGACCATCTTTGGCCAGTGAGATCTGGTTTCTTTTAATGGCACTTGCTTTCATCCTCAGTTATAGTGTGACATGTTGAATTAGATACTTTCAAAATCCGCAACTAACAGCAATCGCTTTTATCCTCCAACCTCAGAAAGTGTGACCGAGACTAGTGTGGCCTCTCTTTTGGTCTGAACACTGAGCTGATTCTATGTGGTGTTGCTGCTCTTAGAAACCGTCAAGCTTGAGGGCAGAAGTGAAGTTCTAGATGCTCACATGTTCTCACTCACTGTCACATGGGCCCAAACCTGCACTTGAAGTTCTTTGATTGGAAACCACACCTTGGATGAACTATTCATAAACTTCAAATATTCCTTCATTATGAAGTATGAATTGTTTATACCCTTAAGCTACTGAAGAATGGGCTTCTAATTGATAGATAAAGAACACCATATCATAGACGGCTAAGAAGTACATATTTTGTCCAACCTGCATAGATCATATCTAACTTATGCATTGGTGCACCTAAGGGGCACTGAAATTAATCTCATAACTCATGAAATTATTGCTGAAACTGAAGGTTGTGTCGCCACAAACAACAAAAGATCTTCTTTTTATCAGACCATTGATATTTCACATCTTGTAAACTATGTTGTCACAGGCGACGCTAGGCGCACCTAGGCGTGCAGGTTGGGGGCACCTGTAGAAAAAAAAAAGAGGGTCAGGCGATGGGCACCTAGGCGGACGCCTAAGGGCGACAAGGGGAATAGGCGCACCTAGGCGGTTGTAAATCAGGTACGGGCATCCATGGGCTTTAGGGTTAAATCTCAAAGGCTTTTGGTCAAAAAAAAGAGCAACAGCAGTTAGGCTTATTATATTGCTTATTGGTTAATGCTTATTATATTGCATATTGCATATTGCATTAATTATCAACTGTTAATGTTAATTGTGTATCTTAGTTATCAACTGCTCTTGACAAATCAATTGTTCTTTTATACTGCTATATTGTTGCTTCTTCATATCTTATACATAAATGCATCGTCTGCACATAACTGCAGATTTTTTTTCTGCAAAAAATCATCTGTGACATGGGCGATCTAGTTCAATGACTAGAAAGGGAGGTGGCAAAGAACATATCAACCAATAGACACAGATACACATTGAAGAGCAAGCCAAGCTGCTAGAGAAAACTAGGAAGAATGTGTTAAAAGAAATTTACTTATATTAGGTATCTATGTAGTGTTGTAATTGCAATAAATGAAGTTCCCAATACCTCCTTCAGTTTCTTTCCTTCAGGCTCGAAGTTCATATTTGCCTGAGGATCTTTGAACCACTTGATAGCTTTCGCCGCTGCTGTACAACCCACAGCATGCGCGGAGTAAGAATGACCATGCAGAAGAGCCACGAGCTGTATAAGTGTAACAAGTTTTCAGGTTACAGATAACCAGTTTCATACAGAGAATACAAATGCAAGCATAGTAAGGAATTCATACTAGGAAGGGTGCAACTAATTTTCCAACTCTTGCCATTATGACTGTAAAATACATACCTTCGAGTCACCTTTGAATACTTCAAAAATAGCTTCTTTAGTTAATGTTACGGCCAACGGAATCACCCCTCCAGTCATAAGTTTCCCGAAGCATGCGATATCCGGTAAACAACCCAATAATTCTGCAGCAGACTGAAAATGGAAAGGTCATGATAAAAATAGCACACATAAATAAGGGCAGGAAGAAACGTTCTTCTAGCTGGTTTACCTCTCTGCCAAGACGCCAGAAACCTGCAAACACTTCATCAAATATAACAGGAATTTTACGAATTTGACACTCTCTGACAAGGATTCGCTGAAAAAGTGGATCGATCATGTGCATTCCACCAGCACCTTGTATAACTGAAAAATGTGAGCTTTAGCATTCTATCAATCAGTTTTTAATTGGGAAAGAATAAATTTACCTATCTCTTCCACCCAAGACCCAACAGGTTCTTATATATATATATATATATATATATATATATATATATATATATATATAATTCTCCCAACAGGTACTCATTCTCCCAAGGTATGGGAGCCATATCTACAATTTAACCCTTAAGTATATCTGAAAATGGCAAATATCATGCCATATAGAGGGGCGCCTCTATATCAAGGTTCACAGTATCGGTATCGGAATCGGTATCGGACTATTCCTACGAGTATTGGTATCGGCGATATCGGTAGTATCGGCGGTTTCGGATCGGAGTATCGGATTTTTTGGTATCGGAAAAAAAATAATTATTAATAAATTATTTACATTTAAAAACATATATTTTATACATTTAGGCATAATTTAAGTATTTTCAGTGTTATTTCGTAGTACTTTTGAAATTAAATAACATTGTAATCACCCTTAGCGATTGGTTTACGTATAATAGATTGATTTTCTTCTTTTACATGTTTTTACAATCTTATTATGCTTTAAACCCTTGATGATTTGTCTTTTTCGTTTAATTTTTTTTGCCGAATTGACCGGAAAAGAGACCCTCAATGTTGGTATTGGTAAGTATCGGTCGGTATCGGATCGGAACATGCCAAACCGTATCGGTATCGGCCGTATCGGATCGGTATCGGCCGATACTTTAAACCATGCTCTATATATATATATATATATATATATATATATATATATATATATATATATATATATTGGGGACATCATCACGGTGATCCGAGATAGCAGAGGTAGGGGACAGGACTGGTTCCGAACAGCCAGAGTTCGTCTGGCTGCTTCGGTTTGGCATGTATGGCGGGAGCGAAACCGTCGGATCTTTGAGGGGTTGGTCACCCCCCCAATTGGCATTCTCCATAACATCGAATTTGATGTTAATGCTATGGAGAATTGTTGAACGATGAGTGGGAGTCCCACTCTGGTTGTATGTTGTATGATTATGGCTTTTCATTTGGAATAAAATTCACCTTTTTTCCAAATATATATATATATATATATATATATATATATATATATATATATATATATATATATAATTCTCCCAACAGGTACTCATTCTCCCAAGGTATGGGAGCCATATCTACAATTTAACCCTCAAGTATATCTGAAAATGGCAAATATCATGCCATATAGAGGGGAGCTAAATAAACAGCTTTCTTCTTTTTTTTCATAAATCTCCCTAGCACCACCCAGATGTAGCACCAAACGTGCAATCTCTTAAATGCAGGCAGAGAGCAATAGTTTATTGGTCAGAGTTATTACAGCTCCAAACATAGATTCAAAAGAAACCCCTGGCCAAATTGGGGAATAAAAGTGCAGAAGGAAGGAGGAAAAGATCCATTGTACATTTAGAATGATAGTGAAGGTGGATACTGGAGAAAACAGCCTACTTGAGATCATTGATAGGGAAAGTAAGAGCAGAACAATTTGGCTTCATAATTTGAATAAAATAAGATTAAACACTCCATAAATGATGCGGTCCCTAGAGGAATAATTACTGGTCATAGACTTAAAGGTTAAAGGGAGAAAAAGAAAACGTGAGGTATTCATGATAAAGAATCTTCACACGGAAAGGAAACCAATATATAAAACTTGGGTCATCTGTTTTAATTGGTTGTCGATTCTTGCCATTTTCTTTTGTAGTATAGACAGCATTTAATCAAAATTGTGAAACAAGGATCCTATCACCCACCCACCCACCCCCCCCCACCCCCCACCCCCCACAACTAAAAAGTCTAACCAAAACTAAATTTCATTGTCCTTACATTACTGGAAGCATTTGAAGAATCCAAAGCATAAGATGCATACAGAGATAATAAAGAAACCAATGTCAAAGAAAACAACAAAGGCAACACTAAAGATATTAGAGCTGTATCAAACATGGAAACTAAGAATCAAATGTAAAAGTTGGATTAGTTGGATCCAATATGTATCAAGTCAGTACTCAAGTAATTCCAGCTTCAGGATCGCCGACAAGCCAAAATTGATGCCCTATACGGGCAAGCCACAATGCACAAAGACATGGTATCATGTTGTGTTACATTGTCCATTTCATTACAAAATACGTCCCAAATCTGAGTTAAATCTGGAATTAAACTGATAACCATACATCATTGGTCATGATGGATAGGCTGCTGATGTGACAAATTTATATGCAATTTTACTTGATGGACAAGAAATCATACAGACACGCCAAAATTACACACCATGTTATGTCACCTTGTCTCTGTTACTTCAACATAGGTTCCTAAACCTGAGTTACATAAGGAACTAATGATGATAGTACATCCTTGGCAATGATAGCTAGGTTGCTCTTGAGAAGAAGTTATATGCAATTGTACGACAAAAAGTGATGAGAGAAGAATAGTAAGATGTCATCTAATAATCCTTCTGCAATTTTAGAGTCACCTTCTACCAGACAGACTCTAACAATGTTAACAATGCATTTTAGTTTTGAGGAGATAATGGAAAGGGTACACAAGACCTATAAGAACGGACAATGAGCACATTAAGATATCCTTATGGTCTAACATATAGGTCACTGGCCATGTTTAGTATTAAGACCATAGGCTTAAAAGTTGCACCGACAGAAAATAACTAGTGGGGAAAATGAGATGATATGGACAAAAACATAATGAAGGTCAACAAAGGCTTACAGGCGGTAGCTTTTGTTGACCTCCATTATGTGTTTCTCCATATCATCTCATTCTTCCCGCTTGTTATTTTTGTTGGTGTAACTTTTAAGCTCAAGTTCTTAATACTAAACTCAGACCTGGAGGCAGTATGATAAACCATGATGTGGAGAGATTTAACTTTCAAGTTTCAAAAATTATTAACTTGCCTGGTTCTATAATCAATGCTCCAATGTGAGTGGAATGACTCAATTCAGAAAATTGCACTAACTGATTTGATATATAAGCAGCATAGCTCCCAGCAACAGCCGAAGAGTCTCTACTCCGACTAAACAATTCATCACGGGAGTTAAACCCTGCATGAAGTGACAAGAATAAGACCACAAAAAAAGAAATCGAAGACTAGAATAAAACATATTCCACTTACACATATCTTCACTCTTCAGATGACCGGCATTTAAAGCATCTGGTATCGAGAGGGTCCAGGTTTCATTGGACATAAAGATGGTAGGAGGATCCAAAAAAAGGCCTCTTCCAGAATACCTGCAACAGACAGCAGTTATAAGGAAGAGGGAATACAGTATGTAGATTTCAACATCCTTTTTAATAAAATAAATTTTGACGATTAAACTAATGTCTAAAGGTGAACTAGAACTAAACTAGATTAGTTTCTAGCAGCAAGTTTGAGCATAATATTTACCCCTCCCCCACCACCAACACCACACACACACAAAATTGGAAAAGTCATGTTTCTCAGATACTTAAACAGACATTACAAGATTCTAGATGTCCAAGAATATTTAACAGAATATTAATAATGTCGCCCTAGGTTGCATAAACACAGATACAGATTCGGATATGGATTCAGAATTCGAAATTTTTGAAAATTTTGGGGCATGGGTACGACATTGATACGGGTATATAAACACACGAAAGCATAATTCTATCCATATTTTATATGAGTAAAATGAAAAAAACCCTCCTTAGATCTGCATTTTTGCATTTAAAGACCCCTAGTTTTAAAAAACCCTCACATTTTCAATTTGGCCCAGTTTACACCCACGCCGTTAGCAGACATAAAATACGTCTGAAATGACGATTTTACCCCTCCTCCCCCCTCTCTCTCTCTCTCTCCGGTGGTGGGGGCGGATTGGCGGGGCCGGCCAGAGGAGGGGGGAGGGCGGCCGGCCAGCGGAAGGAGGGGGGCGGGTCGAGCGTGGCCGGCTAGCGGAGGGAGGGTGGAGGGAGGGGGGGGTCGAGGGGGGGCCGACCAACGTAGGGAGGAAGGGGGCGGGTCGAGGGGGGCCGGCCAACGGAGGGGGGCGGTTGGAGGGGGGCGGGCAACGAAGGGAGGAGAGGGGTGGGTCGAGGGGGCTAGCTAGCGGAGAGAGGAGGGGGGCTGGCCACCGCTGGTGGGGAAGGGAGGACATTTTTGGATATATTTTTATTTTTTATTTTTTTAAAAAGTCATTAACGTTCATTTCTAACGGCTAATAGACAGCAGGAGCTTTTTTGCTGGCACGAAAAATCTAACGAGTAGTTTTCTAACGAGTCTTATTTTGCTTCTGAGGCAAATCTATGGAAGAATTTTTTGCACTTTACCCTGCATCTTAATTATATCTCTATTCAAACATATTTAGGGTAGTAACTAGATTCTAAAGTGCCCTAGAAATGATTCAATGGAAGAAGAAAAATGTTACTTTATCATATCACAATTATGTTTCGCATGATCGCAAATATGTCAAAATTACTCTCAACTATGTTTTGGATCCTTGGAGCCTAGACATGGGTGCATCATACCCTACAGGATTGCAAAGATACCGCGCCCAATACGAGTTGGATATGGATACAAGGACGGATATGGTCCTCCGGAAGAGTATCCGCGCAACATAGATGTCGCCTAAGTAAGGACACTATTAATATTTCAAGCTGACATCCTACCATGAAAGGAAAACTGCAAACATAAAAAAGTATAATGTTGTCTGATGAAAGATTTTAAATATATACTTGAAGGAACGTAAACTCTAAAAGGTAAAAAGATTGCAGATAAATGATATAAAACATATAAATTACAACGATATTAATTTCAGCTAGCAAGCACTGATACTCCAGAATTGGTATCTAATGTGTGAAGTCTGACATGGACCAGAAAATACACTAAGCCCACCAAAATCTATGTCATGTCCATACGTCTCATGTCATGTTCATTTCCGTGCAACAACGTATTTCAGTCATATCACGAAAGCACTATAGAAAGCATCTTGTTGCCTATGAACATGATGCAAAGATTGGGGTAAATTAGATGAATCATCAACATCCAAGTCTTTCCCTATTTAAACATGGCCACCTGTGCAACACAGAATGTCAGGTAAGCTCCATTGTCCATCAACCCTCTCTAAGTTGGTGCCTTCCTAACGAAAGTAACTATGAGCAAGATAGGATCTTGCATAAAACAAATTGACCCAATGGTTGGTATATAGATCTACCACTTGTGGTGATGCAGTTTAAACTCGTGAACCAAAGAGAGATTGTCGAGCTCCCCCTAGTTTAAGGAAGAGCCTACATGAAGAGGTAAGATTAAAAAAAAAAAACTTTACTATTGGGAACTCCATTCACCACAAGGCACAACATTAGACAAATAGCCAAATGGATCTCATTCATAAAGTGAGATGTGTCAGAGTAAAACTTTGATACCGAAGGGGGTATCAAAGTTTTGATACCCTCTATGTATGACAAGTGGAGCCCCCTCAATATTTATGTATATATATATGTTTACACATTTTACGAAGAGGGAGGGGGCCCACATGTCATACATAGGGGGTATCAAAACTTTGATACCTCCTTCGGTATCAAAGTTTTCTCCGATGTGTCACTGTCTCCTAGAAAATAGGTTCAAATGGCAGAACCAATTTTTTATCATCGCTGCTACTTAAAAAGAGGGCCCATAAACCTGGATTTCAGAACAAGCAATCATCTTCTTCTGAGTTATGAGACAATCAAGCTAACTGCAAAACGATCACTTGATCTTGTTATGCTACACAATGATCAGTCTAAGCCGGGGGTATGTAGGTCAGTGTTGTGAAGGTACAAGGCGCATAGCAAGGCACAAGGTATACATAACACTGGAGGCGCATGGCATGGAAACTAATTAGCCACTCGCCAGTACACGTTGATTGTACTGATCCTCGCTCTCTCTACAGGTGCGATAAATCGGGAGGAGCGTGCTACGTGAAGGAAGGCAACGCTCGTGTGTTTTGAAGCTTCGTCCGTGCAGCCGAAGCCTAGGTCCAATCTCTTTTGAAGACTCCACTGTCGAAGACCAAAAGACAGATGGAGCGACTCCCCACCATCCCAGGTGGTTTTGTAATGCTGGTTGTATAATTGAATGGATGAAATGTATGGAACGGCTATCTCATCGACGTTCATTTTGAAATGGAATCAGTTTGTAAAAAGCCCGCGCGACGTCTCTGTATCGAGTCTGTAAAGTGATGTTCATTATCAATAACCTTATGACTATGCCTTGTGCGATCGCAATTTAGGTTCGCACGGCATCACGTCCGGGGGACGACTATCGATTCTACGGAATCAGGACGTGACAGGATACATGTCACGATGGATCCAAAACAAAGTAAAACCTAAAGTTCACGTTAGGTATAGTGAGCTGGAGCCTCAATGCGCCATGCGCCTCACGCTATGGCGTGACTGAGACATGCGCCTCAATGAAGCACAACACCTCGCATCATGGCGAGGCGCCACTTTGTGTCTTACGCCAATGGTGTGCTCCTCGATGTGCCATTGACAATACTGGTGTAGGTAGTAAATAACCTAAAGGCTAATTGATGTAGATCAACTAGGATTTGAGCAGAAACTACCAACTCAACAAGTAGGACAAAGAATTGCAAAATTGCAAAAACTTAACCAAGCAATTGCTCCATTGTGTCATGTTCTATATAATAGGAATAAAATACTTTAGAGCAACACAGGAAGTGAAATATCTAATAAAGAGACACTGCAGATAACTCATATAGCCAAGACAGCTAATTACCATGGCTGTTGTAGGGAACTTGTAAAGGATGATGGAGCTTGTGCTTCCATAGCACCTAAAGTATCACCATGATATGATCCATTGAGGGCTAAAACCTGAGTATTAGAGATAATTAGGATTGACATTTTTTTACTCATGTAGACTAATAAAAGCATGGAAATAAATATCTGATGATAGAGAACCATGTCAACTTGCAAGATCGATCATATCCTACAATCTTCACTCTTCTAAAGGAAAGGCTGTTCAAATTGATGTGCACACATTCACAATGAACAGTTAACTATTGTATTGATAACCAAATATCCTCAGAAAGTGGTTTACAGCTACAAGTCCTTGGTTAATTTGATACAGTCTGTTGACACAAATGGTCAGGATGGTAGTAATGAATATAAAGCCCAATCCTTTCTCTGGATTATGTGTTTGTTCGTGAATGAGCTCTACAATTTCTTTAAAATGTTTGTTTGGACTTGTAAACTGGAAACAGATAGATAGGCAGTTCAGTAGTGTGGCCCCTGTGCAAGGACAAGCACATATAACAAAAACATGTTTTGTATAGTAGACTCTGGTCGATAAATGAAAATGTATAACAAGTTCAGGCTTTGGTGGAACTTTTTAATGTGTACATTTTGAAAATATTATACATTTTGGATGATGTGAAACAAAAAAAACATAATTAGCGACATTCTGTAAACATTGGGAAAATGTTTCAATCGTTCAGCATAGCCAGATACAAAGTAGCAATTGTGAGATTGAGACCACCAACTGTTGCCATGCTCTTGGGTTAATGCTTTTCTAATTTATCAAGATAAATTTGCACAATAAATACCTATCAGAGGTGTAAGACTGTGTAAGAGAATATTAATAAAGATCAAATATGAAAGTTACCTTTGATACAACCTATAGATATAGAGTAGCAAATTTACTTAGGAAACATAGTAGAAAGAGAATCTCTACCCTTGTTATATTACGCACCGGTTACACTCCAATAATTAAATAGAAAGTTGAAGATCAAATTACCTTAAGAATGGATCCCTAGTACAATTGAATGCTACTGCACGGTAGCAATACCTCTTACATATATTGTGAAAAGGAAGTGATAACATGCACACCAAAAATTGAACCAACCTTGATTGTAATATGCCCATGGCTCATGATTCCTTTGTGAGAATCCAAATGGATTCCATGATCAAATGAGAATTTACGAAATGCCATTTTTAGAGCAATTTCGACTGCGGTCGATCCGTTGTCAGAAAAGTAAGCTCGAGTGGCCCATCCTGCAGGTTAACTATATAATTACATATCATGACCCCATCAACCAAAACTGCAATACTTAGAACAAATAACTAATAAATTTACTAAAGACAACAGAAACATGTCCCAATGAAAATGGAGACATGAGTGCTTCAGGATAAACCTGGAAAACCATGATTCATGAGAAAGAATGCAAAAGGACCGATACAATGAAATGAAGGGTATATTTGAAGAGTAGTTAATCAAAATTTTATTACGGAAAACACAAGTTCATTGTTTCTAGAATGCAATATATTGTTTTCACTGAATGGAAAGTTGGAAATATGTAACTAGAGTAAATACCTGCTCGAGTGTTGACCAATTAGTTGATAATTACGTATCTGTGATAGTAAAGTTTTGATTCTTGTTAAATATGTACTTTATTGAGAAATGATAGGGTGCATATCCTAATTTGCAACTCCTCGTGCAAATCCATTGTCATTGGTCCATGTAGGACTAAATTCTAGGAGGGTTGGTGGTTGGCAATCAGTTGAAACAACTGTCCTAAAATTTAGGCCCACAAGTACCAATGACGATGGAGATGCACAAGGATTTGCAAAGTAGGCGATGCACCTTATCATTTTTCGTACTTATTATGTATTGCTCATTACAAAAAGTTGATAAATAATGTACAAAACAACTGACAACAAATGTGTGAGTCAGTTTATGAATAATACTTTATCCTTTCAGCTCTTTTAAGAGCAAAGTATTCTGTTACAATGGCAACCAGATCTTATTTTACAGCCTTATCCAAGTTGGTGTTGGGCTAACGTCCCCAATAACTCTTTTCAACTAACCCAATGAATTCATTGGTCCTCGATGGTGGTGTTTCACATATTAGAGCCTAACTTCAGCTTTAAGTACATATCTCTTTGTTTTAGTCATATCATGATAAAGTTCCCTGGTGTATACTATATGCCGATATATAATATTGTATTAACTGATTAATCTAGGAAAGGTGATAACTCAAAGAGCCAAAGGTATAAATGTTGAGAGAATCTTTAGACACCAAAGAATTTAGAATTGATATGACAAAGAATGAATAAATGATGTCTAAAATTAACCAGATTACGAGCATAGTTATTAAAGGCGCAAAGGGTAAAAGATTGAGGTGCATTGTTATCGGGCATGACAACGCATCATGTGGGCTTTTTCCCCTTTTGATCTACCGAGCGGGAAGCTTTTGAGAGTTTAGGACCTTTTTTTCATTTTGACCTTAAGAGGCTTTTCAGTTTCCAAGAGAGATTAATTTTCAGATCCAACTGTGGTCCCTACTCACAGGGTAATAAAATATTGGTCAGTAAAAAAACATAAAGGGAAACATAAGGCAGCATATGCTTGAGGCGCGCTGAGGCACAAACGTCACAAAGGGCGCCTTGCCTCACATGTACTAAGGCGCTTCAGCTGAAGCCTTGTGCACCTCGCGCCACAGGCACGTCTTTGATAACTATGATTACGAGGGATAAGGGAAGAACTAAAATCCCAAGAAATAACCCATAAGTGACCGATTTTGTTATTCACAATCAAACATTCATAGCAAAGGCAAGATCAAGGAAGATGTTGCTCATAAAGTCAAAGCAGAGTGGTTGAAGTAGAGGAATGCTTCCGGAGCATTGTTTGAACATAAGATACCAATCAAGCTGAATCAATATTTTATATTAGAGCTAATAAAAGCAGCAATGATTTATGGATTGGAATGTTGGGTGGTCGAGAAAGAGTACGTGAAAAAAAGGGTACTTGAAATGATAATGTTCAGATGGATGAATGAAAATACAAGAAAGAAAGACTAAGAAACGAGCTTGCTCATGTCTGAGGTAGTTTCAATTAACAATAAGATGCATGGAGATCATTTGAGATGGATTCAGATTTCAGACATTCACGGTGAAGATTACTGATATGCCACTAGAAGAGGAAAGTCTATAGTTAAAGGTACTACAAAGGGGAGTAAAACAAAATGATCATTAGCCGTGTTCTAAATGGCGGCCGCCTAGGCGCGCCCTAGGCGGTCTCTCTCAAAACCGTTTTTCGGTAGGCGGTGGAGTAGGCGGCCAACGGAGGTTGGCGGCATAGACGGAGGTGAGGCAGCGTAGGCGGGCGCCTAGGCGGAGCAATACCTAACAAGATATTTTGGCCAAAAAGGTTTTATAAGCATTATGGGCCTATGGTTCACTTTTACAAAACTAAAAATTTATAAATCTTCATTCTACAACTTAGTTATGCATGGAACACCCTTAAAATATGCATATTATGCACACAAAAAAACAGTGGTAAAATAGTAAAAAATGTATCGACCGCCTAGGCAGCCTAGGCGGTAGGACTCTCTCCGCCGCGCACCCGCCTACCGTCGTTTAGAACCTTGATCATTAGTTGAAGCTTTCTAAAATGAAAGTATTCATGCTAACATATCCGAAGATAGCACAAATGGAAGGGAACTGATTCATGAAGAAGACCACCAAATTTCGAGATAGTATCTCTTTTTTGTTACAGTGCCTCAATGGACATGGTTGTGACTGCCTAACATGTGAATACGTTCAATACAATACTGAATAACATGTAAAAAAAATAAAACTGACTAAAAACAATTTGTACTTTTTAACATTAAGACAGAAGCAGACTAATTTACAAATGATTTTTAAGATAAGAAGACAAACAGGAAACATGATCATCAAGACAACGCGATAAATGAAAAATGTTATAAGTGGGATGACAACAAGTCCATACAGATATTATTCTGTTACCATCAACTGAATATAAGGCAGCTCGTATATGCAAGTAATATCTAGGAAGCTTGTGTAAGAGGTCCTCTAACAGCGTGCAAGGTGTATCCAACCACAGCAGAGTAATATCTTGTTTGTGTAAGACGGCAAGTACAAATTATGCACACCTAAAATATACAGTTTATAACTGAAGTACTGAAGCTTGTTCCAGGCAGTAATTGTAGTAAGTGTGGACTAATGAGGCACGTGAATCCTGAAACACGCAGTGCAGCATAAGGCTAGGCATGGCCCAGTAGTCTACTTCCCTCAAACGATGAATCCCGAGGCCACACTTGACTACATTACCACATATGACTGCCACTGTCACTCATAAGTAGGGAGGGGAAACCTCAATTAAGATAATCAGATGTAAACTAGGGAACATATGCATGAATTTCTAAAAGAAACCATATTGATGTCACATTTTCATGAGATTGGCCATCGTCCACTATTACACCTCGCCTCTGAATCACTTGAGGTCCGCCATAAAGCATCGTTGCCGGCTGATAGCTGTATGAGGGACTAGCATAGACCTTGTCCCTCCTCTTGAGTGTTTAATTGAGGAAGAACAACTGTCCTAGTTAACATGATCAGTAACATGGTACTTTGCACAAAGACAGATTTTTAGACCGATCCCATATTATATATGCCACCAGTCCAATAGAGACTAAATCCATCTTCACCTTTAATACCCCCACATTTATCATCATCACCTCCATCTCCACTTTTAGTAGCCCCACCATTATCATGATTGTAGAAGAGAGTTCTTCATTGTATGCCTAGAGCCTTTCTAGTTTTAGTCCCACATCGGAAAAACATAAGGGGAGCACGTCATTGCCTATAAATATGTACTCTTTGCCACTTTAATGATTAACTCCATTAAGTTGAGTCAACTTCTCAACATGGTATCAGAGCAAGTCCTTCCTTTGGAATAGTTCTTCTACCAAACCCTAATTTCCTTACAAAATTATTCATCCTTGCAAACCCTAAATCCCGCAGCCTGTGCAAACCCTAGCCACCAAGCCCCATTGTCCCCTACCTTGAAGCCCGGATTTGATACCTTGTCAACCTCCTTCATCTATTCAAGAACCTAGCTAGCCCTCTAGACTACTCGATGATACCTCCATATGGGCTCGCTCCTAGTCGAGCTCTCCCTCCATCTTTTTCATCCACTCGTCGGAGCTTCGACCGCACGCCAAAGCTCCCTCCAACTATCTCGACCATTGGAAGTCTCCTCATGCAGTGTCTAGACTCTAACCACCCTAATCCATGCCGATCAGGAACTGTCGGATTAGGATCTCTATTCTATTGCACCATTCCTCAAAGTACTAGTAACCCTAACTCCATAATATTCTCCTCTGTAATCAAATAGTTGTCATCTCTCCATTCATGATACATGGTTTATATCAATCATTTTTTAAGTTTTGGACTCATTGACATATATTTCTGATCACTTCATCAAGATCCAATGCTCCAAAATCATTTCCTTCTTTTCACTTAAAGTTACCTTTTAATACCTCTATCCAGATCCGGTTAATCACATTTCGTTCTGACCCCCTAGTCCATTATCCATTTAAACTCCAATCCCTTTATATACCATGGCCCAGTACCTTCACTTGGCGCACTCCTTAGTTAATGGTGGCCCTTCTTCATTGGCAGATCGGTTGGCTTGCTTCATTATTCAACTAACTCGGCTATGGTGCTACCTTCTATAGTGTGGATCATTGTGTGGCGTTCCTTTCTCCTATTTGGACTATTTGTGTCCCTTTGGCGACTTCTTCAAATATTCTAGTACTTCGATGATTTGTGGTTTAGAATTCTTCTTCTCTTGGTTAGCGCTTGGATATTGTGCACATCTTTTCTCGGTAATTATTTGGTGAGTTGCTATTTGATTGAGACTTAAGGCAACTTCTTCTGGCTCTTCTTCTTCGCATACTACCACCTACACATCTGATGTAGCAGTTTTGCAGAGTTTACGGGGTCCTATTTCTTAGTTATATGGATATGCATCTTTTGGATATGTCTTCTGCTTCGACCAAAGGTATATCATACTCGACTCATTTTCATCTTGGATTCTTGATTTTGGTGCGACCAAACATGTTACTTCTCCAGCTACATGTTTTACGGATGCTACATTTTCCAAGTATATTACTATAGCTAATGGAGAAACCACTCTGGTTCTTGGATCAGAGGCAGTGCCTCTTACACCTATTTTTTATTTACATTTTATACTTAATGTTCATAGTTCACACTTCAATTTTGTTTATGTTAGTCGACTTATCAAAGTTATGATCATAACTGCTCCATCATTTTCTCTCTTCCTCATTTATGATTCAGGATCTTCAGAAGCAAACACTTACTGGCATAGGTTGTGAGGCAAATGGAATTATATTCCTTACATGTTCTTCAAAGAGAATGATTCCTGATTTTTCATTCTCAGAGTTCTCTTGCTAGGCGTGCATTTTTTGTAAACAACATCACTCTACATTCTCGTTTGCCTTTTCTAGGAGTGATATTCCATTCTCTAGTACATTACGATATATGGGGACCTTACATTACAAGACCACCAGTTTGC
Organism: Iris pallida; assembly: GCA_029216955.1. Taxonomy (NCBI): domain Eukaryota; kingdom Viridiplantae; phylum Streptophyta; class Magnoliopsida; order Asparagales; family Iridaceae; genus Iris; species Iris pallida. The sequence goes on along the minus strand of JANAVB010018993.1, from coordinate 22,116,874 downwards.
TTGTTGCTACTTGCTACTATACTGTACTATTTATTGATAATCATTCTCATATGACGTTGCTATTTCTTCTTCGTGATTCCTTTGAAATCCCGCAATTATTTCGTACTTTTATTGCTCAAATTCGTAGACAATTTTAAACTACAATTAAAATCATTGACACCAACAATGCATATGAATACGTTATCAAGGGGTTTTAGGATAGTCGAACATCTCATGGCATCATTCGTTAGACCTCATGTCAATATACTCCACAACAAAATAGCATAGCAGGAAGTAAAAATTGTCACCTTTTTGAGGTTGCATGCTATTATTTCTTCAAGTTCTTCAGATGAATGTTTCCAAGGTTTATTCAAACTTTGTAGTTGGTAGTGCTTATTGTATACCCACTGCAATTCTGGGTCATAAATCTCATTTCTTCAATTTTTTTTCTTAACAAAGAATACTTCTCGATGGTCACAAGGGTATTCGGTTGTACAAGTTTTGTTAAGTATCTTGAACCAGTTGTTGATAAGTTCCCTCTCCGTGTTTCCAAGTTCATATTTGTATGGTATTCTTCTACTCAGAATAGTTACGTTTGTTATTCCCCTCTGAACGAAAGCATGTTTCGGTTGATGTTACATGAGAATCAATCTCTTCTCCCTTCCACCCATTATTACACCAGCACCGCCAGAGCCATTGTAGTCATATTTTCCTAGCGATGGACCATTTGTTTTCCTTGCACCACCAACGTCATCTCCACCACCACTCACTTCCTCTACTATACCACATCTACCACCACTACACATGGCCAGGATACAACAAGATTGTTTGCCCCTACTGATGTTATACCTACTATAGATAATCTACCCATTGTTCTTTGTAAGAAGCGAGGCACTTGCACTATACATCATGTAATTTTGTCTTTTTTATCGTCTTGCTCCTCCCCTGCATAAGTTTGCTTGTTCTCATTCTTCTATTTCTACATCTTCATCTGTATAGGAGGCCCTTCAGCATCCCGAGTTGCCTGTTCTCGTTCTTCTATTCTACATCCTCGTCTGGATATGAGGCCCTTCAACAACGTGGGTGGCGGGTTGCAATTGATAAGAAAGACGTTGGCCCTTTAAACTAATAGTACTTGGGGTTTGGTTCATCTACCACTTGGCCGTTCTTGTGTTAATTAATGGTGTATACTTACTGATAACATAATCCAGACGATTCTGAAGACTTACCTTGTTGCACGAGGCTTTACTCAACAATATGGGAACGATTATGAGAAGACTTTCTCTCATGTTGCCAAACTAAACATTGTTCGTTTTTTATCTCTCTTGTAGTGCGTCGTAGATGGTCTTTATATCAGCTAAACGTCAAGAATGCATTTATGAATGGAGATTTAATAGACACTTTATATGCAACAATCTAATGGTTATGAGGTTGCTCTCTTATTTGTTGCCTTCGTAAGTCCACTTATGGTCTCAAGTAGCCCCCTCGTGCTTAGCTCGATAAGTTCAATTAGGTAGTCAAGAAGATTGATTTTACTTAGAGTAATGTTGATTGTTCTCTTTTTATTCTCCGTCGTCAACAGAGGAAAGTAATTATTTTGGTCTATGTTGATGATGTCATTATTACTAGCGATAATATTGTTGGAATTTATATGATTAAAAAACAATTGTCTTCTCATTTCCGGACAAAAGATTTGTCTCATTCGCTACTTTTTGGGAATCAAGGTTGTCCGAGATGGTGATTCTCTTATTCTCTCAACAGAAGTACTGAATGGATCTACTATACGATTCTAACTATTTGGGGTGTAAGCAGCTGATACCCATATGGGTATAAATTGAATTCGAAGCTCTCTTCTCTTGACTTTACATCAGAGTTATTGTTGTCTAATCCTGATTACTAAAGTCGTATTGTGGAAAAGATGACATATCTAATTGTCACTCGTCCAGATATTTCATTTGTTATGAGCATTGTTAGCCAGTATATAGTCTTCCTAAACATCTCATCTTTATGTTGTTGAGCGCATACTTTGCTACCAGACGAAATACCTTGGACATGGTCTTATCTACCAGCCCTCCTCCACTCTCTCACTGACCTCTTATATAGATGTTGATTATACGGGCTTAATGGATAAACGTCGCTCGACTGGTGGTTTATGTACATATTTTGATGAAAATCTTGTTCCTTGGCGGAGCAAGAAACAAATAATCATTGCTAGCTCAATAGCACATGTGATTTCCGAGCTAGCATGGTTGAAGAGTTTGCTTACATTCTTGGTGTTGTTCCTTCTCCTATCGTTCTTTACTATAATAACCATACAACTATTCATATGGCTGAAAATCCGGTTTTCGATAAGCGCACCAAACACATTGAGATTGATTATTACTTTCGGGAGGTTAAGCTTCATAAGGTTCAAGTCAAACAAAAATACATTATTACTACAAGGATGAATCCAAAAAAAAAAAAAATCTCGTAGGGGCACTTGTATTTAAATATAAAATTACTACTACAAATAAAAAGACTTTTTAATACCTTAGGGTCCATTTATTCTAAGACAAATGCAGCCTTTGATTTTTTTTAAGCATGAGATGGGTAGAGCATGCTTGTTCTTTTACCACATTGAGTGGGGGCATAAACAATATTAGGCTAGGTCACGTTAATCTTAGACTACGAATATGAAATTTTTTGAAAAAAAAAAAGTATGGGGGCATGTGCCCCCAAGCCCTCCTATGTAAATATGTCGCTGGTATGCAAGTGGTATGATTTAGAAGTTGAATTTGCACACTTGTTACACAATGAAAAGTGAAAAGAACCAAAAAAAATAGTACAATCTCAATTCCATCCAGCTTCATGCTTGTGAGATCCAAATTATGACAACAAGAGCCACTTTATGTCACATCCAAATGTGAAATTCGAGTCTAACGTGTTTGTAACCAAACAACAGAAGTTATAAAAGTGCAATATAAAGTGGCACTTTTACCAATTTTACTTTCCTTATTTGCAACCAAACAACCCCAAGTCAAAGAGGGAGAAAATTCACAATTAGGTGAGTAGAAGACAGTTGCTTATGACTTAAGTTCCTAAGTAGGTTGCACCACAGCCTCTAGATTCTAGAGGACCACCTTTAGATTCTAGAGGCCTGTATCATGTCCAACAAACCTATCCGACACGATCCATCATTAACATACACGTCACGCATGCAAGTTCCAACGGGCCCCGAAACATAGATGAAAAGATCTGCCATGGCTCACTCATGTCCAACATATTGTTAGATATGAGAGTAAATTTTCTTTTAGTGTGAAAATTTTCTAGAATATTTTGGGTTCTTGTTAGTACTCAGAACATGCATAGATATATTATTATTAAAGATCCAACATACATAATATGTATATAGATTCATGTATCTAACCACATTTCTGCCTTCCATGTATCCAGGATTTCCTAAAAAAGGTTGCATCTCAAATTTGTACAATTTTCCATGACCAGCTACTATGTTCGCAACTAATGGTTATTTAGGGAGTAATTAAACTTATCAGTGCTGACTATTCAGTTATAATTGCTTACACCCCGACACAAGCAGAAGGTTAAGAAAGTTATATGGAAAAGAAGTGTTGACATAAACTTATTTGAAAGTTCTACTACAAACATGTTAATAAGCAAGTAATTAAATTTATACTCATCTAACCTTTCCCAACTCCTTCAAGCAAAAGCTCCGCGCAACGAAGTGCAGGCTCGTGAACGTTCTCAGGAAACATCACATGCCCATATCTTCCAGCAGAATAACCCATCTCTCTTGCAAGCTCCATCTGAAACAACCTAACAGAAAATTATAGTGAACAAAAAGTTATAAATACTTCTTCATGAAAATACATGCACTAGATCGAGATTGTACTCTGAGGTATATTACATCTGAAGGAATTAGTTAAATAAACGACTTCAAAGAAAAAGACGATAGGCATCTTTAAAATTATTAAAACTAGCAGGATCCAAATTATTCAACGTTTCAAGGACATCAACACTCATCATTCTTATTCTTTTGATTTCTAATTGTTTAATTCTTTTGATTTCTAATTGTTTCCTGTATTTAGGAGTATATTCAGTTGTAATGGTTTTATTGACAACTTGGGGCAAAGGTAACATAAAATAATGTAGGGCAGTTTACACTTTCTGACTTGGTTTCTATTCGTTCATTATTTGAAAGGTTATTCTGGTCTTTTCACAATTATATAGGTTTGATCGATGATGAGGAACAAAGGTAACACATTTTATAATGTTAAGGCAGCTTGCACTCGTTGGTGGATAGACGTCAATAATTAATTTCAAACCAGTAATATCCTTGACTATTAAGAAAAAATAAAGAATGTCATGAAGAATCAATTAATGTATAAGCAACATCAGACTGGTAATGACAGAATGCTATATTTGACAAACTGACCTGTAAAGTAGCATCCGGCCCTTGGGTCCACCAACTAGCACATGCATCAAATTGTGGAATGATCATGTCCTGATTTTTGCAATCCTAAACCGAAAGACAACATCCAATATGAGAACAAAAGTACTACGCTTTAAGACAAGACAACGTCAAAAATAAATCAGAAACTTGAATTTTTCCAACTGAGGTTCTGACAAAATAAGGCAACTGGAAAGGAAAGCGTCAAACAATTTCATACCCAAACAAAAACTACTGAAACATAGGTACTATTAGATAAAGATAGACACAACAATAAAAAAGACTATAAAATGAAACAGTCAATATATCTTATACCTTGTGTACTGCAAAATTCTCACCACAACGTGAGTCTATTACTGTAACAGCCTGCTCAGGAACAAGTTGGTGCTGAGTAAATGGCCACCAAATAATATTCCCTGCCTTCTGTGGCATGTCATGTAACCGTTGAAGCCTCTTCACATGAGCAGAAAACATCTTTTCTTGAAGAGAACTAAATACTTCACTGGATTCACAAAACCAGTCGATCAAATTGTTCGATGGATCTTCAGGTATAGGTGGCAGTACAAGCACGTCCACACTAGAACAAGAGTAGCAAGGATTTGAAATAATTGTGCATTTTCTAGTTAATATTCAATACAGATCCACCAACGTACAAACAAATTGTAAATTAGTTGACAGCAAAGAGAACACATAATTTCTAATTGTAGTGATCATCAGTCATAACAGCATATGATGAGTAGGGGGAAAAATTGGCATTGTAGTAACGGTCTAAAATTAACACTGAAATATGTATCGCGAAACAAATTAAGGGGAAGAAAAGGGAAGGCCGAAATGGACAATGGGCTTCATGAATGCTACCTGTGAAGTCAGGTACACCGTACACCATGATCGAGAAGTAAAGTTCAAAAGCCTTAACAAATCAATATTAGAAGTAGTAACATAAATACAAAGCTACTTGGTAGATAACAATTTAGAACAATAAACCTACTAAAATATATTGGAATTTAACACAGGCATCAAAAAATTATTAGTTGGTAGATATCAAGTTAGAACTTAGAACAACAATAAAACAATTAAAATTGAGTGGAAACTACACGCGTCAAAAATCTAACTCTGTACCTGTTTCCCGAGTAAGACATCAAGGGCAGTCCATACAGCATGAGAGAGAGAAAAGTTCAAAAGCCAACAAATCAACAATAGAAGCAATAGATAAAATATAAAAGCTACTTCGTAGATATCAATTAGAACCATAAACCTACTAAAAATGATTGGAAGTGGAACGGGCACCAAAAAGTCACTAGTTGGTGGATATCAAGTTAGACCAAGCAAAAACCTGGTAAAGATGACTGGAAATTAATACACACATCAACAAATCAAGCTCGTTACCTGTTTCTCAAGTAAGATATCAAGGGCACCTCATTTGACAAGCCATGATCCACTAGAATAATGGCAGTAACATCATATCCTCTAATCTTTAAGCTCTCATAAGCAGATACAGTTGCAGATATGCCACCCAGATGGCCATCTCCAACAAGTATAACAGGAAACCTGAAAGGCCTGCCTTAAACATACATCACAGACGATAAGAGAACTAAGCAATGAATATGATAGTTTATAAGTTCAAGTAATAAAGCACATAAGAGAACTAATCAATGTTATATGATTGTTTAAAAGTTCAAGAAATAAAAGCACGATATCTAGAATCTCTGAATGAAGAGAAGAGAGAACTGGAAAGGAATAAGTTCACGACTCAGAAAAAAAATATAGAATCAACAGATTGCAAAATCGACAACTACCACAAAAACATGAGGCAATAAGCAACAACAACTACAAGAATGTAAAGAAAATAGGAAAAAGGAAACTAACAAATTAATTTCCTCCAGATTACTCAAGAATATCAAATAAGGGGCATTCCTGTAAGCAAAAGTAATATTAGGGATACTCACTATTGCACTTACAGATATTTCTTCATATTAAAAAAAAAAAAACTTAAGGCCCCCTTTCTACATAAGGAAACCAATAAGCAATTTTAATTTCACTAGAAAAAAAATTCTGCCATGAACAACTAGCACTCTTTACCTGTTTTTGTCATCTTAACAAATTTCAGGCCAGAATGATGCAAGGACAAGCAGCTCGTCCTATTAATGCTGAACAATCTTAGTTGTCCTTTAGAGTGACAGATCTCTAGATGCATAGGACAAACACCTCTTGAGAAACACAAGTGGAACTACAAATGTCCACTTGAGGATTCTACTTCTGCTTCTGAAAGTTCCAATAAGTGTTGAAAGTTCTCTTGCGAATTCCATTTAGTTTCATCTTCTCAGGATTAAATCTCAAATCGAGGATTATTTTCGCATCTGTTGTGCATAATGTTCCTTGTCCACTACTGTTCACAAACCCAAATAGAGGGTCACATCAACATATCCTCCCATAGTATATGTTGCGTAGCTTAACTGAGCAGAAAGGAAGAAAATGATTCATGTAGCAGAACCCAGAAGTTAGAATCAAACTCTATCTTGCGGTTATCTTGAATCGAGGTTTCTGGCAGGAAGCAGTGAAGAATTCCTAGTAGTACTTTACTTTCATTTGAATTTTATATAGGGATATAAACCTGCTCAAAGAATCAAGATATTCTTTCCTACATCAGCACTACTATTATGGCCTCATATAAATAAATTCAAATGTATTCTTACAAATTTTGAGTGATTAGTGATTCCTAGATGATCTATAAGAGTGAGGAAATTCTCTCTATATATAGTCAATATGGTTGTAACAAAGTGGCAACTAATCCATGTATCACCAGAATTAACAGAGCATATGAGTTGCCACAAATTTATGTTTTCGACCATCTATATTGAACTGACACGACAACGATGTCCATATCGTGTCTCTAATCTATATTTGGGACCTAGAACACGGCTCCTTAATATGCAGGAAGGGACGAGTCTGTATACAGTGACTACAGTCCATGATTTGTTCGTAGGTAATAGTGGTTAATTATAAACTATGTTGCAGTGACAAGGAAACGACCCTGTATGGACACAGGGCATAGTATGGTATGTCCTAGTATATTTTAGAGTACCTGGATTGTGTCCCGTATGTGACCGACACGAGGCGACCCAACCCACACTTGTCTTTAGTGTCTACATTACAAGCCTAATATACTCCACAGTACACACATAAGAACAACTTTTAGGGTCCGCTTGGATTGAGGGTTAAGAGAGTTAAGTGGGGGGAAGTTAAGTGAGGGAAAATAGAAACCATGCTTGGTTTGAGGGTGGGGTTTATGAGGGAAGGTTATAGAGGGTTAAGCGGGGGTTTATTTAACCCTTTTTTTGTCAATTTTTTAACCCCCCAAATTGAGGGGTTAACGAGGTTAAGTGAGGGGTTTTATTTAAAATGTCTTAAATACCCTTTATTTATCCTATAAAATAGGATGTCCTTTTTTTATTGTCATCTGCTGCTGCCGAATATTGTTATCTGCTGCTGCCGTATATTGTCATCTGCTGCTGCCGTAGCTTTGATTCAGGTGAGAAAAATTTACATGCATTATATTTCTTCTTTCTTTACATGCCTACTCTGTCCCATTATTTGCTGCACTCACCATTATTTTATCACACGAGGACATGATGGCTGCAAAGCAACTTAAAAGAAAAAAATGGTTGCAAAGCAACATGATGTCCGGCTTCAGCAACATGCTGACATGAGAATATGAACTTGGTAGTTGGTAATGGAAGCTTTATTGTCTTTTGAATTCAATGAAAACTTGGTTGGCTTTTGGTGATACTATATTATTTGGTGCATAAGCTTTTGTGTACGTATATTATATTTAGTTTATAAGATTCTTTGTTCTCATATATTATTTGGTGCATAATATATTATATGAGAATAATGGCCATCATTTATGCATGTATATTATTTATGTCATATATGCATTGTATATAGCTATTATTTTATGCTATATATAACGTTTTGATTTAATTAGAGAATATTACATTGTTTGATTATTTCAATTCTTTGATTCTTGTGTACATTGTTTAACTCTCTGATTTATGTTTAATTCTTCTATCAGATGGGCCGTTTGATTTTTGGGTTGGATGACTACGTGTTTTACACAATGTTTTGGTGGTGGCATATGATTTTACATATTTTATTGATGTCTACATATTATTTGACTCTCAACCATTCCAAACACGAAGGAAGTCGTTGTGTACGAATTTCAAGAACGTTGCGGTTGAAACGAGAACAAATTAGGGATGAATTATTAAAACATGTCACTCACAGTGAAAGAGAATGTCGTGGTTTTATTCGAATGAGTCCAGAAGCTTTTTTCAGATTGTGTTCTATTTTGGTTACACATGGAGGTCTCCAACCAACTAGACTATCGACCGTTGAAGAACAAGTTATAAAGTTTATTTACATTGTCGGTCATGATCAAAGACATTGGTCCATCCATACTATATTTCGTAGATCCGGTGAGACAATTAGTCGTCATATGCATCGTGTTCTTAGAGCTATAATAAAATTACATGATATGTATTTAAGACAACCAGATGGTAGTGAGGTGCCACAAGAAATCTTCAACATCGATAGATTTTATCCGCACTTCAAGGATTGCTTAGGTGCCATTGATGGTACACATATTCGAGTTAAAGTCCTCGCAGCTGATGCCCCTAGATACCGTGGTAGAAAAGAATATCCAACTCAAAATTTGATGGTTGCTTACACTTTTGATTTGAAATTTACGTATGTGTTGACTGGATGGGAGGGTACGGCATCAGATTCGAGAATAATTAAGAATGCTTTAGCACGACCGTGGGGGCTAATGATTCCAGAAGGTAAACTTACAACTTTTGTAATAGATTTAATCATGTATTATTTATTTATTTTATTAACATATTTGTATTATTAAATTTCGTTAGGAAAATTTTATCTGGTTGACGCTGGATACATGATAAGGAGTGGACTAATAACGCCGTACCGAGGAGAGCGATATCACTTGAAAGAGTACTCACGTAATCCACCAAGGAATGCTCGTGAATTATTCAATTTAAGCCATTATTCGCTTCGTAATGCAGTCGAACGATCTATTGGTGTACTTAAGAAACGGTTTAAGATCCTTGGAAGTGGACAAGAACCAACTTACACTGTCAAGACCCAAAACAAAATTATAGTGGCATGTTGCATATTGCATAATTACTTGATGGGGGTAGATCCAGATGAGTCAATCATTGCTGAAGTTGATTATGAGCTTCTTAATCAAAGCACCTATGATTCTTTTACTCGTACTGCTGGAGAGAACAATCAAGATGCTGCAATCGGAGAAGCCAAAAGAGATGCTATTGCGAATGCAATGTGGGCTGAATACGAGCATTAATTTGACCCTAATTTTCTACTATTAAATTGTTTCAATAAAAACAAGTTTGCTTTATATTAATATATATTTATGATAATTGGTTATTTATGTCAAAGTGTGATACTTATGTCCATGTGCACAAAAGATGCCATTTTAATTTAATTTAATTTTCTGATTGTATGAAGTTGTCTGCTTGTATGAAAGTCAATTTCTTTCAATTTCCTCTTTCAGTATTATCAACTGAAAATTGCTGAGAAACCCAATTTCGAGGTGGACTTTTATGAAATGCCCACCCGCTGGATAAGTTTTATGAAATACCCAGAATTAAGTATTTTCACGTTAAATATTCCAAAATTCCCTTTTAGATGCCACCCGCTAGAAACTGCTATTTTTATAATACCGAAACTACCCCTCCGCGCGAATTGGTCATCTATATGTATTTGAATTCAAAAAACTCAGATCTGGATTGCGATTTTTGTCTTCTTCTTCTTCATGGGAAATCTGAATTCCATTGCTCTCATATTCAGCAGAGATCGCAAAGATCGTTCGTAGTTCGGTGTGTTTTTCTTCAGTCGAACTCAGATCATCGCTCGTCATCATCATCACCATCATCATCATCTTCATCGTGGAGATATTTGAACTCAGATCTTCAATTGTGGAGAGAAGATCTTTCTTCTTCTTTTCCATAAGAATTATCATCGCTTTGAAAGAAGAACGAAACTCTTTATTCCTGAAAAAACTAAATTACACGTTTTAACACTGGAAATGACCATTCTCCGTCTTAATTAGGACGGAGAATGCCATTCTCCGTCCTAATTAACACGGAGAATGACATTCTCCGTTTCCGTCTTAATTAGGACCGAGAATGTCATTCTCCGTCTTAATTAGGACGGAGAATGGCATTCTCCGTTTTATTTAAGACGGAGAATGGCATTCTCCGTCCTAATTAACACGGAGAATGGCATTCTCCGTGTTTCTAACACGGAGAATGGTCATTCTCCTGCGTTTTAACACTAGAATGACCATTCTCCGTGATAAATTACACGGAGAATGGCATTCTCCGTCCTAATTAAGACGGAGAATGGTCATTCTCCGTTTAATTTAGCACGGAGAATGGCCATTCTCCGTCTTAATTAGGACGGAGAATGCCATTCTCCGTTTTATTTAACACGGAGAATAACATTCTCCGTTTCATTTAACACGGAGAATGGCATTCTTCGTGTTTCTAACACGGAGAATGGTCATTCTCCTGCGTTTTAACACTGGAATGACCATTCTCCGTGTAAATTAAGACGGAGAATGTCATTCTCCGTCCTAATTAAGACGGAGAATGGTCATTCTCCGTGTAAATTAAGACGGAGAATGCCATTCTCCTGCATTTTATGGTTAGCTGAAACTTTGGAGGGCCATAACTTTTGACTGGGAGGTCGAAACGAGGTCCCGTTTGTCGCAAAATGAGCGTATCGTCGAGGAGACTGAAAGTAACAGCTTCACCGTTAGACGGCCTTCCGAAATTTTAGATTCGCAAAAAAATGATGTTTGGACCTCCGTTTTAGCACTTTTGTCGTTCGTCCCGGTCTTTCCGAAATTTTTCGACGAGTTTTTGAAGATTTTTGAGGAGAAAACCTAGATTCGAAAGTGAGCAGCGTATGGAAGAAGATGGAGTATTTAAACGTTTTTTTAAGAGCAGTTTTGTGGGTGTTTCCAATAAATTAAAAGGAAGGGCAAAAGGGTCATTTGGAACCCGCTTTGGATAAGTTTCTCTAATTCTGGGCACGCGATGAAAGTTTTTTTAGCGGTGGGTTTTACATAAAACTTTTTTAGTTTTTGGGCATTTCATAAATCTTCCCTATTATCAATATTTTAATTAATATTTTATATTGTAGCATGAGTAAGAGAAAAGCAGCTACAATTGTTGAGGATGTGAATGACGATACCGAAAGTCATCTTGGAAAATCTAACAAAACTAGATGGTCGGACGCCATGGATGATGTATTGATTGATGCTTTTTTAGAACAACATATCAAGAACAACAAGTCCAACGGAACGTTTACAAGTGATGCATACAAGGAAGTTGTAGGTGAGCTTAGTAAAAAGTTTCCTCACTCAGGAATGACAAAGGAGAAAATGAAGAACCGCATCAAACAGATTAAGGCAAAATTTTCTGTTTGTTACGACATTTTTAAAAATGCTAGTGGGATTAATTGGAATCCTATAACTTGCACATGGGTTGTGGAGCCTGAAGTTTGGGCAGCTTTGATTGAGGTATTGCTTATGCCATCTTTTTGTTTATAGGAAAAAAATTCATTGATGACCATAATAATATATATTAGCATACGCCAAATTAGATTACCGTTTTGTATTGTATGCTAACAAGTTTTTTACTAACACTATTTTTTTTTCTTTTTTGCAAGTCCAAACCTGTAGCAAGGGAATGGATGAACAAGGAGGTCCGTAACTATGAAAAACTTGTTCAACTATATGGAACTGATCGAGCAAATGGAGAAATATCTGCCATGGCCCGTGATATGCTGAACGAATATGATACAAGGGGTGAAGATGATATTATGGAGACTATCGATGGAATTGATATTAATGTGTCATAAAATGTTATCAATTTAGATGCTGAATTTAATGATGTTGATTTCAATCCGTCCTCATCAAATGCGACATCAAAGAGGCCGGTTAGAAGGCCAAAGAAGAAAAATATTTCAGTAGATCCTATTAATGAAGGTTTTGACAAAGTGTGTGGGATTATCCAGAAAGCTTCCGAACGGATGGCAGAAGTTATTGAAAGTTGTTCCCAATAAATGAAGGCAGATGATGCAGAACTCTTTCAATCCTTGCAGGCACTGGAACTAGATGCGCGCACACTTCTAAAATGCCAAAAGTTTTTGCTTGGAAATGACGTGCATAAGAGGACATTTCTCTCCATTTCATTTAACATGCGATTGGAGTATTTGGCAATGGAAGGTTTGTTGAATTAAGGAGAGACATGCCATGTTTAACATGTCTTTGATTTAATGTAATCGAAGTTTTGATAGAATTTAGTGGTTGGATTGTTATTTTTGGGACGTATATTTTTTTATTGTACTTGATTTTAGATGGTTGTCATGGCATGAACTTGGCTTAATTCTCATGTTACTTAATTGTATTGTGTTTGGATTCTAGTTATTTTCTTTAAATAAGTATCATATTTGTAACTATTATTTTTGTGAATATATTTGTAGCTATTATTTTTGTGAATATATTTGTAGCTATTAATTAAAAATTTAATCAAATTAATCTAATTTATGTCATATGTAAGTTAAGGGTATTTTGGTAACTATAATATTTTTTATTAATCTCCCTCCACTCAAAACCTCCAATCCAAGCAAGAGTTATTAAACACACCCCACTTAACTCTCCATACAATCCAAGCAAGGTTATATGTGTTAACTATACTCCCCCTCACTTAACTCTCCCTCACTTAACCCACTTAACTCTTGTAGAAATGAGTCTAATTTCTCAGATAATATTATTGAGGGCTACTGCCTACTACTTATAGAGGGTCCAACCCCTCTTCATATTACATCTAACCGATGTGGGACTAAAGTCCCTTATTTACTCTCAACAACTCTGCATATTTTTTCCCCCTCAATCCAAGTAGACCCTTAGTTGAATGGTTTGACAAATAGTTCTACTTTTATTGAAGAACTATCATTGGCATGCCAAATTCATTCTGCTACCATTCTTCCCTCTTGAGTGTATTTAAAATAGTTCCATTTTTTACACACACAAAAATGATTCGCTACTAGGCAACACTCTTTACGCCTGCAACTCCATAAACTCGTAATAATACCATGAAATAACAAATGATCTATAAAGCGTGCTCACCGATACAAATCGCACTGGAGTGTACCGGACGGGCCGGGACTGGCAATGCCCCCGGCGGTCTCAATCACCTTCCAAACCCCCTCCTTCTTCTTCCCCTCACCGAACCCTAGCAAACACTTCCCCAGCGCCTCCCTCAGCGAATCGTCGTCCACCCTCATCCCCTCCCTCTCCGCCGCCAGGTGCGCCGACACCGCCTCCCTCCACCCGAACAGCGTCTTGCAGGCCAGCATCGCCTCCTCCCCGCCGTCCTCCTTTCTCCCGACCCTAGCCTCCTCGTAGAACCCCATAACCCCGTCCTTGGCTTCGGGAGAGGCGTTGATCGTGTGGTTCGAAGCGAGGAGGGTGGAGGAGGAGGAGGGGGAGCGGTCGAAGAGCGCGGTGGCCTTGCGGAGGACGAAGCGGGCGTCGGAGTCAGCTGGGAAGCCGGTCTGGACGGGCTTGACGTAGAGGAAGCTAGGGTTGGGGCTAGGCTTAGGGTTTGAGAGGACGGAGATGGCGAGGCCGGCGGAGACTAGGGTTTTGCCGACGCCGGTGTTGGAGCCGTAGATGGCGAAGGTGGGAGAGGTGATGTCAAGGGAAGGGGAGTGGAGCTGCCGGAACCCTAACCCTAACTGCGGGCTCCGGCGGAGGAGGAGGAAATGGTAGAGGGAAGGCATTTGTGGCGGCGATAGATTAGAGTGAGGAAAAGAGAGTTTAAATGGCCTAAGCCCGGGTTGGGTGGCGTTCACTGGCTTTTATATTTGCCATCAGAGTACTGACCGATATATCCGATACCAATCGATTGGCCCATATTAACTTCGGAATTATTTTTCCAAAATCAATTTGGCAAAGACGAGAAGAAAACATTGAGCAAGAATATATATAAGTATAATAAAATTATAACAGTATGTAATTGAAGAAAATGTTGGAGTGGGTGGGGTTCCCAACCTATGTGGAGAAGACTCCGGAGTGCGACGAGCGCCGTTCGTGTGTCGAAGAAGCTCGGGAAGTAGGCGACGGAGTTGCTGCTGCTGCTGCTGGAGCTGCTGGAAGCAGGGGATCCGAGTTCGGGCCGAACTCGGTCCCAGGCCGAACTCGGTCTGGCCGTTCCAGGGTTTGGCCAGCAGGTGCTGGTTGCCCCACATAGAGTTCTGGCCGAACTCTGTGTCGTCGGGGGCTGAAGCGGATTTCTGGATGAGTTTTCATCATTGGATCTAATCCAACGGTCCAGGTTGGTTGCGGGATTAGGGAGATATATTGAGTTTTCTCAACCCTAACTCATTATCGCAACGTAACACAACTTTTGGAGAGAGAAGGAGGCCAGAGTGTCATTGCAACTTCGGAGAAGAAGACGGAGGATTGAAGGTCGCTGTTCGAAGGAGATCGTGTTCGGGTAATCTCTACTCGTCGTTCTCGCTCTTCGTAGCCTTGTAATCATTGTTCTTATCTCTGAGTGTTGTGGGGATCCGATTTGGATCGGGAGGAGTTTGTAGATGGTGTAATTCTTCTATTCCATTAGTGGAGGCTTCTCAGGGTTGGACTCCGATCGTCCCGTGGTTTTTTCCCGCAAGGGTTTTCCACGTCAAAAATTTTCTGTGTCTGCGTGGATTGTTTTGTGTGTTTGTTTTTGGTTCGTGCGTTGTATTGCTCGGTCCTCTCGCAGGTACTCTCCGGTTTGGGGAAAGGTTTCCGCGTTTCTTTCCCAACAGAGTGGTATCAGAGCTTTGGGTTCAAAGGGTGTCAGGGGTTGACAGAGGAACCAGAGAGGAGAGATGGACGCGAAGCCGGTGCGCATGGCGAACCTTAATGGCACAAACTATCATTATTGGCGGAGCAAGATGAAAGATTTGCTATTTGTCAAGAAGCTGCATCTACCCGTGTTTGCATCCGAGAGGCCCAGTGATAAATCCGAGGAGGACTGGACATTCGAGCACATACAGGTGTGTGGGTACATAAGGCAGTTTGTTGATGAGAACGTGTACAATCACGTTGCCAATATTGAGCACGCGAAGACGTTGTGGGATAAGCTGGAATCCTTGTATGCGAAGAAGACCGGGGTAAACAAGTTGTTCCTGATCCGAACGATGATGGGTCTGCGATACAAGGATGGAGCGTCTATTTCGGATCACTTGAGTGATTTCCAGGGCGTGGTTGACCAGCTATCTTCTATGGGAGTCAAGTTCGACGACGAAGTTCAGGGACTGTGGCTGCTGTGTACATTGCCAGACTCGTGGGAGACCGTACGAGTATCTATGATCGCTTCTGCTCCAGAGGGCGTGGTCAGTCTGGAGTTTGCCAAGAGCGGGGTGTTGAATGAAGAGATGCGGAGACGTTCTCAGGGCACTTCATCCACATCCCACCACTCAGAGGCACTTGTTTCAGAGAGCCGCGGAAGGGGCAAAAGCAGGGGTCCAGGTGGTGGCAGAGACAAGAGCAGGGGAAAGTCCAAGGGTCGTTACGAGGACTTAGAGTGTTACCATTGCGGTAAGAAGGGCCATATCAAGCGGAATTGTTTCGCTTGGAAGAGAGAGAAGAAGGGCGACAAGGGGAAGCAAGAAGAGAACACTACAGCGGCGGCCTCGGTGCATGGAGGCGATGTGATCGTCGTAGGTGATGAGGTCATTACTAACCTCGCCTGCGATGATAATTCTTGGCTGGTGGACTCAGGGGCTTCAGCACATGTATCTCACAATAGGGCACTGTTTGCCACTTACACGACAGGAGACTGTGGCGTGTTGAAGATGGGCAACGGAGATGTGTCGAAGGCGGTTGCCGTTGGAGATGTGCATTTGAGAACGAAGACGGGTGCGGTTCTTGTTCTCAAGGATGTTCGTCATGTCCCTGATATCCGTTTCAACCTGGTGTCGGTTGGAAGGTTGGATGACGAGGGATTCTTCAGTCTCTTCGGGAACAGTCAGTGGAAGCTTTCCAGAGGTTCGATGGTGATTGCCAGAGGAAGCAAGAAGTCCGGTCTCTACTATATGGAGGGGAGCGCAGAGGGGGCACAGGAGGTGAACGCAGTCAGTGATGCGTCTACCGAGTTGTGGCACAGGCGGCTCGGCCATATCAGCGAGAAGGGGATGAGCTACTTGGTGAACAGGAAAGTGATTCCGGGGCTCAAGTCTACAAAGTTGGAAAAATGTACGCACTGTTTAGCTGGGAAGCAAAATAGGGTATCTTTCCAAAGTCACCCAAGTTCGAGGAAGCCGGCGTTGCTCGAGTTGATTCACTCGGATGTCTGCGGTCCTATGAAGGTAAAATCTCTTGGTGGTGCTTCTTACTTTGTGACTTTTATTGATGACTGTTCCAGGAAGGTTTGGGTCTATGCCTTAAAGACCAAGGATCAGGTGCTGCCTACTTTCAAGGAGTTTCAGGCCTCTGTTGAAAGGGAGACGGGCAAGAAGTTGTTGTGTATTCGGTCCGACAATGGCGGCGAATACATCGGTCCCTTTGATGCGTATTGCAGAGAGCAAGGGATACGACACCAGAAGACTCCGCCAAAGACACCTCAGCTCAATGGTGTAGCGGAGCGCATGAACAGGACACTGATGGAGAGGGTGCGGTGTTTGCTGTCAGAAGCAAACTTGCCGGGCAGTTATTGGGGTGAGGCTCTTCTCACAGCTGCTTATATTATTAATTTGTCTCCTAGTGCTCCTTTGCAGGGTGATGTGCCTGACAAAGTATGGTACGGCAAAGAGCCGTCATACAATCACCTGCGGGCGTTTGGTTGTAAAGCCTTCGTGCATGTACCGAAGGACGAGAGGACCAAACTTGAGCCAAAGACGAGGCGATGCGTCTTTGTCGGCTACGGTCGGGATGAGTTTGGCTATAGACTCAACGACCCAGTGGAAGGAAAGCTCTACAGAAGCAGGGACGTGGTGTTCGTCGAGGATCAGACCATGACCAACACTCAGGATTCCGAGACGCCTTCTGAGGCTGAGGAATTGCCTGAGTTAGAGTTATTTCGCTTCGAGCAGTTTCCAGAGGACATCGCAGAGGATCCAGTTATGGGAGAGCCGGTACATGGAGTTGCTCCCAACCTTGATCATCAGCCTGCTGATGGTGGTCAAGGTGTCCCTCAGGAGGATGAGCATGCCGGAGAGGTAGTTCCTGAAGGGGCGGAGGCTGTCGGTATACAGCCAGCACCAGTGGCTAGGGCTGAGCAACGGTTCGGTTCGGTTCAAACCGAACCGAAAATAGTAAAACCGACAAAACCGATAACCTTATTCCTGTAAACCGAGAACCGAACCGAATGTTGACAAACCGATCGAAGTCGAACCGAATTTATTTTTTCGGTTTTCGGTTCGGGTCGGTTGTATGGGCCCCAATGGGCCGGCCCACTTAAAGGGTAAATTCCAGGATTCAATAACATTTCCAGAAATTACAGTATAATATATTAAAGCCAGCAAATGCAGGAAAGCAATGCAATATAATAAATTGAACAACATTTCTAGGATTCAGCAACCAGGATTCAGCAAAATTTCCAGGATTCAGCAATACAATATAATAAATTGAACATTTCCAGTTTTTGTCATAGTTTTGAACAAGAATTCCAATTTTTGGAAACAACAAATGCACAGTGTATCTTCTCAGAATTCCAATTTCCAGGAAACCAATCAAATATAATAAATTGAACAACAATTTTTTGAAACAACATTTCCAGGATTCAGCAACATTTCCAGGAGTCAGAGCAATTGACCAACATTTCCAGGCTTCCAGATAGTTATCTTGCCATCATCATCAAACCCTAGCTTTTCCTGGAAAACAAAATAAAGACGAGAAAAAAAAAACCTAAATTGTGGCTCAGATATGGCTCATTTATGCATCATATATTGATGCCATGTAGTATCAGTTCTATTATTCCCAAGCCCTCATCATCATTGCCTTTTTTTCATCTAATATGTTAGTAAAACTTTGAAGAAAAAGACGTGAAATAAATTAGCATCATAGATATACCAAAGTACGAATGCCTCGCCAATGGCTGCACTTTATGCCTCGCCATTGGCTGCATTAAACCTCATAACTTCATAAGTCATAATCCAAGAACTGCAGCTATGAGCATAAACTTATTTCCTGGACAAGCAAATTGGAGCAGATCATCAGATTATCTGAAACTGCAGCTATGAAACTGCAAATTGGAGCAGATCAACTGATTCAAATATAAAAGATTAGAGCAGCACCAACATATAATTCAAGAACTGCAGCTATTAAACTGCATAAACTTATTTCCTGGACAAGCAAATTGGAGGAGCAGATCATCAGATATACAAGATTAGAGCAGCACCAACATATAATTCAAGAACTGCAGCTATGAAACCTCATTGTATCTTCTCAGCATACAGCAATTGAACAACATTTCCAAGCTTCCAGCAAACCCTAGCGTTTCCTGGAGAACAAAATAAAAACAAGGAAAAAAAATCTATTTTCGTGCACTGCAAACATATTTTCGTGCACTGCAAACAATATCTACATAAGATATTCAGGAAATTACGAAAGAAAGGGGTAGATTATACTTACAGTGGCCAGATCTAGAGATGAAGACAACAGCACAGCAAGAGCACAGCAAGATTCCTAATATCGAGAGATGAAGACAACAGCACAGCAAGAGCAAGGGCCAAGGGGCCAGATCTAGGTTAGAATCCTCTAGATCTAGGTTAGATTTCAAGCACATGCACAAAAGTAACCAAATAATTAGAAAAATCGAAATAAAATAGACAAAAATTGAAATAAAATCGAAATAATTAGATTTCTTACCAGATTAAGGCTAGATCTCGATAGATCTAGCTTAGCTCGAGAGTTAGGGTTCTCCAGAGAGATCTAGGGTTTCTCGATAGCCACATCCAGACAGCCCAGATCTAGGGTTAACACGAGAGAGAGAGAGATAGCACGAGAGAGGGAGAGATTTGTCTCTTAGAGTTAGGGTTAGGGTTCTCTAGAGAGTTAGGGTTCTCGAAGAGAAGGGAGTAACAGCCGGCGGCGAGAGACGGAGAGACGAGAGTGAGTGAGAGAGAGAAACTTTAGGGTTCTCTGAGAGTTAGGATTTTTATATACCCGAGGGGTATTTTAGTAATTTCATAAATAAAAAAATAACTAATCGGTTTTCGGGTCGGTTGGGTAACCGAACCCAATAACCGATAGCCGACCCGAAACCCGAAATTTCATAATAGCAGACCCGAGATCCGACCCGTTATTTCTCAACCCGAACCGAATAGCCAGTTCGGTTCGGTTCGGCCCGGTTTACGGTTTTTCAACCGTATATTGCTCACCCCTACCAGTGGCTCCACTGAGAAGGAGTGACAGGGATCGTCGACCATCTACGAGATACTCACCGGATGAGTATGTGCTATTGACTGACGGGGGGAGCCCGAAAGTTTCGCAGAGGCTATGGAAGACGAACACAGGCAGGAGTGGATGGTGGCTATGCAGGAGGAGATGAGTTCCTTGCACACCAATTCCACTTATGATCTGGTGCGGTTGCCAAAGGACAAGAAGGCTTTGAAGAATCGATGGGTGTTCAGAGTGAAGCAGACGGATGATGCTACTCGCTCTCGATACAAAGCGAGGCTGGTAGTCAAAGGCTACGGTCAGCGGAAAGGCGTGGATTATGATGAGATCTTTTCGCCTGTCGTCAAGCATTCGTCTATCCGGGTGGTGCTAGCATTAGCAGCCAGTTTCGACTTGGAGGTCGAGCAGATGGACGTGAAGACGGCATTCCTCCACGGTGATCTTGAGGAGGAGTTGTACATGGAGCAGCCAGAGGGATTCTGTGAGAAGGGCAAGTCACATTTGGTCTGCCGGTTGAGGAAGAGCTTGTATGGTCTGAAGCAGGCTCCAAGGCAGTGGTACAGGAAGTTCGAGTCGTTTATGGGGGAGCATGGTTATGCACGGACGACGTCGGATCATTGTGCATTTGTGAGGTATTTTGCCGATGATGATTTTATCATCTTATTGCTCTATGTTGATGATATGCTATTAGTGGGTCAGAATGCCACTAGGATAGCGGAGTTGAAGCGCCAACTGGACGCGGCCTTCTCTATGAAGGATTTGGGCGCAGCGAAGACTATTCTTGGGATGGAGATCAGCCGAGAGAGAGAGTCCAAGCTGCTACACTTGTCCCAAAAGAAGTACATTCACCGGGTACTTCAGCGTTTCGGGATGGACGGGTCAAAGAAAGTGAGTTCCCCCCTCGCGGCTCACTTTAAGCTCACTGAGGAACAGTGTCCATCTACCGAGGACGAAAAGGAACACTACTAAAATACCCCATATTAGCGACGTTAGAATACGTCGCTAAATGAGGAAAATCCGTCGCTAAACATAAACTGCGACGGATTTAGCGACAAAAATTTGACGTCGCGTAATGGCTTGTCGCAGATGACCAATTCGTCGCAGTTCGTCGCTATTTGCGACGTAAGCTAACTTGTCGCTAGACGTCACAAAATTAGCGACGTCTAGCGACTATAGAGTATGTCGCCAGATTGGCGACGTAGGGCGACAACTTAGCGACGCATTGAACTTTAGATATGATGACATGGCATGTCAGCCACGTCAGCACGTTAGCGACGTCTAGCGACAAAGTTATCACGTCGCAAGTTAGCGACGTATAGCGACGTTCACTCTCCGTCGCTAGACGTCGCAGAACGTCGCTATACGTCGCAGACTGTATAAAAAAAATTATAAAAAAATAATTGCTATTTTTGTTATGCTGTGTGTCTGTGTTTACAGTGTGTGTGAAGTGCAGTGTTCGAACCATCGACAGTTTCGCTTACTGTTCTATATTTTATCTTGGATAGAAAGAGCAACAGTTTATGGTGCACTTCTCAGAGCTTCCTCTTCACGTCCTTCACCTTCTCGGGATCCTTTACGACGTCCCGAGAAAGTGAAGGCCGTGAAAATGAAGCTCTCAGAAGTACACCCTGAACTGTTGCTCTTTCTATCCAAGATAAAACATACAACAGTAATCGAAACTGTCGATGGTTCCGAACACTGTATTTCACATTCACTGTAAACACAGACACACATCATCACAAAAATACACATTATATTTTTTAAAAATTTGGGCAGCACCTCCTTTGTATATCAGATCATCACTTATAACCCAGCGTAGGTATATTCGTCATTCCCGTCGCAGATAAATGGCAAAACAAGTCTACAACCAATAAAAGTTTACAATCAATAAAAGTCTACAAACAATAAAAGTCTAACAAGCAATACAACCAATAAAAGACGATGGAGCAATATCATCACCCAATACAACTAATAAAAGTCTCGCAAGCAGAGAAAGAAGTATCTCAACCAATACAAGTCAACCACAAATAAGAGTCTCACAAACAGAGAAACAAGTGTATCAACAACAAATAATAAAAAAGACATCACAAAGGACCCCGGCTGCGCATCTGGGATAAAATGATGTCGTACTGCTCCTGTGTGAGCTGTGCAACGTCCGGAGGCAGTAAAACGTCTGGAGTCGGCACCATCGATGGACCGGAAGGACGCTGCTCTATCTCTCGCAGTCACTCAGCATGCACAGCCAGGGCACTCACCATCCTCCGACTACTATCCTCAAGCGAAGTCTGTACCTGATTGAGTGTGGCAGACATGGCGATCTGCGTCCCCTCCAGCTCGACCTGTCTACGCTCTGTGCGCTGCGTAGACTCGGTGAGCGTGTGCAAGTTAGCAGCTGTAGCCTGCTGCAGACTCATCATCTCCTGCATACTGCGCTCGATCGCATCAAATCGTCCGGTGATCGTCGGATCGTCGGATCGTCGCTCTGCCCCAGCTGCCTCAGAAATCTGCTGCTGCAACTCGCGACGCAGCTCCTGGAGCTGACGAGCAATATCATGCGCCTGTGATGACGCCTGCGAAGCTGGAGACTGCGTACTGACAGAGGGGGCCCGGGATGACTCTGAAGCCAAATAGGTGCCGTAGGATCCCGTATCGTAGTACGTACCCTTCTGAAGACCACCAACGGCGGTCATCCAGAGGTCGTCCGGCGATGGAGCTGTAGGCGGCTGGAAGGAAGTACCAGGCCCTCCCTCTGCTGGCGCACTAGCAGCAGCAGCAGCAGCAGCAGCCGCCTCCTCTTGTAGCCGAAGAAACTTGGCCTAGAATAATGTTTGCTAACGTCTAAGTGTTTGCTAAAGTCTATATTGATATCTATTTTCCTGTTTTCTAAGTTATAGTAAATTAATATAAAGGATAGAACGTACATATGCCTGCGTCGCTCTCTCGTCAATAAACTCCCCAGCCCTCCGATGGGTGACCAGGAAGACGGTCACCATGTTGGGGTCCTCACCCTTTTTTACCTGTTAAAATATATATTTATCTATTATTAGTATTAAACATTCTTTCCAACTATATATAAAATGATGTCCGTCATAGGAAACGTACCAGACGACGAAAATGCTCCGTCATAGGAATGGAGCCACCACACCACTTACCGGCGCTCGACCGCGCCATCTTGGCCTTCTCAGACCGCTCCCGGTACCCGTCCTCGTCGAATCTAGCCTTTATCGCAGTCCACTGCTCTGGCGTGATCCAACCTTGGATCGGCTTTCCGGCGCGGTCACGATCCTTCTGGTCGCGGATCGCATCACGAATGAGCTTGCCTGCGACGGCAGAAAATTGGCCCTCGATCTTCGCCGCCCGGTGTGGTGGATAGAAGTAGGTCCTCTACGAGAAGTCAAATAGAAAAGTTGTATAATATACAAAAATGATTATTAAAATTTAAAAATAAATAAATTTTTTACCTTGAAGTGGGCCAACCAAAAGGCCTTCCTATCGGCGGGAGCATCTGAGTAGTTAATCCAAGGCCCACCATAGTTCTCCCTCAGAAATCTTTCCAGCGCTCTCTGTACTGCAGGAGGCCGATATCTATAAAATAATAAATTTCATGAATATATATGTACATATAATCATTTGAGAAATATATATTAACTAATTAACTTACTTCGTAGGCCCGTCCGTCCAAATCTCCATCCGCGTCTCGCCCGGTGGAGCGCATGGAGGGTCGCTATCACCTCCTGCCTGGTCAGGATCAGTCTCATCCCCGTCCTCCATATGCTGGGCGTCGGCTCTCCCCATGGAGCCGTCGGCAGGAGGAGTGCTGGACGCAGGAGGAATGCTGGACGCCGGAGGAATGCTGGACGACGATGGTGGAATGCTGGACGACGAGGGAAGATCAGTCGCCAACCTGCTGGAACTGCCCTGTCCCGGTAATGGACCGGGAACAGTACTGTACACTGGCGTACTCGGAGATGAGGATGAGGGTACGGAATCTGCCTCCCTATCCCGAGGCACACGGGACTGACTCGTATGATGACGTCCTCCGCGTCGTCCTCCTGCCATACCTGATAATAACATATTTATATGATAGACATCACAGATTTTTGAAAAATATCATAGTCCCAAAAGTGTCACTAAATACATCACAGATTTTTGAAAAATATCATAGTCCCAAAAGTGTCACTAAATACATCACAGATTTTTGAAAAATATCATAGTCCCAAAAGTGTCACTAAATACATCACAGATTTTTGGAAAATATCTGTCACAAAAGTGTCACTAAAGATAACGTCCTCCGCGACGTCCTCCGCGTCGTACATATTTAATCCTCTTCTGAAAATTCATCTTGTTCGTTTAGCTCTTCTTCTTCTTCTTCTTCTTCTTCTTCTTCTTCTTCTTCTTCCTCCTCCTCTACATCTTCACTTTCATCTGCATCTTCCTCTTCGGATAATTCTACTTCTTCTACACAATTAGATGTGTAATGAGGAACTTCCGTATTGTCCACTTCTATATTATTTGTTACAAGAGGTAGTTTGTCACTCCCTGATTCCGGTATACGTATTTTAGCACGTATACTGCTTATTTGTAATTTTGTTGTATTTCTTCATGTATATCCTAAATTATTTGACAAAATAATATTTCGTAATTTATTTTCTGTGATTTTAGTTTACAGTTTTGGCTCTAATTGGGTGACATGCTCTCGGTTCACTTGAACCCGTTGGGTCCTCATGAACCAACTTGGTTTAGATTTTATATAAAACTCATCTCCTTCTCTCTCCTCTCATTATTTCTCTCATTTATTTCCTCCACCAACCAAGGCAAGTGCCAACTTGCTCAAGAGATGGATTTATATTTTGTTAATGATTTCTTACAAAATTATTTGTCAAAATATGTTCTTCTCCTCAATCTATACTAGTTTAGAACTTGAAAATTTCCATTTTGAAGCTTTGATTTTTGTAGATCTAAGTTTTCTCCATTTTCGGATTTACATGGTTTTGATCTATTTTCGTTAGGATTTTGTGGGTTTTGATGCTTCCATGTGGAAGAGAATTCAATTTCACTCAAGTTAGAACTTTGAAAATCTAGATTTGGTTTTGATTTGGTCAAGTTAAGGAAATTGGAAGTTTTTGGTGTTCTTGAGGAGGCTCTCGGCCTGGAAGAGAAGACCCTTCAGCCTGCGCTCTTTAGCGCAAGTTGAACTGCGCAGCTCGTCTTTTGACGAATTGCGCAACCCTTCGGCCAGCGGATTGCGCTGAGCTGAACTGCGCTGGCGCTCCTTAGCTCCAGCGCCATCCGATCCTGCGCAGTCTAATCCCTGCGCAATCTAACCCAGCGCGCTTGACTTCAGCGCAATCCATTCCCTGCGCGATCTGATCCTGCGCAGTCTAACCCTGCGCAGTCTGATCCATGCGCAACCCGACTCTGGCGCAATCCATCTCCTGCGCCATCTAACCGCTGCGCAGTCCAATGCCTGCGCAACCTAACTCTGCGCGTTTGACCCCTGCGCAGTCTAACCCTGCGCGTTTTGACTTCTGCGCATTTGACCATGCGCATTCTGACCTGGGCTCTTATATATTATATTTTCTTATATATATATAGGTGAATGTTTGTGTATGCTATATATCCTTACGCCTTTTGTCCCGAGCATGATATGAGCACTAATGTGACCCCGGAGAACAAAGTGTTCCTTCCTGATACATGTACCTGAATGTCCCAGTTCTTGTTCATGCTCGACAAATAACTCGTAACTCCACGTGGCGTATTTGCATTGATGCATTACACTAAGGAGGGTAGAACATGTTGACATACTAATTGACATGGATCCTCTTTGGGGTACTCGTACCAAAGTACGACTTTAGGAGGATAATCATGCAGGCCACAGCATGTGAGTCCAAGATTTCACCTAGGGTTAAACTAGGCAACTAAATATACTAGATGCATGGGGAGGGCAGAATCCCGAGATCGTGTTACACCAGCCGCCTTGAGATATTGTCTTGACGCGCCGGCTGGT
This sequence comes from Iris pallida, assembly GCA_029216955.1. NCBI lineage: Eukaryota > Viridiplantae > Streptophyta > Magnoliopsida > Asparagales > Iridaceae > Iris > Iris pallida. The sequence goes on along the minus strand of JANAVB010018993.1, from coordinate 22,090,945 downwards.
CTCCACGGATGCTGTGTCATCTGCAACGAGTGGATGACTGTATCCGATTAATTTCTGCTATATATTATATGTTTTGGCAAGGTGGCCTTGCGAGGGACCTGTGCTCAATCATACCTGTCTACGCGAACCCCTGGGTTGGCTAGCCTTGCTGGAAAGATACGATCTGAGGATTTCTTAATAACATGATGCGAGGATAACCTCGCCATACTAGAAACTCATAGACTTGACTGGCCGTGAAAATGACTTGCTTGTATTTTTTTCTTTTACTTTCCGCGAGTAACTGAGGAAAGCGGACTGTTATGGTGCGTGATCCAACCCATGTTCTTGTTTGATTGTTGGGTTGGTTATCGTACTATGACAGGCTGCGGACCGAAGTTACGAACGGAAGCCTTAATTTGATTGTGATGTGCTACTCCTGTGAATGACTAAGGAACATGGCCCACCGCGGTACGTGATCCAACCCATGTTCTTGTTTGATTGTTGGGTTGGTTATCGTGCTGCGATGGTCTGTCGACCGAAGTCACGACCAGGAGATCTTCTTACTTATATCTGTAAACTTATGTGAAGGTCATAGAGTGCGACGCGTCCCGGCTCCATGTGGCACCTTTTGTCCTTGTTTGGTTGTAAGGGTGCCAGATGGGTCCGACGATGTAGCGCTACCCTATAGCCGCAGCATAAGCTTTATCCTTATCATTATAACTGGGTTTTATCTTAACTCTTGTGCCCCTTTGGCGGTACTTGCTATTCGGGGCTGACCCCGCTGGTTTTGTTTGGCCAGATCTCGTAGCAGAGCCAGAGGACGCGATCCTTCTTCCTGACATCCATGGTGCATACTAGGAGCATGGCTGGTCGGGGACTCGAGTGGGTTTCTTCTCCACTACTCCTGCTTATACTTTTGCGGCGTTTAGCCACCGGCACTTGTTAGCCGGATTACTTGATATTTTGTGTCAGTACATAATTGTAACTAAACAGACTGCAGCTGTGTATAATTTTGTGCTCATGACTCTCTGAGATAGCTATGTTATAAAGCTAGTCTCTCATGATCATTTTGATGAAGCATCGGGGACGCCTTACTGCTTTATCTTTAATGTTCATTTATTTGCTGATGTGATTTGATTGATTGAGACATAGAACTCTGTGGGACCATAGGAGACTCGCTTGTAGCATGTATCCCCTAGTCTCTCGACAGCCACGATCGCCGTATGACGTTACGTACCTCATATGGAGTAGCTGGCCTAGTCCGTCTCCGTATTTCGGTACTGGGGCGTGACAAGGTTTTAGTGGTGGCCCATGCAGGTCTATTTTTCAGACTTGTGGGGTATTGCGATTTATTAGGAGTCTCAATCAAAACTTGTTCCCCTTGAAATCATGTTTCGAATTCTCTGTCCTTGCCTTGATCTCTAACCTGACTTGCATCCTCGAAATCTTCCTCGTCCGGACTTGATAATCTTGTATTCTTCTCTATAGGGGTGCTTCATTCTCAGTAGCGGGTGAGGCCCATGAGGAAGAGCAGCAAGAGCATGGCTCGACTGGGCAGCAACAGGGGAGAGAACCTTCTCCAGTGCAGGCACGAACAGAAATGGAACCAGAGGCAGTGCAGCCGCAGGTTATTGAAACTCCTGCAGCACCAGTAGCGACGGCAGTACCAGACGCCGTAGCACTCCTGGAGATCATCCGGGGGTTTCTTGTCACTAACCAACAGCAACAGACTCGGCAGCAGGAGCAGAACGTGTTGCTTAACCAAGGGATTCAGTTAGCTCTTGAGAGGAGTGCCGGGGTTGACTCGGGAGCCTCAGGAAGGTTCCGTCGCTTGAACCCGAGGTATTTTGATGGCACGGAGGATGCCATCACTGCGGATGCATGGATTCAAGACATCGAAGCCATTCTTGTGGCAGCCAAGGTTCCAGACGATGAGAAGGTTGATCAGGTCAAACTGGTACTTCAGGATCTTGCCCGCGACTGGTGGGCATCAGAAGAAGTTGGTACAAGACGCCCTGTTCGTTGGACCACCTTCAGTGACAGATTCAAGGCCAAGTATTTTGGCGTAGTAGCTCGATATGAGCTCCAGCAGAAGTTCATCAATCTCAAGCAAGCAGGCAAGACCGTAGATGGGTATGCAGCAGAGTTCTACAGATTGTGTCGTTTTGCACCATCAATGGTGGCAACGGAGCCAGAGAAAGCTATGAGGTTCCAGCAGGGACTTCATTTGGAATTATTGCAGCTTGTGGAAGGACACGACTACCAGACGTTTGACGCTGTCTTGACAGCAGCTCGGAGGCACGAGCTCACCCAGCAGAGGTTGGCATCGAGGACAGGAGGTCAGAAGAGATCTCATTCCCAGGTTGGAGGAGGAGCCATGCAGCGAACATCGGCACCAGCACCCGGTGTTCGTATTCATGATACAGGAGCGCCGCAGAGGACGGCCGCATCAACTATCACAGCGCCAGTTCGGCAGCAGCAGCCGAGGAATCAGCAGCAGCGTCAGAGGGTGCCCCAGGGTTGTACCTTCTGTGGTAAGGGAGGACACACTAGGGATGTGTGTCGGTCAGCGAATGGCTTGTGCTTGAGGTGTGGTAGTCCAGACCACCGTATTTCGACTTGTCCTATGATGCAGAGGCCAGGAGGGCCAGCTCAGCAGTTTCCAGCGTTGCCAGCTCCAGGGGCAACCCCGAGTGGAGGGCCAGCATTAGCAGTAAGGCCCCTAGCCCAGCGTCTACCAACGCAGGCTCAGATGTTTCGCCAAGTGCAGGAAGCCGAAGGCCCTCAGAGGCAGCAACAGCATGGTCGAGGAAGGCCGCAACAAGGGGCTCCGCGGGGCCAGGCTCTCACATTAACCTTGGGAGAGGCTCTAGCGTCCAGTGACGTGGTGGCAGGTAAAATTCTCGTCACCTCATTTCCTGCGGTAGCATTATTTGATTCAGGCGCTACTCATTCATTCATCTCTGCACAATATGCTACACGGATTGGACTAGTGTTTGAGGCATTGCCGGAGAGGATGGATATACTCACCGGCAATGGGCTCGTAGAAGTGAGCAGAGTGCGCTTTTCATGTCCGGTAGAGGTGTGTGGGCATTTATTGCCCGCATCATTGATTGAATTCCCTATGGGGAATTTTGATGTTGTTCTTGGCATGGACTGGTTGAGAGACAGTCATGCGACCATTGATTGTAGAGGAGGTAGGGTTATATTCAGCATTCCTGGGATGGAGCAGTTCATCTTTACTCGAACCTTGAAGAATCAGACTGAAGGCGTCATCTCTGCAGCAGTGTCGGAGTCAAGACAGATCCCGAGAGTGGTCGAAGATTTTCTTGATGTATTCCCTGATGAGCTTCCAGGGATGCCCCCAGTCAGAGAGGTAGAATTTAGCATTGAGTTGAACCCTGGAACGAGGCCTATTGCAGACAGAGTTTACAGAATGTCGCCGTCAGAACAGGATAAGTTGTATCAACATGAAGAAGAGTTGAAGTCTAAGGGATTCATCCGAGACAGTAAATCGCCCTGGGCCGCGCCAGTGATTCTAGTTCCCAAGAAGGATGGGTCGACGAGAATGTGCATCGACTACCGCAAGCTGAATGCAGTAACAGTGAAGAATAAGTACCCGCTACCGAGGATTGATGACCTGTTTGATCAATTGAGCAAGGCCCGCATCTTTTCCAAGATCGATCTTCGTTCGGGATACTATCAGGTGAGAGTCCGAGAGCAAGATATTCAGAAGACGGCATTCAGATCAAGATACGGGCATTATGAGTTTTTAGTAATGCCCTTTGGACTAACCAATGCCCCTGCAGTATTTATGGATTTGATGAACCGCATCTTTCTTCCATAATTGGATAAATTTGTGGTAGTGTTCATAGATGACATTCTTGTCTATTCCAGCAGTGAAGAGGAGCATGAGAAACATCTTAGGACTGTCTTGCAGACATTGAGGGAGCATCAACTGTATGCGAAGCTCGACAAGTGTGAATTCTGGTTAGATCACATTTCGTTCCTGGGGCATGTAATTTCTGGGGCAGGAGTATCAGTGGATCCGAAGAAGATTGAGGCCGTAGAGCATTGGCCAGTCCCGAGAACAGTTGCAGAAGTGCGAAGTTTCTTAGGACTAGCTGGTTACTACAGACGGTTCGTGGCAGACTTTGCCAAGATCTCTGCGCCCTTAACGCGTTTGACGCACAAGGACGTAGAGTTTGTTTGGTCAGCTAGCTGTCAGGCATCATTTGAAGAATTGAAGAAGAGATTGATCTCAGCCCCGATCTTGACGCTTCCAGTGGGAGCGGGAGGCTTTACAGTATATTGTGACGCATCTGGGAAGGGTCTTGGATGTGTATTGATGCAGCACGGAAAAGTGATAGCATATGCGTCTCGGCAGCTTCGAGACCATGAGAAGAATTACCCGACTCATGATTTAGAGTTGGCAGCTGTGGTGTTTTCACTCAAGTTGTGGAGGCATTATTTATACGGAGATCGGGTAGAGATCTGTACTGATCATAAGAGTTTGAAATATGTATTCACGCAGCGAGATTTGAACATGAGGCAAAGAAGGTGGTTAGAACTACTGAAGGATTTTGACTTAGATCTTCAGTATCATCCAGGCAAGGCGAATATAGTGGCAGATGCACTGAGTAGGAGAGACAGTGCCTTTATCTTGACCTCGCAGAAGCATATTTTAGAAGATCTTCAGAGTATGGGAATTGAAGTAGTTTTGCCGAGGGATATAGGAAGAATGACCAGTATGCAGATTCAGTCAACCTTGGTAGAGAGGATAAGGGCAGCACAAGCAGAAGATCCACAGATTCAGAAGTTGCGGTCGGAGTGTGAATCAGGCCGTAGGAAGGAGTTAGTGATTCACGAAGATGGTACGCTCAGGTTTGGAAACAGACTCTGTGTACCGAGTGGAGACCTTCGGCAGGAAGTTATGTCTGAAGCTCATAGTTCTATTTATTCCATTCATCCAGGAGGAACGAAGATGTATCGAGATATCAGGCAGTACTTTTGGTGGAATGGCATGAAAAGAGAGATAGCGAGATTTGTATCCAAGTGTCTGGTATGTCAGCAGGTGAAAGCCGAGCAGCAGAGACCAGCAGGATTGCTCCAGCCGCTTCCTATCCCAGAATGGAAATGGGAGCACATCACGATGGATTTTGTGACCGGTTTACCTAGATCCCCGGCTGGCAAGAATGCGATCTGGGTAATAGTAGATCGACTCACGAAGGTCGCTCATTTCCTTCCTTTCAGAGTTGGGCAGACTACTGAGCAGTTGGCAGAAATGTACATGAAGCAGATAGTGAAGCAGCATGGTGTTCCAGTTAGTATAGTATCAGATCGGGATACACGGTTCACTTCCCATTTCTGACGGAGCTTGCACCAGAGTTTGGGGACCAAGTTAAGATTCAGTACTGCATATCATCCACAAACTGACGGGCAATCAGAAAGAACCATTCAGACGTTAGAAGATATGCTACGGGCATGCACCTTGGACTTTGGCGGATCTTGGAAGGATCACCTTCATCTTGTGGAGTTCTCCTATAATAACAGCTATCAGGCTAGCATTCAGATGGCCCCGTTCGAAGCATTGTACGGAAGGAAGTGCAGGTCCCCTTTGGCATGGGACGACGTCGGAGAACGAAAGTTGTTGGGGCCAGAGATGATCACGCAGACTGTGGAGATAGTTAAGTTGGTCAGAGAGCGCCTTCGAGTTGCACAGGACCGACACCGTCATTGGGCGGATCAGCATCGTAGGCCTCTAGAGTTCAGAGTTGGCGACCAAGTGTTTCTGCGGATTTCGCCTACTCGGGGTATCATCAGATTTGGAACCCGAGGAAAGCTTAGTCCAAGATACGTTGGTCCTTTCAAGATTCTCGCTCGGGTAGGCGATGTGGCTTATCGACTTGCCCTTCCGCCTTCGTTAACTGGCATACATGATGTATTTCATGTGTCCCAGTTACGTGGGTATGTCCCGGATCCGAGTCATGTCCTCGATCATTCAGAGTTAGTCGTTGGTACCGACTTAACTTACGAGGAACAACCCGTATCTATTTTAGACCGGCGAGAGAAGGTACTCAAGAATCGGACGATCAGCCTTGTCCGTGTTGCTTGGAACCATCACTCTCCGGGAGAATCAACTTGGGAGCGCGAGGACGAGATCCGATCTCGGTATCCGCATTTGTTTGGTTTGTGAGGTATATCTTTATGCCATAATGACACGATCCCACATTCACTGCACCTGCTTGTATTGTACTTTTGTGATGTAGATAATAACTGCTTGTTAGTTAACTTGCATATGATTGTGCCTTGCTTATCCTGATCTTTCAATCCTGTCTTGGCTGGAAATTCCGAGGACGGAATTTTTCTAAGAAGGGTAGAGATGTCACTCCCTGATTTCGGTATACATATTTTAGCACGTATACTGCTTATTTGTAATTTTGTTGTATTTCTTCATGTATATCCTAAATTATTTGACAAAATAATATTTCGTAATTTATTTTCTGTGATTTTAGTTTACAGTTTTGGCTCTAATTGGGTGACATGCTCTCGGTTCACTTGAACCCGTTGGGTCCTCATGAACCAACTTGGTTTAGATTTTATATAAAACTCATCTCCTTCTCTCTCCTCTCATTATTCCTCTCATTTATTTCCTCCACCAACCAAGGCAAGTGCCAACTTGCTCAAGAGATGGATTTATATTTTGTTAATGATTTCTTACAAAATTATTTGTCAAAATATGTTCTTCTCCTCAATCTATACTAGTTTAGAACTTGAAAATTTCCATTTTGAAGCTTTGATTTTTGTAGATATAAGTTTTCTCCATTTTCGGATTTACATGGTTTTGATCTATTTTCGTTAGGATTTTGTGGGTTTTGATGCTTCCATGTGGAAGAGAATTCAATTTCACTCAAGTTAGAACTTTGAAAATCTAGATTTGGTTTTGATTTGGTCAAGTTAAGGAAATTGGAAGTTTTTGGTGTTCTTGAGGAGGCTCTCGGCCTGGAAGAGAAGACCCTTCAGCCTGCGCTCTTTAGCGCAAGTTGAACTGCGCAGCTCGTCTTTTGACGAATTGTGCAACCCTTCGGCCAGCGGATTGCGCTGAGCTGAACTGCGCTGGCGCTCCTTAGCTCCAGCGCCATCCGATCCTGCGCAGTCTAATCCCTGCGCAATCTAACCCAGCGCGCTTGACTTCAGCGCAATCCATTCCCTGCGCGATCTGATCCTGCGCAGTCTAACCCTGCGCAGTCTGATCCATGCGCAACCCGACTCTGGCGCAATCCATCTCCTGCGCCATCTAACCGCTGCGCAGTCCAATGCCTGCGCAACCTAACTCTGCGCGTTTGACCCCTGCGCAGTCTAACCCTGCGCGTTTTGACTTCTGCGCATTTGACCATGCGCATTCTGACCTGGGCTCTTATATATTATATTTTCTTATATATATATAGGTGAATGTTTGTGTATGCTATATATCCTTACGCCTTTTGTCCCGAGCATGATATGAGCACTAATGTGACCCCGGAGAACAAAGTGTTCCTTCCTGATACATGTACCTGAATGTCCCAGTTCTTGTTCATGCTCGACAAATAACTCGTAACTCCACGTGGCGTATTTGTATTGATGCATTACACTAAGGAGGGTAGAACATGTTGACATACTAATTGACATGGATCCTCTTTGGGGTACTCGTACCAAAGTACGACTTTAGGAGGATAATCATGCAGGCCACAGCATGTGAGTCCAAGATTTCACCTAGGGTTAAACTAGGCAACTAAATATACTAGATGCATGGGGAGGGCAGAATCCCGAGATCGTGTTACACCAGCCGCCTTGAGATATTGTCTTGACGCGCCGGCTGGTCTCCACGGATGCTGTGTCATCTGTAACGAGTGGATGACTGTATCCGATTAATTTTTGCTATATATTATATGTTTTGGCAAGGTGGCCTTGCGAGGGACCTGTGCTCAATCATACCTGTCTACGCGAACCCCTGGGTTGGCTAGCCTTGCTGGAAAGATACGATCTGAGGATTTCTTAATAACATGATGCGAGGATAACCTCGCCATACTAGAAACTCGTAGACTTGACTGGCCGTGAAAATGACTTGCTTGTATTTTTTTCTTTTACTTTCCGCGAGTAACTGAGGAAAGCGGACTGTTATGGTGCGTGATCCAACCCATGTTCTTGTTTGATTGTTGGGTTGGTTATCGTACTATGACAGGCTGCGGACCGAAGTTACGAACGGAAGCCTTAATTTGATTGTGATGTGCTACTCCTGTGAATGACTAAGGAACATGGCCCACCGCGGTACGTGATCCAACCCATGTTCTTGTTTGATTGTTGGGTTGGTTATCGTGCTGCGATGGTCTGTCGACCGAAGTCACGACCAGGAGATCTTCTTACTTATATCTGTAAACTTATGTGAAGGTCATAGAGTGCGACGCGTCCCGGCTCCATGTGGCACCTTTTGTCCTTGTTTGGTTGTAAGGGTGCCAGATGGGTCCGACGATGTAGCGCTACCCTATAGCCGCAGCATAAGCTTTATCCTTATCATTATAACTGGGTTTTATCTTAACTCTTGTGCCCCTTTGGCGGTACTTGCTATTCGGGGCTGACCCCGCTGGTTTTGTTTGGCCAGATCTCGTAGCAGAGCCAGAGGACGCGATCCTTCTTCCTGACATCCATGGTGCATACTAGGAGCATGGCTGGTCGGGGACTCGAGTGGGTTTCTTCTCCACCACTCCTGCTTATACTTTTGCGGCGTTTAGCCACCGGCACTTGTTAGCCGGATTACTTGATATTTTGTGTCAGTACATAATTGTAACTAAACATACTGCAGCTGTGTATAATTTTGTGCTCATGACTCTCTGAGATAGCTATGTTATAAAGCTAGTCTCTCATGATCATTTTGATGAAGCATCGGGGACGCCTTACTGCTTTATCTTTAATGTTCATTTATTTGCTGATGTGATTTGATTGATTGAGACATAGAACTCTGTGGGACCATAGGAGACTCGCTTGTAGCATGTACCCCCTAGTCTCTCGACAGCCACGATCGCCGTATGACGTTACGTACCTCATATGGAGTAGCTGGCCTAGTCCGTCTCCGTATTTCGGTACTGGGGCGTGACATAGTTCATCCTCTTGATAAGCTATATCGTCAACCTCAAAGGTATTTCTAGCTTTGGTCTTGCATACTGCCCACCAGTCCGACCTTGTTGTTCCCCGTTTAGGATAACTTGTGAAGTACACGAGCTGAGCCTGACTTGATAGGACAAATGGTTCATAGGCTTGATATCGACGCCGATAGTTTATATCCACAAGACCGTGCTTGTCTACTTTCCAACCTTGACCTTCAATCGGATCGAACCAATCACACCTGAATAACACAATCTTAGCAGGCTCTATTCCATAACTATATGTCAGCTCCACAATCTCCCGTAGGATGTCGTAGAAATCGTTGCCCGCATCAACATCTTTGTAGTTCGAAGATCTGATACACAAACAGCTGTTTTTGGTGGAGTCGAGATCCACAAAGTTGTCTCTGATCGGGCAAGTTGTTGACCTGAACCTGAACCCATTAACACAGTAGCTTGGCCATATTTTTGCAGCATAAATTGGTCCCTTGGCTAGCGTTCTAATAGACTCATTCTCAAGTCTTGCGTATGGACTATCGACCTAAATACCACGAAAAAATAAATTAAGCTCATTCTCAATCAAGTGCATATACTGAAAGGTAATTACAGAGTTCTCAAGTCTTACATATGCACTCAACCATGATGGAAAATAACGCCTCATTTCTTATTCTAGTTCTTCTTCTGTTATGTGTGGCCTACCTGACCTCACTTCATCATTAAATATGCTGAAAACAACATCGTTCAATTAATGTAATAGTCTAATAATCAACACTATTAAAATAATGTAAACGTATTAATTACTTACCCCTCCAGCTTCTCTACTTTATCCTCATCGCAGTTGAGTAATACATACACCTGAGCAGCCCTTAGCTCATCATCGTTCAGATATCTCTTCTTCATTTTACCCGACGGCTTTCCTGAAGCATTGAATACCTTCAGTATTGTATCATTACATTCATGATCTCCGTCGTCGTTTCTGGAAGCTCTCGTTCTATTAGTTGCAACATGAGGCTTGAAATACATCGAACAAAAGTTTGTAATCTCCTCGAGAACATAGGCTTCACAAATAGAACCCTCGACCCGTGCCTTATTTTTCACCTTTCTTTTTAGGTGATTCAAATGTCGCTCGAACGGGTACATCCATCGATATTCGACGGGTCCACCAACACGTGCCTCATAGGATAGATGAATCGGCAAATGCTCCATAGAGTCGAAGAATCCAGGAGGGAACACCCTCTCTAGCTTGCACAGTGTTACCGCAATGTCCTTCTCTTGCTTTTCTAGACGATCAACGAGAAATTTCTTAGAACAAAGGTCCCTGAAGAATATGCTAAGCTCCGTCAATGGATCCCAAACTGCCTGCGGTAAGAATTCCCGAAATACAATCGGAATTAACCTCTCCATGAATATGTGACAATCGTGGCTCTTCATACCCGTCAATTTGTTTTCCTTCGGATCGACACATCTTCTCAGATTTGACACATATCCGTCTGGAAATTTTAGGCCCTGGATCCACCGACAAAGTCTCACTTTATCCTCCTTGTCCAGTGAGAAGATTGACTTCGGCAGGAACTGTGTTTCCATTCTGCTCTATCAAATGCAACGCAGGGCGTTTGCATATTTCTGCTAAGTCCAACCTGGCCTTGGGATTGTCTTTCGTTTTTCCTTTTACGTCCATCACAGTATTAATTATGTTATCAAACACATTCTTCTCAATATGCATGACATCAAGATTATGTCTGATCAGATTGGTACTCCAATATGGCAGATCCCAGAATATGCTCCTCTTTGTCCAGTTATGATCTCTACCAAATCCATCGCACTTGTACCCAGTTGTAGGATCTTCGATAGCACTTAGAAAATCTCTAACCTCCTCCCATATCGCGGCTCCGCACCACCTTGGCGGTGGATCACCCTTCTCTACAACGCCGGCACGGAATGCATTCCTGTTCCTTCTGAACGGATGATCTTTTGGCAGAAATTGTCGATGACAATCAAAGAAGCACGGTTTTCCTCCGTGTTTCAAGCGAAAAGCCTTAGTACAGTCCATGCAAATCGGACATGAGAGACGTCCATGAGTGCTCCATCCAGATAACATTCCATATGCCGGAAAGTCGTTGATGGTCCACATAAGGGTTGCCTTCATCTGAAAATTCTGCTTCCTGGAAACATCGTACGTGTTAGCGCCTACTTCCCATAACTGATTCAACTCATCTATCAAAGGCTGTAAGTACACATCAATGTTCCTCTTGGGATTGTTCGGACCAGGAATTATAACGGTTAGAAACATGTACTCGGTCTTCATGCACATCCAAGACGGTAGGTTATACGGAGTGACAATCACAGGCCAGCACGAATACTGGGATCCCGAAAGACCAAAAGGAGTAAAACCGTCAGAACATAGCCCCAACCTGACATTACGTGGATCTGAAGCAAAATCAGGATACACTCGATCAAAGTGCTTCCACGCTTCTCCATCGGATGGGTGATCCAACACTCCTTCAATCTGTTCTCGCATGTGCCAACTCATATTTTCGGCCGTCTCTTTCACCATAAATAATCTTTGCAACCGCGGCGTTAAAGGCAGGTAGTGCATTGAATCGGTCGGTCTTCTTGCACCGGTAGACCTTCCTGTACTAGTTGGCTTATAGCGATCAGCACCACAAAATCTGCACACATCTGCGTCCTTGTCGTCTTTGTAGTACAGCATGCACCCATTGCGACAAGAATCGATTTTCTCGTATTCCATCCAGAGCGATCTCACCATCCTCTTAGACCGGTAAAAGTCTTTAGGTAACTTAGCACCCGCCGGCAAGATCTCTATAATCAACTCCAGCACTCGGTTGTAGCATTCTTGCGACATGTTAAAATCTGACTTAATGCTCAAAAGTCTTGTAACCACCTCCAATGGTGAATGATCCTCACAACCAGGATACAATGGAGTCCTTGCATTCTCCAGCAACTCCATGAACTTTGCAGCGTCGACATTCGGTGCCTCCTCAGCTGCATCAGGAACAAAACTGGGCCCAGCAGCGTCGAAAACCATGTTCACGCACCCGTCGTCGTATGCATGATTATCTGAAACAAAATTAGGTCCCGCATGCATATACGGCTCAACATAAGGCTCCGGCTCTGATGCTAACGACACAAGTTCTCCGTGTGCGGTCCACTGATAGTAATTAGGCGTGAAACCCCTCAAGTACAAATGATATGTCACTTCCACTTCTGGATAATATTTCACGTTATGACATTTCACACACGGACACTTAATTTTGGTGCCGTCCATGTACTGAGGGAACGCCTTAGCAAACTGCAGGAACTGCTCTACTCCCGCTATGTATTCATCCCGCACACCACACATATCTTCAGGACGACGATTGTACATCCATGAACAATTCCGCAAGTAGTAATTCAGCTCCATTTGGAAATAATTCTGCAAAGATGAACACACCAATTAACAATGTTTGCTAACGTCTAAGTGTTTGCTAAGTGTTTCCTATTTTCCCGGTAACGATTTCACGGGAGGAGTACGAGATGTTTCCTATTTTCCCGGTAATTCATGGCTTCTGTGAAATAACCACATCTTGGCTATTTGTTAAATAGATCGACCCTGAGCTCCCATGTTCATCCGTGCCTTCAACATCATGTTCAAATGAAGGTGACAAGCAGCTGACTATAGAAAAATATGTCGTATTGAGCTTCATAAAGAAATGCAAGATTACTACATAGGAGCTTGTAATCTTGCATTTCTTTATGAAGCTCAAGACGGCATATTTTTTTATAGTCAGCTGCTTGTCACCTTCATTTGAACATGATGTTGAAGGCACGACTAAACATGGGAGCTCAGGGTCGATCTATTTAACAAATAGCCAAGATGTGGTTATTTCAAACGATAGGAGTCGCTATATTCCTTAGAATAGACTTGGAATATTCTCTAGAATATTCTTGGAATATGCCTTGTAGCCAAGTGCTAATTATATCTAGATCTAATTACTCCTATAATTACCTCTCCTGCCCCCATTAGTGCTAATCACTACAAGTGGGGGGCCATGGGGGTGCTACTGCTGATGTAAACTGCTGCTACAACAGCTGTTCTTGCTGCTGCTGTTGCTGGAATGGGGGCAGCAGCTCCCCTTCTACTCCCCATCCATCTATCCACCTATCCATCCAACTATCTATCTAATATATATCTACACATACCAATAGCTAACTAGTATCCTATTTCTAACCCCAACTTGGTATCCCAAACCAAGGCTCTAACACTCTAGGATACTAACAACTACATATCTAACTAGGATATGGCCTAAGATGCTAACCTATATCTAACACATTTAACCTCACACTCATCCACACAACTCACTTACACACTCACTCACATATATCACCCATGATACCACACTCATAAGCTCTCACCTAGGCTTACATATAGGCTAACACACACACACACATATAGGCATATATAGGACACATATAAATAGGATTATAGGTCCACTAATCCTTCCTATCATCCTTACATCCATTCCATTTATCAATTCCCACACTATCACCACACTACAATATAACCACAACACTACAACATGAATATTATACCAAGAGACACACACACATATATATCTATATATAACCACATATATATAACATGTAGGTATATATATATAGGTGACATGTGTGTGTGTGTCTGTGTGTGTCTGTGTGTGTGTGTCTGTGTGTGTGTGTCCGTGTGTGTGTGTCCAACTAAAGGCTAATAAGTAGGCTAACTAATGGCTAAAAGATAGGCTAAAAGGATGGGCTAATAAGTAGGCTAACTAATGTCAAGTGGGGGGCACACTGCTGCAAATTTCAGCAGCATATAGCTGCTGTCCCCCCCCCCCCAAAACTGCTGAAAACAGCAGCCCAGGCTGCTGGTTGCTGTCCAAAACCCCCTCCCCATAAGCACACTTCTATCCTCCTTCAATCTCCATCATTTCCTCATCCTTTCATTGATTTCCATCCTACTTCCCACACAACAACAACAACAACAACAAGAACAACAACTACACAACAATCAAAACCTCTCAACATTCCCACAACCATAACCCCAAATAAATATACAACCACACACAAATATATATATAAATATATATATACATGTAAAGAGATACAACATATAAATAACACATGAATAATAATATGAAAAAGAGCACAAGAAGAATATGATAAAATCTGTGTCAGTGTGTGTGTGTCTGTGTGTGTGTGTGTGTGTGTGTGTGTCCGTGTGTGTGTGTGTCTGTGTGTGTGTGTCCGTGTGTGTGTGTCCGTGTGTGTGTGTGAGAGGAGGAGGAGGAGGAGGAGGAGGAGGAGGGAGAGGAGTTAGGGTTAGGGTTAGGGTTTACCTTAGGAAGAGGGAGGAGGAGGAGGAGCTAGGGAGAGGAGGAGGATCTCGGATTGGGGGAGGAGGAGCTCGTCGGAGCGGGAGGGAGTCGCCGGGGGCGGGGGGAGCGAGTCGCCGGGGGCGGGGGGAGAGAGTCGCTGGGGGGGAGAGTCGCGGGGGGGGGGGGGAGAGAGTCGCCGGGGGGGGGGAGAGTCGCGGGGGGGGGGGAGGGATTCTGAAAATTTTGGAAATTTTCGAGTGAGGGGGAAAAGGAAACAGCGTGCCCTAAGTAAAACATTTAGCGACGTCAACTAAAGACGTCGCTAAACGTCACAAAATTTTATTATATGACGACATATATTAATACTCTGCCGCTGAACGTCGCTGTTCTGCGACGTAATTTATGTAATGTCGCTGAACGTCGCTAGTTAGCGACGATTTGCGACGTCACATGACGGGAGTCGCTATATTACATATATAGCGACGTTATTTTCTTACGTCGCTAAAATACGTCGCTAATATAGCATATTTTAGTAGTGGAAGATATGGAGCGGGTTCCATATGCCTCAGCTGTGGGAAGCCTGATGTATGCTATGGTGTGTACGAGGCCAGATATTGCTCATGCAGTTGGTACGGTTAGCAGGTATCTTTCAAATCCTGGAAGGGTACATTGGAGTGCGGTCAAGTGGATTCTACGTTATCTTCAGGGCACTGCTGGTTGGAGACTTTTCTTTGGTGGTGACGAGCCGAAGCTGGTTGGGTATACCGACGCTGATATGGCTGGAGATGTAGACACGAGGCGATCGACTTCGGGCTACGTGATGATGTTTGCGGGAGGAGCAGTATCGTGGCAGTCGCGGTTGCAGAAGTGTGTTGCCTTGTCGACGACAGAGGCAGAGTACATTGCGGCGACGGAGGCTTGCAAGGAGCTGTTGTGGATGAAGAAGCTGCTGCAGGAAATGGGACTGAAGCAAGAGCAGTATACTTTGCTTTACGACAGTCAGAGTGCGATCCACCTTGTGAAGAATCAGACGTTTCATAGCCGGTCCAAGCACATCGAGACCCGGTATCATTGGATACGGGATGTGGTTGAGAAGAAGGACGCGGAGCTTGAGAAGGTGCATACAGACGACAACGGAGCTGATATGTTCACGAAGATTCTACCAAGGGAAAAGTTTGAGTACTGCAGGCAGGTCGTCGGGATGACGACATCCTCCCCATAGTTGTGAAGGGGGAGATTTGTTGGAGTGGGTGGGGTTCCCAACCTATGTGGAGAAGACCCCGGAGTGCGACGAGCGCCGTTCGTGTGTCGAAGAAGCTCGGGAAGTAGGCGACGGAGTTGCTGCTGCTGCTGCTGGAGCTGCTGGAAGCAGGGGATCCGAGTTCGGGCTGAACTAGGTCTGGCCGTTCCAGGGTTTGGCCAGCAGGTGCTGGTTGCCCCACACAGAGTTCTGGCCGAACTCTGTGTCGTCGGGGGCTGAAGCGGATTTCTGGATGAGTTTTCATCATTGGATCTAATCCAACGGTCCAGGTTGGTTGCGGGATTAGGGAGATATATTGAGTTTTCTCAACCCTAACTCATTATCGCAACGTAACACAACTTTTGGAGAGAGAAGGAGGCCAGAGTGCCATTGCAACTTCGGAGAAGAAGACGGAGGATTGAAGGTCGCTGTTCGAAGGAGATCGTGTTCGGGTAATCTCTACTCGTCGTTCTCGCTCTTCGTAGCCTTGTAATCATTGTTCTTATCTCTGAGTGTTGTGGGGATCCGATTTGGATCGGGAGGAGTTTGTAGAGGGTGTAATTCTTCTATTCCATTAGTGGAGGCTTCTCAGGGTTGGACTCCGATCGTCCCGTGGTTTTTTCCCGCAAGGGTTTTCCACGTCAAAAATTCTCTGTGTCTGCGTGGATTGTTTTGTGTGTTTGTTTTTGGGTTCGTGCGTTGTATTGCTCGGTCCTCTCGCAGGTACTCTCCGGTTTGGGGAAAGGTTTCCGCGTTTCTTTCCCAACAGAAAATTTATCCATCGTACATACACTAATAGACAAAGTTGACTATTTTTTTATTCAACTTAAAATTACTAGAAAACAACGTAGAAATAGAAAATACTCAAATCCAAATTAAAAATATTAATAATTTATTAAATTATAGCTAAATTTTTGATACTTCGATTCATAACCATCCATACTACTGTACCGTTGGACCCGAAACTCATAGAAAGGGTCCGATATCGATTCTGATACCGATGCTATGAATCTTTTCATATTTCTGTACCTTGCAGCAATACAGGACATTGCTTATGGCACACGCCTTGATGTAGAGCAACGTAACTTTCATGGACACAAAGGTATTTAATTTGCTCATCGTCATGGTATTTGGTGTGGATAATATTGTTGTTTCTTCTATATTGATTGGCTGATATTGAATTTGGAGTTCTCTATTCGAATCAATTTGAAAAAAATAAACAAAAAAAATAAATCAATAATGTTCATTCAGTTTTAAAAAAGAAAACAACAAAAAAATTACTTAAATTGTTTATAAAATAATTTTTTTAAATGTTAATAATTTATTAAATTATTTGTTTTTTATAGCAAAATTTTGATACTCCAACTTGAAAATAGCGTCGATTTCGAAACTCATAAAAATGGTTCAACATCTATTTTGATACCAATAGTGTTATCAAGTTATTCATCCTTCCAAGGAGCCCATGGTGAAGAAAATATTGCAATTTCGTCCATAATGATTTTGTATATGTGATCGTCACGTAAAAGCTTACATAAGTATATTATTTGGTGAATTTTTTTTTTTAATCAAATGGCATCATTTTTGCTAATTTTAAGAGTTTTATATCCAGTGAAGTGGTGTTTCTCTCAAAACATTTAAAAAAGAAAAAGTGTCATACACGATTAAAAGTGTTTTCCATATAAAATATAAAGTACAAAGAAAGCTCAAGATTAAAAGACGAGAGATATAACAATTGGCACCGATGTAAAAAAAAATAATCCTAAACACCTACTAAAAATATTATTAAAAGAAACGAGAAATAATTTAAAAATTCAAATTATCAAAGAATGTCAGAGTCGCACGAATAACTAGTAAAGAGAAAAAAAAAACAGTCAAATGGTTGTCGAACCCAATATTAGAGTTTTGGCCTTACTAAACAATCAAGTTTTTGTGTTTAGGTTCCGGATCCAAAAATAAAAATATATATAAACGAACACTTGAAATTTAGGATACAGATGACAATGGGCTGGACCGACTCGGTCGCTTGTTCCTCGCCTAGCCAAAAATAGTTCCTGGCAGAAATAGGCTCAAACCCGACTTGCCGGACATTAGAACTAAGCTGTGAAACATTGGGCCGGTCCAATTAGTTTAAATGACATGGGTTTTCTATTAGAGACACGGCCCACTTGCATTGTAAAATTCAATACTTTCCTAACAATTAGAATGTTATTGCTTGAAGTTGACGACTAATAACTTAATACTATTTATTTGTAGGGAAGGATTTGCAATGACGAAACACAAAATTCTCAAATTTCTATGAGAAAATAATTTAACAGTTATTTATTGCCAGACAAATAACATATGGTATTAAGGATTTGCAATGACAAAACACAAAATTCTCAAATTTCTATGAGAAAATAATTTAACAGTTATTTATTGCCAGACAAATAACATATGGTATTATCACGAAGATGTACACATTCGGACTTGCACTACACATTGTACTACATATGTAATATACGCTCACATCATGGTTCGAATTCAAATAAATATGACAAATGCACTTCGGACCCTTGTTAGCAATTACCTGAATAAAACTCGTATTATACACAATTTTTTCATATCTTTCAAAAACGTATAATACTTGTGTATTTTTGACAGATTCAAATAAGTACGTAAATTTTAAGCATGTGAAGTTTTAAACGTATTCCGTATAAATTATTGAAAATTTTGGCAAAAAAACGTGGTGGAAACTTGTTTAATTAACAAAATTTGACAACATATTTAAGAATGTGAAATTTCTAATCTCAATATTTTTATTTTTCGAGTATTTGACCGAACTTTTAAACGTATTTTTATTTGCACTGGGCAGATTTATACTCGTATTTTTGCCTTCCCGAATTTTTTTCCTTTGTCGAATTGCTAACAATGTTCCGGACTAGAGGTGATCGATCGACACTTGTTTTTTTTTTTTTTTTCCCCGTGAGACTATATTATTTACTTACGTTGATAATACAACTAAGAAGGAATACTATAGGGGGAAGAAAACTTGCAAATCTAAATATTGGAACTGAAACTTGTAATTTTAATCTACAGGTACACAAATGTATTTTCTTTTTCTTATAATTAAATTGACAACTATAAGTTTGTCGACAGGCCAGGTCATCTTGTAAATATTTTGTGTGTTCACTAGACAAGCATATTTCGGTCTCATGAGTTGTGTCGGTGTGTTGAGTCCTCTTGTCTCCTCTATATGGAACAAGAATTATAGTCATGTACTCTCCATCACCCGATAAGTTGCAAAATTCTCCTAATTTCAGCATTAGCTTTTGACCATTAGTGTTTTTGAAATTACAAAGTTTGATTATCATCCATCCTTTAGCAATCGAAATGACTTCACCATTAGTGCTCGTTCAATTCCTTGGTTATCTTTTTCTTCCTTTGAAATATATTTTTTATCCATTTTTTTTCACGATGTTTGGAGAGGCCAAATAATTAGAAGAAAAAAGTGATTATTTATAGTAAAAAAGTGAATTATTGGTTGGATCAAATGAACCAATTTCTTTCCTATTTTTCTTCTCATGAGAATTATTTTCATATATTCCTACTTTTCTTTTACATCCAAATATACAAAAAAATAACTTTTCTTTTCCAATGCTATGATTCAACCCAAACGAGACCTTAGTATTTGGCAATTTGATTGATAGCTAACTTGATTAGGCCATGAATGATTCAAGGTGTAATTTTTGCACATTTATAGGAAAAATACATTTAAAAAAAAGAATATTTTAGCAAATATTTTCATTTAAAATATAGAAACTAGTATATATCTTCACTATTTTAAAAAATAAGCAAATGTTCTAATTCCTTTGTAAATCAGTCAAAATTTTGATTAAATAGTAAAGATATATCTTAAAAATTTATTTGTTCCATATAAAGAAATGAGGACATCTGTTAATTTTTTAAAAAAATGGAAGAATATACTAGTTTTAATTTTGAATGGGAGTATTTGTTAAAATATTTCTTTTTAAAAAGAAGTCACGTGCAATAAAACAATATTTTGTAAAGTATCTCTTTTCCTTGGTAATTAGGTCGGTTTTAGTTTAAGAGTAGGTGGGTTAGAAGAGACATAATTTTGTTACATACATTTTCCCCAACTAATTGGAGATGGACATAGATTAATTTGGTCGGTTTTAGTTTATTAGTAGGTAAAGTATCTCTTTTCCTTGGCAAGTACTCGCTATACGTGTCTCTTGCTCCAACCATGTACCATTTTTTGATAGCATACCAATGGAGACACAACTCCCTCCATCATCCTAAGCCACCCAAAACCAAATGACCTTGTCATCTCATGTTCCCCAAATTTAATTATTTTTCCCATTAAATTCGAAAGATAAATCACAAAGTGACACTACTCAAATTGGACCAGTAAACGATTTTTAGGTTTCATCCTACACCTAGTTGGTTAATTTCGATATCGTAATAAATAATTCAAAAAGTAGTAACTAAATGGTTATATTGTCTTGTTATATCTCTTGCATTTAATCTATACACAAGATATTTAAAAGACAAACATATTTTAAAGTTGCACATAAAATTGTAAAATTTGATGTCGACAAAGTAGAAAAAAGAAGATGAGCAATTAACACTACTTATTTAAGACTGCTACTAACAACAAACAAAATATAAAACCCCTTACTTTAGCAAAACAATAATTAATGGCACCAAATTAATTAGAATTCATGTCATCATGAGTAAGGATTGGAAAGGAATTCATTGAAATATTTTCTATTTGCCCTTGAGTTAATAGGGAGCGATTTTAATTTTACTATATTTTTTGGAAGGATTTTTTTAGGGACAATTTTGTTTTTTTCAAAATTATAAATTTTAATCTCTTGTATTAATTTCAACGGACCGAGATTAATGCTAAGTTATCTTCTCTATCATTTTTTTAGTGGAGAAGATCCGAATTTTCAGGAGTCAGGTTGTAGTGTGAAATTGGATAATGGGGAGTTAATTATTTTTTATTTCCTTTTTGTATTCTTCTTTCCATTTGTATATAGATACCAAATCTATTTGAATGATGGTGTTGATCTTGTTTACAAGCTACAATTAGTAGCTGAGGACCACTATTAACTTATCTTCCCCTATATTTAAACTCTCCCAAACTTGGTGGACCATATGATTGGTTCATTTTCCTTTATTTGGTCCATTCTTTGCTGACTTTTGCTATTTTCCCCATCTAATACTATAGCATTAGTTTGCATCACTACTAAACAAAACAACAATTTGTTATCGCTTGGATATTTTTTTAGTCGGTCTATATCTAGCCTCCATCCTAATCCATCCCAGCCCATCCAGTTCAGATTTCTGGTTCCGCCCTTGATCATGGCTTACATCTTAGCACAAAAGGTAGTCTGTGCACTAAAATGCAAACAAGTTTAGATACTAGGTATATTGAATATGTCCATGACTATTGGACGAGATATTAGAACGTTTTAATTTGTATTTTTTTTCCCTCGTTCAATTAGACCAACAAGTTTGATGAATTCATTATAGATGTAGCAGTATCTTTAATACAGACAAGCCATCCATATGATCAATTTTTGACAGGCGTCCCGTTTAACCCGAATGTCCCGAGAAGGAATCCAAGTCAATATCATTTGTCCGAACATAATCGATACCCTTTATGACTTTCCGACATATCAAATAAAGGATTCGTGCATGCCACTCGTACCTATAAACCAGACCAAACAAGGGATTCGCACATGCCACTTGAAGGGACACATGGTTTCACAAAGAAATGGATTTCACATAAATGTTGGGATTCGCGTAAACATGAACAACACTTGACTTTTTTGTTATTTACTATATGGCATACTCTCGTCCCATACTCCACGCTACCATACAAAATGAAGGGACTAGCCTAACTATTTCATAGGAAAGCTTCTAACCTGTCAGTATGAGCAAGTTATGCATCCATTTGGTTGATGTAATAATGCTTATATTAGATATGACATGATGTGTTGAGGATCAATGATTCAATGTACAGTTAACCCTTAGTAAGGAATTCCTTCAATTCATATTTATCATACCCTATATACCACATGTACTAGACTTCGGTTGCTTGTACTATGTGATCTAATTTCCTGAATTATTCTTTGAAGTATATGTACTATGTGATCTAATTTCCTGAATTATTCTTTGAAGTATATAGGGTTGATTATTACATGTTGAGACCAAGTATTAGGTTTAATTTGGTCCCCTCTTGCTCGAGTCATGGTAGGAGACTTCAGCAAAGTTCAGTCACATGCTCTCGTTGGAAAAGTTTTATTACTAGTATACGGAAACAAAAAACTCAGAAAATAGACTGCAGACTGCTGCGTCTCAGCCTATGATTGTTATACCCCTGATTATATTATACACACATCCTACGCATGTAGGATGTGCGATTGTGCCTAGGTAGTGCACTAGCGAGACATTATTCAATTTGGATCCAGATATGAATTTGATCGGAACATCTAAAAACATATACGATTACAGGTTCCGTTCCATTTCCAAATTTGGATTATGTCAAAGAGCTATAGTCCAAGCGAGTAAGTATGAAAACATAATTTTGCCAATGGCAAACATAATTAATCAAAATTGTGTTAATATAAAAAGTCAACACTAAATTTTTGTTTCAAAATACAAATATGATAATATATACTAATATATAATAAAGAAAGTAGGTTTTTCCGTGAATTTTTTTTCTTCCAAAAATGTCTTCATTTATGTTTACTAATTAAAATTGTTCATTAAATTTAATATGTTTAGTTATGTAATTAGGTATAGAAAAAGAAGTTTTTTTTATAAAGAAGTTCCTTATTAGCTCTTCCCAAATATTATAAAATACGTGCAAGGCTTGCACATACATATATATACTCGTACTTGCACACACACACACACACACACACACACACACATATATATATATATATATATATATATATATATATATATATATATGTATGAAAAAAAAAATATATATATATATATATATATACTCGTGCAAATGACCTCTAGCCTAGTGGTTAAGAGAGATGCATGCGGCCCAAGTTGTCAGGAGTTCGAGCCTCAGTGGAGGCGAGTTCGCCACAAGTACCCATTGCTTCAATATATATATATATATATATATATATATATATATATATATATATATATATATGAATCGTATTGGATCGGAATACACCCCTATTTGCATCCATTGTTTGGCCGGGTTTGGGTTACGTTTTCACAGACCCGCGAACCAAATATTCCGGGTCGGATTAGAGTCGCATAGAAGGAAAATGTTTGGTTTACCGCATAGAAACCCGACAAGAAACGTCCATTCATCATGGACCCCACCCAACCACGTCCCGACAAATCCCTCCTCCCTCCCTCCACCTCCAATCTATAAATAACTAAATCCAAGATCCCAATTCTTCACTCCCCCCGCCCACCCCTTCACCAATGTCCCCAAACTCCGGAGACTCCTCGGCGGCGTCCACCGGCGGCGCGACCGCTCCCCCTCCCGCTCCGTTGATCCCCGGCCTCCCAGACGACGTGGCGGAGCTCTGCCTCCTCCACCTCCCCTTCCCCCACCGCCCCCTCGCCCGCTCCGTCTCCTCCTCCTGGAACCGAACCCTCAAAACCCTAAAATCCCTAAACCACCCCTACCTCTTCGTCCTCTCCTCCCGCCACGACCGGACCCGCCGCCTTAACTTCCACGCCTTCGACCCTCGCTCCGCCGAATGGCTCCCCCTCCCCCCACCGCCGCCTCCCTTCGCCGGGGCCGCCCCCATCTACCCCTCCGCATCGACGGCGGTCGGATTGAGGGAGAAAGGCGAGATCTTTCTCCTCGGCGGGATGGGTGCCGACACCGGGGAGGTCTTCGATGACGTCGCTTCCTACAGCGTCTCCACGAACTCCTGGTCGGTCAGGAGACCGATGAGGGCGAAAAGGTCCTTCTTTTCCGCCGGTGCCGTCGGCGGGAGAGTCGTCGCGGCGGGGGGTGGAGAGGCGGCGGACTCGACCGCGGTCGAGCTGTACGAGCCGGAGACCGGCCGGTGGATCCCGGCGGTAGGGATGCGATGTGGAATGGCAAGGTGAGTTTCTTTTTTGGGGGGATAGAGTAAAGAATGCATTTTTTTTACTTTGTGTTTGAATAAAGTTAGGATGCTATTCCGGTCTGATTGTGATGGTTGCAATTTTTATTCTTTTTCTCTCTTCTTAGAATTCAAGATGGATCATTAGTCTAATATATAGCAAAAAACAAAAGGGGGATATTTGTATGAAATTTAGATTTTTTTTTTTCTTTGCTTTCATCATGTTAGTTTAGACTCAGTTGTTAGTAAGATTTTTTTGTGGACTTGTTGCGGGTCTGGCTCACTGACATGCTATATTGCACGGACAAGGATACAACACGATAAGGACATGGCACGGCCCACATTTTTGGAGTGCTTGTGCTTCCTAGCTGACATGTGGACCACGGACAAGGCCCATATCACGTTCATCCACCTGTCTAGGAGGCATGGAGACCCCCAAATCTTGTCATATAAGTTTATACCGACATTCCGAGATACTACACTAGGACACTCCAAAACCAGTGTAGTGTTATGTCTGGATGCGCGTGCTCGTATCATATCGTGTCTTATTTCCATGTCCATGCAGCATTTAGATAATGAGTACCATGCATCGATGTAATTTACAACAAACATGGAAACACAACTACCTGACAAGTAAAATCAGCCTAGTATATGTTCTCTTAACTGAATTAAATTTAACTTCAACCCAAAACTGTGGATTATGTCTGAAGAGCAAGTTTTAGACATTTTAGCCAAATGGAAGGTAAACTAGCGAAAACAATCTGGTATATGGTTCATATCTGCTCCTAGGATGGAAGTTGGGGATATTGTTTTTCCTACAATGTGGTATTTTGCTCTAATATTGGTCCGAAGTCATATGATATGGTTGTTTATGCTAGGCTTTTTGCGTATAACCTCTTATATTTGTAATAAAAATATAAAAACCTTTTGTGTTATAGCTTCTTTCACATGAACCCTATCAAAGTTGCAAAATTCGAAGTGCGAGTTGGACAATATAGTAGGTAGCAGAAAAGCGAGTTGGACAAAACCGTCAACTTCCACCTCTCCCTTGGATCCTTCGATTGCAGAGTCTTCCTAGACTAGGATTACGCTATCTATGTTGTTCATTTCGACATCTATTTTCACTCTTGAGTTCTAGCTAGAGGTCAACACCTGTTTCATCGCTTCTTCCTGGCAGTGTACATTATTGTCTGTTGTGATCATGTCTTAAAGAAGCACCAGAAGGACCACCTATATATTGTTTTTGTCATTGTCATAGCTATTATCTTAAATAATCACCACAAGAGTTCCTATTTCCTCTGTCACAATCATACTGATCCAGTACCCATTTCTTAGTGTTTCTATCTTTGGTTATCAACAGTTTAATATTTTGGAGCTTGTGTGCCTGCCTGCTCAACAAACTAACTTTTCTAAATTTGTCTTCTAATATTTTGTTCATAATCTCGTATGTCCTAATAGGTATGACGCAGCAGTAATTGGGACAAAGATGTTTGTGAACGAAGGATGGTCATGGCCCTTCACTTTTTCTCCTCGTGGCGAAGTTTACGATGCAGAACGTGACATATGGGAGGAGATGAGCATAGGATTACGGGAGGGTTGGACTGGAGTGAGCATGGTGGTCGGCTCGACCCTCTTTGTTGTGTCGGAGTACGGGGAGGGCCGTCTCAAGGTATATGATCCTACCAGCGACACATGGAAATTGGTGGCTGGAAGTGGGGTCCCCTCAGAAGTGAGAAAGCCGTATGCTGTTAGCGGAGCAGAAGAGGGTAGGGTTTACATTGTAGGGAAGGGGTTGAATGTTGGGGTGGGGACTCTGGCGAAGGAGGACGGGAAAGGTTGGAGGGTACAGTGGGAGTTAGTTAAGGGGCCGAAATCCTTTGAGGATCTTGCTCCTTGTAGTACCCAGGTACTCTATGGTTAGTCCGTTGGTATCCCTCGTGAACAAGATAGTGCAGGTCTCGCCAAAGAATTGGAAGACGAGACTCTTGATAATTCGTGAAGGGCTGATGAGATCTCTTTCTTGTGTGTGCTCTCCGGGGAAAATCCAGAGGTCCTGGCCTGGTTCTGCAGAGGATCCCTGAGGAACTAACTGCTAACAGAGATGGTGGTTGTAGGAGAGTTTTTGCATCAGTTTCTATTTCTCTGTTTTCGACTGGAGTTACTTATATGGGCACATCCCGGATATGTATGTTTATAGTTTGCTGCATGTTCTGAATAAATTCAGAGAACTTGAGAAGTATCTCAAGGTCATGATTTGTGAATGATACTGGGGAAATTTGTTTCAGCCTTGATGTCCTTCATTTTGTCATCTTGTTTGGTTTCATCTTGAAGAATTAGCAAATGGCGCAACTTTTATCTTTTAGTATTGCTATCAGAGCTCTGCTTAAATTTTATGCAAACTATGTGTTTGTGAAAGGCTTTCTGCCACTTTGTTGCTCACAGTAAAGTCTGATTTTGCAATTGAACATTTTAAAGATACCGAGCCTAAG
This sequence comes from Iris pallida, assembly GCA_029216955.1. Classification (NCBI taxonomy): domain Eukaryota; kingdom Viridiplantae; phylum Streptophyta; class Magnoliopsida; order Asparagales; family Iridaceae; genus Iris; species Iris pallida. The sequence continues at coordinate 22,064,644 of JANAVB010018993.1, read as the reverse complement.
AAAGTGGATAAGAAAAAAAAATGTAGAACTCGGAAAATGTTCCAAACCTGATTTGAAAGAAGAAAAAGAAAAACTCAATTAGAAACATTCTCGACTGGCATGCACGTTCTTGAACCTGTGCATTTTTCGAATTTTCTTATGTTCAAAATGTTTCTTTGATCGAACCAGTGCAGGTCTTCTCTTCGTCCTATGAATAAACGGTGAGAGGAGCCGGAACAACTCCTCCAGTGCCACCCTTCGCTCAGGAAAACTAAGTAGAACAATAAACCAAATTTGCCTTTTGCTGAACGATACATACAAGATGGGAGGGTCCCTGACTGACTTGTCTTTCTTCCCAACTCTCAGGGCGCGAGAGAGAGAGAGAGAGAGAGAGACTTTGTTGAACCGTGTGGACTCGGAACTCCTACGCAGGAAGAGTTAGGCGTGGAGGGGCTGCTGGCACGGCACACTAGATAATAGATACGTGCCTGCTTATCATCATCATCACCTTCTCCGTGTGTGTATATATATATATATATATATTATATATATTATATTCTCTCTTCACAATATTCTTTGGTTTTATATAGAACAGTAAGTCCTCCCTCCCAATGTTGTAAAAATCGAACCGGACCGGCGGTTGGACCGGGTCCAACCGGTTTAAGCCAAAAAATCGGTCCGGTTCGACTAAAATCGGATCTTTTAAAGAACCATCGGTTTTTTTTCAAAACCGGATTCAACCGGTGAACCGGTCGAACCGGTTCACAATTGAACCGGTCAAATTTGTTTTTTTTTTAAATCAAAATAAATTATCATGTAAAATTTGGACCATTTGATTATTTATTTGATTATAATCGACCTTATAGTTGTAAAATTAACACAACTAACATACTTATGACCAAACTAAACTAAACCAAGGAGTAAATATGAATATTTTACCTATTTGAACCAATCCAAACCAAATCTATTGAATTTCAATTGAACCCCGGTTGAACCGATTGAACCTCGGTTGAACCCCGGTCTGACCTATACCAAAAAATTTCGATTTGATCATCGGTCCGATTTTTAAAACATTGCTCCCTCCCAGACCGAAGGGGGAACCATACGCGCGTGAACCGAGGACTTGTGGCAGCGCGCTATTGGTCCAGAGCTGGGATCCAAAAAAAAAAAAGAGTCAGGAATCAGTCCGGACCAATAGAAGGCCGCCACGCATCCTCGGTTAACGTGTACGGCTCCTTATTTGGTCTGTGTAGCAAACGGTTCCGTATTTGGTCTGTGTAGCATAATTCTATATAGAAATATCAGAAGTATAGCTCCAGCAATTATAATCACAAGGGTGAAGAACTACTAGAGGTGTGCATCGGTCGGTGGTCGATCTATTTGGTCTCAACCGAAGTCGAACCGAAGTTAATCGGTTTGAAAATAAACAAAATCGAACCAAACCAACCAAATGGTCGGTTCGGTTTTGAAACCGACCGACTTGGTTCGGTTTGGATAGGTTCGACTTGGTCGATTTTGATCACATAAAAAATGGACTGTATGTTCTCTCTTTTTGTGAAATCTCAGTCAACTTGTACTTTGCAACAGTAAATACAATTCAGCAGCTTCAATTCAACTTGTGCTTTACAGGTGGAGAAAAATGTCAATTATACATATAAAAAAAATTATATACATTCAACCAAAAGCCTCTTTCATGTGCACATGAGCAATTAGAAAAGAATATGAGCCGCAAGCACTCCTCTTTGAGACTAGAGAGAGAAAGAGAGAGAGCTCTTTCAACTTCTACTTGATAAATGGCTGTGATGTGAATAAATGAACCAAACCGGTATAATACAACCCAATGAACCCATACCCAACCGGCCAACCCTAATTATTTAACAAGGATTTGGTTCGGTTCGGTTCGGTTTAAACGGTTTTTGGCATAACCAAACCGTGAACCGAACCGAATAGGTCGATTTTGAAAAAATTGAAGTCGAACCAAACCAATTGAACCATCGATTCGGTTTAAAACCAATCGGTTCGGTTTGGCTTGGTTCGATTTGGTCGGTTTGACTTAATTGTGCACAGCCTTAAGAACTACCATAACATGAAGGGGAAAAAAAAGCAAGTTTGAAAATTAACTAGAACAATTTCTAGTCTCAGGTTCACAGGATTTGATAAAGTAAAATCAACCTTTATTGGAAAATAAGCAATTGGAATTTACATAATTTATACATAATTTTCAGGCTACGAGAGTTCTGTGGGAAGCTCAATTTACATATTTCATAAAGAAATTTCAGGCCACGACTTCTGTTAGAAGGACACAGAAGAAACATGTACATGCTCGTAGTCTCATATCTTGTTGGAAAATCAAGCATCATGAAAATCTCCTATTCTCAGAACTGCAAAATGCCAGACACATAGTTAATAGTTATTACGATCAATACAACTTGAGATATTGTCCATGTCATAAATCTTTGCTGAAATAAGAAGAGGGTAGCTAACATCATCATACAGTGTTGGTGTCGATCCAAAGAAACAATTCAAGAATCAACACGAGAAGTCAAATTATAAACTCCAACCAGCATACCTGCACTGACATTAAATACGTCTGTCTCTCTGTCTGGACAATATACCATCGAAATATGCCATCGACATATTGGTGCGTGTCGGGTCAGTTTTGATCCAACTGAGACCAACCATTCTGGTGTGTTGAAGCCTAATGGACCACACACACACTAGAGCTGGTCGGCTGCGTAGGACATGAGGTGACTAGTACCGATTGATTGATTGATTGATTTGGTCCAATTGAATCAACTTGTGCTGGCACACATCTTAGTTAGATATCGACTTGGGATTATATCTAAGAGAGTTTTACACAAGTCTAAACCATTTTTGAAAAATCCAAATTAAATTTACAACAATTGTTAGCTTTGCTTGTGAGCAAAAGCTCAACTCCCTAAAAGCATATAGTCCCACATCGGCTAGTGGGAGTTCTTCCACTATGCATATATTACTTACTCTCCTTCTGCTTCATTAAAAGTTTTGTGTGGGAGCTCCATGGGCCACACGCGCGTGCCGCCGGCTCGGTTCGGTTCGGCGCGCGTAACGGGTGCGGGTACGTGTCCACATCTGCGGGCGCCGAATGCCGATCCGATTTCCACATGGAGTTCGGGCCGAGACCCTAAAAGTTTTTGCTCATCTCCAAAATTTTTGACCGTTACAAATTTTTAAATTCAGTAACGTTTGGATTTTGAATTCCGTGGTACAATGTATCACATTTGTAACATTCGAATTTAATTGCTGTCATTTAACATCCGAATTAAAATCTTATTTAATTGCTGTCATTTAACATCCGAATTAAAATCTTATTTAATTGCTGTCATTTATCGCTGCTGTTCTTCATTTCGTTGCTCTGGGCAGAGCTAAGTCGGGGCCACTCTCTCCGAGTCGTGTGCGGCAAAGAGATTCCGGTGGAGCGGGGATTTTACCACTAGGGGAGTTCGGATTCAGTCTGCACATAGACCCGAACTAACTCTTAGGGCAGTGCTTCGTGCGCGACTTTCCCGGAGGCCGGTAACTTTAATTTAATTTATTTTTGTTTGCAGATTTTAATCCGAAGTTTTGAAATAAATTTTTAACAATCTAAGAGTTATCTAATTGTCTAATATTTTTAAGAACAACTTTGTCTATTACGTTTAAACGTTTGCTTGCTTAAAGTTTGTTTTGCTGTTAGTAACATTTGTTGTTAGCTCAACGTTTACGTCAATTGAATATTTTAACATTTGCTGTTAGTAACATTTGCTGATAGCTCAACGTTTACGTCAATTGAATATTTTAACATTTGATGTTAGTAATCTATTTTGTTTGCTCAACGTTTCTGTTGCGTCAATATTTGTTTAAAAGCTTCAATATTTGCTGGTAGCTTCTGTTGAACAAATATTGCTTCAATATTTGTTGTTAGCTTCTGTTGAACATTTTCTTTGCTGAAAACATTTTCTTTAAAAGCTTCAATATTTGTTTCTCATTGAATATTCTATTAAAAATTTTAATCTTGTCTCTCATTTAATTTTATTTGTTCATTGTCATTATTTGACATATCAATTATATCTCACATATCAATTAATATTCGTTAATTGTCATTATTTGTTAAATTGACATCTTAGACATATAATTGTGTTAGTATTATTTTTGTCATTACTAGCTTTCATTTTACTCAATATTTTAATTTAGGCCAAATCAAACAATTAATTAATTTAGTAAAAAAATTCTTTTAGTTTTAAGTTCTAAAGTTAAGATTTGTTTGGGAACAAGCCGAAAGGGCCCTTCTGTCAACAAGGCGAAATATCGTCTAAGCGACCGGTACTTAAGAGTTCCTAGTGAACCTCCGCTTGCTGGGATCCGGCCCCTACAGCTAACCCAACCTCATCAAAACTTGAAAAACTAAAAATTAAAGGTTTATTACTAAAATTATTTTAATTGTTAATTTTAGCTTAAAACCATCTTATTGAGTAAATATAATTTTTTCAGACCTTAGGAACATGACTTCCAAGGAAGAGACTTTCTCTGCAAAGCCTGCAAAATTCAATGGCACCTACTTCAAGAGGTGGCAAAGCCAGATGAAATTTTGGCTTACCACCTTAGGTCTAATTTCTGCCATTGATGGGTCCACATCCATCTCAAATGATTCTGATGAGACTGAGTCTGACGTAGGGGTTTCCAAGTCCTCCTCTTCTACCAAGCCTAAGACCCCTAAGAAAATTGACTACCACTGCTTCCACAGAATCTTAAGTGCTATGTCGGAGTCACTCTACGACATATTTTTTGAGTATAAAAGCGCTAAAGAACTCTGGGATGCTTTGGAAGATGAGTATGGTTGTGATGATGCTGGAATTGATAGATTCAATTCTACCACATTCAACCAATATGTCATGGTAGATAACAAACCTATCAATGACCAAATCCATGAGTTCCAAGAACACCTTAGACAGATTCAAGCCAAGGGAACCGTCTTTTCTACTGAGCACAAAATAGGATGCTTGATAGATAAACTTCCCCCTTCCTGGTCTAAAGTGGCAAAAGACCTTCTACATCTACAAGGATCTATTACATATTCTCAAGCTCTACAGAGAATTAGAACAGAAGAGAAATATAGGTCCAAGACCAAAGCTAGGTCAGATGCCACAGCTAAGGTAAACCTTGTAGAAAGCCATGAAAAACCTAAGTCAAACAACCATCTCAAATCCAAGAAAACCCCCTTCAAAAAGAAGCAGAGTTTTCAACCTCCTCCCAAAAATCTTCATCACCAAAACCATCACCACCAAAACCCTCAACCCCCAAAACCTAGAAACTTTGGTCAGACTCAGGATCAAAGAAGATTTTGTTTTGTGTGTGGTAGAACCAACCATACAGCCATCAACTGCTTCCAAAGGAAGAAAGAACCTATCCAGAACTCCTTCAAGGGTAAAGGCAAGTCAGAGGCTAACATGATTCTGAATGGATCTTCCAGCTCCTTCAGGTCTGTAAGCTATCAACCTGCAGTAAACCTTTCTTTCCATTCTGATGATTGGTGGTTGGATTCTGGAGCTAATGTTCACGTTTCATTTGATCGCTCCTGTTTTTCAACCTATCAGGAATCAGGTGGAGGAGGCGTGACCCTAGGAGATGGCTCAACGGCACAAATTGTGGGAAGAGGAAGAATAGATCTGAAGATGACATCAGGAAAAATTCTACCTCTCCATAATGTACTTCATGTGCCGTCTGTCAGAAGAAATCTTGTTAGTGGATCCCTCCTTGTATCCTCAGGATACAAAATTGTTATGGAGGCAAATAAAGTAGTTTTTTCTAAGAATGATTTGTTTGTGGGAAAAGGATTTGTGAAAGATGGACTCTTTATTTTAAGTACTATGAATAAAAGTTCTAATCATTCCTTTGTTGCAAATATTGAATCATCAAATGTTTGGCATGGTAGACTAGGTCATATGAACTTAGGATCTATTAAAAGGATGATGAACTTAGATCTTATCCCTAAGACTCCTATAGATAATGAACACAAATGTGAGATTTGTGTTCAAGCCAAACATACTAGATTACCTTTCAAATCTGTCTATAGAGATTCTGAACTCCTAGAACTTATCCATAGTGATGTTTGTGATTCCAATAGGGTTTTGACCCGAGGCGGTAGGAAATACTTTGTTTTATAGATGACCATTCAAAGTATTGTTACACCTACCTCCTTAAGACCAAAGATGAAGTTCTAGACAGATTCAAGGTCTATAAATCTGAGGCTGAAAACCAGTTGGATAGGAAGATTAAGATTCTTAGATCAGATCGTGGTGGAGAGTATACCTCAAATGAGATGACTAACTTCTGTGAAGAACATGGAATTATTTATGAGGTAACTGCTCTTTATTCACCACAGTCCAACGGAGTTGCTGAAAGAAAGAATCGTACTCTGTTAGATATGGTCAATGCCATATTTCTCAGCTCAGGTGCCCCTGACAATCTTTGGGGAGAAGCCTTATTGTCAGCCAGTTATATTCTTAATAGGATACCCAGTAAGACTAATGATAAAACTCCATATGAGCTTTGGAAAGGTCGGACTCCTAGGGTCAACTACCTCAAAGTTTGGGGTTGTCTAGCTAAAGTAGGAATTCCTGAACCCAAAAAGAGGAAGATAGGACCTAAGACTGTAGATGCTGTATTTATAGGATATGCCTTAGATAGTAATGCCAATAGATTTCTTGTAACCCATTCTGAAGTAAATGAAATATCTAATAACATAATCATTGAAGCTAGAGATGCAGTATACTTTGAGAATATTTTTCCCTTCAAGGATAGAAACCCTTCATCTTCCTCTAACCCTTCTCTTACTCCGTCTACTAGTTCTCATGACCAAATGCCTAGTTCACAATCTGAACAAGTCATAGAACCTAGAAGGAGTAAAAGAGAAAGGATTGAAAAGAATTTAGGAGAGGGATTCTTCACATTTTTTATAGAAGGTGACCCCTCAACTTATGAAGAAGCCATATCCTCTCCTGATGCCCCTTTCTGGAAAGAAGCTATTAACAATGAGTACAACTCCATCATGGAGAACAATACTTGGTTTTTAGCAGACCTTCCTTTAGGCAGCAAACCAATAGGTTGTAAGTGGATCTTTAAGAAGAAACTTAGAGCCGATGGTACCATAGAAAAATATAAGGCTAGATTAGTGGCCAAATGATTTACCCAGAAGAAAGGATTAGATTATTTTGATACCTACTCTCCTGTAGCTAGAATATCTTCTATTAGAACCCTTCTAGCTTTAGCATCCATTCATGATATGCTGATCCATCAAATGGATGTAAAGACAGCATTTCTAAATGGAGATTTAGAAGAAGAGATTTATATGGAGCAACCTGAAGGTTTTGTTGCTAAAGGTCAAGAAAAGAAGGTTTGTAGATTAGTAAAATTTCTTTATGGCCTAAAGCAAGCTCCCAAGCAATGGCACAACAAATTTGACAAAGTCATTATAGAATTTGGTTTTGTGCCAAATGAATATGACAAATATTTGTATTCTAAAAATACAAATAAAAGTTGTGTTATTTTATGCTTGTATGTTGATGATATCCTTATTCTAGGATCTTCACTGGAACTGATAAATAACACTAAGAATTATTTATCTAACCAGTTTGATATGAAAGACTTAGGTGAGGCAAATCTGATCCTAGGAATGCAAGTGTCAAAAATGAAAGAGGGCTATACTCTATCCTTAGCACATTCGATTGAGAAAATGCTAAGAAAGTTTGAGTATTTTGACAAGAAACCTGCCCTTACCCCTTATGACAGTAATGTTGTTCTCAAGAAGAATGAAGGATCACCTATAGAACAACATAGATATTCACAAATGATTGAGTCCCTTATGTACATAACAAATAGGACCAGACCTGATATTGCATTTGCTATTGTGAGACTAAGTAGATATACTAGTAACCCAAATCAGTCACACTGGACTGCATTAGACAGAGTATTTAGATATCTTAAGGGTACTCTAGATTATAAACTTCATTATACTAGACACCCTGATATCATAGAAGGTTACTCCGATGCAAATTGGGTAACTGATTCACATGATGTGAAATCCACTACTGGATATATTTTTACCCTAGCAGGAGCTGCAATCTCCTGGGGATCATGTAAATAAACTATCATAGCCAGAAGTACAATGGACTCTGAAATGATAGCTTTGGATACTACATGTACAGAAGCCGAATGGCTAAGAAATCTTATTATGCATATACCTGTTTCTGTTCATCATATTCCTGCAATTTCTATAAATTGTGATAATAAGTCTGTTATTGAACTACTAAAGCATGATTCTGTAAATGCTAAGATGAACAGGCACCTGCAGCTGCGCTTCAAGTCAATAAAGAGCCTATTGGGCAAATATGTGGTTCTTGACTATATAAAGTCAAAAAAGAACCTTGCAGACCACTTGACGAAGGGTTTGTCTAGGACATTGATCCTAGAATCATCGAGGGGGATGGGATTAAGCCTATAGTATAGTCACCAGCAGTGGCAACCAACCGAGTCTGACTGGAGATCCCAAGAAGCCGGTTCAATGGGTAGAAACAAGCTGGACTAGGTGACTATTATGGAACACTGACCTGAGATTAAATTCTCTTTAAAATAAAAGCCCAGGAGGCTGTACATGTGTACATTCATACCCCATCCCTATGGTGACAGTGTTCCTTTTGTGATATGGATAGGTTGAGTTTAAACTCTTAATAAGTCCAAGCATAATATGCAGGGTTGATTCCTATCACCAACCCTTAAGGACTTACCTATATGAGAGGTCGTGAGGGCCGCGACTATAGGACAGGGCGATCCTAGACAAATCTCATGAATGTGTAAAAGTGTGCATGGCCTACCAAATGCGCCACCCGATAGACCCAAGTACCTCTAGCGTACTATGTGTGGTATTTTCTGAGTCTGGTTCAAGAAGACTGATTCAATGCGTAGTCCATCAAGCTCTTCTTCAGACAAAGACAATAGTCACTACGTGAGATTCAAGGCTGTAGTCCATCTCATTTATGCATAGTATACAACTGCCCAGAAATTCTCTTATCCTTCTTTATCTTTCTGTCTTCTATTACCCTGAAACTTGAGCTTTTGGGAGGAGATTGTTAGCTTTGCTTGTGAGCAAAAGCTCAACTCCCTAAAAGCATATAGTCCCACATCGGCTAGTGGGAGTTCTTCCACTATGCATATATTACTTACTCTCCTTTTGCTTCATTAAAAGTTGTGTGTGGGAGCTCCATGGGCCACACGCGCGCGCCGCCGCCGCCGCCCGGCCCGGCTCGGCTCGGTTCGGTTCGGCGCGCGTAACGGGTGCGGGTACGTGCCCACATCTGCGGGCGCCGAATGCCGATCCGATTTCCACTTGGAGTTCGGGCCGAGACCCTAAAAGTTTTTGCTCCTCTCCAAAATTTTTGACCGTTACAAAATTTTAAATTCAGTAACGTTTGGATTTTGAATTCCGTCCAGGTACAATGTATCACATTTGTAACATTCGAATTTAATTGCTGTCATTTAACATCCGAATTAAAATCTTATTTAATATTCTGTCCATTGGAGAAGCTTGCTACTGCCTATATATTGACCTCCTTTTTCTTCATTCGATACACATAAAACAAAAATAATCTTCTCGAAACTCTCTAGAATTCTCGTCTCCTTCGTTTTATCGCTGCTGTTCTTCATTTCGTTGCTCTGGACAGAGCTAAGTCGGGGTCACTCTCTCCGAGTCGTGTACGACAAAGAGATTCCGGTGGAGCGGAGATTTTACCACTAGGGGAGTTCGGATTCAGTCTGCACATAGACCCGAACTAACTCTTAGGGCAGTGCTTCGTGCGCGACTTCTCCGGAGGCCGGTAACTTTAATTTAATTTATTTTTGTTTACAGATTTTAATCCGAAGTTTTGAAGTAAATTTCCAACACAATGTATATAAAGAAATAAGAAATTCTAATCTAATTTGGCTACCGAAATATTTATCAAACTACTCTTGACCGATGCCTATAAATATAGATCTAGAACTCGTTAACATCGCAAGTCTTATTTGCTACTTCCGTGTAAAAGCTCCATGCAATTTCAACAATCTTTCAAAAACTCGAGATCCAGGATTTTTAGACAAAATTTTCACAAAATCCACACTATTTACCATTAAGATTCTTAATTCAACTACAAAAAAAGAAAAAGAAAAGCTAATTAGCGTTCGGACCCTGGATTTTATACCAGATTAGTGTTTAGATATTGACTTGTCCAATTGGAAAGTTTGGACCCTAGATTTTTTTGTTTCTTCTTTCTTCCGATTATGCCCTTCCCAGATTAGTGTTTATGGCATCTTTACTTTTTAGAATCTTGAGGATAACATCAGCAATTGTTGTAGTAGTAGTTGTTTTCTTTTGCTTGTAAAGTAGCTTCTATGTCTTTCATAATCTTGCTCTTCTATCTTCTTTTTTATGTTCTATAATATGTCTCTTTTGGAAATAAGATATAAATAAATTCTTTCAGAAGCCAGTGCTGTAGTGCCCCGTCCCGCAAAGTCAATCGGAGGAATCGAAACGCCGACGGCGTTCAGACTTAGCCTTGCAACGGCTGCTTGAAGGCTCGGTCGAGGCAACTCCTCGCTCAGGTGGGGTAGTTTCAGTGAACTTGCCTCATCTTAGCCTTCACTTAATAACTCGCATGTTTTCAACTTGCACAAGTAGGCTAATATAAAAGCTACGAACGCACATAGCTAAGGGAATAATCCCGACGGGTCAAAATATGCTAGAACTTGGAAAAGGTCCCACGGCCGTCTTAGAAGTTTGCTCAGCGTGTTTTGAAAATGACACTCGATCCTTCGTCCCGTAGCTTGGGAGAAGGAAGCTTGCCTAAGTTGCTAAGTTGCCCCAATACTCGAATTGGCCTAAGTCATAGGCGTCGCCCGCATAAATGCTTGATAAAGCATGCACGGTCCCGTCGTTTTGCCCTAACGCTCGAATCAGCCTAAGTCATAGGTATCGCCTGCATGAATGCTTAATAGAGCATGCACGGTCCCGTCGTGCAAGGCTTGGCATAGCCTTCGCATGTCCCGCACGGCTTGGCATAGCCTTCGCATGTCCCGTTGGTTAAGTCGTGTTGCACGGCTTGAGGCTTAAGTCTAGGCACCCTAGAACTTGGTTGTTCAAGTCGGACGCGTGCACGGCACGTTCCCTCGATGCAAAGCTCGGCGTAGCCTTTGCTCGTCGAGTTGTTGCCCGAATAAGTTAGACAAGTGTTGTGCTGGACTGTCGAAGCCATTTCTATCACTGTCCCGCTCTAGCTGCGGTTGTCAAGTCGCGTAGTCCCTCGAGAACAAGGCTCGTCGTATAAAGTATATGACTTAAGCGATAGCGTCGCCTAGAGAACCAGGTCTGTCTAAGGCACGAGCCACGGTCGGTTTGGTGAAAAACATGCCATGGACAAAGGAAGTCCACGCGACTGGTTGTCGCCGAGATCGATCCCGCTACTTGGGAGTCTCGATAATAGGGCTGAGCAATAAACGGTTGGAAAACCGTAAACCGATCCGACCCGAACCGAAAAACCCATTCGGTTCGGTTTTAAGTCTAACGGGTCGGGTTTCGGTTCCCGAATTTAGAAAATTCGGTTTTCGGGTCGGAATTCGGGTTTTGGGTTCGGTTACCCAACCGACCCGAAAATCGATTATATTTTATTAATAATTATGAAATTACCATAATACCCCTCCACATATAATTAAAAGATTAGGTTTTCTCTCTCCCCTCCATTCCATTGTTACTTCACTCATTCACTGAGTTCTCTCAGTCGGCTGCGCTGAGTTCTTTGTGGCGAAAATGGCGATTAGGGTTTTTCTCTCTCCCTATTTCTTCTGAGTCCTCTCTCAGGCCAGCTCTCTCTCTCGGAGAAACCCTAGCGGCTGCGGTGAGCTCTCTCTCTCGGAGAAACCCTAGCTCTCTCTCTCTAGCGAGAAACCCTAAGTGCAGTTCTCGAAACCCTAAGTTCTGAGTTCTTTCCCTAAGTGCAGTTCTCGAAACCCTAAGTGCAGATCTCGAAACCCTAAGTGCAGATCTCGAAACCCTAAGTGCAGATCTATCGAGATCTAACCTACACGAGTCTAGATCTGGTAAGTATCCATCGTATAAATAATCAGTCGATTTTTTTTTAACAAATAATTGTTTACTTTCTTTCATTTTTTTCTAATTAATTTGTTATTTAACCTAGATTTGGTCCCTTGCTGGCTTGCTCTCTCGATATTACGAATCTTGTTGACATTGTTGTTACACTTCTCTCACTTTCCAGCTCTCACTCACTGTAAGTATCCATCGTCTTTCTGTCCCTCTTTTTTTCGTGAATTTGTTAATATTTATTAGCTTCGAAATGTTGGAGAAATGTTAGATTCGAAAAAATTGGGGAATATTTTTTGCTGGCTGCTGCCTGCTGGTAGAAAAATTGGTGAAATCACTGAAATGTTGGCTTCAAAAAATGCAGGGTTGCCGTAGATGTTTGTTACATTGTTTTAATTCTGAAATGTTCCAAATTTCTTCGTAGATTTGTAATGTTAAAATTTGTTTATGTTGGAGTTGCATAATGCATGCATAGTGTCCATTCTTGAAGAGGAGTTTGAAGACGTGTACAAAGTTGAAATGGGTAAATTTTAAGTTTCTTATCTATTACATTACTTTAGTATTTTTTTGGTGTGTGTTTTAACTTATTTATCCATTCTTTCATATAGATTTGAGTAAATTAACGGTGGAATCAACGTCAACAAGCGAGGTTTGAGACAATATTGTACTTTATTTTGGTTGGGGATAATATTTGTAATATTTGGAGCACAAATTTCCTGTGCTAGACTGCTGCTCTGTTTTGGGAGCACAAACTTCTGTGCTACTTCTGTGCTATTTCTGTGCTATTACTCCTTTATTACTAGCTGCTCTGTTTTGGGAGCACAAACTTCTGTGCTATTACTCCCTTATTACTAGCTGCTCCTTTAGTAAATTCTTCATTTATACTGCTGCTCTTCATTTATACTGCTGCTCTGTTTTGGGTTCATTTAATACTGCTGCTCTTCATTTATACTGCTGCTCTGTTTTGGGTTCATTTAATACTGCAGTGCAGTGCTGCTCATTTACTGCTGCTCTTCATTTACTGCTGCAGTGCAGTGCTGCTCATTTACTGCTGCTCTTTAGTAAATTCTTCATTTACTGCTGGTACTGCTGCAGATTAATGAGCCTTATCTGAGCTTGTGCTCTTACTGCTGCAGATTCTGTTTTCCTCTTGTGCTCTTACTGCTCTTCATTTATATTCAAATTTTGTTTTCCTTTAGTGCTCTTACTGGTAGTCTGGTACTGCTGCAGATTAATGGGAGCTTGTCCATTGGCGAGGCATTTAATTATGCAGCCATTTGGTCATTTGGTGAGGCATTTAGTACACTTTGAAACTGATGGCGAGGCATTTAATGCAGCCATTTAGTACACTTTGAAACTAATATATTGGATGACAAAGTGGCAATGATGATGTGGGCTTGAGAATAGGAGAATGGATACTACATGCATCAAAATATGATGCACAATGAGCCTTATCTGAGCCTCATTTTTTTACCCTTTCTATTATGTTTTTGACTTCTTGTCCAGGAAATAAGGAAAAGAGGCTTGATGATGATGCTGCATAGGCTTGATGAATCATGATGATGCTGGCATGCTGCACAGCCTTAACTGAGCCTTTCTATTTTTTTTTTTACCCTTTCTATTATGGGTTACTATTTATTTGTAATTTGTAATGGGTTGAAATTTGTAATTGGTAATTTGATGATGCTGCAATGCTGCATAGCCTTATCTGAGCCAGTCATACACTTGTTGAATACATGTTCTTACAGAAATTTGATGATACTGTAATTTGATGATGCTGCAAATTTTACCTTGTAAAACTTGACAAAATTTAGCCCACAGAAATTTGATGATGCAAATTTTACCTTGTAATTTGATGATGCTGCAAATTTTTTTTTCCTTTTTTTGGGCCGGCCCACTTGGGCCCTTAAAACCGAACCGAACCGTAAACCGAATTTTTTTTCTCGGTTCGGTTTCAATCGGTTTGACAAAATTCGGTTCGGTTGTCGGTTCATCAAAAAACGGTTTTCGGTTGGGTCGGTTTTGCACATTTCGATTCGGTTTGAACCGAACCGATCCGTTGCTCAGCCCTACTCGATAAGCCTCGTTCACGCGAGATCGGTCCCGCTACTTGGGAGTCTCGCTAAGTCTTGATAAGTCCCACACACGATATCGGTCCCGCTACTTGGGAGTCTCGCTAAGTCTTGATAAGTCCTGCACACGAGATCGGTTCCGCTACTTGGGAAGTCTCGCTATGCCTCGAAAAGGAAACACATGAGATCGGTCCCGCTACTTGGGAGTCTCGACAGATGGATGGAAAGCATGGTCATGAATAATGAAGGACTTGATAGATCGAGTTGAGTCTTGCATGGTCATTGGACAACTTGTCGACAAGGTGTAGTCTTCTCGAATGATCGCCGGGGCACCGAAATCATGTCGGCCCGGGAGAAGCGAGGCGGCTCACGGTAGGATGCTGGATAACCGCATGGAAGATACTTGGCGCTTCCGGGGCTAGCTACCGGCGGAGGGACGAGCCGATATCTCGAGCCGAGTCTAAGATAGCTTGACATTGCTAGTGACCACTCATGTAGATGGGTCGGCAGAGTAGCGGCAAAACCGCGTGTATGGCTTTGGATTTGGTCTAGAACTTGAATGTATGTTTAGTCGGTAACACAATGTCTGGGCCTAAGATTGGGCTGCAGCATAGGCACCGTGCTTGGCACGATACTTGGCATCGAAATGTTCATGAAGTCGACACTATGTTTGACAAGTCTTGTCTAAGTTGGGTTATGAGTCGAGTAGGAAGGCCGCAAGGCGGTAACATGGATAAATCTTGATAAGTTGCGAGGCACGGCCTCAATCTTGATGCACGAACAAGTCTAAGCAATGTTCTAAGGCACAATCCAGTCTAGCGGCACGACCAGCACGAGTCGTCCCTTTGACGTCGTTGGCACGAGAATTGGTCTAGAGGCACTTGGGTTTAAGTGAAAGTCTTGGCACGGCCGAGTTCGCATAAGTTGCTCCTCGGCGAAGCATTGTGTCACCCCCAGTTTTCAAATTAGGGGTATTTTTGTCATTTTTCAAGTTTTATAATTTTTAGGAATTTTATTTGATTTTATGTGATTTTTTGGGATTTATTTGAGTCGGTTTGAATTTTATCCAATTCGGACCCAATTTGGAGACCCGGGTAGCCTGGACCCTAGTGGAACCCACATTCTAGCTGGACTTGGCCCACATACCATCCTAATTAGGTTAGAAATCTTAAACCCAATTTTTTTTCATGGCTTAATTAGTCATTTTAGAGCTTAATTAGTTGATTAAATTAGACCGAACCAAACCCGAACCAATTAAACCTAAGTCTATGGGTTTGGAGTGTTATTGGATCACTACCCAAACCCACAAACCCTCCCTACCCACATGGCCGGCCAAGAAAAGAGCCCCCCCCCCCTTCTTTCTTCTTCATTAAGTCACTCTTTCTCTCTCTTTCTAAATTTCCTTCTTCTTCCCAAAGTCTTCCTTAAAGAAAACCTACTTTAGGTATGTAATTTATTCCCTATTTGTCACTCTTCTCTATTTATTGTCTTCACAATAATTATAGAGGGGAAGATTCTCTACATCTTGCCCACAAATTTTGTAGGATTCCCTAGAAATCTAGGTTAGGGATAATTTGGGGGTTTTCTATTTTGAGTGGTATATATATATATGTATATGTATATATATGTTTATGTATTTATATTTATATGTATTTGTGTGTATGTAGAGAGTGGTGGTATTGGTGTCATGAGATGGTGGTGGTGGTGTTTGTGTGAGTGTGTGGGGGTGCTTGTGTGAGTTTGTGTGAGAGTGATGTGTTAGAGAGTGTGTGTGTGTTAGTGTGAGAATGGTGATGGTGGTGGTAGTGTCATGAGAGTAGTGGTGGTGGTGTGAGAGAGTGTGTGTGGTTGTGTATATATATATATATATATATATATATATATATATATATATATATATATATATATATATATATATATGGAAATAAGGAGATGTGTATGTGTATTTATATATGTATATATATGTGTATATATGTATATGTATAGGGAGATGTGGGTGTATGTATATAAATATAGGCATGTGTGTGTGTGGTTGTGAGTTATACATATACATATAGATATGGTTATATATATATATTTAGATAGTTAGATAGATAGTATATAGATATATGTATATATAGATATATATATGTATATAGAGATTAGGAGGAGGAGGAAGTAGAAGAGGGTAGAGAGGAGGAGAGAAGAAGCAGCAGCAGCTGCAGGAGCTGCAGCAGCAGCAGGGCAGTAGAAGCAGCAGTAGCTGCAGGAGCTGCAGTAGCAGCTAAGGCAGCAGCAGGAGCTGCCAATGGCAGCTCCTTCCCCCCCCTTTGGACCCCCTATTTGCCCCTTAAACCTCCCCCCCCTAGTACCCTATGTATAGGTATATATGTAGGTATATATATATATAGATATATATATGTTTATATATAGAGAAATAGATGGGAAGTTAGATAGAAGAAGGAAGGGAAAGAATTAAGAAGAACTAAAGAAGTAGGAAGGAAATTAGAATGAGAAGGAAGTTGGAGAAGAAGAAAACTAGGAGAAGTTAGGAATTTGAAGAAGAATAGGAAGGAGTAAGAAGAAGAATTAGAGCTAGAAGGATTAGGAGAGGAAGTTAAGAAGAAGAAGAATTAGAATTTAGATAAGGAGGAGATTTAGAATGAGAGTTAAAAGAGGGGTTTTTAGTAGAAGTCGAGTTAGAGGGCGAAACAGAGCCCGGAGTATCGGATTGAGTTGAAACTTGACATAGGCCTAGGTTATGTGAATTAGATTTTGCGGGTAAGCTTCCGAGCGGAAATCGGGATCGTAGGGCGCCGGTATCGCGCCGTGTCAGTGCGTCTCTCGAAATATTCGAGATTTCTGCAACGGACCGTAAGGTGGACTAGACGTCCACTTTATCTAGGTATTATGGTAGATAACGAACCTATAGGATAGTACCCTACTACCCTAGGGAGATCGGGTCAAAATAACTAGCGTAGGTAGGCTAACGGGGTTATCGCCGAGGGTAGGATTTTACCCTTAAAAAGGGTAAAATAGGGATTTGGCCCACGGCCAAGAATTGAGTTTCCGAGTCCAAGATGGACTTGGATATGGGTTGTAGGGATTGGTAATAAGTAGATTTAGCCGTCTAAACCTAGTCTTGGACCCGGTTGACCACGGTTGACTTTTTGGACAAAAAGTCAACTATGGGTCAACACTTTACCCAATTTGGTCCCAAATTCCATCTAACTTGGACAGTTGACCAAAAGTCAACTGTTAGTCACCAGTGACCTAGAGTTGACCTAGGGTTGACCACAGTTGACCACGGTTGACCAGAGTTGACCGGTTGACCAAAAAGTCAATCGTTGACTCAAATTGACCTAGATTGATTCCGTTTGACTTGCATTGACCCAGTATGACCCAGATAGACCTAAAATGACTTAGGTTGACCTCGTATAGTCTAGTTTGACGTGACTTGACCTAGAATGACCTAATAGGATTTAAATTGATTTGACTTTATTTCCTAGATTGAGTATTGATACGTCTTGTTCTCTATAGGTCCTCGAGACGCTGCATTTGCTCCGGTTGACATACCATATCATATTTCAGGCGAGTACATTCTTTGACACTTTTTCAATTTATGCTGACTGATATAATCCATGTAATTAGTGTGGATATGCTTGTTCTCGACACATTGGTCACACGGATTGGTATTCATGGATCCCGACATGAGATGTTATTCCTCGTTATCTTGGTATATCTTGTGCAAGCCCCCTTGTAGTTCTTGTGCAGTATATGGACACCGATTCTCGAGAAGACTTGCTCCCTTCTCGTAGAATCCCGTGTCGTAACGTGTCTTGCTTGGATCCACTCTACCAGTCGGGGACGGGGAGTACTAGTGCAGATGTGTGGTCATTATCCACCTTGTTTATTCTTGTAGACCTTGAATGCTACCAATCCTACACTCTACGTGGGATTGGCTGATCATAACCTTGTGCAGACCCAATCCGGCCACATGTTGTAGCTAGTATTCACACACCTAGAGATATGATTCTTGATTCTTGTACATGCCATGATCAGTTTACTTGCCTTGTTCTAGCTCTAGTTTTATAGCTTACCTTGCCATGATACTCGCATGTACATTCCATGATTTTCTTGTATATACTCTCTATTTACAGATTATAGCTTTTGTCATATCTTGTGAAATGTTGTTAGTGGATTGTACTCGTTCCATCCTGACAGGATATGTTGAAAATATTACAGATGCAGATGAGGGAGACTACAGTACCTACTACGGTCCGGATGACGTAGTGGGCATAGACTTGGAGACTTTGGTCCAGCAGGGCTTAGCTCCGCCTGGCGAGACCTTACCCCTTGCTTAGTTAGAGTAGCTCTTTTATACTGGACTTTGTCTCCAGCTACTTTTGAATCTGTATTACATTTTGGATTGTATTAGAGACTTGGACTGTATATATTCTTTGTGTTGGACTTGACAGGTTATATATTATTTTATCGTCTTGTTGTCTTTTTATTTCAGTCTTTACTTTGTTATCTTAGAGTCGTGATTGAGTACTCGTATATATATTCATTGCTTGTCCTCCGTTCGGATTTGACCATGGACTTGACAGGTTTTTGTTATATATATAAACTGTTTAGAAGTAGAAAAATCCACAGCGTTCCACGCCGATTTTTCGGTGAGGGCTGGGCGTTGTCGCGTCACGTGCCCTTTTTGTGGGTGCGGGTCGTGACACGTTTTAGTGGTGGCCCATGCAGGTCCTGAAGTCGCAATTAGTGCGATGTCGTAGTGGCACTCGACTTAGAGTGCTATTACGAGCCTGCGGTACGTATCTAAGATAGAATAGTAGGCTAGGAGTGCTCAATCACAGTAGGATCTCTCATTGCTTATCTTGCTTATCGTCTTTGATATTGATTTACTGCATTCTAGCTGTCCTCCTTTGATATTGCCTTCATGTGCCATATTGATATCTTCTTTTCAATTTGTCTCCAGGATAGTTATGACTCATTCTCCTGGCGAGGAGCACTGGAAGACGGAGAGGTCAGCCACTTCTGGCGGACAGGCTCCGGTTACTTCCCCGGCTGATGGGACTTCTGTTGGGGCTCTCGGGGGTACTCCTCCAGCTACCTCTATGACCGTCCCTGGGGCCATTGCGGGTGCTCTTCCCGTAGTGCCAGGGGCTACAGTGGGAGCTGCCGAGGGTATTCTTCCTCCTCAGCAGGGGACTCCTCCGGTGATGATGGGAGCTATTCCTCCATTGCCTCCTCTGCCCACAGACATGGGGCAGATGCTAGCGTTCTTCCACCAGGTGCTTGAGTCCCAGCGGGCTCAGCACGAGGCTCAGTTGAGGCAGACAGAGGCCATGCGCCAGGGCATGGAGGATGCGCACAGGTTGGCTATGGCGGCAGTGGAGCGTGGGGCTCCACAGAGGAAGGTTCAGCAGCAGCAGGAGCCGAAGATCGGGGATATCCAGGCTTTCAAGAAGCTTGGTCCGAGGGATTTCAAGGGGACAGAGGGCATTATTTACGCTGATGACTGGCTCGAGGATATCGAGCGCCAGATGGGGGCCTGCCGCCTGGCAGCCGACCTGAGGGTCGAGGCGGTTGGGTTGCAGTTGTTAGATATTGCCCGGACATGGTTCCGGAATGAGCCGGCTCTTGCAGGAGAGGGCCATACTTGGGCGGAGTTCAGGGCCCTGTTCAGAGATAAGTTCTTTTCTCCTACAGACAAGATTGGCCTGGTGCGGCAGTTCCAGAACCTGCAGCAGGGCAGCATGACCGTAGAGGAGTATGCGGCGAAGTTTGGCCGGCTGAGCCGATACGCCGAGTATATGGTGAGTGACCCGGTGATCCGAGCAGAGCGCTTCTGGGAGGGATTGGCATGGGATATCAAGATCCTGATCCCTTCTTTCTACGCGACATATGCGGAGGTTTACGCAGAGGCTCGGAAGGTAGAGAGGGAGTTGGGCTTGAAGCCGAAGAGGGATCGAGATGTGTTTTCTGGGGCCAGTAGCAGTGCAGGACCTGCTAAGCGCCCTCAGCTTCAGCATCAGTCGTTCCAGCATCACCAGCCGCAGGTGCAGGCTAGAGCACCGGTCCAGCAGCAGGTGCAGCACACTCAGCAGAGGCAGGCACAGTATGGGGCTCCTTGCGGCTACTGCAAGAAGTCCGGTCACATCTGGAAGGTCTGCCGGAAGAGGCTAGGCTTGTGCCTCTATTGCGGGGAGGCTGGACATCAGTTGAGAGATTGTCCTACGAACCATCGCCGTGCAGCTCAAGGAGCACAGGGTAGGCCACCTATGGCACCGCATCACGTCCTCCACCAGCAGCGGGATATACCCCGCCAGGACAGGACTTTTGCGATGGCAGTTGAGGATCCTGCACGCATTGGACTAAGAGGTAGGATCTTGCTCTTTCTTTTACCTGTTTATTTCCATCCATTGATTGTTGATTGCTTTCTTAGTACCTTTAGTTGCATATGTGATGATCATGCTAGATAAATAGAACACCCCAATGAAGACTGCAATAACATGATACTGTAGAGATTTAAAACCATGCATGTGTTCTGATTTTCTAGGTTACATGTTATATAGCATAGGATAAAATTTAGTAGACCTTGATTGTTGGGTGCTTGACCTAGAGAAGAGTACGACCGTTTGAATTTCGAGGACGAAATTTTTTTAAGGAGGGTAGATTTGTCACCCCCAGTTTTCAAATTAGGGGTATTTTTGTCATTTTTCAAGTTTTATAATTTTTAGGAATTTTATTTGATTTTATGTGATTTTTTGGGATTTATTTGAGTCGGTTTGAATTTTATCCAATTCGGACCCAATTTGGAGACCCGGGTAGCCTGGACCCTAGTGGAACCCACATTCTAGCTGGACTTGGCCCACATACCATCCTAATTAGGTTAGAAATCTTAAACCCAATTTTTTCATGGCTTAATTAGTCATTTTAGAGCTTAATTAGTTGATTAAATTAGACCGAACCAAACCCGAACCAATTAAACCTAAGTCTATGGGTTTGGAGTGTTATTGGATCACTACCCAAACCCACAAACCCTCCCTACCCACATGGCCGGCCAAGAAAAGAGCCCCCCCTTCTTTCTTCTTCATTAAGTCACTCTTTCTCTCTCTCTCTAAAATTCCTTCTTCTTCCCAAAGTCTTCCTTAAAGAAAACCTACTTTAGGTATGTAATTTATTCCCTATTTGTCACTCTTCTCTATTTATTGTCTTCACAATAATTATAGAGGGGAAGATTCTCTACATCTTGCCCACAAATTTTGTAGGATTTCCTAGAAATCTAGATTAGGGATAATTTGGGGGTTTTCTATTTTGAGTGGTATATATATATGTATATGTATATATATGTTTATGTATTTATATTTATATGTATTTATGTGTATGTAGAGAGTGGTGGTATTGGTGTCATGAGATGGTGGTGGTGGTGTTTGAGTGAGTGTGTGGGGGTGCTTGTGTGAGTTTGTGTGAGAGTGGTGTGTTAGAGAGTGTGAGAGAGTGTGTGTGTGTTAGTGTGAGAATGGTGATGGTGGTGGTAGTGTCATGAGAGTAGTGGTGGTGGTGTGAGAGAGTGTGTGTGGTTGTGTATATATATATATATATATATATATATATATATATATATATATATATATATATATATATATATATATATGGAAATAAGGAGATGTGTATGTGTATTTATATATGTATATATATATGTGTATATATGTATATGTATAGGGAGATGTGGGTGTATGTATATAAATATAGGCATGTGTGTGTGTGGTTGTGAGTTATACATATACATATAGATATGGTTATATATATATATATTTAGATAGTTAGATAGATAGTATATAGATATATGTATATATAGATATATATATGTATATAGAGATTAGGAGGAGGAGGAAGTAGAAGAGGGTAGAGAGGAGGAGAGAAGAAGCAGCAGCAGCTGCAGGAGCTGCAGCAGCAGCAGGGCAGTAGAAGGAGCAGTAGCTGCAGGAGCTGCAGTAGCAGCTAAGGCAGCAGCAGGAGCTGCCAATGGCAGCTCCTTCCCCCCCCCCCCCCTTTGGACCCCCTATTTGCCCCTTAAACCTCCCCCCCTAGTACCCTATGTATAGGTATATATGTAGGTATATATATATATATAGATATATATATGTTTATATATAGAGAAATAGATGGGAAGTTAGATAGAAGAAGGAAGGAAAAGAATTAAGAAGAACTAAAGAAGTAGGAAGGAAATTAGAATGAGAAGGAAGTTGGAGAAGAAGAAAACTAGGAGAAGTTAGGAATTTGAAGAAGAATAGGAAGGAGTAAGAAGAAGAATTAGAGCTAGAAGGATTAGGAGAGGAAGTTAAGAAGAAGAAGAATTAGAATTTAGATAAGGAGGAGATTTAGAATGAGAGTTAAAAGAGGGGTTTTTAGTAGAAGTCGAGTTAGAGGGCGAAACAGAGCCCGGAGTATCGGATTGAGTTGAAACTTGACATAGGCCTAGGTTATGTGAATTAGATTTTGCGGGTAAGCTTCCGAGCGGAAATCGGGATCGTAGGGCGCCGGTATCGCGCCGTGTCAGTGCGTATCTCGAAATATTCGAGATTTCTGCAACGGGCCGTAAGGTGGACTAGACGTCCACTTTATCTAGGTATTATGGTAGATAACGAACCTATAGGATAGTACCCTACTACCCTAGGGAGATCGGGTCAAAATAACTAGCGTAGGTAGGCTAACGGGGTTATCGCCGAGGGTAAGATTTTACCCTTAAAAAGGGTAAAATAGGGATTTGGCCCACGGCCAAGAATTGAGTTTCCGAGTCCAAGATGGACTTGGATATGGGTTGTAGGGATTGGTAATAAGTAGATTTAGCCGTCTAAACCTAGTCTTGGACCCGGTTGACCACGGTTGACTTTTTGGACAAAAAGTCAACTATGGGTCAACACTTTACCCAATTTGGTCCCAAATTCCATCTAACTTGGACAGTTGACCAAAAGTCAACTGTTAGTCACCAGTGACCTAGGGTTGACCACAGTTGACCACGGTTGACCAGAGTTGACCGGTTGACCAAAAAGTCAACCGTTGACTCAAATTGACCTAGATTGATTCCATTTGACTTGCATTGACCCAGTATGACCCAGATAGACCTAAAATGACTTAGGTTGACCTCGTATAGTCTAGTTTGATGTGACTTGACCTAGAATGACCTAATAGGATTTAAATTGATTTGACTTTATTTCCTAGATTGAGTATTGATACGTCTTGTTCTCTATAGGTCCTCGAGACGCTGCATTTGCTCCGGTTGACATACCATATCATATTTCAGGCGAGTACATTCTCTGACACTTTTCCAATTTATGCTGACTGATATAATCCATGTAATTAGTGTGGATATGCTTGTTCTCGACACATTGGTCACACGGATTGGTATTCATGGATCCCGACATGAGATGTTATTCCTCGTTATCTTGGTATATCTTGTGCAAGCCCCCTTGTAGTTCTTGTGCAGTATATGGACACCGATTCTTGAGAAGACTTGCTCCCTTCTCGTAGAATCCCGTGTCGTAACGTGTCTTGCTTGGATCCACTCTACCAGTCGGGGACGGGGAGTACTAGTGCAGATGTGTGGTCATTATCCACCTTGTTTATTCTTGTAGACCTTGAATGCTACCAATCCTACACTCCACGTGGGATTGGCTGATCATAACCTTGTGCAGACCCAATCCGGCCACATGTTGTAGCTAATATTCACACACCTAGAGATATGATTCTTGATTCTTGTACATGCCATGATCAGTTTACTTTCCTTGTTCTAGCTCTAGTTTTATAGCTTACCTTGCCATGATACTCGCATGTACATTCCATGATTTTCTTGTATATACTCTCTATTTACAGATTATAGCTTTTGTCATATCTTGTGAAATGTTGTTAGTAGATTGTACTCGTTCCATCCTGACAGGATATGTTAAAAATATTACAGATGCAGATGAGGGAGACTACAGTACCTACTACGGTCCGGATGACGTAGTGGGCATAGACTTGGAGACTTTGGTCCAGCAGGGCTTAGCTCCGGCTGGCGAGACCTTACCCCTTGCTTAGTTAGAGTAGCTCTTTTATACTGGACTTTGTCTCCAGCTACTTTTGAATCTGTATTACATTTTGGATTGTATTAGAGACTTGGACTGTATATATTCTTTGTGTTGGACTTGACAGGTTATATATTATTTTATCGTCTTGTTGTCTTTTCATTTCAGTCTTTACTTTGTTATCTTAGAGTCGTGATTGAGTACTCGTATATATATTCATTGCTTGTCCTCCGTTCGGATTTGACCATGGACTTGACAGGTTTTTGTTATATATATAAACTGTTTAAAAGTAGAAAAATCCACAGCGTTCCACGCCGATTTTTCGGTGAGGGCTGGGCGTTGTCGCGTCACGTGCCCTTTTTGCGGGTGCGGGTCGTGACACATTGTCTTGAATATGTTGAAGTCACGAATAGAGTATGGCACGACCCTGCCGTCCCGAGTTGAAGTTCGGTCAAGTACATAAGCGATGAGGCACTGCCTCGATCGCAATACACGTTGGCATTGTAGCACGACCATGTCGTTGCACATCGGTTTGGTCAGGCGTCGTTGTCTTAAAACTGATCCTAAGGCAAGACTAGAAAGACAATCGTAAAGGGACTTGTATTGCACAAAGTAAATGAACGTGTCGGTTTTGTATGGGTGGGCGAGGAGCTCACTCCACCAGTACAGTTGAGTACTGACATCCACACAGTTTTTATGTGCAGGCACAGGTAGAAGCTCGTAGCGCGGAGCTCGCTTGGATGCGTCGAGGCACGGAGTTCCTTGGCGATTCGAAGCGTGTGGCCGCTTGGACTCAAGACTTATACAGGACATAATGTATGGACATCGCCTTCCGAAGCTTCCGCTGGCTCAAGCATTGTATCGAGAGATGAGAGAGATCAGAGTGACTTGTAAAATGAAAGAAAAGTGAGCACGAGAGACTTGTAATCATGGCCTTGCGCCTATTGTAATCTAATTGTTCAATATCAATAAAGAGCTCTTTTGAATAACTTGTGTTTGTCTTTAAATTTCTGCGGCATGTTTCAATATTTCTGCTTGGGACTTCTGTGCGACGACCCCGTCGCAGCCGATGTAATCGGCCGTTATGAAACTGCCTTGCACGAGCGCAATCTAGGCTCGTGCGGCATCACGCCTTAGCGAGGACGATCGCTCCTATGGGAGCGGGGCGTGACATAATGGTATCAGAGCACGGCTTTACGTCCTTGGACTTAATGTCGAATCATCTCAGTTTTGAAAGCTCGTCGTTGGAAAAAGAAGTGTGCGCTCTCTCTCAAATGTCCCTCGATATGTCCATACAATAAGTCTAAATATTTTCAAAATCTCGTACAAGCGTTCAACCAAACGCATCGATAGGCGACAACCTTTGTGCCGAACGGTGTCAAAACTTGTCTTGATAGAAAACATGTGCTAAAGTTAGCAAGTCGCGTGCGTGCCTAACTAGTCCTACGTTGACCCTAGCAATTGAGCGTGCAAATTCGGAATATTGTCCACACGGGATAGCTATGCACACGGCCTTTTGGCTAAGTTGTGTCGTGCGTCGCACACCTCGACTTTTGGTGCAAACGAATCGCGAGCAATATCAAGTATCGCTCGGTCGGGAACGGAAATACACTTAGAGTGTATATCGATAGGAACGCTATCGAACTGATGTTTAGGCATGCAAGGAAGATTGGTCTAGATTTTGAAGAATAGTACGAACGACTTAGTACGTCGATGCGACGTGAGCGATTACGCTAGGGATTCGTCGAACGAATCCGAAAGATGTCTTAGCGAATGATGCGAACGTGATTGAGGACTAGATTGGATGGCTCGAATCCTGAGTGGTGTATGGTTTGTCTTGGAAATCATTCGAGCAAAATTGAGGATTAGAGATGACAACGAGTATGTCGGCGATGCGATCGCGCAAAGCCTTAGAACGCGTCACGCTTAGTTGGCTGTGACTTCGACTGTCTCGAACGAGATGTCGTTCGGACAACTTGTGTATGGGCAACATGAGTTAGAAAACGATTCGGATACGATGAATAAAAGTGAATGTCTTGATCGAGAAAATCTAGTGAATCACACGTACAATTTCGGATTGAGTCCAATGAAATGTGACTTGAGATTTGGACATCGATCTTGAAACTAGCTTGAGGAATAGCAATTGAACTTGATCTTGAATATCGAAGAGATTGTGGAATATCCAACTCGGACAACAGCATCAGTGCACGACTCGAAATTGGTCGCAAAGGAAGATCGTCAGGTTACGAATATCGTCAATGGTATTGAGGCGTATCAAAGATCGATATGCGATAACTCGGGGGTACTCTGACTCGGCGAATGACGATCGTGCAAATGTCATTATTCCGATGGATGCTATACTCGGGATGTTGAAATGTGTCGAGGAAAAGATAAACTTGGCTCGAGAATTTTCTAGTTGAACGAATGACGGTCAGACTATCGAACCGAGATCTTGACTTGTACGAAAATAAAATGTTTGGATTTGCTTCGACGATAACCACAACGTTGACGTTCTTGTCTTATACGAGCGCAACTCCAGCCTCGCACATGCGTCACACCGATTAGGGCGATCATTCCGCGTGAGCGCTGGTATGGTGATTCATACAGCGGGGGTGATCAAACTTGCATGGCGTGGCAATTTGATGCATCGACTTGTGGTTTGACGCGAAGGTGGATTCGAGAACGAATTAGTCTAGACGCAAACAAGAGTTACGCCCCGATGAGAATTATTATTCTGCGGGAGCATTGCATGGTGATTCATGAACCACCGTGGCTAATCGGACTCGCGTGAGATTGGGGTGCAACATATTATCGAGCTAGACGACCTCGTGATCGAATGCATGAATTGGTTAGAATTGGTGATTTGGACAGAATCGAATATGTGCAACGCGTGCCTTGATGCGAATTAGGTGATCGTGCTCGATGTTTAGAAATCTGAGTGACGCGAGCTTGGGTAGAAAATCCCGTACTATCGACTTTGGTTTGTCCCTAGGATTGGGGTCAGTGTTGGCATTATTGTTGGGGAACTATGATTCCAATCCTGACATTGACTTAGCCTTGAGAAATGGCCTAGCGGTTAGGCGAGACGCCCCTGTTTCAAGAGTTAGCAATCGAAAGATTGATCTTGAGGATTGGCATGGATTAAAAGAGTGAATCAAGAATAGGAAACCATGCTCACGAGACTCGTCTGACATGCATATATTTTAGGGACGCCTGCATATGTGCACGATGCGACTCGAGTGAGAATGACGAATTCTATATCACGCGGCTTGGCTGAATGCATGTATTTTGGGGACGCCGGGAATGCGTGCACGAATCCAACCAAGTGACACGTTGAATTCAAACGAGACTTGAGGAATGGAAAGTGTCGAGGATTTGAAATCGGGTTAAAGGAAAAGAATGATAAGTAGTGCGAACGTGGCTCGGAATCGAATAAACGCGTAGGCGGAGTGTGCGCGATAAATTATGGCGTGCCCCGCACGACTGTTATAATTCCGTGTCTAGGCACGATCAAGTCTTGGCCATAGAAATAGTAGGATGGCTTGCCTTCAGGAAAATCTCGAAGACGAGACTTGTTCTGAGTGGTGTATGTTGTAGTGCCCCGTCCCGCAAAGTCAATCGGAGGAATCGAAACGCCGACAGCGTTCGGACTTAGCCTTGCAACGGCTGCTTGAAGGCTCGGTCGAGACGACTCCTCGCTCAGGTGGGATAGTTTCGGTGAACTTGCCTCATCTTAGCCTTCATTTAATAACTCGCATGTTTTCAACTTGCACAAGTAGGCTAATATAAAAGCTACGAACGCACATAGCTAAGGGAATAATCCCGACGGGTCGAAATATGCTAGATCTTGGAAAAGGTCCCACGGCCGTCTTAGATGTTTGCTCAGCGTGTTTTGAAAATGACACTCGATCCTTCGTCCCGTGGCTTGGGAGAAGGAAGCTTGCCTAAGTTGCTAAGTTGCCCCAATACTCGAATTGGCCTAAGTCATAGGCGTCGTCCGCATGAATGCTTGATAAAGCATGCACGGTCCTGTCGTTTTGTCCTAACGCTCGAATCAGCCTAAGTCATAGGTATCGCCTGCATGAATGCTTAATAGAGCATGCATGGTCCCGTCGTGCAAGGCTTGGCATAGCCTTCGCATGTCCCGCACGGCTTGGCATAGCCTTCGCATGTCCCGCACGGCTTGGCATAGCCTTCGCATGTCCCGTTGGTTAAGTCGTGTTGCACGGCTTGAGGCTTAAGTCTAGGCACCCTAGAACTTGGTTGTTCAAGTCGGACGCGTGCACGGCACGTTCCCTCGATGCGAATCTCGGCGTAGCCTTTGTTCGTCGAGTTGTTGCCCGAATAAGTTAGACAAGTGTTGTGCTGGACTGTCGAAGCCATTTCTAGCACTGTCCCGCTCTAGCTGCGGTTGTCAAGTCGCGTAGTCCCTCGAGAACAAGGCTCGTCATATAAAGTATATGATTTGAGCGATAGCGTCGCCTAGAGAACCAGGTCTGTCTAAGGCACGAGCCACGGTCGGTTTGGTGAAAAACATGCCACGGACAAAGGAAGTCCACGCGACTGGTTGTCGCCGAGATCGATCCCGCTACTTGGGAGTCTCGATAAGCCTCGTTCACGCAAGATCGATCCCGCTACTTGGGAGTCTCGCTAAGTCTTGATAAGTCCCGCACACGAGATCGGTCCCGCTACTTGGGAGTCTCGCTAAGTCTTGATAAGTCCCGCACACGAGATCGGTCCCGCTACTTGGGAAGTCTCGCTATGCCTCGAAAAGGAAACACACGAGATCGGTCCCGCTACTTAGGAGTCTCGACAGATAGATGGAAAGCATGGTCATGAATAAGGAAGGACTTGATAGATCGAGTTGAGTCTTGCATGGTCATTGGACAACTTGTCGACAAGGTGTAGTCTTCTCGAATGATCGCCGGGGCACCGGGATCATGTCGGCCCGGGAGAAGCGAGACGGCTCACGGTAGGATGCTGGATAACCGCATGGGAGATACTTGGCGCTTCCGGGGCTAGCTACCCGCGGAGGGACGAGCCGATATCTCGAGCCGAGTCTAAGATAGCTTGACATTGCTAGTGACCACTCATGTAGATGGGTCGGCAGAGTAGCGGTAAAACCGCGTGTATGCCTTTGGATTTGGTCTATAACTTGAATGTATGTTTAGTCGGTAACACAATGTCTGGACCTAAGATTGGGCTGCAGCATAGGCACCGTGCTTGGCACGATAGTTGGCGTCGGGATGTTCATGAAGTCGACACTATGTTTGACAAGTCTTGTCTAAGTTGGGTTATGAGTCGAGTAGGAAGGCCGCAAAGCGGTAACATGGATAAATCTTGATAAGTTGCGAGGCACGGCCTCAATCTTGATGCACGAACAAGTCTAAGCAATGTCCTAAGGCACAATCCAGTCTAGCGGCACGACCAGCACGAGTCGTCCCTTTGACGTCGTTGGCACGAGAATTGGTCTAGAGGCACTTGGGTTTAAGTGAAAGTCTTGGCATGTGCCGAGTTCGCATAAGTTGCTCCTCGGCGAAGCACTGTCTTGAATATGTTGAAGTCACGAATAGAGTATGGCACGACCCTGTCGTCCCGAGTTGAAGTTCGGTCAAGTACATAAGCGATGAGGCACTGCCTCGATCGCAATACACGTTGGCATTGTAGCACGACCATGTCGTTGCACATCGGTTTGGTCAGGCGTCGTTGTCTTAAAACTGATCCTAAGGCAAGACTAGAAAGACAATCGTAAAGGGACTTGTATTGCACAAAGTAAATGAACGTGTCGGTTTTGTATGGGTGGGCGAGGAGCTCACTCCACCAGTACAGTTGAGTACTGACACCCACACAGTTTCCATGTGCAGGCACAGGTAGAAGCTCGTGGCGCGGAGCTCGCTTGGATGCGTCGAGACACGGAGTTCCTTGGCGATTCGAAGCGTGTGGCCGCGTGAACTCAAGACTTATACAGGACATAATGTATGGACATCACCTTCCGAAGCTTCCGCTGGCTCAAGCATTGTATCGAGAGATGAGAGAGATCAGAGTGACTTGTAAAATGGAAGAAAAGTGAGCACGAGAGACTTGTAATCATGGCCTTGCGCCTATTGTAATCTAATTGTTCAATATCAATAAAGAGCTTTTTTGAATAACTTGTGTTTGCCTTTAAATTTCTGCGGCATGTTTCAATATTTCTACTTGGGACTTCTGTGCGACGACCCCGTCGCAGCAGATGTAATCGGCCGTTATGAAACTGCCTTGCACGAGCGCAATTTAGGCTCGTGCGGCATCACGCCTTAGCGAGGACGATCGCTCCTACGGGAGCGGGGCGTGACAAGTGCAGCTATGTTGCACGGATATAAATACAATATGACATAAAATTGACACGTGACACAGATATGGTACCACCATTCTGACATGTCCTATTGTATTTCGGAGTGTGTCTAGTGTCTCATACGTGTCCGACACAGACATGGTAATCATTTTGAGGTGACGAAAAAGAAGAAACTAATATTTGAACCTTCTATATATCGAACTTGTTTTTCTAGGATAACTAGTTCCTATCAACACACTTAGATCCTTGAATCCCTCTTCCACACTACTGAACTCCCAACACATCTAGATCATTCCATATTCAATATTAAGTTGCTATTACCAAAATCTGAGACTTACCTGGAACTGAGCCACATGTACATCCAAAAACCCTATAACGTTAAGGTCATGACAATTTAAATTATTAGAAACCATTTCCTATATGTAATTCAAGAAAGCAACAATAGAACTTCATTCAAATTACTATGCAGTCAAACTTAGTATACATTTTTTTTCTATAAAATATTTACTGAACATAGTATGATTAGCAGATAGAAAAAAGAAGTATAAGAACAAGAATCGTGATTATCCCCCCCATAAACAGAAATTTTTGTACAATGGAAAGAAGTATAGAAAATTTGCAGAGAAAAAAAGTTTGGAAAATTTGCAAAAAAGGAAACAAGACGGCATTGGAGTAGTTGGCATATAGGGCTAGGAGCCAAAGAAGATAACACTCCTAGGGATTAGTGGAGTGCCAATTCCTTTGGCACCTAGGAGCTGGACGCCAACTCATTTGACACTCCTCTAATTAAAAAAAAAAAGACTATAGTCTCTGACTGACACATCCTCAAAGGACAAAATCGGAAAAAAGAAAGAAATAAATAAATTCAGGGTCCAAATTTTCCATTTGACAAGTCAAAGCCTAACCACTAAAATACCCTTTTCCCGTGACGCTCCACGAATTCTATCAATCCACCATACGTTAACAACCCTTCTATACACCAAAATAGTCCTACAAGTCAACCAAAATTCGGAATCCAAGTTTGAATTCATTCCAGCAGGTACGCTGTTTTGCATCTAGAATTTCGTGTACGGTAATCACAACTAATTACAAGGAATAGACGGAAAGACTGTCCAAAATGTGATACGTAGCAATGCTCGCTGTCATGATACCTTGTCGAGTGGCCTGGCCCGAATGAAATCGACAATTAAGCACTTAAGTTTCTATCACAAACGTTGTCAAGTTATGTTGCTGTAGTCCAAGTCACCATCTGAACATTTGTCAAAATCTTAATCATGGGGCAATCACAAAGGCCCGAAATAAGAAACATTTATATGAACATTCTGATGAATATTCTGAAATCAATAAAGTTGTTAAATTGATTGAAAATGTCCAAGAACACAAGGAAGATAACCATAACGTTGCACTTCTTGAGTAGAGCATGTGTAGCCTGTCCGACACTGGAACCTGAAACATGAGTCAAGGCATCATTAGTCACAAAATAGTCCTAAGACTTATCCCCAGCTGAACAGGAAGCTCACTTAGAAATAGATTTGAAAATAAAAGATTTTCAAGGTAAGATAAATTAGATAACAGAATGTCATATTTAGCATGTACGACAAAAAAGTGGTTAAAAAGTTGTTTTTATAGTTTTACAAATTTCAACTTTACGTTTGGTTACTTGCATCTGGTTTTAAAAAACAAAAGTTTAAATATTCTGTTTGGTAAAAAAATTTAAAATAATTTTTGAAAACATCTCTATTATTTGAATTTTAATGTATCAAATAATTTTATGTTACTTTAAATCAGTCTTGTATGGTCTTTGTAGTTGTGAGAGAATACGAAAAAAAGAGATTTTAAGAAACATTTGTAGTTGGGTGAAAAAAATATTTTTTTTGTCCAATTTTATGAAACAATTTTCAAAATGTATGCTGAGAAATTAGATTTTTTTTTTTACTTCCACAGTAAGTTTAAACACGTTTTGTGAAAGGAAATTTTTTTTTAAGTACATTCTGAGTGATAAGCTATTTCTGTGACATTTTAAGTTTAAACTCAAAAAATTGAGTTTAAACACCTATCCAAACGCACCTTTAGTATTTGTAAAATTTAGAGATACTAATACTAAAATCATGCTCTTCAATAGGTGGATCACCAACCCTTTGGGAACATCCAGCAATGCTTGAAGAAGATTTTCTACTAGCTGCAACTAAGGCTCGACACAAATATAACCAGCATTTCTTGAATTGACGTTAGAACTGTGTTAAATACAAACTCTGTCCTGTCCAAAATAACTTATTATGGATTCCGTGGCTTATATGTTAACATAATGGATTCCACTGGACTTGCATACTCACCTTTGAGACCAATTAATATATAAAGTTCCCCTAAGTTATATAAAGTTTTAGAATCATGCCGAAAGTGCAACTCTCTATATGGGATCTTCTCTGTCGTCATTATCCTAACCTTTCCCCAACAGATTGAGTTTAGCTGTGGACCATTCAAGAAAGTGTATAAAGCACTCACAATTTGCCAAGAACCAGATGTCAGTTTCAACACTAATGAGTCGGTACAAATCCTAATGAAGGTAATTATGAGCTAAGAGAGGAAATTCTCATAAAGACTTGTGAGACAGGAAGGACCTTACCCATGCAATTTAGCTCGGGCAGAAGAGTGGCCCTGCCAGTTCCCTTCAGCTATCTATCTAGTAGTATGAACGAGGTACTAAGCTAATAAGGTTTAGGATGGGTGGGCGTCCTGAAAGCTAAGGGAAGGTCTAGACAGGATCAGAGTCAAGGACCTAGTGCGGCAGTGAGTAAATTAAACTACCATGCATCCCTTCCAGCCTTGTACCCAATTTACTACTCTTATTCACCAGCAAGTACTGTGGAGCAATTCTGGATCAAGATTTCTAATCCACCTAAAATTTGAATCGGATGTGGATTAACAATAAATTAATCTGACTCGATCCAGTCAAACGTGACACTAAACACAATTCTTCAGGCCTACTGGCCAGCCTTCACTCCACATGGATCCGACCAAACAAAAGTTATTTCCAGTATAGGTTTCAATGTATAAAATTAGAAAAAACAGCTCCTGCTATAATGGTTAAAACAAAGCTAGAAAAGGACCAATACCATACCGCTACCATGTTTCACCTACAGACAAAGGCAAAACAAGAAATACAGCTACTGTCTACCTATCTAGTTTAGATGAGCATAACAAGATATATGCTATCCTGTAATTGTTAACCATAAAACAATAGAAAACTTGCACCTTAAAAAAATATACAAATTTTTACATCCTACAAAAAAAATTGTTTACTTATTAGTTTAACACACATGAATAGACCAAGGGTGACCATGAAGCCTCCTTTACAATCATCAGTACTTGTATATATACATCAACTATGGTTAACCAAATAAGAAAAGCCAATTGGAAGTTAATATTTTCTTCTCATGTTGAGATCTGTTTCAAGGTTAAACTTTTAGAGTTTAAGACGTCGTGGTGCTTGCGACCTACTGGACAACTTCGATTGTCGTGGACCAAACCAAATATAAGTTGTTAAATAGATATCACAATATCAAAATTGAAAAAGTATACGTCTTTTCTCATGTCCAGATCTATTTTATGGTCAAACTGATTAAGAAGTCTCATGGTTCTTGTGGCATATTGAACAGCATTTGCTCCTCGTGGATCAGATTAATTAAAGTTCCTTCCAATATATGTTTTCAATATATAAAAAAAAGGAAAAACCGTTCTTGCCATATACTATCGAACAATACCAGAACTGAACACCTCCCCTTTTCCACCAATAGAGACATTGATTCCCATAAATTCAGCAAATAAAAGAAATAAGAAACAAAGAAATATGGCTGAAAACAGTGTTGACACAATGATTTGTTCATGATGGAGATTGGCATGCAACAGTGTGCTGATATAATTCCTTACTGATACATGGCAACCATTATCATTTTTCAGAGTTGAATGTGGCATGCAACAGTGTGTTGATAAAATTCCTTAGTGACACATGGTAATCATTATCATTTTTCAGAGGGGTGTGTGTGTATTCACAGCATTCATCTATCTCAATATTAATCCATTCAAAACTAACGATTGAGGATGTACTTAGTCTAAGAAGTAAATAAACAATCATATCCATTGTGGGTTAAAGATTCCTCAATGATTCAATTATTGAATATTAGTCCATTCAAAGCTATGATAAACAACAAATAATACATAAAATTATGACTGAAGAATCAAATATTTTTTAACTTTTTTTTTAAACATTTTTTTGCTTTTTAAGACAATGAACTCTGAAACCACAGTCCGAAAACTCCGATACCAATTATTTACTTCTACCCCAGCATATTGTTGTGATCCCAGATATGTAACAGAAGAATGCATATAGTCCGTCTACTATCTATTGTTGATAATAAATAAATAAAAGCATATGAAGACAGTGAACACATTACCTGTGATTTCAAGCACAGGATGGAGTCAGCTATCACATATATAGTCCCTCCGGTACCCCTTCCTTCTTCTTGAACATGACCTTCTCTTTGGCCTTCTTGAAATCAACATGAGTTACCTGAAGCAAGCACTAGTAAACAATGTGACCAATGGAACACTCCGGTTGAAGAGGGTAAGAACTACATTCACAAACAATTTTGTTGTACAGCTGGAAGTATGACAAATTCTAGAATACCCAAAAGCAGCTATTGACTTCTCAAGGACCTCGACATAAAGGTTAGATCAATTGACAGCAGAAGAACCATCTCACAATCTGCAAAATCCTTTTATGATTGCTTGATTTGTCAAATTAGGAGAACCACCACTTTATTGACAGACATATCCACAAAAACGCTGGGTTACTATTGAAACAATAGATAGCTACAAGAAGACCCTACCAATAGCCCCACTTGTCCAATAACTTCTGTTAGCAATTCAAAGAATTATTTGCTTTTATGTTTAATCATCTAATAGCTTTTACCAACCAATAAATAATCAAGTAAATGGCAGTGTTTGATAAATCGGTGATGTCGGCAGATAAACTGGCCAATTTATTGTTTTGAGCCAAATACGTATGTCGGCCGAATATCAGAACCATATCAATTTGGAAAATATCAACCGATATATCAGTCTAAATATATCGGCCGATTTAACACAATATATGAATAAATCAGTTTGGGTTGGTTTTGCGGGTCGCATCAGACCAGATTGGAGTTTACACGAATCCATTTAACTAATACCACTACCCAACTAAAAATCTCTCTCTCTCTCTAGCTCCCTCCAGCTCTCTGTCTCTTGATCTCACTAGTAACCTCTCCTCTTTGTTTCTTTGTTCGATTTTGTTTTGTTTTATTTTGAATGATTTTGGAGAGACTAGAAGAAGAAACCAGACGTGACCAGGTAAGCATCACCTTTATTTTAAAATTGTTGCTTCTATTTTTTTCCCTTCTGTTTCTCCCCACTGAAGACCAAGGAACTTTTTTAGCTCTCTCTCAGCCTCTTGAGTTGCTCTTTTTTTTGTTGCTGTGTTTTTTCTTCTTCCGAATTTCTGAGTTTTGATTTCTGAATCCCTTATGATTTCTTCTTCTGAAAGTTTCAGGCTCTATTTGCGGTGTTCGAGCCTTCGAGGTCCAGTAGTCGGGACCATTTCTTCTCCAGCTCTCTTGTTGTAAGGCCATTTAGTATATATAACATATAATATATTTATTGATATCTGATATTTAGTTTTAGCCTTCTAGGATATTTAGAACATTTAATACATCTAGATAATTGAGTTTGATAGTTCATTTGGTATATACATATAACATATTATATATTTATTGGCATCCAATTTCAATATATCGTCCTGATATATCGCCGATATCCAATATCTCAAACCTTGGTAATAGGGCATGCCACCAAAAGTCAAACTACAACCACATCTTTGGGTTTATGGAATTGAGATCAATAATATATGAAACATCAGCTTGGTGAAGATAATGTTGATAAATGCAAACTCAAAAGCCATAGGTGGATCTCACTACAAGATTAGAAAGCCACATCTTTTGCTACAAAATATGCTATTCCTATCATTCTCCAGTAAGCCTATAAGTGGATATTCACAGATTTCTATTCAAAAGCCAACTTGTGAATCTTATTCTGCTTGAAGATAATACATTTAGAGTTATGGTGCACAGTAAACCTGTTATGGTGTCTAGAGGCCTAGAAGATGATAACGACACCATCAATTAACTTGGGATTTCAGATGCTAAGGTGTAGGATAATTCCAACATCAGAGTTGAATGATTTAAGTCCAAAGTTATTAAAGATCAAATTTAGAACATGATTTCACATTTTATTAGACTACAGTTCTTGAACGTGAGTTTCAAGGAAAATTCAAGCCAATCTATCAATCAATATATAACATTGTTCCCGTATTTGTTCGAATAGAAGGATTTCACAAACAGTGTCATGTCAGCAAACTGTCAATAGTTAACCTTGCAAATAATACCTGCAATAACTGAAACGTTCCCAAGTGTCCGAGAACCAACATCCTCTAATCAATCTATTTCAACCAGAATAGCACCTATTTGTCCTATTGATACCTTAGACAGAGAAGTCCCTAAGGCCTATAACTTCTGCGGCCATCTTTATGTTTAACTAGCTGATTTGATGAGATCAATCGAGCTAGAATTTCTTTTAATATATACCTTAATTGCTAGTTGTTGATTGCTTTTAATTTTATAATTTGCATAAGTCCGCAGGCCAAGATCAATAGACACAAAATAGAATCGACAATACAGAGGAGTTGTTAAATCATCCAAGAGAACTTTTCAAAAAAAAAAGAGTTAAGTTTCCTTGATATAAAAAGCAATTCATATTTGACACCAAAATAGAGGGTCAGCCGGTCATATAACTTTGTCAAATCTTGTTTGGAACTTTCCTATGATCCATAGATGATTATGCCATTCTCATGGGAGAAGACTTTGATGATGGTGATGATATTTGGTGTAACATATTATATGCTTGGGAATATATAAATTATGTTAAAAAAATGACATTCTTAATCTATTCTACTATATAATAGGAAAACTTGGTGGTGAAACTTTTGAGTTCCTAAAATACCCCTGAGTATTTTATAAACATGATGTTATTATGTCAACTTGCACGTCATTTATGTTTAAGAGTCGAAACAATAAAGTTTGCATGCTATGAAGTTTCATTTTTCCATACAACTCTTCATGTTCCAATGGTAATAATTTTTTCTGTCCTTACCATTTTCCAAAGGTTATTATTCTCAATAGAAAACTAAAAAAAAGAACAAAATTCGTACTTCGAATCTCTTGGCATTGTAAAAAAGAAAGCACAAACACATGAATAGTCACCTGGAAAAGACAACAACTGACCTTATGATATTCTAATTAAAATACGTGCAAAGCACGTACATATAGACTAGTTTATTTTAAATTAAATTTATTAAGTTTGCTTTTATAGTCAAATCATGCTATAATCTAGTTGGTTTAAATATTCTAGTATTACATAGGAGACCATAACTCGAGTCTCATTTGGATGCATTGTTATTTATATTTTTTAATAAATTAGCTTGGCTTGGACCCAACAGTACTGGACCTGAACCCGACTGGCCACGAACTTAACATAGTCAGGACATGAACCCGACCAAACTCGAACCTGACTAGACCGAATCCAGCCCGGTCGGACCTGGACCTGACCCGATTGACTTGGACCTGAACAGACTTGGACCTGAAAATGACTAATGAGTGATACTATTTGTTCCCATGGGAAATAAGAATACCCACCTTTTTCAAAAGAATAGCTTTCCCGCATTTGTGGGAAAATGGAATTCCGGGAAATTAGATATGCCAACATTGCCAAGGGAAGAATTTATAACACCAACCAAATGTAGCAATCATTTACCCACCCTTTTCCCAAGAACAAAAAATAAATCTCTTATGCCAAACGCCCTTCATCCCCTCCCCAGTCCCCACAATGCAAAAATGCAAGATTCCCATGATTGTGATACTTGGGCATCACTGATGCCCAATTCAAATTCACACTAGAATGATGCAATCAACGTATGTCATGTAACAACTGTTATCTTAGGGGGAAAGGAGCATGAAAAGGGCATATTATTACACTAGATAAGAATACCTGTCAAAATTTTATAAGTACTATGCAGAAAGAAGGTGACATTGTTATTGGTGTCAAACTGTACACTAGCTGACCAGTCTATCGTTAGGATTTATCAAAATTACCAGTCATGTTAAAAGTTAAAACGATGTAACATGGATGTTTAAGAGTTTCCAATTAGATGTTCTTCTAATAATATTTAGGATGATTCAAATTCATGAAAGTAACAAGATTACAAACTAGACATACCTTCATTCTGCGCTCTCTCAGAGCAAGCAAGCCAGCTTCTGTACATATAGCCTTAATGTCAGCTCCAGAAAACTCGTCCTTGGTCATGACAAACTCTTCCAGATTGACATCATCTGCCAAAGTCATTCTGGATGTATGGATCTACAAACAGGAAATATAAACTCTTAACTAATATAGTGATTGGTCATTTAAAGATGAATTAGCTGCCAACGCTGGTCAAAATAGTAGGCGCAGCCGTGCAGCTTAAGTCATAAAGCACATAAAATGAAATGGGATATGCCTACATGTGAAAAACATAGTGACTACTGTGCATCTATAATTAATCATACAGTACTATCTATACCTGGAATATCCGTCGTCTTGTTTTAATATCTG
The DNA here is from genome assembly GCA_029216955.1 of Iris pallida. NCBI lineage: Eukaryota > Viridiplantae > Streptophyta > Magnoliopsida > Asparagales > Iridaceae > Iris > Iris pallida. Next base: position 22,025,320 of record JANAVB010018993.1, on the reverse strand, counting down.
GAAGAGGAAATTCGATCTTCCTGTCTATTCTGCCAGGGCGAAGCAAGGCTGGATCAAGACTCTCAATTTTGTTTGTTGCTAAAATAACCTTGACATCTCCTCTTGAGTCAAAGCCATCTAACTGGTTCAGTAATTCCAACATGGTTCTCTGTATTTCACGTTCACCTCCTGAATGTGCATCATACCTGCGGAAGCCCAAATTAGAAGAGTAACATGAGTAGCAGTACTTTCCACTATATGACATAACTCTGTTCTAGCAATAATTTTATTTACATACCTTTTTGTGCCAACTGCATCTATTTCATCAATAAAGACTATTGATGGAGAAAGGTCATCTGCTACTCTAAAAAGTTCTCTTACAAGTTTTGGGCCATCACCCAAGTACTTCTGAATTAACTCACTTCCAACAACCCGCAAGAAAGTCGCCGATGTAGAGTTAGCCACAGCCTGAAAGTCACATCCAAGTAATAACTATAGTCAGTACCAAATAAACCAATAGAAGTATAACAATAGTATTAGAGATGTCTACTAGGTTTGCACAGTTCTTTTGAGATTTTTACATGTTATGGAGACGCCCAAAGCAGAAGTCACTATGCAGAATTTTTAAAATATTAGAAGAGCATTTATACATTGACCTACATACTGGATACAAAATGACAGATGTCCGGTGAATCATTGATGAGAAATCTATAATAGAAGTAAGAACAAAAACAATCCTACTTTTGCTAGATCTACCACCGTCTACCTCGAAGACATGTTTGAAAAAAAATGCCTACCCCTTTAGCTCTTCGATGTATAGAACTCAAATACCACCACCCTCTCCAACACCAACACCCAAACAAGTCACCTGGATGCAAATGTTATTCATGATAAATGCGCCATTTGAGGGTTCAAAATCTTCGTTTTGAGCCCTTAGACCGTATTTATAAAGAAAAAATGATTGAAGAGATAAAAGTACGTAAGTCATAAAAATGGCATTTTCGTCTTAAAGGGAGATCATATTCATGTATAATTTGGTCACTTCAAAAGGGACTTCTGCAGCATAACTGGAGAAGTATGCCAGTGCTATGTAGAACAACTATTGCGCTAATATTTCTAAAAATAACATAGAATAATATTCAATAGCTACTCAGAGATCAGCTTGGGGTGGGGGGGATCCACGGTGGCCTTTTCCAACTTAGTTTTATGGTATGAAATGGATAGATCTGTTGCTTTCTCTCTTTCTTCACACATTTATAAAATACATATAGCGGACCAATTATGTTATATTACTATATATTTTATATTGATCAAACATCAATAGCATAATGCTTGAGCTTTCAGGTTAGATTATGTTTTTAACATATTATGGTAGTAGGAGATAATTTTAATTAATATTATAGACAAATGTGCAATAATGATCATTAGATAAATTTGAAGTTTGAACGTGAAAAATAATGCATAACCAAATAATCTTGCAAATAAGATCTGGATGTATGTGTGTATTACTTCTCACTCTTTGATTTAACATGTCATAAAGATTATTGCAATTCCCTGCAGAAAATTGTATATTATCTCTGTCTAGAATATTTGTAGTAAGAGAAACTTGGAGGACACTCCTCGGCCACACCATCTTAAATTGCACAGGAAAGGTACCATATGTTTACCTACCTACAAACTGGCAGACTAGGTTTTAAAGCATGGCATTCTCATGCACATAGCTATCTTGGCTAGAAATTTCGCACCAAAATTTAGGTTGACATCATATTGACAACCGGTCAGAAAATTGACCCCATTCTGATGGGAGAAGGCTCAGATGGTGACGATAATATATGTGCATGCAGACATGTAGATATATATTGCTTTTTGTTGGAAATGACCACTAATTGAGCTGAGTAGAAGAAAAGGATTCAAACATCTAACACTAACATTTGGGATGAAGGCTTTGTTATTCTTGTCGTCATATGCATGTGCATATATCTGATACATATATAATTTACTGGTAGTTCTATAAAACATATTGGTGATACTAACTATTTTAGCTAAATTATTATTATAATAATAATTGTTAGGCGACTATCTTCAAATTTAAACCCCAAAAGGCATCATAACAGCCACCATAAGGGACATATAAATGACAAGATATTCTTTTTTAGACAAGGCAAAAGTTATTCCTCTTTCAAACTAATATCTAAAGAGGCCGAGCAGATACTTTTATCGTATTTGATATATGTACTTTCACTTTTAACAACCCACTCCAACTTCAAATCAATTGGAAAAAATCAATTATCAAATTAAACCCAAGTGAGGGGTGGCTATATCCTTCTCTCTCACTCGCTAGAAAGACCATTGTCCAGGAACAGTTGTAACATGTAACAACAGGTGTAACACCGGATAAAATATGTAGAGGTGTAAGATAAACGTATATCAAGACAGGGGAGCGTGTGCCCACCCCAACCGTCTCCACTTATGCTCACCAAATATATTTTGTGTGTACTTATTTTACTTTTTTTATCTACATGCAAGCAGTAAACAGATAGATAATGTATAATGCATGAACATATGTGGCAAATGCATATATACAAGCAGATGAATGTAGGTAGAAAATTGCAACAATAGATTTTACAACGTCGTGTGTTAATTTTTCGTGTCAAGCCAACATATCTTATTCGTCGAATTTTGTAGATCATCGAGTGGATAAGTAATGGTCCAATAATTTTCAATATCTCTATCTAGATTAACAAAATAGGTGGTATATGAATTAGTAGGTCGATGGCTGCTAGGAAAAGTAAAACCATGTCTTACATAATAAATGAGCAATTACACTAAATGCAAGTAATGAAACACTAAGCCATAATCCAAAGAAAAGAACCAACTTTTGCAAGCAAAGTTTTCCCGGTACCAGGCTCCCCATATAGTATAACTCCCTTGGGAGGCTTGATGCCTATGTCTTCGTATAGTTCAGGATGGGTAAGCGGAAGTTCCACTGCTTCTTTGATTTCTTGAATTTGGGCATCCAACCCACCAATATCAGCATAAGATTCCAAAGGAGCTTTCTCGACTTTCATCACTGAAACCATAGGATCAACATCATCTTGAAGGAGCCCAACAACAGAAAGAACCTAGAGAAAAATTACAAGTAAACAATGAAATGGTTAGAGAAACCACACACAAACCAAAAGAAAATCCACTCTTTTGTAATAAAAAGGCCCCATGAATGATATATTTCATATCTACTAAAAATCAAAGGTCTAATTTTTCTTATCAGATAATAAAGCATAGTATATTACGGCTAGTGGAGCTCAGGCTAAGCTCAACACACTACTTCAGAAACCCAAACTTAATCCCTGTAAACAAGAGCTCTCACGGCAAGGGCTCAAGTCATGGCGACAGCTCAAGGACCAAAAGAACTGAAAATAAAAATGCCTACTGCCCATTGTTTCCTTGAAATTGGATGTTAGCAGGTTTTCTAGATAAAATAAGAAAGATAGCACTTTATAGTCACATATGTGTGTGGTTAATTTTTCTTACCTCTTGAGTTTGTTTGTTACTATGCATGTGAGTTATTTCTCACATTGGAGATTTAAGTTTGTTTGCTTTCCGAGTGGTTTCTCACATCGGAGGTGTCATAATTTTGATTTGACATCAACGTGATGGAATTTCTTTGCTTTACATGTTTATGTTTAATAATTTGTTTTGTAGTATGTACTAGTTAAAAATTTGTTATATCTGTAGATCCCCCCTTCCGTCCCCCTTCCCACCCCAAACTCTTTGCCACCCCATAGCCTCTACCAAGTGTTTTAAAAAGCTCTAGGAGCTCCTAGGCAAGTTGTCTCGCCTCATCGTCCGGAAGCACCTAGGCTTGTCCAGAGAATAAGAACGCCACCTTGGCAACTTCTCAAATTCTCTTTTCATAACACATTTTCTCACTTTTGTAGCTAATGTTAGGTTATTCAAATCTGCCCTATATCCCTAAAAACTCATAAAACTTGAGTTTTCAGATAACAACTAAAGATGAGTCAAAAAAAAAAAAAAACCAAATTCCAATAAAAACAACAAAGTAATATAACAAGATCACAAAATAGTGTATGAAACACAACATTAAGTTTAAAATGTTCAAAAAAGATAACATCACACATAAATCATTATAATAGAAGACATGTTCAAATGAAAAAACAAACATAAGATAATCAACGAGTCAATGTTCCACATTCCAATTTCTCTCCTCTCTTATATTTTTGTCTATTTAGTTAGGGTGTGTGTGTGTGTTTTTCATAACTAAATATTGCACTTTAAAGTGCAAATGTTGTTTGCTTTTCATATCTGTATAGTGCACATTGAAGTGTCGTTGTTTGTTCTTTAATTACTTTAAAGTGCATTATAAATGTATAAATTGAATATTTTACACTCGAATACTATAACACCAATTCATTATACAAATGAAAAAATATACAAGTTCATCATCAAATACTTTTATTAACACAATAAAAATTATTTCTTCATCAAGTTCACCTTCAAATAACAATAAAATCAAAATTATGTATAATTTGGAAACTTTTTTTTTGCAATGAAAATTATTTAACTGTTAATTTTTAAGCTAAATGTCCACTTGGGCACTAGAAAATATTAGACATTTTGAAAAGTTTGCAACTAGTTGGTTTTTGTTTCTAGAACTAAAGAAAACGGGAAGAACAAGGGATTATGATTGTTTGGACATGTTTTGTAATAGTTAAAGGTTAAAAATGGTCCCTCTTTTGCACTTACAAGCTAAGGTGTAAATTATAATCTCAAGATTTAAGATTTCAATTTACTTCTTGTAAAGGGCATCACTATGCAGTGATGAGCACTTTAAAATGCAAAAAATAAACACCTTAAGTTGGTCGGCCGGTCTCCCATTTGTTTGAGCACTTTGAAGTGTTCAACACTATATATATATTTAAAAAAACATCTTAGTGACTTATACTGTTAAAGCTTAAAAAGGCTCTATTTTGGCCTTTACAACTTAAGTATGTAACTCTAAAAACTAATAAAACTTAAAAAATTCAAATAAAGCCGAAAAAAAATTGTATAGAAAACCTAACAGACCTAGGGGTGCACCTAGGATAGCCTACTTACCATTTTGCCTAATCTCACCTAGGCGTCGCCAAGAGAAGATATCATGCGTGCATTTGGATTAGGCGGTGAAAGGGCACCTTTAACACCACTACCTCCACCTCTCCCTCTACTTTTCTACCAGAACCGCATCAAGGGGGTCATATATATACTGTCCTTCCTGTGCTCATTACACTTGCTCCAATTCCCTCAATCTCGGCAGCAATCAGCTCTCTGGTTCTTATAATTGTAAAATATTCACCATGTCGAATCCCAATTCAAAATTTGTATGATGACTCGTATAAATTATGGTTGATCCTTGTTTACATTGAGTGCCTACAATCTATATGTAAGAGAATCAATTTTTCCTCGACAATCCAAGATACTAATTCCAGATGTGGTTTTGTCCAAATTCCAAAGCCGCCCCAATAAGGTTTAAGCTTCGATTTTGAAGTCCGAATACAATAATTTTCAAATGATTAGAACATGTTATTGTTGACAGGCCACTTTACAGCAATGGGAGACTAAAGTGATGCCATTATGCCACAATCTTTATGTCATCTCAGTATGTGCTACAACAACATTATAGTTATAGGTTGCCAACATCTAGCAAGCTGTCTAGAGCAAAAAAAAACCTAACTTCCTTCATCTCCTTTGTCTTCTATTCAGAAATCACAGCTGAGTAGTAGCCAAAAACAATCCTTCATTACTAAATAGTTGTGTAAGTATGGACATCAAGTAGCAAGCAATATAACAACTATAGAGGTGAAACAATAAAATGATACCTTCATATCCTATGCTCTGAAGTTATTGTTTTGAATCAAATTCACAAATGTTATATGGAAGATATTGTGTAGATCCACTCATTCTACTACCCTGAGCTCGACAGGGCAACCAGACAGCTTATGGGGATACAGGCATCCTTCTAGGCAAATAATAGAGAAAAAGGACCACCACCATTTAGCAACTGCTAAACTGGCAATCTATTTGAATAATTTAACCAAAACAACAAAATGCCTCTTTACAATTATGAACGGTAACGAATAACTACAGACGGTAATGAACAACCAAGCCGATGTCTCCTAGAGCTATATATTTCATTGATCCCTAAACAAATATCCAAAGCCAACATCCAACAAAGCTCTCCAACTGTCTAAAACTCAATCTGGAATCATAATTTTCATACTAATTTTCATAGTTCAAAAAAAAAAGATCAAAAGCTCAAGTTTATTTCATCACTTCAAAAAGAAACATATCAAATTTCTACCATTTAAGAAAATCCAGTTAAAACAGTAAAGAACAAACTCTGAACACTTCACATGCTCGAAAGACTAAATTACCCGTGTCCGTTAATTGTTACTAAACACTTTTATTGATAGAACCACAAAATACAGCGAAGTTTCTCCATTCAAACGCAAAATCAACTATCAGAACACCCCTAAGTATTGTTCTCCCAAACACAAACTGATCCTCACCCAGAAACAACAATAATCAATGGTCTTGACAATCATCAACTTATCCAGTATCAAAAATCCCAAGTTCCTAATTCATGACTATCTTACCAATTTCAACAAATTAGAGCATGTCTTCCCTACCCTAATCCTAATCAGCAATTGAACACACCTTATCATCTAAGACTCCAGTATTTGGCAATCCCGAACCACCAAATTAAATTTCACTCCCTAAATACAACAAAAAAAAATAGCAAACAAACCCCAAGTCTTTCAGTTCCTAAGTTCTTCATGCAACCCCTAGATCGCCAATCAACTCTAATTCCAACCAAACAGAAAGCATATCTCCACGAATGCCGCAAGAATAAGAATGACCAAACCCTAGATCAGAGACCAAAGGCTCACCTTATTATGCATCAAAAATGTGCATCCGGTCCCCAGTGTTAAGATTAAATTAGATTTAGGATTAGATATTAATTAGATTTAGGATTAGATTCCTTCTCCTATATGGATGCATATTTCTTCTCTTACTCATATACAAAATACAGCGAAGTTTCTCCATTCAAACGCAAAATCAACTATCAGAACACCCATAAGTAATTGTTCTCCCAAACACAAACTGATCCTCACCCAGAAACAACAATAATCAATGGTCTTGACAATCATCAACTTATCCAGTATAAAAAATCCCAAGTTCCTAATTCATGACTATTTTACCAATTTCAACAAATTAGAGCATGTCTTCCCTACCCTAATCCTAATCAGCAATTGAACACACCTTATCATCTAAGACTCCAGTATTTGGCAATCCCGAACCACCAAATTAAATTTCACTCCCTAAATACAACAAAAAAAATAGCAAACAAACCCTAAGTCTTTCAGTTCCTAAGTTCTTCATGCAACCCCTAGATCGCCAATCAACTCTAATTCCAACCAAACAGAAAGCATATCTCCACGAATGCCGCAAGAATAAGAATGACCAAACCCTAGATCAGAGACCAAAGGCTCACCTTATTATGCATCAAAAATGTGCATCCGGTCCCCAGTGTTAAGATTAAATTAGATTTAGGATTAGATATTAATTAGATTTAGGATTAGATTCCTTCTCCTATATGGATGCATATTTCTTCTCTTACTCATATACGGATATGGATCCGTTCTCCATCTATATATATATTCATAGTTGTCTTGGCTATTCATATCATCCACTAATAAAATCAATAATATTGATTTGTTTCATGGTATCAAAGCCTAGAATTTTTTTTATCTAGGGCAATTCAGAATTTCTTTCAGATAATCAATATTGTTAATCTTCTTTTTTCCCTTGTTGTCTGCTCCGTCATGCTATCCTACCTCCTCAACGTCAATATCGTTCTAGCTTTATTGATGATTACACTTATTATACTTGGGTCTATCTTATGCGTCACCGTTCCGATCTTCCTACTTTTTATAGGACGTTTACTACCTTACACCCTTGAACATAATAGGGTAGCCGAGAGCAAACATCGTCATATTCTTGAGACAGCTCATGCTCTTTCGATATCCTCTTCTATTCCTCAAACAATACGTGCAGAGGCCATCCTTACCACTATTAATCTTATCAATATCACTCTTTCCTCTGTTTTGTTTGATCGGACACCTCATGAAAGTCTTTTTTCGTGTCTTTATTACAGTATGCTTCATACTTTTGGGTGCACTTGTTTTGTTCTTCTTCCTGAGACTGAACGCACAAAGCTGACAGCTCAATCAGCCAGGTATGTCTTACTTGGTTTTAGTTCAGAGCACAAGAGATACCGTTGTTATTATCCCTTGGCTCGTCATCTTCGTCTATCTCGCCATGTCACCTTTCAAGAGGACTCTCCTTATTTCACTTGTCCCATCTCCGGATGTTTATATCTATGGCAGAGGAGTTTAGAGCATTTCAGCAGACATGTGCTTGGGATGTTGTTTTACTTCCAGACGTGGTCAAGTCTGCAAGTTGGTCTTCAAGGTCAAGTATCGACATGATGGGTCCATTGTGCGACACAACGGCCGCCTTGTTGCCCGAGGTTTTACACAGAAACATGGAATTGACTATGATGAGACCTTTGTCCCAGTTGCTCAGATGATCAAAGTACATACATTACTAGTTGTTGCTGCCACTCGTAAGTAGCCACTCTATCAGATGGATGTCAAGAATGCATTTCTTTACAGTTTTTTAACCGAGGTTATCTAATGGAGCCCCCTCCAGGTTTCTCTACTCCGTCGAGACATGTTTATCGCCTTCGTCGTGCTATCATGTTTATCCCTCCAGGATTTCAGTAGTGTTGTCAGGATCATTCTTTGTTTGTGCGGTCGTCACCACAAGGACGAGTTCTTCTTTTACTCTATGTGGATGACATGATTTTGACTGGCGACGATTCCGTGGGAATTGCATCTACTCAGAGGTACCTTCATCAACAGTTTCAGGTGAAGGACCTTGGCTATCTTCGCTATTTTCTGGACTCGAGATTGCACAAGGTAAGAGGGATAATTATTTCTCAGCAGAAATATACTTCAGAGATTCTTTCATATGCTGGTGGTTTATCGGATAGTCGGACAACTGATACTTCTTTGGAACTTCATTTGAAGCTTCGTCCCACAGATGGTGAACCTCTCTTAGATCCTACTCGCTACAGAGGGCTAGTGGGTCAACTTCTGCATCTCTGCTTGACTAGGCCAGATATTTCACATGCACTTAGTATTGTTAGCCACTTCGTTTACACGCCTCGATCAGCTCACTATGGTGCCTTACTCTAGATTCTCCGATATCTTCAGGATTCTATTACGCGCTTATTATTTTTATCTTCTACATCTACTATAGAGCTTTGAACATTTTCTGATACAAATTGGGCAAGAGATCCGACCACTAGACGATCTACTACAGGATTCTGTTTTTTTCTTGGTGATTCATTGATTTCATAGTGAAGCAAGAAACAAGATGTTGCATGTTCTTCTACTGAGACAGAGCTATGGCTGCCACCACAGGGAGATTGTTCGTACGTAGACTGCTCTCTGCTATGGGCATTGTTCCTACAAGACCTACGCCGCTTAATTGTGATAACAAAAGTGCTATACGGATTGCGAACAATGCAATTTTTCATAAACAGACAAAGCATATTAAGATTGATTGTCACTTCGTCCGTGTGCATTTTTTGGCAGGCACTATTTATGTACCATATGTGACCCTCTGTTGATCAACTGGTGGATTTTTTTACAAAGTCACACCCCTCACTGCGGTTTCAGTTTTTATTGGACAAACTCATGTTGTTTGACCCACCATGAGTTTAAAGGGGGATGATAAAATTAAATTAGATTTAGAACTAGTTTCAGTCACACCCCTCCTATATAGATGCATATTTCTTCTCTTACTCATATACGGATATGGATCCGTTCTCTATCTATATATATTCATAGTTGTATTGGCTTTTCATATCCTTCATTAATAAAACAGGTAATTTCATAGGGGGGTGAAGTTTACTGTATTTATAGGAAAGAGGACATTTTTTACGAATTTACAGAAAGAGGGGGTGAGACGACCTCAGAGATGGTGCCAGAGGCCCCCCCTTGGCGCCATCTATGATGTCGCCGGGCCATCCCCCCCTTTTTCTCCTTCCCTCAAATGCTAATTATCCTTCCCCTTTATTTGTCCATATCCTCTTTCTCTTCCCCCAATACTTACTTTTTCTCCCCCTTATGTACTTTTTCCCAATGTCATTATTTATTTTCTAGATTTCTCACGGGTTGTTGGAGTGCAAGTAGATGTATATAAGAGGGTAAGAGTGGGAGAACATGATACATTCACATAGAAGAACAAGAACTGAAGAGTGGGAGAAGATGAATGCTGGAAACGATGGTCGTATTCCCCTGAACCGGAGCGTCCAAGGCGTAGAACCAGTATTAGAAAAACTCTTTGGAAACATTTGGGTAAAAATAGCGAAATTTATTTTCGTGTTCAATATATAAAATATAAATCATATTTCTTTTTGTCATTTGATTACATCTTTGTTTATCAACTTGAATGCATCAGTTACTACATAGGTTGACTAGTACATTTTTTTCTGTTGTGTCCAACTCCATGACAGTTACTACAACGCAAATCTCTTGTAGATTCATTGCTTGAAGGGATGCGCTTCTTCTTCGGTCTTCCAGCTTTGCGTCTAACATCTGGTACTCCAATTGATCCTCGCGTCAGAGTAGCTTCAAGCTCGTACGTACTGGAATTGGTTCCATGTGCGACATATACACACTTTTCAACTTGTCAGTAAAAAATATTAAAGAATAAAACATTTCAATATTGTAGTTGGAAGACTTACAAGCATAACATGCATGTATACATGGCATAAGTGTATGAAACCATCTTAAACAAGAACAATAGCTCTCGTTCAAGCGTACTACATAGGTTTGGCTGGTTTTACAATCTAACATTTCAAATAAGCAACTATCAATGCGTAACATTTGCAAGTAATGTTTTTGTCTATTTATACTTGTCATTGATCTCATCATTCTTGGACAAAATCCTATTTCTAGGTTTTCAGCATGGAGTCTATTCTTCTCCTGAAGCGTTATAATCTTTGCTCTAATTCCATCAAGTAGCATTGTTATCAGTTTGTCACGTAGATTCTTAACCCAGCTATTGAAACATTCTGCAAGATTAGAAGTGTGAATATTTAACCTAGCATGAGAAGAATAAGCAGCTATCCAGTGTTCAAAACTACAATTTTCATCATTCACCCCAATAAGCCAGTTAAACATGTCAATGTTTTCAGCTTTGATTATTTCAAATCTATAGTCAGCATCCGTTTTATTATACGATCTAGAAAGAAGTGTGGTGATTCTGGAAAAATAGCACGCATAGCATTTATCAGTCCCTTTTGTTTATCAGATATAAATAAAAATCTACTCCAGTGATCTAAATATCTTTTTCAAAAGTATTTCTTAAACAGTTTAGAAACCATATCCATGAATCAGTATTCTCACCTTCAGCAACAACATAAGCAATTGGATATAACTGATAGTTAGGATCATGAGCACAAGCAATAAATAATGTACCTTGGTATCTAGATAAAAGAAATGTACCATCAATACTAATAACTGGTAAACAACCTGCTAAAAAGCCATCAATACATGCTTTGAAACAAATAAAAATTCTTTCAAAGCCATTGTCTTCAGTGGTTTTTATACAGACTCTACTGCATGGATTTGTCTCCATAATTCTTAAACCATACTCTTCAAGACTAGCATAGGCATCAGCATAACTACCGTTTATTTCAGCTAATGCCATCTCTCGAGCTCTCCAAGCTTTGGCATAAGAAATTTGTATCCGATGTTCTCTACGGATATCATTTACTACTTGCGATGGACTATAAGACTGATTATCCCTAATTATATCAATAATCTTATTTTTAATCCACTTAGCAGTAGCTAATGGATGACATCCTCTTGTTAGTCCACTTAAACAAGAATGTCGACTTTCTAATGTACTAATGAAAAATATTTGTCCTGTGCCAAGGGATCTAGCATATACTCTCCAATTACAAGCTGGTTGATCACAAGTATAAATAATTTCCGTAGAATTGTTCATACTGCCGGTTGAACATGTAAAGTTATGTTCAATTGCTACATTACTTATAAAATTTCTAAACTCAAGCCGTGTAGCAAATTGTTGTCCGACAAATAATTCATGAGTGGTACCACTACTAAAAGTATCATCAAAATCATCATCTATATTTTCAATTAAATCATCACTATTTTCAATAGTTTGAAAATCATCATTACTAGGTAGATCTACTGGTTGTTCTTCTTCATGAGTTGGAAGTGGTCGAGAAGAACTAGCACCCACTTCATAATTAGAAGCACGTGGACGTGAAAACATTTCAAGTGGTGGGAAAACTTGAGTAACAAAAATACTTATAAATGGCGATTGCAAATTAACTTCAAGAACAAAATTCCATACTTAATCAGAATCTATAACAAACAATGAGAAACGAAAACATGTCTTAAAATAAATTCATATCGAATAGAAAAAGTGTTAATAATCAGAGTTCGTAGACTATCTAATGTACTAATACGATCGGTTAAAAGAAGTTGCGTAAAACCGCCTTCGTATGATAGCCCATTTACCGAACCTCCATGTGAGCACAATATTCTTAGGCTCTGATCCATATCGAAAAAATGGACAACTTCTAATTTGTAGAAAATATTGAAGAATGTAGAGCGCTGCTAATAGAGGTTGTCCATTTTTTATTAGCAGCGCTCTACATTCTTTAATATTTTCTACAGATTAGAAGTTGTCCATTTTTTCGATATGGATCAGAGCCTAAGAATATTGTGCTCACATGGAGGTTCAGTAAATGGGCTATCATACGAAGGCGGTTTTACGCAACTTCTTTTAACCGATCGTATTAGTACATTAGATAGTCTACGAACTCTGATTATTAACTCTTTTTCTATTCGATATGAATTTACTTTAAGACATGTTTTCGTTTCTCATTGTTTGTTAATAGATTCTGATCAAGCATGGAATTTTGTTCTTGAAGTTAATTTGCAATCGCCATTTATAAGTATTTTTGTTACTCAAGTTTTCCCACCACTTGAAATGTTTTCAAGTCCACGTGCTTCTAATTATGAAGTGGGTGCTAGTTCTTCTCGACCACTTCCAACTCATGAAGAAGAACAACCAGTAGATCTACCTAGTAATGATGATTTTGATAATTTTCAAACTATTGAAAATAGTGATGATTTAATTAAAAATATAGATGATGATTTTGATGATACTTTTAGTAGTCGTACCACTCATGAATTATTTGTCGGACAACAATTTGCTACACGGCTGGAGTTTAGAAATTTTATAAGTAATGTAGCGATTGAACATAACTTTACATGTTCAACCGGTAGTATGAACAATTCTAGGAAAATTATTTATACTTGTGATCAACCAGCTTGTAATTGGAGAGTATATGCTAGACCCTTTGGCACAGGACAAATATTTTTCATTAGTACATTAGAAAGTCGACATCCTTGTTTAAATGGACTAACAAGAGGATGTCATCCATTAGCTACTGCTAAGTGGATTAAAAATAAGATTATTGATATAATTAGGGATAATCAGTCTTATAGTCCATCGCAAGTAGTAAAGGATATCCGTAGAGAACATCGGATACAAATTTCTTATGCCAAAGCTTGGAGAGCTCGAGAGATGGCATTAGCTGAAATAAACGATAGTTATGCTGATGCCTATGCTAGTCTTGAAGAGTATGATTTAAGAATTATAGAGACAAATCCAGGCAGTAGAGTCTGTATAGAAACCACTGAAGACAATGGCTTTGAAAGAATTTTTATTTGTTTCAAAACATGTATTGATAGTTTTTTAGCAGGTTGTTTACCAGTTATTAGTATTGATGGTACATTTCTTTCATCTAGATACCAAGGTACATTATTTATTGCTTGTGCTCATGATCCTAACTATCAGTTATATCCAATTGCTTATGCTGTTGCTGAAGGTGAGAATACTGATTCATGGACAATGCTACTTGATGGAATTATAGCAAAGATTATAACGCTTCAGGAGAAGAATAGACTCCATGCTGAAAACCTAGAAATAGGATTTTGTCCAAGAATGATGAAATCAATGGCAAGTATAAATAGACAAAAACATTACTTGCAAATGTTACGCATTGATAGTTGCTTATTTGAAATGTTAGATTGTAAAACCAGTCGAACCTATGTAGTACGCTTGAACGAGAGCTATTGTTCTTGTTTAAGATGGTTTCATATACTTATGCCATGTATACATGCATGTTATGCTTGTAAGTCTTCCAACTACAATATTGAAATGTTTTATTCTTCAATATTTTCTACTGACAAGTTGAAAAGTGTGTATATGTCGCACATGGAACCAATTCTAGTACGTACGAGCTTAAAGCTACTCTGACGCGAGGACCAATTGGAGTACCAAATGTTAGACGCAAAGCTGGAAGACCGAAGAAGCGCATCCCTTCAAGCAATGAATCTACAAGAGATTTGCGTTGTAGTAACTCTCATGGAGTTGGACACAACAGAAGAAAATGTACTAGTCAACCTATGTAGTAACTGATGCATTCAAGTTGATAAACAAAGATGTAATCAAATGACAAAAAGAAATATGATTTATATTTTACATATTGAACACGAAAATAAATTCCGCTATTTTCTACCCAAATGTTTCCAAAGAGTTTTTCTAATACTGGTTCTACGCCTTGGACGCTCCGGTTCTGGGGCAACCACCGGTTCAGGGGAATACGATCATCGTTTCCAGCATTCATCTTCTCCCACTCTTAGCTCTTCAGTTCTTGTTCCTCTATGTGAATGTATCATTTTCTCCCACTCTTACCCTCTTATATACATCTACTTGCACTCCAACAATCCGTGAGGAATCTAGGAAAACAAATAATGACATAGGAAAAAAGTACATAGGGGAGAGAGAAAGTAAGTATTGGGGGAAGAGAAAGAGGATATGGACAAATAAAGGGAGAGAAGGATAATTAGCATTTGAAAGAGGAAAGAGTAAAAGGGGGATGGCCCGGCGACATCATAGATGGCGCCAAGGGGGGGGGCCTCTGGCGCCATCTCTAATGTCGCCTCACCCCTCTTTCTGTAAATTCGTAAAAAATGTCCTCTTTCCTATAAATACAATAAACTTCACCCCCCTATGAAATTACAGGTAGAAAGTGGGAGGAAGAATAGAAAGAGTGAAGTGGGAATGAAACTCTCTCACATTCACCCCGTTTATATAGATGCAATCTCCAACGGTTAGAAATATGAACGTTATATAGTAAAGTGGAACGTTGGAAGGGAGGTATGGCCCGGCGACATCATAGATGGCGCCAAGGGAGGGTGGGGGGCCCTCTGGCGCCATCAGAGATGTCGCCAAGGGGGTGGGGCCCTCTGGCGCCATCAGAGATGTCACCAAGGGGGCGGGGGCCTCTGACGCCATCTCTGATGTCGCCTCACCCCTCTTCCTGTAATTTCGTGAAAAGTATCATCTTTCCTATAAATACAGTTAAATTCACCCCCCCTATGAAATTACCTGTTAATAAAATCAATAATGTTGATTTGTTTCATCCAGCTATCCTTATCAAGAAAAGCAAGCAAAAACCTAATAATTAACTCTAGAGTACGTTCCCAATCATCCTCTCAACCCCCAACCCCCCCCCCCCCCCCCAAAAAAAAGGGCCGAGTAGCAAGTACGTCATCAAATCCTCAACCTAACAATGGTAAATCTTCCCAATCCAACCAAAAATAGCAACCAAGGCCTAGATCCCCAACCAAACCCTAGATAGGACACCGAAAGTCACCTTGCTATGCATCAGAATCGCGCACCTGGGGTCCAGCTGATCCTTATCAGCAAACCCTAATAATTACCTCTAGAGTACGTTCTCAACCAACCCTAACCCCCAGAAATTTATTAAAAAAGAAAGCCAAGTCTTTAGCTAGTATTTCAACGAATTATCAACCCAACAATAGCTAATCGTCTCCAATTCGACACCAAAACAGCAACCGAACGCTAGATCTGAAACCTAATCCTAGATCGGAGACGGAAAGGCCTCACCTTGTTGTGCATCAGGATAGCGCACCCGGGCTCCAGCTGGTCCTTGTCGACGAAGGAAAGTATGCTGACGTAGTACTCCGGCCCGACCGACGACGACACGATGGCGTGGTTCTCGTCGATGAGCTCCTCGAGGTTGCCGACGCTCATCGGCGTGCCCCTGAGGTCGTCGACCTTCGACCGGTCCTCCTCCGTCTTCTCCTCGTGCGGCCTCAGCCTCTCCTGGTTCGCCACGAACTCCTCCTCCATGAGCAGGTAGTCCTTGATCCGCTCCAGCTTCAGGAGGCGGAGCTTGCACTTGGTGAGGGGGGTGACGGCCGGGAGCCTGGCCGCGGCTTCGGGTCCCTTTTGCTTGCGCTGCTTGCGGCCGACGCGGGAGGGAGGGGCGGAGGGCTCGAACTTCTTGTCCTTCTTGGAGGGGTCGCCGTCGTTCTTCCGGTCGCCGAGATTCTTGTTGTTGAGTCCGCCGGGGGTTCCTTGGCCCATGGTGACGGTGGTGGTGGTGGAATTTCTAGGATTAGGGTTTCGCTTAGAGAGGAGAAATGAGAAATTAGGAGAAAATTAATTGGGGAGGTTTATATAGGGAAGAAGCGGTTCGGTTTTATTTTCGGCCGGGTTTGGTTGGGTTCAGGTTCGGGTTTACTATTGGGCTGGGCTTGGGGTGTACCAAAGCAAGTTTTGAGGGTTTGTAGGAAATCTAATGGATTTGTAGGAAAACTAATTGAATTAGAAATCAAGGAACTTAAAAAGCAATTTTCTGCTCTCGTACAAAAAAAAAAAATCTTTTACGCATAACGTACGAAACAATAATTTTAATTTTCAAGTTTTAACTCTAATGCTTTCACTTGGTTACTTTCTGAAGCGTGTGAATTTGCATCATGGGTTGATATATGGACGCTTGCAAGTGTTCGCACGCACTGCAAGTTCAATAAACCCTCTTGTTTGAAAGATGAATTATCATCTAAAATGCACGAGAGAAGAAGAAGAAAAAAAAATGTCATATCAAAAATCACATTTTCCATCTATTCTTCTTGCATGCAATGTTGTGATAAAAGTCATGTATCAACTATCAAGTATCAACATGCCACGAGTGCAGTTTACATATACAATACACATGCCCAGACTACTGGACTCGAGTCTTGAGAGCCTGTCATGGTCACAGCACATCGCTTCCTGAGCAATTCTTCTTTTGTTTGAAAAGAATTCAAATAATCCAAACAGAAGCAGCCAACCAGAAAACCAATATATCAGAAAGAAGAGTATTATAAATGATCACAATACCATGGTATGTACAACATCACCCAAAGTAAAATTTCATAAATGTATCTAAAAATGTTTGATTAAACAAGTCTCTAATCAGAATTACTGTCACACCCAAATCTTCATGATCCGAAAAACTACACATCCTCAAAATGAAATTTCAGGCTCCTTAGAAGAACTTGATCCCTGCTTCTGCATCAAAGAAAGGAAAGCATAAGATGACTACTTCTGCAACAAGTAATAATAGCAGAAGAAAACATTAATAGTCTGGTAATACTCGAATAGAAGCAGAGTTTTTTCATAAGAAATGCAACAGTGACTTCCCAACTAGATAAAGAAACAAGTTCAAGTGACAACCAATCCAAATAGATTGATCAGGTCCAAGCAATTACAAGATCATCATAAATGGATTACATTTATTGAATGATTACCCTCAAACTTATAAGTTAATAAAGACAAATAATGCTAATGGACTCATTTTTAGCTCCGCTTATTCCTCAATCATCATTATAGTGAGAATTTAGTGTAGCCGCTAGTGAACTCTCTGGCTTTTCAACTGACGGGTAACACTTGCCCGGCTTTCCCCTAACGGGGAACAATTGCCTGGTCGGCAGCATATAGGTGTATGTAGGCTTCCCTTCATTTGAAGCCCCTCAACATTGTTGCTGTCTGGGGTGCAAAACCCTATTAGAGTCCTCTTCTAGTACATAGGCATTCAGCGTGGAGGGAGGAGGGAATTATCTATGCGCTTCAGGTGGACTATTTTGCATGGATACTGATACTAAACGATATGGATATGACGATAGGACAACCTGAGAAACTAGGATGAAATGGCAGGAATGTGATAGTATATGATAATTTAATTAAAAAATATATTATAAGAAATTTAAAAGTAAGAGATCTACAGCACAAATTTAGTTTGAATCACAGAGGAGAGCTAAAGGATTATTTATTTATTAAAATTGAAAGAAAACCATGATAAAAATGCATTCATGCTTCATATCTTTAAAGCATCATTTCACCTTCACTAGCATTGCCATTTATTAATTCTACTTTATCATTGATAAGTTTATAAAAATTAAATAGCACTTAGAATATAGGATAAGGTAGAAGTGCATCTGATTACTGATACTTCCCTGAGGTGTATCAAAGTATCCGAGTATTTAAATTTTAACATGACAGGATACAGGTACAAACACCTCCTTTGAAGTAGCCATACAAACACGATGGACAAGAAGGTTCTTTTCTGTGTTGTAAAGATTCATGTTGTACGAGTACTGGTAGCTTTGGAGAGAATACAGAAGCAAGGAAGCCAGGTTGTATACGAAATTTTGGCCCTGGACAGTTGTTGGGACCCTAAGCTAACAAGTTAAATGATTGTAGGAATCACTGCAATGTCAAGGAAAAATAATCTGACACCAATGATTCATCCTCACTTGATGATAAAGGGATGGGGCAATTAAACCTCCCAGGCTCCCACCGCATGCGTGCATCCAGCCACATCTTCTGACAGATCATCTGACATATCATAAAGGGGTTTTTATGAGTTATCCATTAAAGAGAATGGACCCTCTAGGTTTGGCTAAATTGATCGTCCAAATGAACACACTACTATCGCCGGCTATCAGCTACACGAGGCATTCTCCTACATTGTCAACACACTAGTATATTGCGATCACAAAGTACTCCAGAAGAATTGCATTTCAACCATCATATTTGAATTCCATGTAGTTTATTAATTGCCCAACATTCTAAGCCATAAAACATGGCTGGTCTTATGGTCATCATCAACTGACATATCATAAAGGGATTTTATGAGGTATTCATTAAAGAGAATGGACCCTCTAGGTTTGGCTAAATTGATCAAGTCCAAATCGACACACTACTACCGTCGGCTATCGGCTACACAAGGCATTCCCCTACATTGTCAACACACTAGTATATTGCGATCACAAAGTACTCCAGAAGCATTGCATTTCAACCATCATATTTGATTTCCATGTAGTTTCTTAATTGCCCAACATCCTAAACCATAAAACATGGCTGGTCGTATGGTCATCTTGTAGAATTTTTTTTCCAACTTCAGAGCTATCTTGTGATCACAAAGTACTCATGTAAACCCCATGTCCAGAATTTTAGAATTTTTCTATTTTCGTTCATTTAGTAGGTTATTAATGTTTATTAAAAGAAAATATGTTAGCTAGTAAATTAAATAAATGAGTAATTAAAAAAGTGTTTAAATAAACTAAAGATTTAAATTAGGTCATATCTAAGACTTATGATCAAAACAATTTTAATCACCTTAGGAATACTTGCATATCTAAGACTTATTTTTGTCAAATCAAAACCTATCCTAAGTATCTAAAGAAAACAAAATCAAAATAGAAATTCATGTATATCTAAATAAATCTTAATCTAATTAGAAAAATAAACATATATTAATCCTAGCATATCCTTGTTAACCAATCTCCTACCCACCATATATATATAGTGGAAATTACGCACGAGCAAAAACCTGTGAACCAAGTTTATGAAGGCCAGGTACTTCAAACACATCCACCCAGCGATAGCCAGAGCCAACAGCAGATCCTCAGCGGCGTGGCGCCGCATCTTACGAGGACGCGATTTGGCTGAACCAGCGATCAGGCTACATCTTGGCAATGGAGAGGCGCACCCCTTCCTGGAAAGGTGGATCGGCGACAGCCTTATCCCGAACATTACTGCTTCCCCAAGCAACAGCAGGATCAAAGACCTGTGGAACCCCTCCAACAACGATTGGAACTGGGATCTGATTCGCGAATGGTCCGGTAACGGAACGGTCGACAGCATTCGCCAGCACGGGCTTATCCTTGGGCCCGACGCTGACGAACTGAGGTGGTCTCTGGCCGCTTCCGGAGCCTTCTCCGTGCGATCGGCGAGATGCACGATCCAAGAGAACGGCCAGGAACACTTCATAGCGCGGTACTGGCATTCCTGTATCCCAAAGAAATGGTCCTTCCTCCTGTGGAGAATCAGTAGAAAGAAATTGCCCACCGACGAGATTCTTAACTCCATCGGTATTAGCCTGGCGTCTGCTTGCAATTGCTGCACCGAGCGTCAGACGGAGTCAATCGACCACATCTTCCGGGAGGGTAGCCTCCCTGACCAAATCTGGAGATCCCTCAATCACAGCTACAACATCACTCAAGGAAACGGGCGCTTTAACGATCTTCTAGCTATCTGGGGCGCCGCGTCCCACGGCCACCAGATCGTTGCAGCGGCTGCTACCTGGACAATTTGGAAGAATCGCAACAAAGCGAGATACGAGGGACACCAATTCTCTGTCGAACAGCTCATCCGGAAAATCCATCGGCAGTGCCGTAAACGGAGTTCTCTCTGCTCCCACAGCCCTCGAGCTTTCTGGCATCCGTACACCGCTTAATTTTGTCTGGCGCGGTGGCCATCACCCCCGTCTTTTCTTTTGTGGCATCCCCGTTTAGGCTTTTTGCCTTGTATACGTGTCAGGCTTCAGCATTTTGAGCCTTGATTAATAAAAAGAATTGATTAATAAAAAGAAGGGGTTTTCCTTATATATATATATATATATATATATATATATAT
Organism: Iris pallida; assembly: GCA_029216955.1. Lineage (NCBI taxonomy): Eukaryota > Viridiplantae > Streptophyta > Magnoliopsida > Asparagales > Iridaceae > Iris > Iris pallida. Next base: position 22,004,335 of record JANAVB010018993.1, on the reverse strand, counting down.
ATATATAAGCACATAATTTCTGAAATAAATACATACACAACTTCTCCACATTCCTTTCCTAGAAGCCAAGCACCCCCTCTTTCACGTCCAAATCCGTCCCAAAAAACAGTCCCATTTTTAGGGGCTATAACAACTATGAATAACCATATCTCACTCTGGACTTTGTTTCACCTCCAGCTTTTTTGTTGGAATATAATTGAGGCTAGCTTTCTGATTATATAGGTTAATAGATCTAATTATTAGTATGAATTTCTATATGAGTTTTAGAGTATCATGTGCCCTAAAACGAACGTGTTTCGATATTTTCGCGATTTCAAAATATTCCAAACTTGAAAACGCGATCCGTTTGGTTTTTCAGAAAGCTTACACGATGAGCTACAACATAGTTTAATTTCATAAATAATTGAATTTGTTTGATATATTCAATATTAACTAGAAGTAGAAAGTAGTTACTCGATTTTGCCAAAAGTGGAAATTCAGCCTAGAAATAGTAACAAATAACTCTTAACTGAATAATTATTTGTGCAAATCATCGATTCCAGCACTAAGAGAGCGCTGAAATCTTCAGGACCATGCACATAAATTTTGGGTTGTGATGGTTGACCCTTCGGTCAATAGACCGCCTCGATTTGTGCAGCGTTGGTCCTAAATTTACAAATATTTATTGACCTAATATTTCATAAATAGTTCATAAAATAGAATTGAATAGGAATAAAATGGTTTTAGGTCAATTATTTTAGAATGAAGTAATGATTTCCTTTGAAGCTTGCTTTGGTGCAACTTGTTTCTGCGAGGGATTCTTGGATCGATATGCGATTTAGATAGTTCGTAACATGGGTTTGTGTTCGTCTCAAGTTATGACCACTTACCGTTTGGAGGATCAAGCAAGTACTAGTGCCTAAGAGTCTATTTACAGTTTCTCATATCACATGTTATTTTATGATTAGTTAGTGTATCATGTCTATCATATTATCATATTACTCTACCATATCATATATGCATGTTTTACACACGCGATTAATGATATCGTATTTCTATATTTTCACATTTTTGTGTATCATGATCATTGACATGCTTATCTTGTTTCTCATATTCCTCGTGCTATTCATGATCGTGTAACAAGTGCGGGTATGAAAGATGCATTATTTGTCGTATGGATATTCGATGTGTTGCGACTTCATGTTAGAATGTGGGATCATAGATATTTCTCAGAGAGAGAATCCCAAACTTGTCCAGATGCAAGTAATGGTTCCTAAAACCAAGGGCGGTCCTGGCCCAGGCAGGCCGGACGACCAGGACAAATGGCACCAACATGGTTATATCCAAAATAGAACTAGTATGTACCATGGGCCACTATCAACACAAAATAGTTATGGTGTAGTGGTTATCATGTTAAACTTGCACATTAGAGGTCCTTAGTTCAATTCTTGGTGGCGACATTTTTTATTTTAGTTTCTTAATTTTTTTTAATATGTATGTGGGCCCCATTTTGTAAGTTCGCCTCGAGCTCCATAAGCTCAGGGTCGACACAGCCTAAAACACAGTGTATAGCTAGTTTGTTTGTATTCATGATCCTTATTAATTATTATTATTATTATTACCATGATTTATCTAGTTTAGTTATACCACTTACTGTTATTACTTGTTATTCAATTGAAATATGTATAGTGCATACGACACTCATCATGCAGACTTGTCCCTTGGTTTGCCTGTTATACATGTTTATCGGACACAACACTTTTCTTTTCATGTTGTACATGTTATATAGGTTATCTGTTTTAGTATTGGCCGGTTACTTGCATCAATCCTCATTGGATATGTTGTAATAATTTTAGACGAGCCATAATATCTACAGTGAGTACTTTGGCGGCACCGACGTTACCGACGTACTAGTTCCTACTGACGATTTGGTGATGCATATTTCTTGTCTTATGCTCACGACTTAGCTAGTTTCGGTTTAGTTTGAATAGTATTTGACTGAGTTTGTTTTCGAGACAATTTAAGATATATTATTATACTCTTTGGTGACTTTGGTTCTTTAATTAATTAATGAGACTGTTTAAGTTGGATATTCTCGTGTAATTGTAACCATAGTTTGTGGATGATATATAGTATGGTTGTGATATGGACTATTGAAGTTATAGACAACGTAGTACCCACGATACCACGGCTGAACCTGTCACGCCCCGCTCCCGTAGGAGCGATCGTCCTCGCTAAGGCGTGATGCCGCACGAGCCTAGATTGCGCTCGTGCAAGGCAGTTCCATAACGGCCGATTTCATCGGCGGCGACGGGGTCGTCGCACAGAAGTCCCAAGCAGAAATATTAAATACATTGCAGCGGAATTTAACGAAGAACACATGAACACAAGTCATTCAAAAGAAGCTCTTTTATTGATGTTGAACACAAGATTACATTTATGGGCGCAAGGCCAAATTACAAGTCTCTCTTGCTCACTTTTCTCTCGTTTACAAAGTCACTCTCTACTCTCTCTCTAGATTACAATGCTTGAGTTAGCGGAAGCTTCGGAAGGCGATGTCCATACATTATGTCCTGTATAAGTCTTCGGACCACGCGGCCGCACGCTTCGACTCGCCAAGGAACTCCGTGCCTCGACGCATCCAAGCGAGCCCCGCGCCACGAGCTTCTACCTGTGCCTGCACATGAAACACTGTGTGGGTGTCAGTACCACTGTACTGGTGGAGTGAGCTTCTCGCCCACCCATACATAACCGACACGTTTCTTTTACTTTGTGCAGCTTAAACCCTTTCGATTGTCTTTCTAGTCTTGTCTTAGGATCAGTTTTAAGACTTGACGTCTAACCCACTCGACGTGCAACGACATGGTCGTGCTACAATACCAACGTGTATTTCGATCGAGGTTGTGCCTCATCGCTTAGGTACTTGACCGAACTACAACTCGGGACGGCAGGGTCGTGCCATATTTTGTTCGCAACTTAACATGTTCGGGACAGTGCTTCGCCGAGGAGCAACTTATGCGCACTCGGCCGTGCCAATGCTTTTACTTAAACTCAAGCCTACTGGGTCAATTCTCGTGCTGGCGACGTCCAGGGGGAACGACTCGTGCAGGCCGTGCCTCTAGACCTTGCTTAGACTTGTCCGTGCTTCAAGATGAGGCCGCGCCTCGCTAGTTATCAAGACTTATCGTGCTACCGCCTTGCGGCCTTCCCGTTAGACCCATTTGCTAACTTAGACAAGACTTGTGAACCATAGTAACACTTTCATGAACATCCCGACGCCATCTATCGTGCTAAGCACGGTACCTATGGTACAGCCCAATCTTAGGCCCAGACATTGTGTTCCCGACTAGACAAGCTCTCAAGTTCTAGACTCAATCCAAAGGCATACACGCGGTGTGCCGCTATTGCCGACACATCTACATGAGTGGTCACTAGCAATTTCAAGCTATCTTGGACTGGCTCGGCGGGGGTATCGGTCCGCCCTTCTAAGGGTAGCTAGCCCCGGAAGCGCCGATACTCCCATGCGGTTATCCGGCATGCAGGTTGAGCCACACTCGCTTCCCCCGGGACGAATGATTCCGGCGCCCCGGTAATCATTCGAGAAGACTACACCTTGTCGACAAGTTGTCCATGACCATGCAAGTCTAAACTCGATCTACCAGTCTTTCCTTAACATGAACATGCTTCTCCTTCTTTCTATCAAGACTTACGAGACTCCCAAGCCGGAGGACCGATCTCGTGTGCGGGACCTATCAAGACTATAGCGAGACTCCCAAGCCGCGGGATCGATCTCGGCGACAACAAGTCGCGTGGACTTCCTTTGTTCGTGGCAAGCTTTTCACTAAACCGACCGTAGCCCGTGCCTTAGACAGACCTGGTTCTCTAGGCGACGCTAATGCTCAAGTCATACACTTTACACAACGAGCCTTATTCTCAAGGGGCTACGTGACTTGACAACCGCAGCTAGAGCGGGACAGTGCTAGAAATGGCTACGATAGCCCAGCACAACTCTTGTCTAACTTATTCGGGCAACGACTCGACGAGCAAAGGCTACGCCGAGCTACGCGTCTAGGGAACGTGCTAGACATGGGGTCGAACTTGAATAACCAACTGCTGGATGCCTAGACTTAAGCCAACGAGCCGTACAAGACGACTTAACTTGCGGGACGTGCGAAGGCTATGCCAAGCCTTGCGGGACAGGACCGTGCATGCTTTGTTAAGCATTCATGGGGGCGACGCCTATGACTTAGGCAAATTCGAGTGTCGGGACGAATCGACGGGACCAACGGGACATGCGAAGGCTATGCCGAGCCTTGCACAACGGGACCGTGCCTGCTTTAGCAAGCATTTACGCAGGCGACGCCTCAGACTTAGGCTATTTCAAGTGTCGAGGCAATTTAGCAACTTAGGCCAACTTCCTTCTCCCAAGCCACGGGAACGAAGGATCGAGTGTCATTTGAAAGCACGCTGAGCCGACTTCTATGTTGACCGTGGGACCATTTTCCATGTTCCAGGACATTTCGACCCGACGGGATTATTCCCTTAACTATGTTGGTGCGTAGCTTTTATATTAGCCTACTTGTGCAAGTTGAAAACACGATTTATTATGCGAAGGCTAAGATGAAGCAAGTTCACCGAAACTCCCCCACCTGTGCGAGGAGTCGCCTCAGACGAGCGGGCCTTCGAGCAGCCGTTGCAAGGCTAAGTTCCAACGCCGTCGGCGTTTCGATTCCTCCGATAGACTTTGCGGGTCGGGGCACTACAACATACACCACCCAGAACAAGTCTCGTCCTCGAGACTTTCCTGAAGGCAAGCCATCCTACCATTTCTATGGCCAAGATTAATCAAGCCTAAACACGGGACTTAACAGTCGAGCGAGATACGCCTACACGTTTCCTTGAGTCAGAGCCACGCTCGCACTATTATCATTCTTTTCGTTAACATGATTTCAAGATCTCGACACACTCCCATCTTTCAAGTCTTGCTTGAACTCATTGTATCACTTGGCTGGATCGTGCACGCATTCCAAGCATCCCTAAAATACATGCATTCAGCCAAGCCGCATGATAGAGAATTTGTCATTCTCACTCGAGTCGCCTCGTGCACATACCCAGGCGTTCCTGAAATATATGCATGTCAGCTGAGTCTCGTGAGCAGGGTTTCCTACGTTCGTGATTCATGCTATCCATTCAAACCAATCCTCAAGATCAATTCTTCGATTGATAACTCTGCAATATGGGCATTTCGCCTAACCGCTAGGCCAATCTTTACGAGGCTAAGTCAATGTCAGGATTAGAATCATAGTTCCCCAACAATAATGCCAACGCTGACCCCAATCCTAGGGTCAAACCAGGTTCGGTAATACGGGATTTTCTACCCAAGCTCGCGCCACTCAGATTTCTAAACATCGAGCACGATCACCTATTCGCATCAATGCATTTCGTTGCGCGGATTCGAATCCATTCTGATCACCAATTGTAACCAATTCGTGCATTCGATCACGAGGTCATCTAGCTCGACAATACGTTGCGCCCCAATCTCACGCGAGTCCGATTATCCACGGTGGTTCGTGAATCACCACGCAACGCTCTCGCAGAATAATCATTCTCATCGGGGCGTAACTCTTGTTTGAGTCTAGACTCGTTCATTCTCGATACGCGGATTGGACCTACGCAATCCTCAAATTCAATTCTCGAGTCACCTTCGCGTCAAACCACAAGTCGAAGCATACGAATTGCCACGCCATGCAAGTTCAATCACTCCCGCTGTATGAATCACCATATCAGCGCTCACGCGGAGTGATCGTCTCAAATCGGCGCGACGCATGTGCGAGGCTGGAGTTGCGCTCGCATAAGACAAGAATGTCGAAGTTGTGGTTATCGACGAAGCAAATCCAAACGTTTCATTTTTTATCCAATCCAAGTTCGATAGTCCGACCGTCATTCATTCAACTAGAAAATCCTCGAGCCAAGTTTATCTTTTCCTCGACACGTTTTAATATCCCGAGTATAGCACCCATCGGAACAATGACATTTTGCACGATCGTCATTCGCTGAGTCAGAGTACCCCCGAGTTATCGCATATCGATCTTTGATACGCCTCAATACCATCGACGATATGCGTAACCTGACGATCTTCTTTTACAACAAATTTCGAGTCGTGCGTTGATGCCACCATCTCCTCGATATTCAAGATCAAGTTCGATCGCTATTCCTCAAGTTCAAGATCGTTGTTCAAAACTCAAGTCACATTTCATTTGCATCAATCCGATATCGTACGCGCGATCCTCTAAGTTTCCTCGATCAAGACCATTCATTTTCATTCATCGTTCCGAATAATTTCGATATCGTTTTCTAACTCGCGTTGCCTATTCGCAAGTTGTCCGAACGACATCTCGTTCGGGACATTCGAAGTCAGGACCAACTAAGCGTAACGCGTTCTAAGGCTTTGCGCGATCGTATTGCCTCGCCGGCATACTCGCCGTTACTCGTAATCCTCAATCTTGCTCGAATGATTTCCAAGAAAAATCCATACACCACTCGGGTTCGAGCCATCCGATCTAGCCTACAATCACGTTCGCGTCATTTGCTAAGACATCCTTTGGATTCGTTCGACGAATCGCTAGCGTAGTCGCTCGCGTCGCAACGACGCACTAAGTCGTTCGTACTATTTCCTCGAAATCCAAGTCAATCTTTCGTGTACGCCTAAGCGTTAGTTCGATAGCGTTCCTATCGATAGACACTCTAAGTATATCTTCGTTCCCGAACGAGCGGTACTTGATATCGCTCGCAACTAGTTTGCACCAAAAGTCGAGGTGTGCGATACGTGACGCAACTTAGCCAAAAGTCCGTGCGCATGGCAATCCCGTGCGGACTATATTCGAGTTTGCACGCTCAATTGCTAAGGTCGATGTGGGACTAGTTAGGCACGCATGAGACATGTTAACTTAGCATATGTTCTCTATCGAGTCAAGTTTAACATCGTTCGGCACAAAGGCCAACCGATGCATTCGGCGATAGCCTACCGATGCGTTTGGTCGAACGCTTGAACGAGCTTTTGAAAATATTTAGACTTATTGTATGGACATGCCGAGGGACAATCGAGAGAGAGCGTACACTTATTTTCCAACGACGAGCTTTCAAAACTGAGAAATTCGACGTGAAGTCCAAGGACGTAAAGCCGTGCTCTGATACCATTATGTCACGCCCCGCTCCCGTAGGAGCGATCGTCCTCGCTAAGGCGTGATGCCGCACGAGCCTAGATTGCGCTCGTGCAAGGCAGTTCCATAACGGCCGATTTCATCGGCGGCGACGGGGTCGTCGCACAGAAGTCCCAAGCAGAAACATTAAATACATTGCAGCGGAATTTAACGAAGAACACATGAACACAAGTCATTCAAAAGAAGCTCTTTTATTGATGTTGAACACAAGATTACATTTATGGGCGCAAGGCCAAATTACAAGTCTCTCTTGCTCACTTTTCTCTCGTTTACAAAGTCACTCTCTGCTCTCTCTCTAGATTACAATGCTTGAGTCAGCGGAAGCTTCGGAAGGCGATGTCCATACATTATGTCCTGTATAAGTCTTCGGACCACGCGGCCGCACGCTTCGACTCGCCAAGGAACTCCGTGCCTCGACGCATCCAAGCGAGCCCCGCGCCACGAGCTTCTACCTGTGCCTGCACATGAAACACTGTGTGGGTGTCAGTACCACTGTACTGGTGGAGTGAGCTTCTCGCCCACCCATACATAACCGACACGTTTCTTTTACTTTGTGCAGCTTAAACCCTTTCGATTGTCTTTCTAGTCTTGTCTTAGGATCAGTTTTAAAACTTGACGTCTAACCCACTCGACGTGCAACGACATGGTCGTGCTACAATACCAACGTGTATTTCGATCGAGGCTGTGCCTCATCGCTTAGGTACTTGACCGAACTACAACTCGGGACGGCAGGGTCGTGCCATATTTTGTTCGCAACTTAACATGTTCGGGACAGTGCTTCGCCGAGGAGCAACTTATGCGCACTCGGCCGTGCCAATGCTTTTACTTAAACTCAAGCCTACTGGGTCAATTCTCGTGCTGGCGACGTCCAGGGGGAACGACTCGTGCAGGCCGTGCCTCTAGACCTTGCTTAGACTTGTCCGTGCTTCAAGATGAGGCCGCGCCTCGCTAGTTATCAAGACTTATCGTGCTACCGCCTTGCGGCCTTCCTGTTAGACCCATTTGCTAACTTAGACAAGACTTGTGAACCATAGTAACACTTTCATGAACATCCCGACGCCATCTATCGTGCTAAGCACGGTACCTATGGTACAGCCCAATCTTAGGCCCAGACATTGTGTTCCCGACTAGACAAGCTCTCAAGTTCTAGACTCAATCCAAAGGCATACACGCGGTGTGCCGCTATTGCCGACACATCTACATGAGTGGTCACTAGCAATTTCAAGCTATCTTGGACTGGCTCGGCGGGGGTATCGGTCCGCCCTTCTAAGGGTAGCTAGCCCCGGAAGCGCCGATACTCCCATGCGGTTATCCGGCATGCAGGTTGAGCCACACTCGTTTCCCCCGGGACGAATGATTCCGGCGCCCCGGTAATCATTCGAGAAGACTACACCTTGTCGACAAGTTGTCCATGACCATGCAAGTCTAAACTCGATCTACCAGTCTTTCCTTAACATGAACATGCTTCTCCTTCTTTCTATCAAGACTTACGAGACTCCCAAGCCGGAGGACCGATCTCGTGTGCGGGACCTATCAAGACTATAGCGAGACTCCCAAGCCGCGGGACCGATCTCGGCGACAACAAGTCGTGTGGACTTCCTTTGTTCGTGGCAAACTTTTCACTAAACCGACCGTAGCCCGTGCCTTAGACAGACCTGGTTCTCTAGGCGACGCTAATGCTCAAGTCATACACTTTACACAACGAGCCTTATTCTCAAGGGGCTACGTGACTTGACAACCGCAGCTAGAGCGGGACAGTGCTAGAAATGGCTACGATAGCCCAGCACAACTCTTGTCTAACTTATTCGGGCAACGACTCGACGAGCAAAGGCTACGCCGAGCTACGCGTCTAGGGAACGTGCTAGACATGGGGTCGAACTTGAATAACCAACTGCTGGATGCCTAGACTTAAGCCAACGAGCCGTGCAAGACGACTTAACTTGCGGGACGTGCGAAGGCTATGCCAAGCCTTGCGGGACAGGACCGTGCATGCTTTGTTAAGCATTCATGGGAGCGACGCCTATGACTTAGGCAAATTCGAGTGTCGGGACGAATCGACGGGACCAACGGGACATGCGAAGGCTATGCCGAGCCTTGCACAACGGGACCGTGCCTGCTTTAGCAAGCATTTACGCAGGCGACGCCTCAGACTTAGGCTATTTCAAGTGTCGAGGCAATTTAGCAACTTAGGCCAACTTCCTTCTCCCAAGCCACGGGAACGAAGGATCGAGTATCATTTGAAAGCACGCTGAGCCGACTTCTATGTTGACCGTGGGACCATTTTCCATGTTCTAGGACATTTCGACCCGACGGGATTATTCCCTTAACTATGTTGGTGCGTAGCTTTTATATTAGCCTACTTGTGCAAGTTGAAAACACGATTTATTATGCGAAGGCTAAGATGAAGCAAGTTCACCGAAACTCTCCCACCTGTGCGAGGAGTCGCCTCAGACGAGCGGGCCTTCGAGCAGCCGTTGCAAGGCTAAGTTCCAACGCCGTCGGCGTTTCGATTCCTCCGATAGACTTTGCGGGTCGGGGCACTACAGAACCTGGTGACGTACTCGTATCACGAAAAGTGAGAGCGGATTGTGACAACTCCAGAAGCACTCCTCCATTTCAATTATCATGTCTTAATTCCATGCATGACATCCTTCTCAATCTTTCCATCATGATGTTCCATCATGGTGAATGATTAATTCTAAATATTAAATGCTATCACTCTTAGGCATCTATTGTCCATATATATGGACTCACACTTCATTTCTCTTTGACTTTGGGTTGGAATTACATTTCATGTACTTTGTTTTCCTTTTACTAACCATTGATCATGTATATTCCAAAGTCTTTTTCCACACTTATGTTTTAGCATCTGACCTTTACTGTTCTGACCAACTTACATAATATCATTAACAAACATCATATACCATAGAACCTCCTCCTCGATATGTCTAGTAATTTCATTTATAACTATCGCAAAAATATAATGACTCAACGTTGATCCTTGATGTAAACTAATGATAAATGGAACAAATTATTGTCTCCTCTAATAGTTTGCACGATAATGGTAACCCTATCATACGTATCCTTAATAGTCTTAATATAACTACTAAAAACATATTCATTCTTCATAGCCCACCACATTATTTTTTAGGAACTTGATCGTAAGTTTTCTCTAAGTCAACAAAAACCATAAGTACATCTCTCTTTTTCTCTCTAAGGTTTTCCATTAATCTTCTTAGCAAGTAAATAGCTTCCATAGTAGATCTTTTCGGCATAAAATCGAACTAATTCTCTGATGTTTTAGTCTATTTCTTAATATTTGCTCAATCATTTTCCCTCATAGTTTCATGGAATGACTTATAAGCTTAATTCCTTGATAGTTATTACAAATTTGTCTCTCTCCCATGTTCTTATATATGGAATTTGCAAGAAACATGTATTCTTTATTGCCTCAATAAATATTCTTGATTTATTAAAAGTGTTAACAAATAACAAAGTTAAAAACATAAATTTAGCTTGTATCACATAGGATAGGGAAGGATAATTAATTTATTAAAAAAAAAGAAAACTATGACAAAAATGCATTCAAGCATCATATCTTTAAAACATGGTTTCATCTTCACTAGCATTGTTATTCATTAATTCTACTTTATCATTGATAAGTCTTATATACAGTGAATAGCACCTTAAAATACAGGATAATGTAACTAGGAAGTGGATCTGATTACTGATACATTCTTGAGGTATCGGAGTATCCGAGCATCTAACACGAAAGGGATATGATTACAAAGACTTCCTTTGAAGTAAATGTCCGACATAGGGTGGACGTAATGGATCCTTCTTCATTATAAAGACTGGTGTATGATTAGTGGTAGCTTGGGAGAGAATACAGTAATTGGGGAAGTCAGGTTGTAGATTAAATTTTGGCCTTGTGTGGTGGAACCAAAGCTTGCAAGATAAAGGATAATAGAAACTAGTCAGGTGACTATGACGCTTGGGAAAAACAATGTGACACCTGATTCTTCCTCACTCGGCAATAAAGGGAAGGGGCAATTAAACCTCCCACCACAGGCATCCATCCAGCAACATCTCCTCACAGATCAAGTGGTGGTTCTATGAGGTATTCATTATACGAAAATGGAGTCTCTGGGTTCGACTATGCTGGTTGAGTCCAAGTCACGCAGCATTACTACCATCTGCTACACGAATCATTCCCCTCCATTGTCCGTCCTCTGTTAAAGTCGTCCCCTTTATATTAGCAAGAAACACATCTTAGCTTTACTGACTCAATCAAGCTTTTCACTTATCTTACAATGCGCTATGATCATCCTCCAGGGAAGCTACTAACAACTTCCTATGAAAGCCCTCTTTCTTACTGTATTTTCGTCCCTTGCACATTTGCTCGCGTCTATCTCAATAGTATGTATCATTCCACCAACATTATTTTTGGATACAATCATAATTATTATTTTTTCCCTAGCATTCTAATAGATAAACCCCACTATAATCCTATAGCTGTGTTATATAAAACTCCAATGAAATGTCAAAGGTATTGTGCAGAAGTATTCCAACATTACTTTTAGAAAATATAAACATTCTTGCAGTTTTTATAACCTATATGCTCATAAGAAGATTTGATAAGAATCGGAGACTCCAAGTCCCCACTACAATTTCAATGGGCCAACAAATACTCAAAAAGTAATGTTGATACAACTGTGTCCGTGTCCCGTGTCTACGTGGTAACTTGTCATATTCGTGTCCCGGGGAGGCACATAGACTACTTATGGGTATCAAAATCAAAAGCGTTCGTCGTTCGTCGAAACGGAAACGAACTCCGGCAGTTGTTACGGTTTAGAAAGGGGCTAGAGTGAAAAAAAAAAATCACCAGGTTAGGGCTGACGTGGATTGGGGCGGGAGGAGGAGGAGGAAGAGGAGGAGGGGGCGGTGACGGGATCCGGGGGCGGCGGTGAGGACAACTCGCGGACAAGCGCGGCGAGGGCCTCGGGATTGGCGCCGCGGTCGCAGAGGGCGATGAGGAGGGAGAGGGTGTGCCGGTCCAGCCCCGTCCCCAGGAGGTTCGACATCTGGAACGCCAGCTCCAGCGACTCACGGCCGTCCATCCCCCGCTCTCCGGTCGCCGGACGGTGGTGATCGGACCCCCTCGTGACCGACTCACTGTTATTTGTCCCTATTGTTTGCTTGGGCCCTTTTGGTCTGGAACTTGGGGCGTGTAAAATATAATTGGAAATTAGCAAGGGCACCATGTAACATAGAAGTTGTAAAGCTGTGTTTTTTTTAGGTTATTTCTAAGGGCACCACCATATTTGCTAGGGGACAGCCCTTATTTGGGGGCAGTCCAAGCATGTGGAGAAATTGCTAGGGGGCACCCAAAATTTACTTGGGGACAGCCCAACTCTCCAAACCCTAATTTCTTCCCTCTTCTCTTTTCTCCTCCTCCGCCTTCCTCCGACGGCGGCGCCACCACCACTACCAATAGCCACCGCCACCGCCGCCTCCTTCATCCTCCTCCTCCCTTCTCCAAACCCTAATTCCCTCTCCCGCCACCGTCGCGTCGATCGCCAACTTCTCCGCCAATGGCCAAGCATCCTCCGGCCGCACAACACCTGAGCCATGCCCCGCTTCTCCGCGCACCGACACCCACCTGAGCCATGCCCCGCTTCTCCGCGCACCGACACCGGGGCTGTCGCCGCGCCTCCAGCCGCCTCCGCACAGTAGCGTCTCCGCCATAAGTCGCGCGCGCCCTGCGCTGAGCAACCCTCCCGAGCGGTAAGAGCTTTTGCTCTCATTTCTCACCTATGATCCTCTTCTCTCATCTTTTACTCCCCTCTCATCTCCGAGGAGGACTGCCACCTTGTTGGCAGCCAACTTCCTGGCAGTCCTAGGACTGCCACCTTGTTGGCAGTCCTAACGTATGTTAGGACTGCCAACTTCCTGGCAGTCTTAGGACTGCCAACTTCATGGCAGTCCTAGGACTGCCAACTTGCTGGCAGTCCTACGACTGGCTTGGGCTGCCCCCAAGTAAAAAAATTGATGGCAAACTTGTAAATTTTTTTGAACATTTTTGGGCTGCCCCCAAGTAAAAAGTGTGGTGCCCTTAGAAAAAACCTTTTTTTAGGGATTCTTTTCCATGTAAAATATTTTCATCACAAAATTTTCAACTATTGTAGTGTTTGATAGCATATATTTTTCATAGAATTATTTTCCAAAAAACTATTATTTTTCATATTTTTCGTCTAAATGATGGAAAATAGAACTTTTCCAAACCATAGGAAAATATCATTTTTCATGGAAAATAATGACAATCAAACATCCAAATTAAGTTTTCCATATATTTTTCAAAAATTCTATGGAATTATTTTCCTAGAAAAATAATTACATATAATTATTATTTTTTCCATATATTTTTCACCTTGTAATCAAACGCAAATAAAAATGGTATTAATCAACACACAATTTATTAGAGGATAATACACCATTTTAAACATTCAAACTATTCTTATTCTCCACAAACCTCCTTTTCTTTTCTTTTTTCTTTGGTGACAGTAGGATTAACGAACCAAGGACTATCATGGTTCTGCCAGAAAACTGGAAGTCCGAACATACACTACCAAAATATGGCAGATTTGCGACGAATTTAGCGACTCCATGAATGGACATCGCTAATTTTTGGCAATTTAGCGACGTGGTAATGTGCCGTCGCTATTCGTCGCTATTGGCGACTACTAGCGACGAATAACGACATTAATTTATTAAATGGGAATCTGCGTCGCAATGTCGTCGCTACACGTCCCTAATTATTTAAATATAGCGACGCGTAGCGACGACTGTTATAGAACGTCGCCATATATTACTTATCAGCGACGTTTAGCGACGTCACATGCTAACGTCGCTAAATGTTTCATATAGGGCAGGAGGGTTTTCTTTTCGATCATTTCCCGAATTTTTTCTTCCCCCCCCAATTTTCCCGCTCTCCCTCCTCCAGCGCTCGCACCCTCCTCTGGCCTCCTCCTCCTCCTCCCTTCTCCTCATGTAGGCCCCCCCTCTCTCTCCCTCTCTCTTTCTCTCTCACGTACGACACAGACACTGGCTCAGATCTAGGGCATGTAGCAATGATAAGGAAGAAGGAAGTCTATGCACTTCAACACTTCGACACTAGATGGATTTAGGAGTGGTTTATGGTTCATCTCATATCAGGTGAGTTTTTCCATTGGAAATCATTGTTCAATCTATTATAGGTTTATGGATTTATGAGTGATTTAGGAGTGATTTATGGATTTAGGAGTGGTTTTGGGTTTGCATCTATTATAGGTTAGCTATGGTATGATATCTAGTGAATTAGAATGGTTTTGAATGGGTTAAATGATTGTGGGGGTTTGGTAGTTAAGTACTCTATTCCCTGTTTTGTATACTGCCCTGCTGCACTTCAACTGTTCTGTTCTATCTTGAGGTTCACTTAGCTTTATTCAATGTTATGTTAGCATTAGCATTTAGTTTTAGTCATTTAACACTATGTTTTAACTTAGATATCAACCACATTAATTAATGTTTCTGTCCACACCATTATTAGTCCATTGTGCCCTGCATATTGTTCAGTCACTAACCATTTATGTATCAGTCCCTAACACCACTTCTTATTCAGTCCATTCCTCATTGATCAGCCCCTTTGAATAAGTGGGAATTTTCATTTGATGTTCAGCCCGAAATGAAGCTTACATCAGTCCACTGTTGTAAAGGTTCAGTCCTGCAATACATATCCAGTCCCCTGTCAAACAAGTACCTGTTTCAGACATCTACCCTTTGTTAAATCAAATCCTACTGTATTATCAGTCCACTTGATAATCACCATGATCGGTCCTCATCATAGAAGATGTCCAGACCCTATTTAAGGTGATGTATCAGTCCAGCATTTAGGAGTGGTTTATGGTTCAGCTCATATCAGGTGAGTTTTTTCATTGGAAATCATTATTTAGTCCTCATTGGACTTTAGTAGCAGTATTGTGTTTTAACAAGGGGACTGTTTGCATATCCTCATTTGTTCAGTTGTCCTTCACTGTTCAATCTATTGTAATATATATGATAGAAATAGATGAGGTAAGAAGAGGCTCGGGTTTAGGAAACTCTCCCGTCGCTAAATATGTGTCATCACTAAATGTCGCTACCGTGCTGACTGTCATTTAGCTATAGACGTCGCCAATACGTCGCTATGTGTCGGTAATATAGCGACGTGCCGACGTCGTAGAACGTCGCTAATGTCATGATATGCCAGGTCAGCATGGCTGTAATGAGCGTCGCAAAAACGTCGCTAGGTGACGTCGGTAAAGGCAGTTGCTGTACGTCGCTAGTAGTCGCTATATCAGCGACGCGTCTTCGTCGCTAATTGTTCGCAATAGCGACGTATTGCGACGTTTTGGTGTTTAGCGACTAGGTAAATCGCGACTACGTCGCTAATTACGTTGCCAATTCAATTTAGCGACGTATCTGTCCGATTTGACAGATTTTGGTAGTATAGAAAACTCTCCGTCTTAGGACTGCCAGAATCCTGACAATCCTAGGACGCGATATACTGTCACGATTTCTAAAGCTTCAAAACCTCTTATTGCCGTCCTTGTAATGGGATTCGAAACCGCCAATAATTGTGTTTAAAAAAGATATTGCAAGAGGAAGAGGAAGTTGCGTTACAGGAAGAGTAAATAGGAGTTTGGGTGTTTGAAATTATGTGTTGTCCCTTAACATTTTTACAACAATATTTTGAGTATAAAAAATGACAATTAAAAAAAGGAGTGATACCTCCTATCACTTTGTGTTTTGTCGTGAATAATTTCCTTTATTTTTCATATGTAACATAACAACTCCACTCTACAGACAACTCAAAGTTTTTAACTCCAAGTTTCTGTGTTCTGTCATGTGTTATATTAACTCCAAGTTTCAAGTTTTAATTATGTGCATGACACCCAAGTTCGACACACACCACAACCATTCGAAACTGTCAGTTGAGTTTTTGAAATCCATCAACGATATATCAAATAAAAGTGATTTAAAATAAGAACTTCTATGTGGTTGTATGTACATAGATTGTTTTTACCTTTTCACAAATTGAAGTTAATTATTTCATTGTTTATGTTTGATTGGACTTTTTTTTTCTATAAAAAATATTTCCGTCACAAATTTTCCACCAATTGTAGTGTTTGATAGCTTATATTTTTCATGGAATTATTTTCCAAAAAACTACAATTTTTCATATTTTCTTCTAAAATGGTGGGAAATGAAACTTGTCTAACCCATATGAATGTATCATTTTCCATGGAAAATAACTATTTCCGTGAAAAATAATGACAATCAAACACAAACTTAAGTTTTCCATGGAATTATTTTTCTAGAAAAATAATTCCATGGAATGAATTCTTTTCCACATATTTTCCACCTTACAATCAAACGCACCTTTACAATATATATTTTTTTTTTCCAAAAGTTAGATGCCTTTGGCAGCTTCTAAATAGATCTATACTGAAAATATGTGTGCCATTCCCCATTTAAAATGAATCATTTTAAGGTATTTGTCTTTTAAAACACAGAGAACAAAAAAGTTCCAAGACAACAAACATCAAGTATTCAGGAGAGACATGAATTGGTATTTGCTACAGCTTGAAATTTGATGTTATTAAGTTCATTTGAAATTGAATAGTTGATTTTAAAAAAAAAAAAAAAAAATTGAATAGTTAGAACTGAAAATTTTATGTTCAACTGCAATGGATTTGTACACTCTCTATTTGGTTGATATGAACTTGAATCTTTTTTTTTTTTTTTGTCTTCACAAGTATTTTGAGCCCCCACACCAGTGATGGTTAATCATGAAACAAAAACTTAAAGTTATTTTTGATTTTTTTTTCCTGCTTTTGCATCCATATGTGCCAAACCAATATTATTCACTTATTACATCAATTTCTTCGTGGATGATACTGAAACACAACTTCTGATGAACCTCAAGAAGAAGTAGCAAGTTCTCAATTGATTTTACACAGTACCACTATCAAAAAACTATGGTCAGATGACATTAGGCTCAAAAATAGCGAAATAGCTTCCAGGAGAGATTTTACTACTGCATTCCAGAAGTCAGACTTTTCTTTACGGAAGCTGCAAGTAATGAAATGTTATGCTTGTTAAAAGACAATGACTAAAGAATCACAATGCAAATATATATATAGTCATTTACTTACAATTTGTTCCTTTGTTATCACTTCCGTCAGCAATTGGAGCCAGAAAACTCCGCGAGCTCCCAGTGTTCTCCTTAAGCATGTTCGATAGGCTTCTACAAAACTGTTCATATAAAACTGATAAACTTCAAGATTATTTCTTATTTGTTCTTCACCTATTAGAATTTATATGTTTTTCCCCCTTATAGCATATGTATACATACATTTAAAGTTATTACTTGAAATTTAGGGGAGGAAAGCTTCACGTACCTCTTTGTACACTCTTAGTTCTCCTGCAGATTTTGATATTTCTACGACACAATGGTCCGGCGCTACCACCATCACCTGCATTTTGATATCGAGAAAGGAAGTAGTTCAGCAAGTAAAACTTATATATGTTGCTAAAAAAGTATTGCTTTACCTCTGCTGATAGAATAACTTGTGATCTACTTCTTGTTAACTTGTTTTCTTCATGGAGTTTTACCTAGCATATGTGAAACACATCAAGATTATTTTATTAAAACTTTAGGCCTCTATATGTGTGTGTGTGTGTGTGTCAAAGTGAAGAGAATTATGAAATTAAATTAAAACCTTGGAGTTATTCATCCTTTGAACTAGCAGCCTAACATCTTTGGCCGCAACCTCTATCTTTTTTATGGTTTTATCCATAGAATTTGTCGATCCTAGCTTCGTCTTCTGTTCTTCATTGTCCTTGAAGAAAATTACTAACTGAGATAAGCAGGGTTGTACTACTATCTTTAAAAAGAATAATAATATGTATGATTGAAACTCATTTATTTACCTTTTCATGAAAAAGACCTGAGAGGTCTAGATAGCTAGACATCGCTATGAGTTGGAAAGCGTTGATAAAATCTTGACTGCTGCCGTTCTGCTGGAAACATGGATCCAAAAAGTTCGATTAGTCGCTATAAAGGTATAACCCGATGGCTACTACAAACCCGCGATGATGCAAACTACAAAAGTTGTATGCACTTACTTTATCGGGTAAGCCATTGTCGTCATAAAAGCTCGTATGTTCTTCATTTTCTGTTCCTCTTGAAGTCTGATAATCAATTCGGAACCATTCATCTTGACAAATCTCTGCTATCGTGGCTCGCTAAAGTGAGAACCAAAGTAAGCATCTCCACTTGATAACAACTTAAATTAGAAACATAATAATGTTTCTTAAATTTACAGACTTCAAATTTTAAGATCTTAATACTGAATAGGGACACTACATATAAGATTTATAACACACTCAATACTTCAAGATAGGCAAATTTATATGAAGCCACTATTTTTGCAAATCAGGTATTGATTTTTTTTATGTTGTTTCATGCATATACATCTACACAGTATAAATCTTCGGATTTTAGAAACTTCACATATTGAATACTTCCCTATAATTTAAAGTTTTGGAAGTTTTACATGTCTGATACTTCGATACACTTACAAACTTATATTTGCGTCTTCTCCATGTAATAGCCTTAGTTACTAGATATGTATATACATCAAGAGACATGAGAAAATTGAACGAATTTTTATAACTCAGATCAAATTAGAAAGCTCCTTTTGATTTATTTTCTCTTTCTGTTTATTTACTTTGAAGTTCTATTTTTTCATTTTCTAGGAGAGTGTTAATCCTACATTCTTTCAAGTTGTTGTCATTAGCTTTTAAGAACTATGTCTGCAAATAAGATATTGACAAAATTTAAAGACACGAGTACCTTTCTCGGAAGTGGTTCTAGTATCTTAGAAATCAACTTCCTCTGGGAGGGAGTGATCCATTCCGGGCATTGATACTCTGCTCTTGATATCTTTCTGTACAGGTTCATCAAGCTTCTGTCTTCAAAGGGCAGATAACCGGCAAGTAACTCGTACAAAATTACACCGCACGACCATATATCCGCGGCTGCCCCCACGTAATTCTTGTGGACGATCACCTGTCAATAGAACAATATTAGCCATCTGACTGAAGAAGAAGAAGAAGAAAAAAATATATACATCACAAAGTCATGAATTTACCGAAAATTGTCATACATAAAGTAAAAAAAAAAATCTGAAACCAGAGTAAAATGTAGAGTAGGGATCTGCGGTCACTAGCATTAATCTAATGCACACTCAATAAGAGTGAGAAAATATTATCAAGATTTAGTGAACCAAACGAGGCCTTAGTGTTAGATTGCTCGTTTTCATACCTCGGGAGCAACATAACTCGGAGATCCACAGGCGGTCGACAGCAAGTCACCGGGTTTCTGCAATACATAACGCTTCCAGACTCGTAAGCGAAAAACTTTTAACTATGAAATAAATCATAAATTGGAGGTCTAGTCTTACCTTTCTCATAACACTCAACCCGAAATCTGATAGCTTTAAGTTCCCCTTGTTATCAATCAACAGGTTTTCGGGCTGTTTATTTATGCTTAATTCCAAGTGAGCTCTAAGAAATTTGGAGTTATGAATAAACCTAAAGTGATAAAAAACACAGAAAAGAATTAATCTGACCTTGAGATCTCTATGGTAGACTCCTCTTGCATGACAGTAATCAACAGCATCTATCAATTGTTGGAAGTACTTTCTAGCCTCTTTCTCATCTAACTTGTTGAGATAAGACTGCTACCAATTACACAAACAAAGAAAGTATCCGTGTCCAGTAAAGAAAAAAAACAAACCAAAGCAATTAATAGAGAAATCCCCACCATTCTATCAGAGAGTTGACCTCCTGATATATACTCCATTACTAGATAAATCTTGGACTTCGTCGCGATCACCTGATTAATTTGAAATGTTTTTGTTGTTGATACCGAATGGAAATCAGGAAGGAAAAAAAAAATTCAACATTTTTTTTTCTAGCAACCTCGTGAATCTTGACAATGTTAGGATGGTTCAAGAGCTTCATTGTGCTGATCTCTCTTTCGACCTTGAAAAAAAAATGAGGAAAAAAGTATCACAGATGAATAACTACTTTCAATTCTAGATAATTTACCACCACACACAAAAAAAAAGTAATGTGCCATTTCTTGCATTTGTATTTGTTCCTTCCTCCTCGTAGGCAGTACCCATCTCGTATCGTGTCGGACACATACCGGACACAACAAGAACTAGCACTCCAGAATCCACGAGGTCGTGCGTGCCACAGTGTCAACGTGCATGCGTGTCCATATTGTTTTGTGTCGATATATATATATATATGCATGACCAAAATTAACCTGATCCATGAGCTTGTTGTCGAGCACCATCTTCTTGTCGATGACCTTGACCGCGACGTACTGGCCGGTCTCGGAGTTCACCGCCAGCCTGACCTTCGCGAAGGTGCCCTCCCCGATCGTCCTGCTGAGACAGTACTTCCCGACGCTCGTACCGTAGCCCATCGCCGCTCGCTCGTGCATGCCGGAATCAAGTGTTTGTGTGGAGTGTCTAGCCACTCGATCACCACTTCTTATATATAATTTCTTGATATAGTTAATTTTGTGGCTTTGGATCCCTTGCACGGAGAATTGTTGTGGCAGCTGTTGCTCCTTAGCATTTGGGAAGAAGAGGTGTGAAAGTTTCTTTTGATGCCAATGTTGTGCTATATAATGTGAAGCGATAGGTACTTTTGCTTTTGGGAAGGGCAGTTGGAGCCCGGGAACGTGATTTGAATGGAAGGTACACAATAATTTTATTATCTATTATTTATATTTATTTTATTTTTACTTATTTGGAGGAAACTCATTTATTTCTCCCATATTTGCACCATTGTACCATAAGAATTCCAAAAAATGGAAGGAGCTTAAACGTAAAGTATAGTGAATTTGGAAATATGGGATTTTTGTTGGGGGTCATATCAAGAATGAGATCATGTACATACTTTTGGTGTTGATTATTGGAGTAAAAGTTATTTAATTATTTCCATTCCCAAAATTATTTGGGGGTCAAGTCTACTTTATCTATATTAAGTGTGATTTTGCATGTCCTTAAGGTCCAACCTTTTAAATATGTAGAAGGTCAATTAATTTGGGGAGGATATTGTTCCTAATATAATGCGAGATTTCTTTTTCATTTCCAGTTGTGGCTAAGCAAGCTTCGTGTAATTTGTTTGACAGATCTTTTAACCTTTTGTAGAGAAATGAGAGAGAATTTTGAACCTTGATGTGTAACCAAAAGCTTGACCCAACAAGTAACAATAATACTCCCTCGGAATAGATTTTTCAAAGATTACTAATAATAAATTTTTTTTGTTTTTTGGTTTTTTGTCTAATTACTTGATTCCTTGTGGAAGACTAGATAGTTTGAGAAATCCATAAATTAAACTTAATTGCTTCTACCATGACTTAAATAATTAGACCTCGATCTTGAATTCCTAGAACTCCCAAAATTTCATGTAGTTTTATCATATTTTC
Organism: Iris pallida; assembly: GCA_029216955.1. Lineage (NCBI taxonomy): Eukaryota > Viridiplantae > Streptophyta > Magnoliopsida > Asparagales > Iridaceae > Iris > Iris pallida. The sequence continues at coordinate 21,982,543 of JANAVB010018993.1, read as the reverse complement.
TGTCAAGATAGTGTTTGCTGATATATCGACCGATATTTCTCAGTAGTTGGCTTAAACTTCCGCCACTAATCCGCTAGCTGTACTTAAACTTCTGCCACTAATGTTAGATTGCTTGTTTCACCACAAACAAATTACTCAACGAAACCACAATTTCACTATATTATATTACATCGGGGTTTTGTTATTGTTATTGTTTTTCAAAAAAATAAAAATAATAATTTGTAGAAAAAACTTTACAATTTGCATAAATTTATCCACGAACAGATTTTTGCGACGGCGTTTAAAATAAATGAATAGTTGAATTCTGATTCTGATTGTACTAATTAATTAAGTATAGGTAGGTGGAGGAAGCTTCCAAGTTCTGCGTGTGACAATAAACATCATATATATACATATTTGCAAAGTGGCTGTCGTTATAATTAGCTTAATGTTGATGAAAAATTTTATGTGCACATAAGTATTAAAGTGAAAAATATGAATTGTATTTTTGGTAACATAGTTGGCTCGGCTCTCACCCGAGAGACCAGGGTCCAGTCCCGGCAACGAATGCTGCTAATTACAAATGTTTTTCCTCCGTGCATTAATTTCTCTAGTTAACCGTCTTAAGAATATACTTTGATCAAAAAATTTGGTTGTTGAGAAAAAGCATCTCCGTTGTAGTCTAGTTGGTTAGGATACTCGGCTCTCACCCGAGAGACCCGGGTTCAAGTCCCGGCAACGGAATAATAATTACAATTTTTTTTGATTCTCCCTGCATTAATTTCTCTACCGTCTTAAGTATATATTTGATTAATAAATTTGGTTGTCAAGAAATAAATATCTTCGTTGTAGCCTAGTTGGTTAGGATACTCGGCTCTAACCCGAGAGAGAGACCCGGGAAAATGTTTGGTTGTTGGGAAAAAAAACATCTCCGTTGTAGTCTAGTTAGTTAGGATATTCGGCTCTCACCCGGGAGACCCGGGTTCAAGTCCCAGCAACGGAATAATAATTACAATATTTTTGTTCTCTGTGCATTAATTTCTCTACCGTCTTAAGGATATATTTGATTAAAATGTTTGGTTGTGGGAAAAAAAATATCTCCGTTGTAGTCTAGTTGGTTAGGATACTCGGCTCTCACCCGGGAGACCCGGGTTCAAGTCCCGGCAACGGAATTAATAATTACAATTTTTCCGTTCTCCTTGCATTAATTTCTTTGGTTAACCATCTTAATAGGTTAATTAAAACATTTGGTTGACAACAGCTCCGTTGTAGTCTAGTTGGTTAGGATACTCGGCTCTCACCCGAGAGACCCGGGTTCAAGTCCCGGCAACGGAATTAATAATTACAATTTTTTCGTTCTCCTACCATTAATTTCTTTGGTTAACCGTCTTAATAGTTTAATTAAAACATTTGGTTGACAACAGCTCCGTTGTAGTCGGCTCAATTGCTTCGGTGGTACTCCAAGTTATATCCTATTAATAATAGTATCACAGTCCTTGTACCAACTTTCCGTCAAGTTGCTAACGAAAATGGGCTCAATTACTTCGGTGGTACTCCAAGTTATACCCTATTAACAATAAAGTACCTAATGTATTATTGTTTACTTAAAAGTAACACACGTTATAATTAAGGTGTATTACAGTCCATGTATCAACTTTCCGTCAAGTTGCTGACGGAAATGTGACGTGGCGTGTACACGTGTGTAGTCCACGTGTACACTCAACCTAGAATAACCATATTTGACCTTCATCTGTCTCTCTTTCTCTCTCTCTCTCTATTCGATCGACACACTCCGACGAAAAAACGAGGCCACCGAGAGACGCGGACGACGAGGAGACGAGCGGTGCGGCTGAAGACCAAGCTACCGGAGCATTCGTAGATGGGTACCTCTCTCCCTTGCTCTCTTCTTATTCTTCTTCTTCTTCTTCATTTTCGAATCTCACTTTGTTTCTCTTTATTACCGAAACACTAAAATTTGAAAAACCTCGAAGTAGAGTAGAGCAACATTAGAGGAAAACCCTAACCAGTAGTTATTATTATGGAAATTCTAAAGTAATTTATTGTGTAAACCATGCAATAATTTATTATGGAAACCCTGAAATAAAAGAAGAGCCGATCCTAAAAATGCTTATGCTGACAAAATTGCAGCAAATGAAGCAAGTGAAATGGAATGGGATCTTGCGAAGATCCCATGTTATTGCGAAGGAACTTTCTCTGTGCAAATTATTCACTGCAAATACACCTTGGAATCGTGGGCGCCAATTTTTAAAATGTGCAAAGGAGGTAGGATGTGATTTTTGGTGTTGGACTGATGAACTTCGGTTATGTCGTTGCGAAGCCGGATTTTGCAAAATACGAACATCAAAGGTGCCTAGGAGCTTAGGTCAAAAATTTTACCGTTGTCCATTATCTACTAGTGTAAGTGAAACATAATTTTCTTTGTACATTAATATAAATTAATTATTTTTTTTTGCTATTAATGTGTAACTTACAATTGTAATTTCTTTCTTCAATACGTGTAGAGAAAAAATTCCGGTTGTGAATACATTAGGTACTTTATTGTTAATAGGGTATAACTTGGAGTACCACCGAAGTAATTGAGCCCATTTCCGTTAGCAACTTGACGGAAAGTTGGTACATGGACTGTGATACACCTTAATTATAACGTGTGTTACTTTTAAGTAAGGAATAATACATTAGGTACTTTATTGTTAATAGGGTATAACTTGGAGTACCACCGAAGCAATTGAGCCGTTGTAGTCTAGTTGGTTAGGATACTCGGCTCTCACCCGAGAGACCCGGGTTCGACAAGTATTGGTCGAACATGTCTTCTTCTGTTCGATAAATACTGGTCGAACGTGTTTTCTTGTGTTCGACAAACACTGGTCGAACATATTTTAATCGAACATGCCATCTTCTGTTCGACATATTCTGGTCGAACGTACACACTATAGTTCGACTGTCGTGGGTCGAACATTCCTCTGTGAGTTCGACAAACCAGGGTCGAACCTACCCGTGAATACACCCAATTTTTTTTTGTTTTAACAACAGTTTATGGTCGGCGGAGGGGGGATCGGAAAGCGGGGGAAGGGGGAGGAGGAGGAGAAGGCGGGTCCGGGGGGGGGGGGGGGGGAGGGGGGAGGGTCGGAGGAGGAGGCGGCGGCGGGTCGGGGGAGGAGGAGGGTCTGCAGAGGGGGGAAGGGGAGGGGAGTATGGGGTGTGCTCAGCAGCAAGGGTATAATATGATTTTTTTTTTTTTTTTTTTTTTGAAATAGGATGTCCTTAGCAAGTATTGGAGTGTGTATAGCCGGACCCTATACAAAATAACCCATTTCTCTAGTTAACCGTCTTAAGAATATACTTTGATTAATAAATTTGGTTGTTAAGAGAAAGACATCTCCGTTGTAGTCTAGTTGGTTAGGATACTCGGCTCTCACCCGAGAGACCCGGGTTCAAGTCCCGGCAACGGAATAATAATTATAATTTTTTTTTGTTCTCCGTCTTAAGAATATATTTGATTAATAAATTTGGTTGTTGAGAAAAAGCATCTCCGTTGTAGTCTAGTTGGTTAGGATACTCGGCTCTCACCCGAGAGACCCGGGTTCAAGTCCCGGCAACGGAATATTAAGTAGAATTTTTTTTTGTTTTCCCTGCATTAAGTTCTCTACCGTCTTAAGAATATATTTGATTAATAAATTTGGTTGTTAAGAAAAAATACATCTCCGTTGTAGTCTAGTTGGTTAGGATACTCGGCTCTCACCCGAGAGACCCGGGTTCAAGTCCCGGCAACGGAACAATAATTACAATTTTTTTTGTTCTCCGTGCATTAATTTCTCTAGTTAACCGTCTTTACAATATACTTTGATTATTAAATTTGGTTGCTGATAAAAAGCAGCTCCGTTGTAGTCAAGTTGGTTAGTATAATCGGCTTGAGAGACCCGAGTTCAAGTCCTGGCAACGGAATATTAATATTATTAATTTTTATCAGTTACACCTTCAAATTCCACTCATTTACTACTGTGCTATATGAGTTTTTCTTAATTTATTGCAGACACCAAGTTTTCCATTATGAACTAGCGAAGATTTTTTTTTGAAAAAACATAAAGTTGATTAATTGAAATATATACTAAAAATGTATTATTATTTTTGAATAAATCGTGTGTGGAATAAACATATATTAAGAACAAAAGAAGAAATAGATACATATTACACCAAAATAGATGGCAAGCAGGCAACAAGTTGCGCTGTCAGTCCTTTTTGGATGACAAAACCAATTCTTTTAAACACTACATCCATAGACCTAGGAGATATGGCATTACTGTGCATAACTTTTTGGACTCTCTTAAGAAGCTCCATAGCATCTGGTTCTAGAAAACCAAACGTGTCAAATGCAAACGGGATGAAAACGTGTTGATTATTGGTGCACGCTTTCTCGTGTTTGGACACTTTTGCTGATGTCGTTTTGAGAGCAGCTTATCCCATAGTAAAGCCTCCGCTTTCTAAGCCCATTAGTAGAAAAACTCCTGTTAGGTCAACACATATATGTTTTCCTCCTATCCACCCGTAAACCAGAACATTTGCCGGTCTGAGTGTCGATCTTCCCTCATGCTGATCAGACAAGAAATTCACAGGTGCCTTATTTTCATCATGAAGAAACAAAAAAATAAATAAATCCACTTTCCTCCGTTTAAAAAAAAAAAAATTCCCTTATAAATTTTGAAACAAATTAGATTTCAAAGTTTCCCATAATTTTTGTAATGTTTTTTAGCTATATGCAATAAACTAGAATGAGAAAAGTTTCCAGTTGTAGCAATCGAACAAATATTAGCAAATAAAGACTGGATAAATTAAAGAGGGCGACTAGAATTATCGATGTTCAAACTAAATTAAATCGATGTTGGAGTCGAAAACTCATGGACGATGCCTTCGTTGTACTTGTGCACATAAGAAATGAATCATCGAGCCCGTCTCTAGTGTCTTTGTCAACCTTGTCAATGCTCATTTTCTACCTAATTGCAGTGTTGGGTGTATTGTATCATTGTATGCTCAAATTCTAGATTTAAGAACGAAACTATATTAAAAAATTTAATATAATTATAATTCACCAATTTGGGACAGTCTTTGGTAGAATAATACACCTGTGCAGTCGTATTGTTATATATTGGTGAATCTACCATTATTTTATTGGTACTATAAAAGTACTAAAAAAATAAACACATAAATAAATAAAAGGAAAGGAAATAGAGAGAGGAAAGAAATAAATCTCTTCCTCGTCGTCGGTCTTCTGTTGTCTTGTACTTGTGGAGGAGCAGAGCTAGCTATCGGATCCTGATCCAGACCCGCTAAGGAGGGATCCGATATGGGGATCCTGTTCACCCGCATGCTCTCCTCCGTCTTCGGCAACCGGGAGGCCCGGATCCTCGTCCTCGGCCTCGACAATGCCGGAAAAACCACCATCCTCTGTAAGTAACCGTAACCTCACTTTCCTTCCATTTATGGAAATTACTTTATTTATTTATTTATTCAATTTTATTTGCAGATCGGCTTCAGATGGGGGAAGTGGTCTCGACGATTCCAAGTAGGGGTTTCGATTCCTTTACGAATCCCCTTTTTTTTGTGAATTTTTTGTTTTCTTCATTAATTTGAGTTTTTTTTGGTTGTGATTCAGCGATCGGGTTCAATGTCGAGACGGTGCAGTACAACAACATCAAGTTCCAAGTTTGGGATCTCGGTATGCTTTTTGATTTCTTCAACCTGCCCTAGTTTTTTTTCAGTTTTTTTTTTTTAATTTAGGGTTTAGTTGAATCAGGGATTGCACCAATTCAGAATGATTTTTTAAAAATTATTGGGTAGCGATTTGGTGAATTGATGATATGCTTCTGTTATTAGCTACGCGTGTGCCGGTATCAAGCACCAACATTTCAGTAGTTGGTTCCGTGTCGTGTCGGACACCATATTTGAGACGATATGGAATGGACAAAGAAAAAAAAAATACACTAGGACATATGCCAAAATCAGCGTGGTGTCTCTAGTGGGTGTCCCTTATTTGTGTGTCAGTCTTAACCCAGTATATTTGTTTATACGTCCGTAGTAACATTCAGGAGAAATCCTCGAGAATGAAAAATTATTTCAAATGTTTCCTGATAAGTGATAAGTTGTACCTGTTGATTGTCCAACTTTGGTAACCTGCAAAGAAGTGACGTGCTGATAATTGTGAAGTTTGCACCATCAAAGCATACGGGAAACTTTGGTCATTTGTAGTTTAACGTTGTTATCGTATATGTAATTTTCAAATAGAAGATAATATTGTTTTTCTGTGATAATTTACTCAGTTGGTTTGCTACTTGTTATCTTCTGACATGACCTTTTGTTTGCCTTCAACAGGTGGGCAGACAAGTATCAGGTACTTCATTTCGTTTCACTTTAACAAATGTCTTCAATCATGATCGTATATCAGAGGCGGTTATTATTCTTCACAATACTATTATCGTATATCAGAGGCAAATGTTGTAGATAATACCTTTTTTTTCATGTTAGTGTGTATCTTTTTACTGTTAGTCTCGTTATTCTTGAAGTTCTAGATGGGTATGTACAGTAGCCAGGTTATCTTCATATCACATTGGTTACAGCTTTAGAAAAAATTATGCTTCTTACGAGTTGCTAGATCTGAAATTTCACACCTTAGTATGATCCACTTGGACCTTGGTAAAGCTGTACCTGAGCTTTTCTTTTTATTTTTGATATTCACTAAAGTAATTTCTCAGAACCCTTTCTATTATTTAACTCAAAACAATGCCATAGTCCTTGCCCCAAATATTCAATGTTTCCTTAAAATGTTCGACAGTATTCTTTATCGCACCATTTGTTATTTGAAGTTATCCTTGAATCGTTCTGTTTCAATTAGAAATGCTTCATTCCTCAAGAGACATTTAAAGGGGAAGCAAGTTCATTTACAACCATTGTCCCTGATATCGATAAGTATCGACGGTATATCGGCCGATATATTGCTTTCAAATACGAACTTATACGATTTGTCTAGCCGGCTTTAAAAAGACCGGTTATCGATTTGTCCATTACACTGTCCTAAATCCCGAATTCGGTTCTTTCACTCTATATAAAAGAAGAAACGGTAACTTACCTCTCCGGCTAGTCGACAATGATAGCAGCCGACGGTTGGTTCTACTCTTCTGACTCTTCTCTCCATGTATATTTCAGTCTCCTCTTTCTCCTTCTGCTTCTTCTCTTCTCCTTCCTCCTACTTTGCATTCCTAGTATGCCGTCTGTTATCCTATAACGTCACGGAGTCACCTCCCGATATCTCTTCGTATACTGTCTGGTATCCAGTTTCTGATATGGCAATCCCCGTAAGTTATGGAACTAATATCTGATACCAGGAACTTGACCATATTATGGTCTTGATGTGCATGTCCCACTTGTCATCCTCACCAAACTAGTCTGTGATATGTTAGTTCTTTTCTTTTCTTCGGAAGGCACTTTCTGGAGTGCAACATTTCATTTGTCAACTTACATTATAAATGACTACCAAATACCAATAGAATGGTTGGAGCACAATTCACAGAATTATGAGAATAACGAAAGCAAAAACCTGTTTTTTTTGTAAAATTGTGATGTTGATCAAAGGCCCTAGCAAAATATACAATATTAAAGTGCACCATGGTTACCTTTGCAAATACTACTAGATTATTCGTCTGCCTCCTTGCTGTATACTTTTGTTGGATTATCAGTAGTCATGGGTCCTGTTTCATTTCTTTGGTACTGGTTGTCGATCTGGTGTTTGTGTTGGCAAAAGTTTATTCATATGTATAAGGTTGAGTTTGGTTTACTGCTGCATATTGCTGGCCCTGTGGGATATTTGCTATTTGGACTCCTTTTCTGCTAGTGTACAAAACATAATTTTTGAGCAAAATGAATAAGTACTTCATACTGATTACCATGAGTACCTTGATATTTTTCATTACCTCACATCAATCATTTATGGCATAACGTAGGAGGAGGTTTCTAGAATTAAATCTGAATGACTGAGGCGGAGAAGTGATTCTCTGACTATAGGATATTCCTTGATAATGAAAGTAAAATTCACGAGATGGCTATAAGACTAGCTCTGCTCTGAGTTAGAATGTTTGATAAACGTGCCAAAAAATGTCTTGTAATGAACCTAACAGTAGTGATATTAGTTAGGGAGCTGCTAAGATTAGGGGTAGAACTAAAATGACACTGATTGAGGCATTGAAAGAGGATGTTGTAGTTGTTAAGCTTACAGAAGATCTGATCCTCACTACAGGCAAATGCAAGATATATGTAGTCAATGGGATATAAGATATGTTCTACCTCTTTTTATGCCAGTTTGGGTTTTTATTATTTGGATACCTGAAAATGTTTTGTTTCGGATATCAGTATTTGATTCATAGTTTGCAGTATCGGCCGAGATTATGATATGGCCAATACTGATACAATCTGGCATCTCGATCCGATACCGCCATTGGGTATCTCTTTCCCACTCAATTGGGAAGAGAAAATTTCATTCAAAATATTGAAACTAGTATATACTCCCACTTTTTTAAAAAAGATGCTCCCATTATTTTGTATGGAACAAAAAACATTTTAAGATATACCCACACTATATAATCAAAATTTTGGCTGATTTACAAAGGAATGAGGGCATTTGTTAGTTTTTTTTTAGAAAATTGGGGGTATATGCTAGTTTCTATATTTTGAATATGGACATTTGCTAAAATATCCCAAAATTGAAATTTAAAAAACCAATCAACAAGGATGTAAAAGAATAGGAAGGCGGTAAAAGCATCTAAATGAAGGGAACTTATTTATTGCAGGCAAACCAATCAGCAAGGGATGAATATTATTTCTTTCAATTCAAAACTATTAATAAATAACATATAAAATGCTTCAAATAATGCCTAAATATATAATATATTTTTTCTAAGCCTTTTATATTTTTTCTATTAATTATTTAATTTCCGATACCAAAAAATTTGATAATTCGATCCGAAACTGTTGATACCTCCAATCCCGATACTCATAGGAAGAATCCGATACCGATAATTCAAACCTTGATTTGATTCCTTGTGTTACTTTCATTTTTATTTCTACTTGGGGACCATATAATTTGTCTTCGTATAGTAGGAGTGTAGGACGCACTTGTTATATACCCCCCCCTTCTTCCCCTTACACTTCCTCCCCATTAAAAATCAACAATGTGTGTAGAAGGGGTTCCTGATATGGATAAAGCTGCCTCACCGAGTTGGGGTTTGTCATGCATAAATTGGAAACCATGTAATACACTAGACATATTAGGTGGTAAGGACCCATATTATATAAAACAATAATTCACTTCATATATAACATGCATAACAAAATTAAAACATTACTATAAATATAAGAAGTATCCTTGAATGATTCCAATAATAAGCAACTCAAAATCATCCTTCGAACTAATAATTAAGCAAATTATTCTCTTTAAAATTCACCAAACTAATATGTAGAAGCATCTCCAAAAGAAAATCACAGAAGATAAGCTACTAAACTAATAAAGATATCATTTATATCTCTCTTTATTCTGCAAAACTAAGTTTATTACTTTTCACTATGAGAGGTAAGTCGTCTTTCTTTTCATTCAACTCTTTTTCTTCTTCCCTTATCCTCTATTCTTCTCGATCAGGTTCGAGAGAGAGGGATATGGTCAATTTTATGAGTGAAATTTGTTTTATTATCGGGTTTAAAATTTAAAGTTTTAAATCCTCAAATATAAAAAATGAATAATTTTCTATTTGGTTTGAACCCACAAACTTAAATACACAAAATTAATCGTTATACTGATCAAACCAGCTATTATACCAATCAAACCAGCTGGAATATCATCACATATCTGTCGGTATACCGGTCAAACTGTTTATTATATTTCTGAACCACCTTTTCTCTTTCGGACAACTAAACCATACCAGCAGATATCCAAAACATTCTGTACAAAATTCATCCTGATTTTTTCACAGATTATTTTCGATGAAATTCGACGAGATGGACCTCCTCTGAGACGCCAGGTTAGCACATGCATCCCCCACCATTGTCACCATCATTGCTATCAAGTATCAACCAAACATCGATGACTCTGACTAGTGCCATGTGAACCTTTACTAGCTGTTCGATCGTTGCTACAATAATCTATACGACCTCTACATCCCAATGGCACTACCGGTTGGATCTCTCCTCCAGATCTGGAACCCTCTCTTCTGACTTGCCGGACACGAGTCTCCTCCGTCATCAACCACCTTCGATCCATCTTCCTAAAAAACAATACATGTTTTGGGTCCAAACCAGACACATACCATATCCTCTCCTTCCAACAGATTCAGAAAGGACACAAGACCTAGTACTGGTTTACCCGAATCTGGACTGGAACAACGCGGTTCTATCACAACTCATGTACTCCAACCAGGTTTTGGGTTACCCGAACACAAACACGGATGTCTTCACACTATCTCAACTCCAGTTCGGGTCGGAAATAATAGGTCAGAACTCAGAACAAGACGATTTTGCTTTTAGTCCATTGTGGAACTTATAAATCCCCAAATTAGAAGACTAGAAGCCATAATCTTTCTATTTTCCCTCTCGCCCTTCCCAAATGCAACCCCGACGACTCATCGGCTACCAACAATATAGTCTCCCCTCATGTCTTCTTTAATGACACCCTCATCCTCTCTCAGTTCCATATATTTTCTCTTTTACAAGATGCCAAGGATTGCAACAACGACAACAGACGATGGTGACAATGCCGTCCAAGTCCCACAAGGCCACCATCAACTGTCACCATCAGTACTTTTTATTGTTTTTTAGTATTTCTTTTCTTTTTCTTTTTCTTTTTCTTCTTTTTCTTTTTAATTTTATTTAATTATGTTCTTTCTTTACCCTTTGAAGATCCTCTTCTATGTTGACTAAATCTTTGTCGAATTTTGATGTTACTTGTCCAAAAGATTCTAAGTACAATAGGTTTTCTGATAGAATTGATCTCTCTCTCTCTCTCTCTCTCTCTCAATATATATATATATATATATATATATATATATATATATATATATATATATATAATGTGCGAAGTCGTATTAATGGATGATTCGTCGAAAGAGAAATTTGTTGCATCAAGAAAATACTTGACTCGGTTGGATTTGAGTTGAGTTAGTACGAAGACTTATTCGGAACGAGTTGGATAGATGCGAAGAGTCGTGCGAACGAATTTGAGTTAGCGCAAAGAGTCGGTAGCACGATTTGAAAGTGCGATTTGCGAATACGAGAATGGATATAAGTGTTCGACATCACAAAAGGTTGAACGAACTTTTTGCTTATTGAACGTAAAAAGGGCCTGTGTACAGAGAAGAAAGTCCTAAACAGAATATTCTAAGTACAAGTGAAAGACCTGGGTACAGAGAATGAAGTCCTAAACATGATATTCTAAGTACAAGGGGAAGACCTGTGTACAGAGAAGGAAGTCCTAAACATGATATTCTAAAGGGAAGAGTTATATATATATATATATATATATATATATATATATATATATATATATATATATATATTTCTTATTTAAGCATTTAGGACATTTGAAAATAGTTAATATGGATTATTTTCATCAATACTTGTTACTTGTCTATAATGTATATATCTGAAATTTTGAATAGCCCGATCTGGATGCCCTATATTTTAATTTCTTTCTAACAATCACGTACGACATTGACATCCGATGTCCGACATGCCAACTTTGGAAAGAATCCTGAACTCTGCTAGCCAAGTGAGGTTTTCTTGTCAAATTTGACCGCCATAGGTAGCTTTTGACAATTAAATATCTGTATAAGAATTATGAAGGGCTTGTCCTAGTTGATGGATTTTCAAACTACAGATAGAATTCTCCTTAGGTTATCCCTAATTTAATAGGTTCTTAAACTAGTATAGGTGCCTAGCTGATAACAAAGCGATGACCCACTTTTCTAAGATGGCTAGAAGCCTAGAACATATGATGTACTGTAAATTCCTCTGTGGAGGTATTGGATACCGGTTCTCTGTTTGAATGGAATTGATGTACTTGATTATGGGGTTGTAAACCATTGCATTTGCTCAATAGATTGAATTGTTGCATAGTCCCGTATTATGTTGTGGGCAGGATACAACATTAATAGGAACACGGAGGCATGTATACTACAACATTTTGGTGTGACTATGTGTATGGTGTCTTTGTGTCTGATGTGGAAACGACATGAACTGCACAAGAAGTTTGGTGTATCTAAACTAAAGCTTCCTAGTTTCTTTGTAATAAATGCAAGTACCATACTTCTTCTTATATAACTATACTCAACGTCTAGATATTACTCCTCTGGCTTTCTGGCATAAACACAACCAAATGTCTGTGACTGTGAAGGCCTAAATGGTCTAATATACTGCTTTTTCTGGAGTCATTAATTAATCCCAGGAACTTGTGGAAAAGTATCCCTGAATAATTGTTTTGGTTTTAGTATTTAAATTTAGTAGAACAATATCACCAATTAATTTCTTTCTCAGCGACTTGTTTGAGGGCAGAAACCTTATTTTATGTTCTCTGGCACAGGCCATACTGGAGGTGCTATTTTCCTAACACTCAAGCTATTATATATGTTGTTGATTCAAGTGACACTGATAGGTTGGTAACTGCAAAGGAGGAATTTCATGCTATCTTGGAGGTATGAGAATGTAATTTACTTTCTTGTAAATATAATCATTAATTTCCCATGACATAATATGCTTTTGAGTGTAGAACAGTAGTCCGTCAGAATTGTGGGAGTATAAATGAGCATTACTAGGTGATTATAGAATGCAGGAATGTTAAGGATATACATATCATATCAAAAAATTATTATTCTAAAGTGCATTAGCTGTTGTCTAAATAGTCTATTTATTTTTCACTAGGTTATTAGTAAGCAATGGTTAAGATGAATGTTCTATGATAGTCTTCTGAACTTCAGTTAACTCAGAAGTGCCAGAAAATGTGGTATAAACTGATACAGGTATGGTATAAATACAACGATATACAAATATCCATATAATATTATATATCGACATAATATCTATATTAATGCAATTTTATGGATAGTAGCTACTAACTAGGTTTTAAAAGTCTCCAAAAAGAATCTTTTTTTAGAACAAAGCCAATTTTCGACTGCGCCCCATGAGATTTGGTCCCAGGATCTCCCCTCTCTCTCCTCATACTGAAGGCTTCAATCACTTGGTTGTCCAACCTTTGGTCTAGAAAGCATTTGCTGAGAACAAGTATTACTTCTTCAAATCTCAATTATGTTGGCACTATCATGGCTATGCCAAATAACTTTCAAACATATTTTGGGTCCCTTTGAGCCTATGCATGATTGAGCCATATCTGACATGCGTTCCGAGGAAGTATCGTGTCACGTCGGACACAGATATGGTCCTCTGGAATATGGTCCTCTGGAATATTATCTGTGCAACCTAGCGGACCGATAATAATGTTGGATGCAAAGATTTTTTTAGAAATATTTGGATAAGGGCCCTTCCAGCCGGACCATAATGGTCTTCAACCCTGCCTTTAACAGTACCCTTAGTAGGGGGCTTCCCTTCTTTTGAGTCATTTTATCCTTCGTCTATCTTTGAAAGCCTTAGGGATGATGAATAAGGTTACACAGGCCTTGATTAGGGCCAAATGAACGAGCCTGGTCATGGACACAACATGTATACGTTTGGTTTCTTTATAAGCTAATCAGTTCACACATTTATAGTCTGTATGAAGGTCACATGAATTTTGATTTGTCTTGGTTGTTATTTTGATCCCATGCTCAAGATTCTACCAGATTCCACCTTAACGTAGTTCCTACTACCTACTTTGATCTTTTTCATTATTAATCAGAATTGGCTTCAAACTAAGTTTTCAACTCGCATATCGTATTATGCATTGTGTATTATATCATGTATCATGTGATACAATAACTCTAGGACTTTTAGATCTATACTTCTAATTCCATATAATGATATAGGAACATGATTTAATATAGTTTTATCATAAAAAATTTATTTGTTCCATCTTTACAAGGCTATCTAGTTCCATAGTCATTATTCTTAAGAATACATTACATGACTCTAGTAGAGAAACCAATACAACCTATCAACTTATATATATGAACCAATACAACCTATCAACTTACATATATGGTATCGGATCAACTGATACATATCGAAATGGTAGTATATAGTATCGTAAGATACTAACAACATAACTTGCAAATTATCCAGGAAGGCCGAAACAATAATTATTTACTTTTGGTTCAACTTTTTTGGTAGCACATGTTGACATAATTGGAATCATGATTGTTGTCATCTATAAGTGGATTGTGAGACCGAACTCAATTGGCTCTTGTGGTTGTGGTCGGCGAGGAGAGGTATAACCTCCTTGGCTAGGCCGGACGGTCTCGGGATCGAATCGCGGGGGAGATGTGGGTGTGTGTGTAAAAATTTGGGGAAGTGGGTGGGCCCAAATGGCATGCAATGCAACATGCACAAAGTCCCATGCGTTACGCTGGGCATCGGGAAAAAGCAAAAAAAGAGAGAGTGGATTTTGAGTTACTCAATAAATTGCAGAAGTTTTGATCCATGTCTAGAGTGCCATTTGAAAGAAGTTACATATATATGGTGGCATCCCGTAAATATTTATCTATTTCCCAGAATTGATGTCTCATAAGGTTAGCAAGTGAAACCTTGTGCAAAGCGGTTTGCTTAGCTTATGTTGGATAGTATCGTTTTCACAAGGTGACTAAACTAGATTAAAGTATGCCTTTGGAAAATTTGCAGGTAGGTGTTCATTCATTTCAGGACCCAAACATCTAGCTAATTGCTTCTTGTTGTTTTTTTCCTAACCAGGAGGAAGAGCTAAAAGGTGCAGTCATCCTTATATATGCGAACAAGCAGGTGAAAATGGTTAATTTTCAATTACATGTACCCTAAGACTTTCTGTAATTTTTAACATGATTTTTTTTTTTTTTTGGAGATTAACATGTCATTTTTACCTTTGGTGTTTGCACTCATTTAGCCTTAGAATGTTCATTCGTATGCAAGAATTCTGAAGCATCTTGTAGTAGTATATTAGGATTGAAGATGGGCTGTCATTCTTTTCGCTCTTTGGCTGAATGTGACATAAAGATGAATGCAATTCCCTATGGCAATTCATATCATCTTACCTCTTCGTCTAGACTCTTTTATAGTGTAGGGGAACTTGGAGGCTTCTTTTTGGTTGCATGGTCTGAGGGTATATGACCCAAAAAGGTTGGTATACTTATCTGCCAAATGTTGTCTCTTGCCCATAGCTGCCTGGATAGGAATTCAGTACCAGCACAGATTGATGTCAGGTCAACAGTTGTTCCCAAATCTTTTGTTAGTTATTTATTGAAGCTTTCTCATTCTCTCCAGCCAACCCCATTCAAAAGATAGAATATTTGGATAATGACAAAGACGACAATGATAAGGGTTAAACAGTTACTGGGTCACGTGTAACTTTACTGGGATTAAACAATCATGCTACATGTCGCTTTTCTTAAAATATATAGAGGTGGGTGTGCTTATGATTCTCTGATGAGCATATGCCAGATCTTTATTCTTATGAATTATCTAACTTCTGCTGGATGACCTTAAGTAGAACTATTCACTTGGTATATTTTACTAGAAGCCCACATGAGGGTTGTAATTTTGTTTGTTTGCTTGTGTATTTGATTGATTACATGGTGTATTAGTTAGTTGCTAGTTGAAAATAATTTATAGTTAAGTACAAGAGAAATATACATCCATATTTTTTCTTTTTGACAATTGAGAAGTGTTTGATGCTTTACTCAAATGATCAAGTAATGGCATTGGAGGGTTGAAACTATTTTGTAATGCTACACAACTATTGCGAGTTTCAACTGAGATGTTGACAAACTTTTAGGGTATTTGAGATATTCATGCATTGGTTGCTATTATTTTGTTGAGTTAGCTGACATGCTAGGAAGGAGAATAAGTACTAAATTGCAACCGATCGATGGTTTAGAATGTGAAAGCAGTGAAGTTAAACTGTCCAAAGAACGCCCTACGATTCTGAGATTCTGATGGGACTAGTACGGCTGAAATATATACCCTAATCAGCTTTGGTCAACGGATTCCTTCCTTTTTATTTTATTTTTTTTCTTTTATGATGATTATTATTATGAGGACAACTCCCACAGGTAGAAATTACGCACCTAGAGACTTCTTTCTTTTATGTCTTTCCAAGTTTCAAACTTCAGACTACCCTTTCTCAAAGGGACGTTCGACGTTCTCAACCATCTCACAATGCCCTCCTTGGTGTCTCGTACTGTTAGGGGTGCAACTCGGGCGGGTTGGGTCAGGCCTGAGGTCAACCCGAGCCCAACCCGAGGAATCATAAGTCTAACCCGAGCCCAAATCCGGCCGGACCACGGGTTCAACATATGAAGCCCAAGACCAAGTCCGGAGGATCGGGTTTGGCTCGGGTTGAACTTTGGTTGGGTCGGGTCCATCGGACTCTAATATAATATTCGAAATAATTTTAAACAAAAGTAATCTTGAAAACATAATCAAATAGCAATCAAGTCTTGATCATTACAAAATATACACTAAAATATGATTTAAGATAAGGAGTTGAAGAGTTTGGGTGGAGAAATTTAGGCTTCAATTTTTTATTTAAGAAGTATATATATATATATATATATATATATATATATATATATATAGGGGAAAATGTACCTAAGGTCGACCTCATTTTTCTCACTTTACAACATTTTTTTCTTGAATTTTTTTTTATGGGATTCATCTACACCTTATTGATTGGCAACATACCAAATTTCAAGAAAAAAAAATATTGTTTAGCCCCCTATCTATCCCTTGCAAAATCGACGGTGTAGCAGCAAAGTTTTAGACCGTCGATTTTGCAAGGGATAGATAGGGGGCTAAACAATATTATAATTACTTGAAATTTGGTATGTTGCCAATCAATAAGGTGTAGATGAATCCCATAAAAAAAATTCAAGAAAAAAATGTTGTAAAGTGAGGAAAATGAGGTCGACCTTAGGTAACTTACCTAAGGTCGACCTTAGGTACATTTTCCTCATATATATATATATATATATATATATATATATATAATAAGCCCGATGACGGTTTCGGAAGCGAACCCTAGCTCTGCTAGGGCATCACCAAATCGAAGTGAGGAGGCGGCCAATCGACCTCCGGACCGGGGGAAGGGCAAGGGGGTGGCGGCGGAGGCCGGCCGCCGAAAAATGTGCTAGCTGCTGCTGCTCGCGCGCAGCAGGCCGCTGGCGGCCAGAGGGGCGGTCGGGGGGGGTCCGGCGAACCCCCCCGGGGGCGGACGGACGCCGACGACCCACCCCAGGTGGGGGGGGTGGCCGGGGAGGGCTGCGGACGGCGGCGACGCCACCGAGCACGGGTTCGGCCGGTGGATCGACGGCGGTTGCTCTGGGGGGCTCCCCTATGGTGTTCACCGCCCAAAGGAAATCGACGGACACGATGGCTGGAACGGAGGATGGACAGAGTGAGGAGGGGGCTTGGACTACGGTCCAAAATCGGAGGGTAAGACGAGGAGGTGGGCAACGATCGCAAATCTCTGAGATTAGGAGGGGCTCAGCTTCTACGCAGGGATCGGACAGGAGGTCTGGGATAGCCAGGAGAACAGGACCAACGGTGGGCCAGGCGCACACAGGGGGACGGGAGGGACAAGCCAGGACTACGTGGAGGCCTCGAGCGAACGGGTCAGCAGGGGCGGCTTCCCCAGTTATCGGGGTGAGAGGGACTGCTGCGAACGTGAGTGCCCGGCCGGCCCCGACGATCCTTCCTCGAAGTTCGGGCCCGCAGCCTGTGTCCTGGGCAGATGCGTGCAAGGTGGGGGTTGCAAAGACTCCGGCATCGATGGAGTATGTTGCGCCTATGGCGGTTGGGGGTGAGCTCTGTGCCGACTTTCCGGCTGAGGAAGTGGCGAAGGTGACGGCATTTTGGGAGAATACTTTAGTGTTATATGTGTTGGGGAGCAAGCCCTTCTACGGGCAGATCCGAGGTTATGCGGATAGAGTCTGGCGGCCGAAGGGTAGCATGAAGTTCTTCTCCAAGGAGAACGGCTTCTACTTCGTTAAATTTGGGATGGCCGAAGATGTGGCTCGGATCCTCCAGGGAGGGCCATGGACGTTTGATGGACGTCTCATCATACTGAAGCAATGGACCCCTGACTTGAGATGTGAGAAGGAGGTGTTGAATGCGGTGCCTGTGTGGGTTCGGTTTCCTGAATTTTCGGTTCGCTTCTGGAGTGTCCTCCTTCTTATGAGACTTGCCAGCCTCATTGGCAAGCCGATTAAGGCGGACGATGCCACCGCCTTCAGGACTAGATTGATGTATGCTCGGATATTTGTGGAGATTGACGCCAGGTTGGACCTGCCAGAGCAGTTGAAGTACCGGACCCCTACTGGCCAGATCCTGATGCAGAAGGTGGAGTATGAGTGGGTTCCCCCCAGATGCCCGGCGTGTGTCTGCTTTGGGCATCTCCCGAGTGCTTGTAGGCGAGGAGGAGCTTCTGAGGTGGTGACGGAGGAGGCAGTGCAGGAGACAGGTGGTGTAGTTGGTACCCCTGTAGTTGACAAGGCGGACTTGATGGAGGATGAGATGGAGGCAGATCCTTCCCCCGTCTCTGGGAAAAACGAGGAGTCTCCGACGGCAATTTTTGCAGGGGCGATGGTTGAGTATACGGGAACGAGGACTATGACCACCAGGAGTATGGGACAGGAGGGCAGGCGAAAAGGAGAGGGTAACACTTTAGCGCTTCAGGTATACAGTCGGAAGCGCCAGGCAACGGAGTCGCATAGTGAGGACAGCGGTCAAGGTGTGGCGGAGAGAGTGTGGAAGGTTAACCCGAAATGGGTAGCGGTCCTAGCTCAGCCTCCCCAACAGGGGGACCCGCAATGGGTAGCGGCCCTTGCTCAGCCTCTACATCAGGGGGATAGAGATGAGGAGTCCAGAGATATGGAGGTTGCACTCTCCCCGGGTGCACCTTCAGAGGATGTTCAGGGGTTCCCACCCGCGGAATAGATGTCGGCCCTTGCCTGGAATGTCCGGGGGGGGCTGTTCTCTGGGGAGATGGAGGGAGATTAGTGAGGTGCTGAGGAAGGAGAAGTGTGAAATCTCGATCTTACTAGAGACTAAGATCAGGGGGGCGAAAATCCTGTCTCGTAGAACTCCTACGGACTGGGTCCAGCTCCACAACCTTGGTCTCTGTGATATGGCGAGAATCTGGGTTAGATGGAATGGAGCTAGTTGGGAGGGGGAGGAGGTCTTCATGACTGACCAGCTGGTGGCTATCTCCTTCGCCAACAAGGGTGGGTTCCGATTCTTACTTGGTGCTGTCTTTGGGCACAATGACAGGAGGCTGCGGGAGGCCTTGTGGCAGGACATCATTAGGCTAAGTATGTTGGCGGTGCATCGTCATCTCCCCCTGCTTGTTATGGGAGACTTCAATGCCACGCTATACAGGGGGGAGAAGCTGGGGGGGCGGCCGGTCCCGGACCAGATTCTATCAGACTTTCAGTCCTGTCTTCTCCAGTCCGGGCTCAGGGGTCTGGAGAGGGTGGGACACATATGGACGTGGCACAACAAGGCGGTGGTTAGCAGGGTGGCATGCCAGCTTGATCGTGCTTTGGGGAACAGTGATTGGTTCCGCCTATTCCCCTCTGCTGTGGCTGAGGGGCTTCCTGCGGGGACCAGTGACCATTCGCCGATCCTGGTGCGCTTCGTGGAGAGACCCAGATGGAGAGCTCGTCCGTTCAGGTATGACAACAGTTGGTTCCTGTCGTCTGGCTATGAGGAGACTGTGGCGGGGGGTCTTTGTCAGGATGTGGTCGGCACAGCTCAGTTCTGTATGGTTCACAGGCTGAAGAAGACCAAACGCGCCATCCGAGACTGGGTGAGGGCTCTCCCCCGGACCTCCTTACAGGAGAAGGAGGCGGAGCTGAGAGACCTGCAGTCAGACCTTCAGGGAGACATGATGAGTGGAGAGATGGCGGCTAGAGAGAAGAAGATGGCTGCAGAGGTCAACACCTTGCGTCTCCAGCAGGAGATTAGTGCGGCCCAACGGGCCAAATGCTCCTGGCTCAAGGATGGGGACCGTTGCACCAAATTCTTCTATGATGTCATTCGGGCTCGCCAGCACCGGAACTGCATCCAGAGACTTCTAGACAGGGATGGGCGTCTTGTGACCGACCAGGTTGCTATCCAGGAGGAGGCTGTCCGGTTCTACTCTGAGCTTTATCATCAGACGGACTATTCCACTGTATTCCCGCAGCTGACTACGAAGACGTTGATTACTGAGTATGGCAACAGTCTTCTTATGGCTCCTATCCGGATGGCGGAGGTGGAGGCGATTGTGATGAAGGCTGATGCTTCCAAGTCCCCTGGGCCAGACGGTTTCTCTAGCGGCTTCTACAAGCGACATTGGGGTGCCCTCAAGGCCCAGGTTCTAGAGGCTGTACAGGAGTTCTTTGAGTCGGGCAAGCTCCTGAAGGAGCTGAACCACACCTTCCTGACGCTGGTGCCCAAGAAGGAGGGGGCGACTTCCCTTGCTGACTTCCGACCGATTGCTTGCTGTAATTATTTGTACAAAATAATTACTCACCTTATGTGCAGGAGGATGGAGGACGCTATGCAGGGTCTGGTTTCTTGGAATCAGGCGGCATTCATCAAGGGGCGGTCTATTGCTGAGCATAGCCTGCTGGCTCATGAGATGATTCGGGAGTTCCACAAGCCAGGAGGGATGAAGGCGTGTGTGAAGCTCGACCTGAGGAAAGCATACGACACCGTCAACAGGGACTTCCTCTGTCATTTGATGGGTGCGATGGGCTTCTCCGAGACATGGGTGGACAGAGTCAGGGAGTGCATCACCTCTCCTACATTCTTGGTTCTCATTCAGGGTATTCCCTACGGGTTCTTCGGCAGCAGCAGGGGGCTTCGTCAGGGGGACCCGCTTTCCCCCTACCTATTCACCCTTGTGATGGAGTATTTTACCTGTTTGATGGACATCGCGGTGCATCGGGAGAGGATTGTACCGATATACAGCAGGGTCTCACCAGTGGTCTCACATCTCATATATGCGGATGATCTATTGGTATTGATGAGGCCTTCCATGCGAGGGATGAGGGAGCTTGCGGTGGTGATGGAGGAGTTCGGACAGTTATCGGGTCTTCGGTTGAACAGGGACAAGAGCAAAGTTTACTTCAACAGCTCTTGCACTTTGAAGGAGGAACGGGCCCTGGAGCTTGGGGTGGAAAAGGGAGATCTCCCGGTGAAATATCTGGGGGTACCCCTATCTGTCAACTACGCGAAGGACCGAGAATGCCAGAGTCTGGTGGACTTTGCGCAGAGGAGGGTAGAGGGCTGGCAGACGGCTGACCTATCTTTTGGAGGGCGTATTGAGCTGGTACGATCGGTTATATCTGCTATTGCTCTATTCTGGCTCCAATCTATTCTGGTACCTTTGGCTACTATCAGAAAGATTGAGGGCATATGTGCCAAGTTCATATGGCATGGGGGGATTCATGCCATCTCTTGGGAGAAGCTCTGTCGACCTAGGAAGGAGGGAGGTGTGGGTCTGCGTTCTCTAGTATCTGTCAGGGAGGCGGCGGGGATCAAGCTGGCGTGGAGGTTCCTTCAGGGCGGTTCTCTTTGGTCGGCTTGGATGTCTAGTCGGTACCTTCGGGAAAGGAACTTCTGGGTATGTGAAATTGACAACAACTTCTCTGTGGCTTTCAAGCATATCCTGAGGAACCGACCTGTACTTCGGAAGGCTATTCGGAGGAAGATGAGGGAGGGAGGGGAGACGGACCTATGGCTTGATCCGTGGATTGCAGGTCAGTCCCTTCTGGAGATTCTGGGTCCCCAGTCGGACGGTGTGGCGTACAGAGGTCTGACTTGTAGGCACATCATCAGTGGTGGGGTCTGGAGGCAAGAGGAGTATCGTTTCACCGCTCAGTTAGGAGGGGAGATCAGGCAGGTACAGATCACTCCTGCTGTACTGACTGACGTCTGGGTTTGGGCCCCTCCCGGTTCCACGGAGGATGCTGGGGAGTTCAGATTTAGCAGCTGTTACGATTTTGTTCGTTCCCACTTCGATAAGATCGAGGAGTACGACTTTATCTGGGGGAAGGGCCTAGCCAGGAAGATGCAACTGTCTGCATATAAACTGGTGCTGGGCCGGATGCTTACTAGGGACAGACTGCTTCGGTTCGGGGTCCCAGTCCCTGACCCAAAGTGTGTTTTGTGTGAGACAGAGAATGAATCCATAGGACATCTGTTCTTTCAGTGCCATGTGACGTGGAGCATCTGGGCAGAGCAGAGCCGGAGATACTTGGGAGGAGTTGGAAGGGAGCGTGACTTCAGAGAAATCCTTAAGTGGATTGGAGATCGCAGGGGCCAGGAGCAGAGTTGGGCCAGACGTGCAAGATTGAGGCTTGCTGCATCAGTTTGGCATGTCTGGAGGGAGAGGAACCGACGCATTTATGAGGGACTGATCACCCCACCGGTGGGCATCCTTCATAACATTGAGTCGGATGTACTAGTAATGTCCCCCTGAGTTGGGATTGTATCTCTATGTTGTAACCTTATTGCGCTAATAGTGGAATAAAATTTACCCTTTTTCCAAAATATATATATATATATATATATATATATATATATATATATATATATATATAATTCGGGTTCTTCGGGTAACCCGACACATGAACCCGAGCCCAACCCGATTTTTGATCGGGTTCAAATATTTTGACCAAAATTCGAGCCCGAACCCTAGTATCTTCAACCCTAACCCAACCCATTAACGGGTTTACCCGATCGGACTCGGGTTTAGCCCGCCCAAGTTGCACCCCTACGTACTGATGTTCAAACTTCGAAAGTGCATTATTGGTTAAACTAAGACCTGATATGGTGAAGCGCTTATGTGTTGTATCCATGAAACTTCATGAAGAGTGAATATTTTAGATATGTAAAATGTTAAAGGCAGGTTTTTTTTAAAACATTTTAGATATGCTCATTATCTATGATGCCACATGATTACAATGGCAGTCTTTTTTAATATTTTAGATATGTAAAACGTTAAAGGCAGGTTTCGCATTATTGCTTAAGCTACATGCTTACAAATGAGAATCCAATCTTTTGATCGTTATCACTTACTACAAAAAAGAAAGATGAACAAACCATCATCGAGTTTAGTTTGTCCAACAGCTATCTGCATACTTTTTTACAGGATCTCCCAGGTGCACTTGATGATGCTGCAATAACAGAGACCTTGGAACTCCACAAGATTAAAAGCCGGCAATGGTCCATCTTTAAAACTTCAGCTATCAAAGGAGAAGGGATATTTGAGGGCTTGGATTGGTGAGCTCAACTGTCTTGTTTTCTGTTGTTCATTTTAAATACCTATACTTATTTCACAGTACTAAATTTGTTCCGAGTCATTTATCGTCCTTGTTCCTTTTGATTATTAAAGTCTCTACGAAGAAATTTACAGGATACTTAGTGAAGAGAAAATAATATCATGTAATGGCAAAATTTGGTGTAAGCAGACACTTGAAAATGTAACCCCCACTGAACTAGTAACGTAGTTAACTCCCTGTAGTCCTTTTGTTGCGCCCCATTCTCTCTGATGGTTCTTATGACGTACAGTCTACTTGAAATTATTCTTCAACTTACATAGAGTGTTATTTAACCCAACCTTGAAATGATTCTTGTTATCACACAGGCTTAGCAATACACTTAAATCAGGAGGTGGATCATCTTAGCAATAGAGCACGTTGCATGCAGTCAGAGTTATTGGCGGCTGATGGATTATTCCATTGGCCATGGAAGCGTCAGGATTATAATTGTCACCTATTATGAGTTTGTTAATCATACTGATTTTTTTCTTCTTTTTAATATAGTTTTTTGTTTCTTGTTATATATGTCAGACTGTTAGGTGTACGCTTATTATGAGACAATTGGAATGTATCTTGCCGCTTTTCTTTGTGTCTAAGCTGTAATGATGTTAACAGCATGAAATCTATACTTGACATCAGTTTGTTCAAGAGATGCACTTATCTGTCTGATATCTTTAGATCATTTCCGTGACCGGAATGCTATATAATTTCTTGATTCATGTTCTGAAGCAATGCTTTGTGATGAAATATAATACCTAATGTGCTTGGTACTATTTTCTGTTTCCACAAAATAGGAAATAAACCTATTTATTGTAGGATGAAAGCACATGAATGCCCATATATCAGACTCTTGGGCCTCATTTGGTTTGCGGAATGGAAGGGAAAGGAAATCAATTCTTTGACATTTTTTCCTTTGGAAAATTATAATTTCCATTGATTTTTTTTTTCTTTCCGTTGTTTGGAAATGCCAAAAAAATTGGAAAGGAAGGTGAATAATGCAATGTAGGAAAGTGATTCCTTGCTTTGAAGGATGAAATCACTTTTCTCCTAAGACCATCTCCAATGGTGATTTTTAAAAGAAAAAATTTGAGTGGCACCCCACTTTTTTTACGCTTATTTAAGGTGCACCCCACAAGTATACATGAATGTATAACACCCCCCACTTTTGACGGTTTCCGTCTAAAACTAACGGTCAATTTTTTTTTTGACAAAAATGCCCTTGTCTCCTTTTCTGTGTCCCCCCTCCCCGTCACACGTGGCTGCCCCCTCCCCCGCCGTGCTCAGCCCCCCTCCACGGCGTCGCCACACTCCCCCCCCCCCCCCCCCCCTCTCCGACCTCGCCGCACCCCCATCCCCCGACCATCACCACCACCACCATCACCAACATCATCACCATCATCATCATCACCACCACCATCCGCCATCATCACCGCCCCCCCCCCCTCTCGCTCCGCCCCCTAGCCCCGACCGCCACCGCCGCCGTGGCAGGAAGTGAAAGAGGAAGGCCGCCAAAGAACGTCGGCTCCGCCAAAGCCGACAACAAGTAGACACTCTTCTGCTTTTGATATTTTTAGCTTTTTTTTTTCTTCTTTCGCTTTCTAGGGTTTTGATCGGTTTGTTTTGGTCTGGAACAAAGGCTTGCTGTGAAGAAAGGGAAGACGAAGGCCGCCATGGACCCGAACAAGCCGAAGAGGCCCCCCAGTGCCTTCTTCGCCTTCCTGTAAGCATTTTCTGTGATTTTTGTGAATTTTAACTTTTTTTTTCACTTTGATTTGATATGATGTGTGTTTGTTTTGATCTTCGTAAAGGGACGAGTTCAGGAAAGAATACAAGGAGAAGAACCCTAACAACAAGAGCGTCGCCACCGTGAGCTCTCGATCGCTCGCTCGGTTTCTTCTTCTTCTTCTTCTGAATCCATGATGATGGTGATGATGTTGGTGATGGTGGTGGTGGTGATGGCCGGGGTATGGGGGTGCGGCGAGGTCGGGGAGGGGGGGGGGGGGGGGGAGGAGTGCGGCGACGCCGTGGAGGGGGGCCGAGCACGGCGGAGGGGGGAGACGAATAGTTGACACGAGGAAGAAGAGAACAGACAAGGGGTATTTTCGTCAAAAAAAAATTAGTCAACAGGGTTGACCGTTCGTTTTAGACGAAAACCGTCAAAAGTGGGGGGTGTCATACATTTATGTAAACTTGTGGGGTGCACCTTAAATAAGCGTAAAAAAAGTGGGGTGTCACTCAAATTTTTCCTTTTTAAAATTGAGTTCTTATCCTACTTGGCATTGTACTTTAAGGAGATTTCTATCCTAGTTGGAAGAGTTTCTACATAGAAATTGTAGACATAAAAAAATGCTGTCCAATGGTTCTCTATTTCTATCCTATGTGTCACATAATAAAAGGACCAATTTAATAGTGTGGGGTCCAATAATAATTGTCATGAGAGATAGGAGAATTTCTATGAGAGTAGAAACCCTCCTAAAAAGTTTCCATCCTACATCATTGCCACCTAGGATAGAAATGGTGATAGAAATCACCATTGGGAGAAGTTTTTTTTTCTAAAATGGATTTCTTCCATAGAAATAGGGAAGATAGAAACCCCCATTGGAGATGGTCTAATTTTCCTTTCATTGGGAATCGCTTTCCTTTCCTCATCAATTTATTTGGCACCCAAATATAGAAAAAGTAATCACTTTTCTTTTCGGACCCATGATTCTGCGAACCAAACGAGGTCTTGCTGGTTCAAGCTATCATAGTCTCGGAACGGCTCGTTGGTATCTCACGTTTGGACGGGAGCAGGTATGTTGTCCCAATTCTATATTCCTCTTATAAATACAATTTTTGGTATCCATAATTATTTATTTTTTAAAATAAAAAATATATTAGTGCTTTAAATAAATGAGGTGTCATATTTATAAGAGGGACAGGATTGGGATATCAGATTTTAAATAAAAATTATATTAGTATTTTAAAAAGATGTGGTATTCATATCTTTCAAACAATTTAGTATTGTGCAAACTTATCTTCTTATGCCGTCTCCTGTATACATCTTGAAACCTCCATTGTTGCAAACTTGGGCTCAAAGAGATCTGAGGCCATGTTTGGATAATGGAAACATGACCTTGGGAAGAAATTTTATTTCTTTTCCATTCCTATATTTGGATGCCAATGGAAAAGATGAGAGGAAAAAATTCGGAAAGAAAGAAAAACTAGGAGAAAATGGTCCCTCTCATCCAACAGTTTAGCTTTTCCAAATACCGGAAAATAAATCCGTAAAATTATAATTTCTCAAAAAGAAAAAAAAAAAAAGAAAGAAGCAAAGAGTAAGGAATTGTTTTCGTTTCCTTTCCGTGAATAATAAGAGGTATAAGGCCACATTTGGTTCGTAGAATTGGAACATTGGAAAAAAAGGTGATTCATTTCTTTTATTTGGATGCCAAAGAAAATGAGAAAATGAATTTGATTTCCGAGAGAAGAAAAAATAAGAGAAAAAATGGTTCCTCCCACCAACCCAATGATTTATTTTCCTCCTCTAAAGATTCAATTTTTTTTCCAATTTTTTTGAGTTTACCCAATACCGAAAACAAAAATGGAATTACAATTTGTCAAAAAAATTCAAAGAATCAATTCCTTTTTCCACGAACCAAACGAGTCCTAAAAGTATTCTCAAACGTGTCCAAGTCCTCGATATGAAATTCAATTGTCAACATTTCTTTTGGAGATGTCGATGGTCGGAGTGGGGTGTGCAACGTGTTATTGACGAGCCTAATTAGATTGACAAGTTTTCCTGTAAATCTTAATTAACATGAAAGAAATAGGTTGAATGTCACATCATTTATTGATGGGTGAAGGGCATTACTGGTAATTGACATCCCCCAAGAAAGGTCTCTCCTTGTCCTCTTCTTCTTTTCGTTTTTATTGTGCATTTACTCTGACAACGAAGAGAGTGATGACACTACCCATCAATCAATCTTGCTATCGTACCGTTACCATAGGGGCATATAAGTCTTTCCACGCTGCCGACCAAGTGACCAACAAATATTGAAAAAAATTAACAAACAAAGAAAGAAATTACTGTATGGCTAGTTTAGTACTAACTCACTACTAGCAAGATGTGGCGGAGAGAGATAATTAAATTTATAAGTTTAGCTGATTAATATTAAAATTAACATAACATTAATATTAGAATTAACATTAATATTAATATTAAAAATTAATATTAACATTAAATTAAAATTAGTATTAACATTAACACTAAAATTAATATTAACTTCAAATTAACATAAATATTAATATTAATATTAATATTAACATTAATATTAATATTAATATTAACATTAAATTAAAATTAGCATTAGCATTAACATTAACAATAATTTTTTTGTGTAATTAATTTTTTGATTAATACATGACATGTCAGCTGCCATATCATTTTTTATGTCAGATGCCACATAATGGGAGATGTCATCACCCAAAAATTGTGAGAGCCAATTAACATAAAAGAAATATTTAAAAAATATTTTTCAAAAGCTGTTGACCAGCTAAACCTCTAAACTTAGTTACCTTTTTCCGTCACATCAGCATTTGCTAGTAGTGAGCTAGTATACTAAGCTAGCCATTCAGCAAGATTGAACGAAGAAAGGTAAGATAGTGCAAACTTGCCTCAAAGGTCTGATTATTTCGCGGAATCATTAGATTGAGAAAGAAAATTGATTACTTTTTCATGTTTATGCGTCAACAAAATCGAGGATAAAAGAAAAATAATCTTTAATGGAAGAAAAATTAGAAAAAAATGATTCTATCCGTTCAAGCAAGGGATCACTTTTCTAACTTAAAGTATTTATTTTATTTTTCAAATTCCATGATATTTTCAAATATCGAAAAGAAAATCAATAGAAATTATAATTTTTCAAATGAAAAAAATTGTCATGGAATTGATTTTCTTTCCATTGCTTTCCGTGAACCGAACCAGACCAAATGGATGCTCGTGAATTAGTCTGCACTAGCAACAATATCAACTTTCTATCTTCACTCTCTTATACAATTTTTATACAGCTAGATACGGAAACATATTTCTATTTCATGCCTTTTTTTTGGTATGAAGTTTTTCTATATATTTATGATTTAATATTATGCATGCAAAATTAGTGATCAATTAAATCGGTGACAAACATCTGCAGTGGGTTACTTAGAATCTTTAAAATCGTCTTAATTATTGAAGATGATCTAAACTTGCGAAAAACCAACAAATGAATGAATAGTCAGACTGCAAGCTCGAACTTGACTTACTAATTTTGAATTCTAAATTTCATTTTTTTTTTTTTCAAGCTCAAGTTCCAACTGACAAGCTCGACCTGTCCCGGATAAGGTTGAGGATACATTGGACACTCCTTGAAATGGATGCCCACAAATTGAATTGTACTATTCAGAACTAATTTGATTGTCCTGATGCTTATTGTAGGTCGATCCAAAGGATCATATGCAATTCCCATCTCTATGTGATCACGTTCAGTCTAAGTGTTGTCTTATGCATACGAGAATTGTTCAAACCTAAAATCTTGCTTGGCTAGTCAACAATAAAAAACGACGTTGTTGCTAGTCCAAGTCCAACAACAACCAACCAACCATAAAAAATCGAGCCGAATAATAGGAAACGTCGGTTTGCGGGTCCCACCCGAAACCCGCATGCCAGCACCCGTGCCCGCCACCAAAGGGCCAACCGGCCAAGTGTGGGTCCCGGTCACGTGCTTCCCATCCTTTCCAACCTCAGTTAAACTCCTTTTTTTTTGGCTACAGTCGCACTCGGCGTTCAGCGTGCTAACGACTAATAGCAGTCCGAAACGAGGACCATTTTCATGTAGAAGGACACGTGGCGGACGAAGAACAGTGACGCACGCGTAACGTGTCCGACTGTATCTCACCGAAAAGTTGTGACGGCAGTGCACACGTCAGTTGAAAACATATGAGATGTCAATAGGGCTCTGCTATTTGGCCCGCAGGCGGGCCAGCCCGCCCGCCACGTGGCCCTCCCCCATTGGTCGGTCAACGGCGTGGGCCCCATGCTAACAGGAGGGGCCAATGGGGAAGTGCCACGCAGGCGGGCGGGCTGGCCCGCCTGCGGGCAACAAAGCATTTCCGATGTCAATATTGCCTCTCTCATGTCGTGATAGATAGGTCGGTCCGGGCAAGATTGCTAACCAGTGACAGATCATTACTCTCGTGGTTAATGTCCGGGTGTGATCTGGGCCGGGTTCGTCCGAATCCGCCCGAGCCCACAGGAGGCCCGGCCCGGTTCGGCCCGCTCCAAGTCCTGCTCGAGCCTGCCCAATAGCATATCCGGTTCGGGCTGGGTTCACCGGCCCGAGCCCAAGCCCGGCCCGGCCCGGTTAATTTTTTTTTAATAATGCAACGTTCGGTCCGGTTCAACCCGGCCCGGTCCGGCCGGCTGAACCGAATTTTTCAAAAAAAAAAAAGAATAATTGTTCCCCTTTTACCAAAATATTCCCATTTTTTGACCGTTTTATGACCATTATAGGGGGTATTTTAGTCTTTTTGACCAAAATGACCAAAAATCTATTACAACAACTATATTTTGAGGGTATGGAAGGTAATTTGGCTTCCAAAAATTTTTATAAATTGGCCATGAAACTCTCATTCAAAAAAATGCTGATAACACGAAACTTAACCTTATGGATTTGAAATTAGAAGTAAAGATAGTTTTATAAATATTAGTACTACTTTAGGCTTAATTGCACTTTGCTACCCTCAACTATTACCATTTTTCAACTTTGTACCCTAAACTATTTTTTGTAACAATTTGGTACCCAGATATTTTTTTGGACTAAAATGCCCCTACCCCTACCCCTAACCCTCCCCCCCTGCACGCTCGGCCGCCCCCCCTGCTCACTCCGGCCGCCCCCCCCCCCCCCTGCTAGCTCCGCCCCCCCACCCCACACCCCCCCCCCTGCTCACTCCGGCCGCCCGCCCGCCCCCGCCTCTCCCCTAGGCCGCGGCAGCACGGGAGGAGGGGGGCTGGGGAGGGAGGGCGGGGCGGGAGGCGGGGCAGGGGGTGGCCGAAGGTAGCAGGGGGGGGTGGGGGGCGGGGGGGGGGGGGGGGGGGGCGGAGCTAGCAGGGGGGGGGGGGGTGGGGCGGCCAGAGCTAGCAGGGGGGGGTGGCTGGAGTGGGGAAGGGGGTGGAGGGAAGGAAGAGGGAAGGGCATTTTCGGAATTTTTGAAAAATTAGGTATCAAGTTGAAAAAAAAAAATAGTTGAGGTACCAATTTGTTACGAAAAAAAGTTTATGGTATCAAGTTGAAAAGGCGGAATAGTTGAGGGTAGTAAGTGCAATTAAGCCACTACTTTATGAAGATAATGTTGGGCCGACCCGACCCACTCAAGTTGGTAGCGTAGAGGACCACGCCCTTCGCTTATTAAGAAGGAAGAAACAAAGACAATCTTCCCAACTCATTCATGAGTTGTCTTTGTATTTAATTTCTTATGAAGAAGAAGAGGAATCTTCAAATCGCTTCACCATTTTAGAATGGTGGAAAAAATGCGACAAAAGATATCCTATACTTTCTATAATTGCACGTGATCTACTAATGGTGCCGTGTCCACGGTAGCATCGGAGTCTTGTTTTAGTGCATGATCAAGGATGTTGAGCCTAAAGAGGAGCCGGTTGAAGCCGGATATCTTGGAAGCTTGTGTTTGCGTTCAAGATTGGATTTTAGCAGAAAAAAGAACCCAAAACAAGAGTGATGTTGCTTATGACATCAATGAGCTGGACCTCGGATCACATGGATTGGATGAAGCTTCTACAACCGAGGAGGAGGAGCAGGAAGAATGACTCAAGTCTAAGGTATGACCCTCCAAAAAAATATTCAAACTTTCAAACTTCAAACTTTCAAACTCCAAAAAAAAATATTCAAACTTTCAAACTTCAAATTTTCAAACTTTCAAATATTCAAAAAATTTAAAATTTTTAAAAAATTTAAACTTTAAAACTTTAAAAC
Source organism: Iris pallida (assembly GCA_029216955.1). Lineage (NCBI taxonomy): Eukaryota > Viridiplantae > Streptophyta > Magnoliopsida > Asparagales > Iridaceae > Iris > Iris pallida. Next base: position 21,951,024 of record JANAVB010018993.1, on the reverse strand, counting down.
TTTAAAATATTATTAAAACTTTATTAAATACTTCAACAACTTTAAATTTAAAAAACTTTCAAAAAATACTTTAAACTTAAAAAAAACTTTAAAACTTTAAACTTAAAAATAAAAACTTAAAAACTTTTTAAAAAAAACACAAAAACTTAAAAACAAAAATTTTTAACTCTGCCTATGACAAGCAAAACTTGTCTTGTCGGTCCCAAGCCCAGATAAAAGAGGAGGAAAAAATTAAAATTTAATTTAATTAAAAACACAAAAACTTTAAAAAAATATTAAAAAAAAACACAAAAACTTAGACTTGAGATTAAAATATTTAAAAAAAACTTAGACTTTAAAAAAATAACAAAAAAACACAAAAAAATTAAAAAAGTTTAAAATTAAAAAAAATAAAAGATAAAAGAATATAAATGTTAAAAAATATAAAAGTTAAAAGAAAATTAAAAAAAAACCAACTAAACCGGCCGGCCCGAACCCGGCCCGCCCACGACCCGGACCGGACCGGCCCAGCCCTACCCAGACCGGGTCACTGGGCCGGACTGGGTCCCCTGAACTTGAACCGGGCCGGGCCAGGCCCGTCCCACTAGCTGAACCGGTCCGGGCTGGGCCCGGACCAGGCCGGTCGGACCGTCTTTTCCAGGGCTCGGGCCGGTCGGGTTTAGCCCGATTAACACCCTGAGGTTAATGAAAGATTTTGTTGCAGCTAAAATAATAATAATTTTGTTATATTTTTTAAAAATTAGATTGTACCAAACATATTTTAGTTGTCTCGTTTCAAATGATTAATTAAGGTATCCAGTAACAGGATCTCACGTGTATATTTATTTTATTATTATTATTATTATTTTAGAGTTCGAATTTCGAAATCACTGTTCACGTAGGTTAACGAAGAGTGACTTTGAGAGATCCAAACTCTAATATTGATTATTTTCGAGACTCAAATCCTAATTTATATATATATATGTGAGATTCTATTACTAAATATTTTATTATTATTTACTGAAAACTAGTGGCGGATTTAGTAAAAGTCCAAAGGGGGCCACGGCCTCCCATTTTTTCTAAAAATTGTCAATTACTACATAAATAATTTCTATGGCTTACAATATATATTGCTTTGGCCTTCTAATTTAAAAGATTAACTTAGTTCAAGTGGTTGTGTTCTAGGCATTCAAATGAGAGGTAAGGGTTGTGTTCACATTTAAATATTTTTTAGTACAATTTTTTTTCCTTTTCTTTTATAAAATTTTGAAAATATTGACTTTCATTTTTTTTTGTCTTTTTCTTTTTGCTCATTCTTGTTTGAGTTTTTTAATATATTTTTTGCTATTGAAGTTCAGTTAGCATGACAATTTTAATTTTTTTTATATGTAGTAATATAGTCTCCTCATGAATTAAATCGTGCCTCCGCCTATGCTGATAACCAAATGGTCTATTAAAACCTTTGATAATAACAAATGTCGTTGGTAAGTGGTCTCCTAAACTATGCAATAATTCAAAATAATTTGTTACAAATTAATATTATACTATAATTTTTTTTATTGATGATAAACTCGTTAATAAATAATATTTGTAGCAAATATTAGAGCCTTGATTATGTTCCATAATTTTTTAATTTATCTGATTTTATCTTTTTTTACTGTAATTTAAATTAGACTTTTTTTCCCTTTGTTGTGATAGCAGCACCAACGATAGTTGCTCTAGAAGTATTTAATTGCATACTATTTTCAGTTAAGACAACTCATCAATTTTGGTCTGCTTTTGCTTACTTTTCTAATATACTATTTTTTTTTTTCGTGGGACAACTTTGAATAGTAGAAATTTTGTTTTTGTGATTGTTTTTTTGCATTGAAAACCAATAATAATATCCAATCATACCATCCGCTAGAAATAGTGTCACTCCGCAATTTTTTTTCCAATTTGCTTGCTAAGAATTACAAACGCCAAATTATTTGAAAGTGGAGTAAGTCAACCGGAATTAACAGGTCAACACACTGGAAACAAACAGAACATTCAAGAGACCATTGCCCACAGGGAGGTTACTACTTACTACTTCTTAGGAGCATCAATAGTAAAACTCATTTCAATTTATAAATTCTAGATTTATAGTGTGAGATATAATCTGGATCTCAGAAATTCTACATTTAGAATATGGTAACTCATTTTGTGTAATAGTAAGACTCAGTTTGAAACCATAATTCTAAATTATAGTTTTATATTATTCTAAAAGAAAAAGAAGCAAAAAATTTTGACACACGAAGATTTCAACATTTATTTATTTTACAAATCCAACAATACTAAATTTATTTTTTAATTATAAATTTGAATTCAAATACATTTTTGAGCCCCCATGTTCTAACAAAACGGATAAACATCAACTTTGTCAGCATTATCATTATAAAATTATAATTATAAAAAAATAATATCTCCACTTCCACATACATTAGCACAGCTGTCATTGGCAAATCTGTAATTCCTCTCAAACTCCTTCTAACGGACGCCATTTCTCCACGTCCACGTGAGGGTTATTTTTACATATTGAGTCCTACGATTTATGTATTTTGACACGAGTTTCTATCATCGTTTTATTTTATTTGCATACATACTCAAGTAACTATTCGATCAGTTTCACTATTTTTCAAATAACAAATAAGAAAATTAAGTTCGATTTTATACATACCTTTTAAACTTTATATTAATAATACTTATGTTAAATCTCATCTACATTGGAAACCACACTTTCATCTTAATCATTCAGTAATTTTTTTCTATCAGGAAAATTGATTTAAATTTTATTTGATGAATATTTCACATAGCTAAGGCAATCATCAATCAAAAGGAGTGTTATTTTTTTTTTTCTTCCATTTTGTACTTAAATTGTTATAGAGATCAATGCAATTCTTGTTGTTATTTTTCTTCTTCTTTGTATGTATTTCCAAATATATTAATATTTTTTGGCTTCAGGTTGTTTAAAGTTGTTATAAAGATATAACTAAATTATCTTAATGTCACCTTAAATATAGCATTCAGACGTTTTTGGTGTCTTAACTTTTCACTTCTCAATTTTGTCACCCCCAATTTTATAATAAAAAAAAGCATATTTCATTAATTTTGAAATATATCGAAACCACTTCAAAAGAATATATGACAATAGAAGTATTTGTGTTACACTTTTGTACTACAAATGCCATTTTGTAGAATTTTATCCAAATTTGATCTGCTAATTAATTTCAACAATTTTATCTAAGTTTGTGCCATTTAATTTCAGCAAAGTGGGATAGCGTGACTGAAATTTTCATTAGATTCAACATGCGTAGCATTGAAGTTTTTATTAATTGCATAAAAGACAAATTGTGCCATGTTTCTAAACACGGTCCCAATACGTCATTTTTAAGAACGTAAATATTGATCTCTAAAAAAAAAATAGTCAATTTAGTTTACGCACTCAGGAAGGACATAAATTTAAAGTTTGTCAATTTAAGTCCTTCCTAAGGACATATATTCGACGTATATTAGTTTCTTAATCCGACATAGCAGAGAAATACAATTTTAGCAACTTCCAACCTACTAAAAATTTACATACTTCCACCATCTCCCATCTCCAATGGTGATTTCTAAAATTGAGTTCTTATCCTACTTGGCATTGTACTTTAAGGAGATTTTTATCCTAGTTGGAAGAGTTTCTACATAGAAATTGTAGACATACAACAATGCTCTCCAATGGTTCTCCGTTTCTATCATGTGTCACATAGTAAAAGGATCAATAATAATTGCCATGAGAGATAAGAGAATTTCTATGCAAATTTATAGATGTAGAAATCTTCCTAGAAAGTTTCCATCCTACATTATTGCACATAGGATAGAAATGGTGATAGTTGATATCATTGCACATAGGATAAAAATGGTGATAGAGAAATGGTGATAGTTGATATCATTGCACATAGGATAAAAATGGTGATAGAAATCAACATTGGGAGAAATTTTTTCTAAAATGGATTTCTTTCATAGAAACAGGGAAGATAGAAACCCCCATTGGAGATGGTCTCCAATGGGGGTTTCTATCTTCCCTGTTTCTATGAAAGAAATCCATTTTAGAAAAAACTTCTTCCAATGGTGATTTCTATCACCATTTCTATCCTAGGTGGCAATGATGTGGGATAGAAACTTTCTAGGAGGGTTTCTACATGTAGAAACTCTCATAGAAATTCTCTTATCTCTCATGACAATTATTATTGGACCCCACACCATTAAATTAGTCCTTTTACTATGTGACACATGATAGAAATGGAGAACCATTGGACACCATTTTTATATGCCTATAATTTTTATGTAGAAACTCTTCCAACTAGGATATAAATCTCCTTAAAGTACAATGCCAAATGCCAAATAGGATAAGAACTCAATTTTAGAAGAGATGGTCTAAGGACGTAAATTGCCATATCACTCCCGAATAAATTGCCTAATGTTGGATTTACATCATTCCTAAGGAATAAATTGACTATTTAATTTTTTAAATTATATCAATAATCAATGTGTACGCATATTGGAACTGTATTTAAAAATATACCAAAATATGTGACTTTTACACCATTAATGAAAACTCCAATGTTTGCTACCCAATTTTCTCTAGATTCAAAGCACCTAATATGCAAAAACACCCCTCTCAGAATATACATAACCAAACCAAACACAGAGAGGGAAAAAAAAGAAAGAAAGAAAACTAAACTCACAATGGAGAAAGGCTGTTGGGGGCTGTGCGCTCGCAAGTGCGACTACTGCACGACCTCGCCGGCGGTCCTCTACTGCTCCGCCGACGCCGCCTACCTCTGCTCCGCCTGCGACTCCCGCGCCCACCACGCCGTGTCGCCCCCCCACGCCCGCGTCTTGCTCTGCGAGGTCTGCGAGCAGGCCCCCGCCGCCGTCACCTGCAAGGCCGACGCCGCCGTCCTCTGCGTCTCCTGCGACGCCGACATCCACGCCGCCAACCCCCTCGCCCGCCGCCACGAGCGCCTCCCCGTCGTCCCCTTCCTCCACCACGTCCCCACTACCAAGCCCTCTTCCGCCGCCGCCGCCGCCGCCGACGAGCTCCTCGTCGAGGACGCGTGGAAGGGGATGGCGGCGGTGGCGCCGGATCTGAACTTCTTTGCGGACGTGGACCCCTACCTGGATCTGGACTACGCGGACGGGCTGGTGCCGGTGCAGGGGAAGCCGGCGGCGGAGCCGCTGCCGACGATGGTGGCTGCGCCGGAGGGGGTGGTGGAGCTCGACTTCGCGATGGGGAAGGCTGCTTACAGCTCCTACGCTGCCGCCAATTCTTTGAGCCACAGCGTAAGAAATCGAATTGCTGAATTTTTTTTTACCAATTTTGTATGACTACTTTCGAAAATTCCAATTTTAGAGCAGATTCTTTTTGGGATATAGGTCTCCTTTATCTGCTTTACTTCTAAGTTAAGTTTATTTACTTAGCCATGAGTTTTGAAGAAAGAGCGGAGAGGATTAGGAAGAATATAGAGAGGGTAAAATTGTGTTTTCGCATTATTAATTTAATTTATATAATAAAGTTGAGTGTTATTTCCGGTAGGTAAAGAAATGTAACGATTAAATGATAAGGAGAATATCAAATTGTTAGAAATATATGTCAATAAAAAAATCTTAAAATTGCTAAAAAAACATTATTAAATAATATACATAAAAAATACTTTCAGACTTATCATAAGTGTTTATTGATAAAATTTTAAATATATACTTGCATATGTGGACATGGATACATGTTATTATAAGGATTATTTAGTTTTAGAATCTGGTCAAATATTAAAAGTCTGTTTATGTTTTCATATTATTCAAAGAGGATTGTATCTTGTTCTAAGGAACATTGGCATGGACTGAGATTTCGAATATTATACTAGATCGAAAGTGAAGATTATGTGAGTTGGATTATTTAGTTTTGGATGGTGAGGATTATGTAATTTGGATTATTTATTATTATTATTTGAACCAATCGAGTGTGAGATTTGTGACCATGTTGTTTGTTTCTATTTCGATCTCAACACCCATACAACATTTCAGGACTTTTGAGTTGCAAACATTCAACAGTACGACCTTGACGATAGACATATAATAATACACAATGTCCATGAAGTCGTTCTCACCGCTGATAGAAGAATTGTATGGCTGTTGAAATTAGGATATAAAAAACATTAGTGTCATAAGTCTCATTCTCGATGATTATGACAACTAAATTATACTAGTCATACTGATATAACATGCAAATTAAGTAATCTAAGTCACACAACTTTTACATATTTTCATTTAGTTTTATCAAAGTCACACAACTCTCATATATTTTTATTCAATTATAGGATCTCGTATAATATTTTAAATTTAAATTTAGGTTTCCATTTTACATGTTCAACTCAGCCAAGTCAACTGTTAGGACAATGTCTCCGTGGCCGTAGCCCGTTTGGAATGGTAGAGCATCCCAGTGCAGTGGCGCAGATTCGAGCCCTCGTGGAGGCATGCCTCCAAGCACCAGTAAGAAGTGAACATCCTTAAAAAAAAAAAAGAACCTGTTCGGACAAGACTAGAACCCTATTTTATGTACAATATGAAAATATGAACACAAATTTAAAATATTATATGCGGACCCTAAAACTAAATAATCATTCTCATAATTTAGGGAAAAGAAAATATGATTTGTAGAAAGTTTTGACATCACATTTAGAGATAAGTTTTTTATATATACTCGTAAATACACTTACTTTGCATGTATAATACATATAATAAGAATATTATCTAATTATAGTTAAATATCTATTATAACTCATATGGTTAAGACGGGAGTTATTCTTCTTGTTTGGTTGAGTTCGATTTTCCATGTTGAATATATATAACAAATTTAAATTTTTTACATAATTTATTTTAAAAAAAATTAAATGGACCATGATATAATTATGACTTAGACGTCTCACTTTTGAACCGTTTTAAAGCCTTAGATTAAACAAATTTACCCCAGTCTTTTCTCTCTTCTACATGTAATATAAACTTTATATATATATATTTTTAAGTAATCTAAGTCACACAACTTTTACATATTTTCATTTAGTTTTATCAAAGTCACACAACCCTCATATATTTTTATTCAATTATAGGATCTCGTATAATATTTAAAATTTAAATTTAGGTTTCCATTTTACATGTTCAACTCAGCCAAGTCAACTGTTAGGACAATGTCTCCGTGGCCGTAGCCCGTTTGGAATGGTAGAGCATCCCAGTGCAGTGGCGCAGATTCGAGCCCTCGTGGAGGCATGCCTCCAAGCACCAGTAAGAAGTGAACATCCTTAAAAAAAAAAAAAAACCTGTTCGGACAAGACTAGAACCCTATTTTATGTACAATATGAAAATATGAACACAAATTTAAAATATTATATGCGACCCTAAAACTAAATAATCATTCTCATAATTTAGGGAAAAGAAAATATGATTTGTAGAAAGTTTTGACATCACATTTAGAGATAAGTTTTTTATATATACTCGTAAATACACTTACTTTGCATGTATAATACATATAATAAGAATATTATCTAATTATAGTTAAATATCTATTATAACTCATATGGTTAAGACGGGAGTTATTCTTCTTGTTTGGTTGAGTTCGATTTTCCATGTTGAATATATATAACAAATTTAAATTTTTTACATAATTTATTTTAAAAAAAAAATTAAATGGACCATGATATAATTATGACTTAGACGTCTCACTTTTGAACCGTTTTAAAGCCTTAGATTAAACAAATTTACCCTAGTCTTTTCTCTCTTCTACATGTAATATAAACTTTATATATATATATTTTTAAGTAATCTAAGTCACACAACTTTTACATATTTTCATTTAGTTTTATCAAAGTCACACAACCCTTATATATTTTTATTCAATTATAGGATCTCGTATAATATTTAAAATTTAAATTTAGGTTTCCATTTTACATGTTCAACTCAGCCAAGTCAACTGTTAGGACAATATCTCCGTGGCCGTAGCCCGTTTGGAATGTAGAGCATCCCAGTGCAGTGGCGCAGATTCGAGCCCTCTTGGAGGCATGCCTCCAATCACCAGTAAGAAGTGAACATCCTTAAAAAAAAAAACCATGTTAGGACAAGACTAGAACCCTATTTTATGTACAATATGAAAATATGAACACAAATTTAAAATATTATATGCGACCCTAAAACTAAATAATCATTCTCATAATTTAGGGAAAAGAAAATATGATTTGTAGAAAGTTTTGACATCACATTTAGAGATAAGTTTTTTTATATATACTAGTAAATACACTTACTTTGCATGTATAATACATATAATAAGAATAGTATCTAATTATAGTTAAATATCTATTATAACTCATATGGTTAAGACGGGAGTTATTCTTCTTGTTTGGTTGAGTTCGATTTTCCATGTTGAATATATATAACAAATTTAAATTTTGGCTTAATTGCACTTTGCTACCCTCAACTATTCCGCCTTTTCAACTTGATACCATAAACTTTTTTTCGTAACAAATTGCTACCTCAACTATTATTTTTTTTCAACTTGATACCTAATTTTTCAAAAATTCCGAAAATGCCCTTCCCTCTTCCTTCCCTCCACCCCCTTCCCCACTCCGGCCACCCCCCTGCTAGCTCTGGCCGTCCCACCCCCCCCGCCCCCCCACCCCCCCCCCCCCTGCTACCTTCGGCCACCCCTGTCCCGCCTCCCGTCCCGTCCTCCCTCCCCAGCCCCCCTCCTCCCGTGCTGCCGCGGCCTAGGGGAGAGGCGGGGGCGGACGGGCGGCCGGAGTGAGCAGGGGGGGGGGGGGGGTGGGGGGCGGGGGGGGGGGGGGGGGGGGGGCGGAGCTAGCGGGTGGGGGGGTGGGGGGGGGGGCCGGAGTGAGCAGGGGGGGCGGCCGGAACGTGCAGGGGGGGAGGGTTAGGGGTAGGGGTAGGGGCATTTTAGTCCAAAATAACATCTGGGTATCAAATTGTTACAAAAAATAGTTTAGGGTACAAAGTTGAAAAATGGTAATAGTTGAGGGTAGCAAAGTGCAATTAAGCCTTAAATTTTTTACATAATTTATTTAAAAAAAAAATTAAATGGACCATGATATAATTATGACTTAGACGGCTCACTTTTGAACCGTTTTAAAGCCTTAGATTAAACATATATATATATATATATATATATATATATATATATATGGGAGCGGATCAAAAGTCCCCCTTAGAAAACCTCCTAAAAAATTCCTCACTCTCAGCCGTCCATTTAATGTTAATATTAATGTTAATGTTAATGTTAATGTTAATGTATTTAATGTTAATATTAATATTAATATTAATATTAATGTTAATGTTAATGTTAATATTAATGTTAATATTAATGTTAATATTAATTTTTATTTTTATTTTTATATTAATGTTAATGTTAATATTAATTTTAATGTTAAGTTTAATGTTAATTTTAGTATTTAACATTAATATTAACATTAGTATTAACATTAAATGGACGGCTGAGAGTGAGGGAGTTTTTAGGGGTTTTCTAAAGAAGGCTTTTGATCCGCTTCATATATATATATATATATATATATATATATATATATATATATATATATATAATAGAAAAAATAATTTCCTGAATTACTGAGCTAGTTTTATACTTTCAGGTTTGCTCATCGGAAGTCGGAGTAGTCCCGGATGGAGTCGTGAGCGGTGACGTCTCTGGCAGGTCTTCATCGGAGATGGACCGGGCGGCGCGGGTGATGAGATACCGCGAGAAGAGGAAGAACCGTAGGTTCGAGAAGACCATACGTTACGCCTCCAGGAAGGCCTACGCCGAGACGCGCCCGCGGGTCAAGGGAAGGTTCGCCAAGCGGGGGACGGACGCTGACCTCGATTCCGCCTTCCTGCTGGATACCGGCTACGGTGTCGGTGTCGGTGTCGTCCCTTCCTACTGAGTAAGCTAGCTGTTGTAATTCGTAACAGATCGTTGTATCTATCAACTTTTGTACGCTGATGGTAAATTAAAAGAAAAATCAATTTCCTCCTACTCTTTGTTTAAGCATCTTGTCTATATTAATTACTTCCAGCTGGTGGTGCACCTTCAATTTGCAACTTGGTTTGTTATTGCTATAGATTATATTTAAAGAGTTCAAAAAGAGCTTGTAATTTGCAAGAGCCAAGCTTCCATGGAGTCGCGAATTCGAAGAGGCAACCCAATATTTCTGGTTAGTTCACTATTTTGAGAATAATATCTTTCGGTGCTTGTTTCATTATTATTTTACTGATAATTGCCTTTTTCTTTTATCAGTTTTTGGTGTTTCATTATTATTTTACTGATTATTGCCTTTTCTTTTATCCATAGTAGCATTTTTATTTTATACAAGAGTAGTTACTTTGCTTGTTTAGTTTTCGTGTTGTATGTACTTGTTATTGCTTTTGAGCTCTTTATACACTTTTTACCAGCAAAGGAAGTTGCTGTTTGGATAGGGTGAGAGAATTAATTCCTTTTTTATCCAAGGGAACCAAGTGCTTATTCCCTCTCATTATGAAACTTTTTAGCTCCCGATAATTCAGGGGATATAAAATTTCAACTGTGCTTCTCTTCTGGGACGGAAGGGGCACCGTAGGCTGACGTGACGATTCTTCACTGGTGTCTCTCTCAATAGAAGTATTTTTTATATAAAATTTTGACAGTCCTAAGACTAATTAATAGGGTTTTTTTTTTTTTTTTTTCTAAAATTGAGTTTCATTGTACTATAAAGAAATTTCCATCCCTGGGTGGTGTCACAAAATTAAAATTTGAACTTACAAAGTGAATTCATCAATACAACAGGGTCTAGTGATATATTTTCATACAAGTACAAAGTCAATAAATTTGGAAAAAACCATACATTTTCTAAGCAAACTCCCTACTCCCATGAGCTCCCAAAAACAAGCAAAGATTGGAGTGTGTAAAATCAATAACTAACATGGCATATAACAATCCAAAATGTCTGCACAACTGTCCATTTTGTTGTCCTCAAAGACGGCCATTCTCCAGCTTTCGACTTCCTCGCACTGTACATTCGTCAAAAGCTTCAACACCTGAAAGCAAATAACCGAATTTTTTTTTCAGGGTTTGTAATATAAAAGATTAATAGATTCAATTTAGCATCAAAACTATATATATGAATATATATACACCTCACTCATTGATGGACGCCATATCGATGATTGTCTGATGCAGTACGAAGCAGTGATCACTAGCCGTCGCAATTGCTCCGCGTTGTACTTGTCTCTCAGCTTCGGATCGACAAGTTCCACCATGTTCCCAGACTCTATGATCGGTCTCGCCTAACAAATTAAAATTGTAACAACAAATGAACTTAGTTAGAAACACTACACAACTTTCCAGAGTTTGAACAAACGCCATCACTCACCCACAAGAGAAGGCTCTGCTTGGAGGTGTCTATGGGCCTCCGTCCTGTGACAATCTCCAGCAGCAGAACCCCAAAGGCGAAGACGTCGGTCTTCTCGTCGACTATCCCGTGCATGAAGTACTCTGGTGCTAGATACCTGTAATTTCGAGAATAATTTATTTATTTTCCATCTCTTCCATTAATTCCACTCTTCTCGCTATATGTTAAGGTAATTTCTAAAGGCACTCCAAATTTTACTCCAGGACATTCGATTAGGACTGTCCTGGAGTAAAATTAAGTAGGACTGCCAACTTTACTGACAATCTATCTTAATATTCAAATTCTTTAGGACTGCCAACTTTGTTGGCAGTCCTACTTTATGTTAGGACTGCCAACAAGGGAATGAGCTGTCCTCGAGTAAAATGTGGAGTACTTTTAGAACTTACCTAAATTAATTGAACTACTTCTAACTTCTAAGTAAAATTAATGCTTACCCAAATGTGCCCTCTATCGGATTCACATAGTGATGAGTCCATTGCTTCGGCAGCCATTTTGCTAGCCCGAAATCCGATATCTACGAAAAATTCAAGAAATTTCAGTACTAGTACATTAAGACACAGGCAAATTGTGTCCGTATCCGTATCCGTGACTTTAGATCATCACCTGTGGTTCGAAATCTGGGCCCAGAAGAACGTTGGAGGCCTTGATATCTCGGTGGATGATGCGACGTCTGCAGCACTTGTGGAGGTAATGCAGGCCTCTCGCTATCCCTTGCGCAATCTTGTACCGTGTGTGCCACTCCAGTAACTTGCTATTTCTACCTGAAAAAGAGCGATTTCCGTATCTGTATCCGTGTCCGTACTCGTGCAACAAAGGAAAACAATGAACCGAGTCGCGCGCGTACCGTGCAAGGCCGAGGCTAAGGTGCCGTTGGGGGAGAATTCGAAGACGAGGTGGAGACCGTTGTCGATGCAGCAACCTATGAGGAAGGAAGTGTTGGGATGGGAGACGTGTCCGACTATGCCGAGCTCCGTGAGGAACTCCATCTCCTTGTTCTCGTCCTTGTGTCCTCTGGTAAGCCTCTTCACTGCCACGCTCTGCCCATTGTAGAGCTTCCCTTTGAATACTTCCGCGTACCCTCCCCTTCCCACCATGTTCTCTAAATACAGCAAATACATGAGAATTCTCTTTTTAAGGTATATGGCCCAGATCAATATCGTACCTTATGGACCAACTCCAGTTCGGATCACACCCTCCAACAACACTTTGCTAAGTGAACTCAATTTTGACCAACTTTGGCTACGTAAAACCAACACAGTTTCCTTACCTGGATGGAAGTTTCTCGTCGCGTTCGAGATCTCGTCGTAGCCGAGACACCTCCACGAGGGCTTCTCCTCCTTGCAGAGGGACGAGTACTCGTCGATCTCCCCGAGATCCTCAGAGTAAGAGCGAGAGAAAGGGAATAGGAACTTGACTATAGATAGGCTCCTCCAAGTATTCCTACGGCTGTGGCGTCCGATGATCTCTTTCGTGGTCACGGGACTGAAGCATTCCTCGCGTCCGTCGAGGACAGCCACTTTCTTTGCCGTCGACCCAAGAAGCCTCTTGCTCCGCCTTGAGCTCGAAGCATCATCGTTGCCTACGAAAAATGTACGTTTTAGTACTCAACATTCGTATAACGACATAGTTCAATACTTGAGTATACCTTCATATGTTACGGACTCCGATTCGGTATCATCAGGACACGAGTTCTGTTTTCTGATGGCGATCACCGAACACCTTCTAGGTGCGTGCTTGAAGCAGTAATTTGTGATCTCAAATAAATTCCTAAACCACGCAACCAAAATATAATCAAACTATAAGAACCATAGGTTCGAAATGAAAAATTGGACAAGTAACAGAGGACCTAACCTCTGCGAAGAGCTCCTCGATCCCCCGACAATAAGAAAGTTGGCCTGGAGAAGTGATGCCTCGTCAGTAAGTCCTCTTCCGATGCTTAGACTGGTCCTGACCTTCGCCTCCAACTTCACCTGAACAATGAAGAGATTTTCAAGTATTCTGTGCACCCAACTCCAACTAAAGATCCCATTTGGTTCACCGTAATGTAATCGTAATCGCAATGTAATCAAATGAAGATTTTTTTTATTATTTTTATTTGATTACATTTACAGTGAACCAAACGAGACATTTTCTTGGGCAATGTTAATGTACCTGTTTCGTTTCGCAGATGTCAGCGAAATCTCCGAGCATCGATATCACAAACGCCTTTGCGCGACGAAATCTGTTCAAGTCACATTTGAGCCTATTCTCCTCCTTCCCAACTGTGTAAATTAAACAACAATGCTACTCCCATAAGTCCACAGGTAACCCATTTGATAGTGTCATGATGTATGATCGATGTACTGACCGATAACGTGTACAGCTACGATGGTGTCGTTCGGCCGCGCGGCTACTTCTACCGCCCACGAGAGGAGCTCGGAGCTGACTCGTGCGTCGAGCGAGACGCCAACTAGGACTTTGGTCGAAGGGGAGGAAGAGTTGTCCTCCATGGAATCCATTGCTAGAGAAGGCAATGCAATGCAAAATGCAAATGGCTTGTTGCTTTCACAAAAGGGTTTGGAATTTGTAGGGTTGCATGGAAAGGGATGTTAAGAGTTGTATGTGGAGGCCACCGCCATTTAAATTGCTCCAAATTCAAATTTGCCTTGCTTAGGAAGCATTGGAGCTAGAGTGAGAGGCAGAAGGGGGGAGGAGAGAGTGAATGATTTGATTAGTGGCTAGAGGAATGTTTATGGCACCTAGATAGCTTATAGTGGGTTGGTTGGTAAGGTTTGGGATGGAAGCAAAGGCTCTATGGATTGATTTTAACTTGATGTTGAAGACAGTGCATGTGGACATGGGAGAGATGATTTGGCAAAGGCCATGAACAAATGAACAAGGCTCTCTCACTACTCACTACTAATTGACTCTTCATATGGACCAATCTACAAACTTGATTTGACTCTATTTCTTAGCATTAGGTGAAGACTAACATAGAGAGGGAGAGAGAGGGACAACCAAAGGAAGTCTCTTCTTAGTTTCCCATTCTTAGGCATGAGCAGGAGGAGAACAACTACAAGGTGGTTGATGGGGGCCTAGCTAGTGGCAATCTTCAGTTTGAAATGACCTAAAATTAGATAATGAGATGAATCTTATAATCTTGGGAGATTCACATGCTATAATGACTCTCCACTAACTACTTGATAAAGAAATGTGTGTGCAATCTGTTTGTTGTTATATAAAAGTTTATTCAAACGCTTTTTAATTGCAAACAAGCTGTTGCTCTGGAAGGTGATGAGTCGAAGAAGCTTCAGAGAGCTCGAGATTGTCGTCAGATCGTCAATGGAGTAAAGAATCACCTCTCCATCGTCACGGTTCCCAGATAAAAACAAAAGTGTACCAAAAGAATTCCATCGAGATCCTACGTTGTACTATATAGTACAACGTAGGATCCCGATGAAACTGTTTGTTATTATATAAAAGTTTATTCAAATGCTTTTTAATGGCAAACACAATCATGATGCAACCTCATGATCATGAAGCAATTTAGAGTCGGTCTTGCCAGTGTTCAAGTCATTTCAATTCACAAAATTTTCATATGCGTGGACCTCTGTTGTGATAAATAAATTTATACTTTGATACTACATACAATTTTCATATAGAGAGAAGCAATGTCATCGATTGTTTTTTTGGAATACCTGAGTGCATGATTATGTATCCAAATGGATGATCCACACTCATTCATGGAATTGGAAGATTTTTTTAATTCAACCATCAAGTTTATTCTTAATTGTACTATTGATGAAATCATGAAAACATTCAACTCACAATTACTCAATACCTAACACCTTGATCAGAAGGTTCCAATTACATAACTTATTTTCATTATTATAGGTTATTGTAGGAAATAATATATATACTGTCTACACTATTGGGCTTTGGGCCATATTTACAATAGCTACACAAATATAATCTAACACCCCCCCCTCAAGTTGGAGCATGCAAGTCACAAATGCCCAACTTGCGAAGTAAAGAATCAAATACATGCTTCCCAAGGGACTTAGTGAAGATGTCAGCCAGTTGGGACGAGGTAGGAACATGCGAAGCTATTACGGTGCCATCCCTAATAGTGTCGCGAACAAAATGCAAGTCCACCTCAATATGCTTACTGTGCTCATGAAATACCGGGTTCTGAGCCAGGTGCAGGGCCGACTGACTGTCACAATACACCGGCATAGCAGACTCCTGACGAACTTCCAAACACACCAATAACTCCTTCAACCATTTCAACTCACAAACAAGTGCAGCAAGAGATCGGTATTCAGCTTCAGCGGAAGATCGTGAAACAGTTGGTTGTTTCTTGGTCTTCCAAGAGATAGGAGACCCCCCCAGAAACACCAACCAGCCTGTAACAGAGCGGCGAGTCAAGGGACAACTGGCCCAGTCGGAATCACACCAACCAGAAAGACGGAGATCACAATCAGCTTTCAAAAGAATACCCTGTCATGGGGCATTTTTGAGATATCTGACAACTCTCAAAGCTGCATGCCAATGATCTTGTCGAGGCTCCTGTAAGAATTGAGACAATATATGCACGGCATAGGCTAAGTCAGGGCGAGTAAATGATAGATAAATCAACCTCCCAACCAGCCTCCTATAAGTCTCAGCATCCGTCATCTTTGGACTAGTCGATTCTGCCAACTTGTGATTCGGCTCCATGGAAAAGCCAGCAGGTCGAGACCCCATCAAGCCACATTCTGAAATGATGTCCAAAGCATACTTCCTTTGACATAAGAAAATTCCTTCTGCACTCCGAGCCACCTCTATGCCAAGAAAGTACTTCAATACACCAAGGTCCTTCATGTGAAAGCAAGAACTAAGGTACTTTTTGAAATCATCTAAAGCACCTGAATCATTACCAGACACAATCATATCATCCACATAGATCAAAATATGCAACTCTACCTTCCCTTTAAAAAGAGAGAAAATAGAATAATCTGAATGAGATTGAATAAATCCATAGGATATCAGAGAGGCAGCAAGCTTAGAAAACCAACAACGTGGTGCCTGTTTCAATCCATATAGAGACTTACGCAGGCGACACACTTTGTTGGGTTCACTGTACGAAAAACCTGGCGGCAACTTCATATACACTTCCTCTGTCAGATCTCCATAAAGAAAAGCATTGTGCACATCCATCTGGTGCAAAGTTGTCACGCCCCGCTTCCGTAGGAGCGATTGTCCTCGCTAAGACGTGATGCCGCACGAGCCTAGATTGGGCTCGTGCAAGGCAGTTGCATAACGACCGATTACATCGGCGGCGACGGGGTCGTTGCACAGAAGTCCCAAGCAGAAATCATTGAAAATGCAGCGGAAATTTAAAACAAGCACACATGAACACAAGTCATTCAAAAGAACTCTTTATTGATATTGAATACAAGATTACATTTGTGGGCGCAAGGCCAAATTACAAGTCTCTCGTGCTCACTTTTCTCTTATTTACAAGTCACTCTGCTCTCTCTCATCTCTCGATTACAATGCTTGAGCCAGCGGAAGCTTCGGAAGGCGATGTCCATACATTATGTCCCGTATAAGTCTTTAATCCACGCGGTCGTACGCTTCGAATTGCCAAGGAACTCCGTGCCTCGACGCATCCAAGCGAGCTCCGCGCCACGAGCTTCTACCTGTGCCTGCATATGAACACTGTGTGGGTGTCAGTACTCAACTGTACTGGTGGAGTGAGCTCCTCGTCCACCCATACAAAACCGACACGTTCATTTACTTTGTGCAGTTTAAAACCCTTTCGATTGTCTTTCTAGTCTTGCCTTAGGATTCATTTTAGGACGAGGACGTCCGACCAAACCGAGGTGCCATGACATGTTCGAGCTATAATTCCAACGTGTGTTTCGATCGAGGCAGTGCCTCATCGTACATGTACTTGACCAAACTTGAACTCGGGACGGCAGGGCCGTGCCATACTCTATTCGTAACTTAACATGTTCGAGACAGTGCTTCACGGAGGATTCAACTCATACGAACCCAGCCGTGCCAAGGCATCAAGGGGTTGACTCGTGCAGGGCGTGCCCTTATACTTTGCATAGACTTGTACGTGCTTCAAGATGAGGTCGTGCCTAACGACTCCCTGACTTAGCCAACTTTTACAATACGGTCCTTTCGACTTAAAGTGATGGCACTCGACTTAACTTATGCAAACTTAGACAAACAATGCCGATACGCGAAAGTCACTACGCGAATGCCAATATTGATACGCGAATGCCAATACTTGATACGCAAAAGCCAAAACACGAATGCCAATACTTGATACGCGAAAGCCAATACGTGAATGCCAATACTTGATATGCGGAAGCCTTGGTTTGTGTCGAAGCACGTATCTTGCTAACTTGATACATGTCGTGCTAGACTGTCTCCTGATTCGACCGACGCTGTGCTAGTACTCGACGCTATCCAAAGGCAAACATGCGGATTGTCGCTCTTGCCGACACATCTACATGAGTGGTCACTAGCAATGTCAAGCTATCTTGGACACGGCTCGGCGGGGGTATCGGGCCGCCCTTCCAATGGGTAGCTAGCCCGGAAGCGCCGATACTCCCATGCGGTTATCCTGCATCCTACTTTGAGCCGCAACTCGCTTCCCCCAGGCGAATGATTTCGGCGCCTTGGCAATCATTCGAGAAGACTACACCTTGTCGACAAGTTGTCCAATGACCATGCAAGTCTCAACTTGATCTATCCAATCCTTCCTTAACATGACCATGCTTTCCATCTTTCTATCGAGACTTAACGAGACTCCCAAGCCGCGGGACCGATCTCGTGTGCGGGACATATCAAGACTTAGCGAGACTCCCAAGTAGCGGGACCGATCTCGACGAGAACAAGTCGCGTGGACTTCCTTTGTCTGTGGCGTGCTTTTCACTAGACCGACCGAGGCTCGTGCCTTAGACAGACCTTGTTGTATAGGCGACGCTATCGCTCAAGTCATATACTTTATACGACGAGCCTTGTTCTCAAGGAACTACGTGACTTGACAACCGCAGATAGAGCAGGACAGTGCTAGAAATGGCTTCGATAGCCCAGCACAACACTTGTCTAACTTATTCGGACAATGACTCGACGAGCAAAGGCTACGCCGAGCTCCGTGTCGAGGGAACGTGCGAAGGCTATGCCAAGCCTTGCGGGACACGACCGTGCATGCTTTTTATTAAGCATTCATGCGGGCGACGCCTATGACTTAGGCTGATTCGAGTGTTGGGGCAAAACGACGGGACCGTGCATGCTTTATCAAGCATTCACGCAGGCGATGCCTATGACTTAGGCTGTTTCAAGTGTCAGGACAACTTAGCAACTTAAGCCAACTTCCTTCTCCCAAGCCACGTGATCGAAGGATCGAGTGTCATTTGAAAGCACGCTGAGCCGACTTCTATGAAGACCGTGGGACCATTTTCCATGTTCTAAGACAATCCGATGGGTCAAAATTATTCCCTTAGCTATGTGCGTTCGTAGCTTTTATATTAGCCTACTTGTGCAAGTTGAAAACATGTGCGTTATTAAGTGAAGGCTAAGATGAGGCAAGTTCACCGAAACTACCCCACCTGTACGAGGAGTCGCATCGACCGAGCAAGCCTTCGAGTAGCCGTTGCAAGGCTAAGTCCGAACGCCGTTGGCGTTTCGATTCCTCTGATTGATTTTGCGGGACGGGGCACTACAAAAGTCCAGCCTCTCACAGCTGCAACAGCCAGGAACGCCCAAACTGTAGGCATCTTAGCTACCGGGGCAAATGTCTCTGAATAATCGATCCCCTCAATCTGATGATTACCGAACACAACCAGCCTTGCCTTCAAGCGCTCAACACTGCCATCTGAGTTGTACTTTACTTTGTACACCCATCTGCTTCCCAATGCTTTCTTCTCAGGTGGCAAATCAACAAGACTCCATGTCCCATTATCTTTCAGAGCTTGTATTTCAGTTTGCATAGCCGCATGCCAGCCTGAATCTCGCGAGGCCTGGCGATATGAAGTAGGCTCAACACCTGCAGTGATAGCTGCAAGAAAATCTCTGTGTCCAGCAGTAAATATGTCATAACTCAAAAATTGTGTTAGAGGATACGAAGTACCTGAGAAAGTGATGGGAACAGATGAACTGAGGTGAAGGGGGGACTTTTACTTCGAACATCATTCGTCACAAAATCATGTAATCGCACTGGCTGTGATTTCTTCCTCGTTCCTCTACCCAAGACAACCTCGTCGGGTACCTCTGGCAACACTGTATCCCCTGTATCATCAGTAGTACCGGCATCAGCCCCAGCGGCTGTAATGCCCCGCTCCGCACGGTGCATTATGCTGAGTCGTTGACTCGAAGAGTTGCGCGTTGACCCGATTAAGTATCGATGCGAATCGATACGAGAGTTACGTTGTCCCGAGCAACGCATCGAACTAAGTCGATGCGAAGAGTTGCCTTGTCCCGAAAGAATGCATCGAGTGAATCGATGCGAAGCGCCGCGTTGCCCCAAAGGATGAATGCCTTGAATCGGCTCGAAGATTCTGAGAAATCGAATCGACCAAGGCGCAAGTCCGAATCGATGCAAGTATTGATTTTAGTTGGTTTCGTGTGCAGGTTATACTTTGACATGAAAATATTAGAGGTCGATCTTCGACAATATTTAGTAAGGGGTCTGCGGAACCAAATCGACGCCTTGCGACGGACGGAAGCGTTGGCACGCTAAGGCAAATCGGACGTACAAACTCAATAAGCACGAAGTGCTCGAATGGCTAAGTTAGGAGAGTGGCCGTGCAACAAAGTTATGAAATCGAGCCGCATCGGCTCAGCGAAACGACAAAGGCAAATCGATTCAAGGTGGGAGGATTGACTTCTTTTTACTCCTTCATTCGATAAGTCAAATGTATCATTGTATGCTAAAAGTTAACCTATCGACGCCACGGGCGTGGTCCGATCGGAAGTAAATCATAACGTGTGTCGAACACTAAGTTAGTACAATTGAAATGAAACGTGCATCAAATGCACAAGTCGCTACGGAATATTGGATATCGCTAAGGCGAGCGCCTCGGTGCGCAAGCCGCAATAACATGGGATAACTGTACTCGGCGAGTGCCTTAGTGCACGAACCATACCGTGCCTTCGCGCACGAGTTAGAACGGCTAGAACATTGAAAGACAATAGGCGAGCGCCATATCGTGCAAGCCCCGAACATTGAATGCTAAGTTATAGAACATTTCGAAATACGGTAGAAACGTGCCTACGTGTACGAGATCACAAAAGACGGCGAATGCGTGCAGCTGCACAATACTTATCAAAGATGGCGTCGTTGCGACGAGAAGAACAGTTGTGGCACGGATATGGCATAACTGTCGACGCGGCATGGTGCCCTTCGAAATGTTCATGGCCTTAGGGCGTTCGTTGAGGACATTGGGGGCGTTGTGCCAATTGAAATAGCGATAAGCGAACTTGCTTGGTTGTATGAAATATAAGATTCGTTGCATGGTTAAATGGTCAAATGGACTTAAAGAATATAAAAGCCCGTGCATGGGCATCCCTCGAACGCGGTGCGCCAGGGCGCTGGGACCGTTCGGCCTAGGAGGGATTTCGTTTTCGGCATTGTTGGTGCACTTCATTTAGACGGGTAGCGACCTTCTAGTGAATGTGATAAGCCACTTGCGCGCGATTATTTCGGTGGCCTCTGATTGTTGGTTAGCAACCGCACAGAGTTACCATCGTCTTATGTTTTCGATTCGATGAGTATAAGTCCATTCTAGCGGTGACAAGCTAGTGACCTTCATATAGTTAAGGGCGATGGGTTGGAAGTGCAAGGTATACGTATATCCTGCATGGATGGATCCTGGGTCAAAAGCGCAAGGTACACTCATATCGTGCGTGTGTAGATCCGCATAGAGAGCACTATAACATGACAGGGAAATCTGATAGACGTATTCACCTTGCGTCGGTGCAAGGGCGAGTGCGTCGGCTTGGTAAGTCGCGCCACGAATCAAACACGGGATTGCTTGCTTGCCTATTCAATTCGATAACATGCTGCTATGCTAACATGCTTTACGCTTTCGAATTATGCCATGAAATTGACCCTAAGGAGAACATAGCAAGATCATAAGCTAAATTGCATGATTCAACATAAATATTACAAATGTCGGTTTGGAAAGATGATCTTTGATTCAGTACATGCGAGGATGATCGTACTGATCCCCCACCAGCTTCATGCAGGGTGCAGGAAATGGATGGCTCGAGGCGAAGTGTTGCTTGAACGCGTTGAGGCTCGGAAATGCCGAAGCGTATTGAAGCGTGTGATCGCTTGACGCTCGGACTCGCGACAGGATTGATGCGGCCGAGATATAGAAGGCATGATGTATGGAACGGTGAAATCCTTTGTGGGCAAGAGAGAACCTGAGTGTTGTAGCCAATCTGGCATATATTGTTAGGCTATCGAAAGCCTTGTAATCTGATTTCGAATATCAATAAAAAGATTTGTTTCGTATACTCTGTTTTCCTTTCGTTGTGAATATCAACTCAAAAGATAACCATTTGAGAACTTGTCATCTTGCCTTGCACGAGCGCAACTCCAGGCTCGTGCGGCATCACGCCCCAGCGAGGACGATGATTCGGGTGATTCCGGGTCGGGGCGTAACAAATTGGTATCAGAGCTCTAGGCTCAATTTCCTCTGGACGCTTGCTTCATTTTAGTTCTAAAAGTTGCCCACCACCAATCGAAATCACTCTTGACTCTACTCGATGCCACACTGGATGTTCCATACAATAAGTCTAATACAAATTATGTAATTTTGCCGCGTGTTGTTTGGAAATTACATGGTGTTAGTTGGAAAAGTCGGAAAAGGTTTGTTGCTGCAAGTGCAACAAGTTGCGAGATATGAATTCGAGAATTTGTTGCCGTAGATGCAACACGTCGTGAATTGTGGTTTGAGATATTCATTGTTTACAACGAACGATACAAGAAATGTTGGTTGCATCGATACAATGATAGTCGTGTTGCTGCAGCAATTGCCACACGTTGATTGTAATGATGCGTTGAAAAGAAAATAAAAAATTGATATTGAATGTGTCGAACGGATTCATATATCGATTTCGAATGTGCGTTGCGAGGAAAAGCGATAAGTCAATATCGAATGTGTTGAACGGATTTGAGCATTGACTTTGAAATGTCGGAAATAAAATGTTGTACAAGGTGCAATGCGTATCGAAAATGAAATTGTTGCACGGGGTACAATGCGTATCGAAAGTAAAACTCTGCACGAGATGCAACGGAAGAAAACAAAAGTTATAAATCGAGAAACGAAATTGGTTCGGTTGCGTGCCGAGCTTGTGTTGGCAAATGAATGCATTGGCTGAGTTGTATCGGATTTGAATTAATCAAAGTTACGGTTGTGATCAAGCACGATCACTGCGGAAATCGTGAGTCGGAAGAGATCGTTAGTTCGTAAAGAGTACGTTGCGACGGAAGTAACTTGAATTCTGGGTGGTATATGGCATACCACCGATGCAATGAATGGCTCGATTCCGAGTGGTATATGTAATACCATTTGTGCGATGAATTGCATCGACGTATTGTGAGAATTGCGGAAGGTTTGTCCGCAACGGACGGAATAGCACCGAGACTCGATTGAGGATTTGTATGACAACATGTTGATGCAAGTGTTCTTCGATGATCGGTTAAAACGGTAAGGCGGGACTTGTAACATTGAACGATTTCGTCGATTGAAAATTTATGTGTCAGTCGAATGACGGGAACTAGCGAAACGATTATGCCTTGAGGCAACAATCGGATCGACGGGATAGGAAATTCGAAACGTTGAAATCGAACCGCACGACTTGCGAGCTCGATGAAAATGTTGGGCGAGGCGAATCGAATTGCACGACTTGCGATCTCGATAGGAATATTCGGCTAGGCGAATCGAATCGCACAATTTGCAATTTCGATAGAAATGTGGGGCGATGCAAATTGTAATCGAATCGCACGATATGCGACTTCGGTGAAGAGTTGGTTGACGGGAGTAATCGTGCCTAAGAAATAGTTGGTTACGTTACGGCAAAACTCATTTGAGTACGACTGAAAACACGCGAAACTTAGAGGGCGAGATCGTATGACTTGAGGGCTCGATGTTGGATAATCGGTAACTCAGTTACGCGATCGAAGTATAGCGGGATGCGACAAAATAGGAGAACGAGTCGATGCGTATGGAAAAGTTCGTTGCGAACTTGGATGTATGCGATGCGAACTAAGTTGACGTTGAAACGGATTCAAAGTTGACCCTTACGTTATCGAAATTGATACGGCGTATCGAGATCGATACGTAAGGAAACGTAAGCGATGTGAGAATGCAAAATAGAGTGTGCCTCGTGCTATGGAATTTTGTAAGTAACAATACGAGAAAGAACGGACTGGTTGATCGTGAACTTTGCGATTGATCGAGACGAGACTATAAGTCATCGACGATTGCTCGATGCGTATAGCATCTCGTGTGTCGACCCGCGAATAAGATAGACTCGAATTCGATACGAGTAGATGTTTCGTAAATTGCGGAATCATCGACGGCAGTGCATGACTTGACTCGGAGGATAGTTGCGCATCAAGTTGCGCCGATAGAAATGGTTGTGTCCGAAATTGGGTATTCGTATAGAATCGTCGGAACGTGATTTGGCTCCGAAATAAGATATAGCATGGTTCGTATTAAACTGTCCTTCGTTAATGATCCATAATTATCGAGCGTAGCTTCGGGGCAGCTGACCCTAGAAGACTTGACCGCCAAATCAAATTGAATGCTGCAGACCGTAAGATGACCCATGCGATATCGCATATGAGATTGCACCGATAACAAATATAACACGGTGCATGTTGATGATAAGTCTAGGCGATTGCGAGGAACGTGCTATACACGAGAGGGAATGATAAGGAAATGGCTTACGAGTCATGTCGTTAGATTCGGATTCACCTTACAATTGAGCTTGCGTGAAATCGAAATTATGTTCGATGTTGCGAGACGGATAAGTTGGGAATTTGGCTAGTGAATTCCTACTCGTTAGGAAATTGAATGTAAGACGCGTCGTTAAGACATTCGTGTCAAGGCGATCGTTGCCTTGAGCACCATCGCCTTGATGTAAACTTTTGTGTCGGATAGATTGTGGCCTTTGTGCAATGTCAATTTAAACTTGCGTGGAAGGATTTGAGCACGGTGTCTAGGTAAGTCACCTAGCGGACGTAGTCCGAATGTTGATGCTTTTGCAAGTCAACAAAAGAAAACCATGTCGAGATAGGATACGAAGTAAAACATCAGAAATCGTTGGATAGTGACGCCGAGCGCACGGCGTTGCGGAGACACGTTGTGATCGGATGCGCGACGGCTTTACGCGACGCGTAGAATTGATAGTCCCGATGAAACATACAAAGTGAGGAATGCGATTTTTGAATCGCATCATGTGCCTTGATTTTGTTGGATGATCACGCATGTATCAATATGCATGTGCGCTAGAATTGCGAGAACAAGTAATAAAGCCAACTCCGATTGAGAATACGAGATGGTAAGTGATTGAGAATGAGAAGTTACATGTTAGCGTTGTTCCGATATCTTACAACTGAGCTTGGCTGAAATGCGTATATTGATGGGACGCCTAAAATATGTGTATGATTCCAAACTAAGTTGTACGATCCAAACGATGGTGAGACGAGATCGTGGAACGATCTAATGAAACCCTTGGAAAATTTAGTATTGGTTTCGGTTCGGGACGAACCTTGTTTTGAGTGGTATATTCTGTAATGCCCCGCTCCGCACGGTGCATTATGCTGAGTCGTTGACTCGAAGAGTTGCGCGTTGACCCGATTAAGTATCGATGCGAATCGATACGAGAGTTACGTTGTCCCGAGCAACGCATCGAACTAAGTCGATGCGAAGAGTTGCCTTGTCCCGAAAGAATGCATCGAGTGAATCGATGCGAAGCGCCGCGTTGACCCAAAGGATGAGTGCCTTGAATCGGCTCGAAGATTCTGAGAAATCGAATCGACCAAGGCGCAAGTCCGAATCGATGCAAGTATTGATTTTAGTTGGTTTCGTGTGCAGGTTATACTTTGACACGAAAATATTAGAGGTCGATCTTCGGCAATATTTAGTAAGGGGTCTGCGGAACCAAATCGACGCCTTGCGACGGACGGAAGCGTTGGCACGCTAAGGCAAATCGGACGTACAAACTCAATAAGCACGAAGTGCTCGAATGGCTAAGTCAGGAGAGTGGCCGTGCAACAAAGTTATGAAATCGAGCCGCATCGGCTCGGCGAAACGACAAAGGCAAATCGATTCAAGGTGGGAGGATTGACTTCTTTTTACTCCTTCATTCGATAAGTCAAATGTATCATTGTATGCTAAAAGTTAACCTATCGACGCCACGGGCGTGGTCCGATCGGAAGTAAATCATAACGTGTGTCAAACACTAAGTTAGTACAATTGAAATGAAACGTGCATCAAATGCACAAGTCGCTACGGAATATTGGATATCGCTAAGGCGAGCGCCTCGGTGCGCAAGTCGTAATAACATGGGATAACTGTACTCGGCGAGTGCCTTAGTGCACGAACCATACCGTGCCTTCGCGCACGAGTTAGAACGGCTAGAACATTGAAAGACAATAGGCGAGCGCCATATCGCGCAAGCCCCGAACATTGAATGCTAAGTTATAGAACATTTCGAAATACGGTAGAAACGTGCCTACGTGTACGAGATCACAAAAGACGGCGAATGCGTGAAGCTGCACAATACTTATCAAAGATGGCGTCGTTGCGACGAGAAGAACAGTTGTGGCACGGATATGGCATAACTGTCGACGCGGCATGGTGCCCTTCGAAATGTTCATGGCCTTAGGGCGTTCGTTGAGGACATTGGGGGCGTTGTGCCAATTGAAATAGCGATAAGCGAACTTGCTTGGTTGTATGAAATATAAGATTCGTTGCATGGTTAAATGGTCAAATGGATTTAAAGAATATAAAAGCCCGTGCATGGGCATCCCTCGAACGCGGCACGCCAGGGCGCTGGGACCGTTCGGCCTAGGAGGGATTTCGTTTTCGGTATTGTTGGTGCACTTCATTTAGACGGGTAGCGACCTTCTAGTGAATGTGATAAGCCACTTGCGCGCGATTATTTCGGTGGCCTCTGATTGTTGGTTAGCAACCGCACAGAGTTACCATCGTCTTATGTTTTCGATTCGATGAGTATAAGTCCATTCTAGCGGTGACAAGCTAGTGACCTTCATATAGTTAAGGGCGATGGGTTGGAAGTGCAAGGTATACGTATATCCTGTATGGACGGATCCTGGGTCAAAAGCGCAAGGTACACTCATATCGTGCGTGTGTAGATCCGCATAGAGAGCACTATAACATGACAGGGAAATCTGATAGGCGTATTCACCTTGCGTCGGTGCAAGGGCGAGTGCGTCGGCTTGGTAAGTCGTGCCACGAATCAAACACGGGATTGCTTGCTTGCCTATTCAATTCGATAACATGCTGCTATGCTAACATGCTTTACGCTTTCGAATTATGCCATGAAATTGACCCTAAGGAGAACATAGCAAGATCATAAGCTAAGTTGCATGATTCAACATAAATATTACAAATGTCGGTTTGGAAAGATGATCTTTGATTCAGTACATGCGAGGACGATCGTACTAATCCTCCACCAGCTTCATGCAGGGTGCAGGAAATGGATGGCTCGAGGCGAAGTGTTGCTTGAACGCGTTGAGGCTCGGAAATGCCGAAGCGTATTGAAGCGTGCGATCGCTTGACGCTCGGACTCGCGACAGGATTGATGCGGCCGAGATATAGAAGGCATGATGTATGGAACGGTGAAATCCTTTGTGGGCAAGAGAGAACCTGAGTGTTGTAGCCAATCTGGCATATATTGTTAGGCTATCGAAAGCCTTGTAATCTGATTTCGAATATCAATAAAAAGATTTGTTTCGTATACTCTGTTTTCCTTTCGTTGTGAATATCAACTCAAAAGATAACCATTTGAGAACTTGTCATCTTGCCTTGCACGAGCGCAACTCTAGGCTCGTGCGGCATCACGCCCCAGCGAGGACGATGATTCGGGTGATTCCGGGTCGGGGCGTGACAGCGGCCTCCCCTGTCAATACTTCTGCATCTGCCTGTGTATCCTCGCCACCCGGGGCCAAGCCGCCATCAACCACTTCGACTTCGGCAACCGCAGCCGACACCATCCCAAAAACCTCTATATCGTCTCCAGGCACCTCAACACATGCATGTCGTGTCGCAGAAGACAGGTCACTAGCAGAGCCACACCCAGGGAACTCTTTTTCATAAAAAGTAACATCACGGGACACAAAAAATTCTCCAGTCTCTAAATCATACAGCTTCCATCCCTTTTTATCAAGAGGATACCCAACAAAGATACATTTTCGACTCCTGCTGGCAAATTTATCATGTCTGGATCTCAAATCATACGCATAACACAGACAAAAAATACGAAGATGATCATCCGAAGGAGCCGAACCATATAAAACTTCATAAGGGGACTTAAAATGCAAGACACTAGAAGGTGTTCTATTAATCAAATAACATGCACCCAGAACACATTTCCCCCAAAAATCTACAGAAAGAGAACCCTGAAATCTTAATGCCCTGGCTACATTTAAAATATGTCGATGCTTTCTTTCCACCCTTCCATTATGTTGTTGTATCCCTACACAGGATGTTTGGAACAATATACCTTGAGATGAAAAATAATCTCGTAAATAATTAAATTCAGTACCATTGTCACTCCGCACAAGATATATGTCAGCCCCAAACTGACGCTTCACCATTGCAATGAATTTAAGAAACATAGAATAAACAACACACTTATCCTTCAATAAAATAACCCAAACAGCTCTAGAAAAATCATCCACTAAAGTCAAAAAGTATCGTGCCCCACTAGATGACGGAATACAATATGGTCCCCACAGATCACAGTATATAAGTTCAAAGCATCTCAAAGCACGACTACTACTATCAGGAAAAGCATCACGAGTCTGTTTAGCTTGATGACAAATATCACAAGCCCTATGAGAAAACATACTATTACCAGAGAGAAAAGGTAAAGCTTGCATTACTTTGTCTGAAGGATGCCCCAGTTTACTATGCCAAACCTCCGAATCATTCTCTCTGCAAGCCAGGATCGTTGAAGCCAAAGAAGCTGGAACCTCCCCCAAGAAGTAAAGTCCACCCCTTTGTTCACTTGCTCTAATCACCATCCTCGTACTTCGGTCCTGAACAAAACACAAATCAGGAGTAAATAACATATCACAATTTCTGGCACCAATCAATTGAGAGACTGAAATCAAATTGTAAGTCAATGTCGGAACATAAAGAACATCCGTCAGCACCAATAAAGCAGTCAAAAAAACTTTGCCTCTCAGAACAGCCTCAATAGTGCTCCCATCAGGCAAAATCACAGGACATACAGGGCCCTCAAAGCAATCAACTAAACAGTCACGACAACCTGTCGCGTGAAGAGTAGCCCCAGTATCGAATATCCAAGAGACAGAAGAATTCTTACCCATCAGACGATCAGAGTTTGAAGAACCAGAGTTGGAAGGAGTGTCGTTACCCAGCAAGCTCATCAGTTTCTGCCATTGTTCACCTGAGAGTGGTGAAGGATACCCTTCATGTAACGTATCCGTCGAACTCCCAGCTGCAAGACCAGCGGTGACAACGTAACCAGCAGCGACGACATGATGAACAACACCGGCTCCACCAGCACCGCGTCCACCCTCACGCCTCTGCTGTGTTGCCGGGCCTCTGCTACCACCAGCACCACGTTCGCCCTCACGCCGAGGACGAGTCTCCCACCATTCTGGATAGCCATTCTTCGCAAGCAATTTGCAAGATCATGACCTATTTTCTTGTAATAAGTACATATCATACCTGATTTATCCCTGGAATCAGAGGTTCTACTATTAGAAGCAGTAGAAAGTCGAGGTAAAGTCTTGATAAACAGTGCCAACACCTCCTCAGTAGCGGATTGAACCTGAGATTTGCGCATATCCTCCTCCTCACGGCTGCCTGATATGTCCGATCTAAACTTGGTTGAGGATCCTGATCCAAAAGATTAGATCGAGTATGACCATACAACTCAGCATTCAACCCATACATAAAGTCCTGAAAGTGGTCTTCATCCCTCATAGCTTGTAGTTTTGTAGCAAGTTTACCACAGGTACAAGTAGGCAACGGGAAATAAGCAACTTGTTCATCCCACAAAGACTGCAAATTTTCAAAGTAGGTTTCCACAGACATCGAAACCGTTTGTTTACACTCAGCCAAAGCCACCTTAATTTGTTGCTTTCGAGTGCCATTGCTGACAACAAATCTTTTTTCCAACAAGTTTCACAATGGATAAACTTTATCAAAGTACGACAAAGATTTCTTCAGGGACAGATCAATGGTATGAAGAACCCATTAAACCAACAACGCTTGCACACACCTCCAATCAAGCAATTTACTAGCATCATTAACAGGTTTGATTTTAGTACCTTCAAGAAAGGTGATCTTTCGCCTAGAGATCAGGGAGAGACGAATCGACCGAGACCACTCAGCATAGTTCGGTCCACAGAAAACAATAGGAGTAATAATATTTCCCGGTTGATCAGCAGAACTCATAAAATACGGATCCTTCGGATTCGGATAATTTGGGTTGTGTGTAAAAACGTGTCACGATCCGCACCCACTATGAGGGTACGAGTACGTAACAGCGCCCAGCCAACGCCGCAGTGTCGGCGGTAGAACGCTGTCTTAGGTCAATCATCTAAAAATTTATAAGGTACCTGTACAGTATATACACTCCGAATGGAGGTGATACAGCAATACAGTCTTAATCACATCTAAGGTAGAATACGATAAAGATAGATAGATATGAACAGAAGAAATCCACAGAGGTACAATCCAGATAAAGACTAACTGTCTATGATAACATCTCCACAACATCCAAATGAAACAACTCCCTATATATATACAATAATGTATCAATGAGAAAGACAAGTAAGAGTCTAAGCTATCTATACTAAGCATGGGTATCATCCTCAGCAGCTGCCTGAACCTCCCCAGGGGTCCAGGTCACGAGTGTCATCTAGGCAAGCTCCAAGGTAAGGGGTGCAGGGTTCCTCATCATCCTCTGTAAAATTTTCAACAGGTCCAATCAGGACGGGAGCGAGCACAATACATCTCACGCAGATCATAACAGGTTAGAGAATATAAACATGCAAGAGAGTACGATACATGAAACTGAAAGAAAGTACATGATGTAAATAGAGAGAGAACTGTAATAGAAATATCTACTATAAGTAGAGAGCTACCAGTGACTAATGATTTAGAGTACAAGGTCGACATGTGAATGGCTTGATTTGCACATGGCTATACTAAAGAGGCATACATGGCTATACTACTTTGGAATTGTTCACATGACTATTTATACTCCCCCATACCCCAATCAATACACAAGGATCCAAACAAGTTATGTTACGTACATGGTTTTCACATGAAGCCCATAGATGGGTGTACATGAAGAATACATGAGGGCTCAGAAACTGAGTGCACATGAATTCCACATGAAGGCCCATGAAGGGTGCACATGAAGTATATGTTATACATGAAATACACGAGAAACATGACCAAACATGATAGCACATGAGAGTACACGAGCGAGCACGAACGAGCATGAAGCACGTGAGAAACATGAATAACATGAGAGCGAGGAATACACGATGTACATGAAACACACGACATGATGTATCTGATGCTCCCGAGGGGGATAACATCGCATGAAAGGATCCATATAGTACCAATCCGTGATAATATTGTGACAGCATCAAATAAGGTAAACTAGAGCAGGAATATAATTCTAACCAAGTTATGAAATGATCAGAGAATATACTCGCCTGGTATCTGAATAGCTGTAGTAAATGTACTGTCCGAGATGAGGTACCTGACTCCTAGTTAGAGCAACACAAGTCAAGATGTGTAAAGGGAATGATAATTGTAATCTACAATGCATCTGCATGCTGTCTAGGTCAAACTAGACTAAAGTCAACATTTGGTCAACTCTAGTCAACCACACTAGTCAAACTAGGTCAAGTCCTAGCCCAAACAAGTCTAACAAGTCTCACTAGGCCTAACCAAGCCTAGGCTAGCACTCACACATCAATCACAAGGCTATACAAGCTAAGACAACAAGTTATATATATAATGTATATATATATAGGTATTCAATATAGGCACTCTATATTAGGCTTACAATATTAGACATTCATGAACTATATATATAGTACATAACTTTTATGCACATAGATGCATCCATTATCTCATTTATCAAGCATTACCCTTCCTGACATACATGTTTCCATAATCACATTATTCATACATTCATGTATTCATGTCTTACATTACCTAGATGCATTCATACAGGGATTTCCTATCTTACTTGCATACATACCATACAATCATGCATTCATGTGCATAGCTCTATATACTAGCATCTCATATATAGGAGGAAAGGAAGGGATTAGCAAGGGTGATTTAACATGTATGTGACCACATCATATTTTTGATATCTATATATAGAAAGGTAAGGGAAATGGGAGATTCATGTGTGTGGATGTGTCTAAGTGAGTTGATATAGTGTAACATGCATTCATGACATGGATTTATGTATTCACATAACAATTAATCATTCAATCAACATTAGTAATCAATAATTCAGTTTATTAAATACTGAATCTCAGTTTTACAATGCTTGTGGAATCTCAGGTTTTTGTGAGTATCACTAGCTATTAGGGTGTGGCAAATCAGTGGTGCAGAGTGTACCTCTGTGTGTGTGTGTGAGTGACAACAAGTGTGGCATGGTGTGTGGGTATGGGTGTATGGTACATGGCAGTTCAACAAATAGGTGTGGACATGTATAGGCTAGTGCATAAACCCATGTGTGTGTTAGATAGGAAAAAAACCAGTGTGTACTAGCATGTGTCCAGGAACTTCCGTGTGTGTGTGTGTCTACAGGAATTTTCAGTGGGTTAACCGGAAGAGGGAAATCAAGTAATGTGTGAGTGATTAAACAGGCAATTTAACATCAACATTTAGTTATAAAACAGAATTTAAAAAATCACTGTTTCAGTTAAGAATGGAATTTAAGGTTCATGATTTCCCATTCTCTAAACCACATCCTAACCTAACATTTAGTTTAAGAGAACATGAATGAAAATCAAATGGCAGTTCCTATCTACCTAAACTGTATAACCCTTAAACAAAACCATTTCCTGAACCATGTATCAGTCGGCCTATTGAATAGCCCAAACTCATAATCAAAATCCTATTCTCAAATGAAAAACCCAATCTAACTTGAAAATCCGATTTAGCAGTAGTCAGTACACAAGTAGGTGAGTTTAACATGTAAATTAATATCAAGAGTCAGTTAAATCAGGGAATAGAATCTCAGAATTTCAACTGAACTCGGGTATCAGTGACAGTGAGTAAATTTCGTTCAACATCCCAAAAACTCAATTCGAAATCTAAAAACCTAGGACCAGTCAATAACCCACATTACAATAGTCTAATACACATGTGTAAGATTCAAAAATAGAATTTAAACAGGGAAAATCAGTTCAAAATAGGAAATAAATTCTCAGAATACACAAACTGATACACGTATCAGTCCAATGGGAAAAACCAATTTCGAAATCGAAATCATGATAAATTGATAAATTTTAAGGTTTGTAAAACATCATACACATGTGCACGTGTCTACCACTTTCATACGTGTCCCTCTAAGTCAACACAAGCGTGTCCAAACACCACGAGCACTCACAGACACGCACACGTGCACTGGACTGCGCGCAGTGTCGTGCACGCGTGCACACGTGTCTTGCACACGACACATGCCACGTGGAGACACGTGGCCGTGCACACGTGTTCGCCTAGGCTATGGGGACGTGTCCAAGTGCCTGTCCTGTGTCCACGTGGTGTCGACGTGTCGATACGAGACCGTATCAGTGGGTCGAATTTCGCGTTTGTGCGTGTCAGAAATTTTAATGCGAGCTCAAAAAGTTCCTCCACTCGCAACCAGGTGTCACGAAACTTGGTGAGGGTCTATTCAGACATGGGATCCATCACCTCATCAAATTTCACGTGTCCTAGTGAGGTGTCGTGTCCTGTGTCAGCCCCGAAATGCGGGAGATGCGCACAGCGTGCACGAGCAGTGCAAGATCGGTGTGCGGTTGATTTCTCCGCGCACACTGAACGAGGAGCCGTAAAATTTTGTGGGGGTAACGTCAGTGGGTGCCCGTACGTCCCCACAAATTTTTGTGGTATCTCGGTCGTATCGTGTCCGCTAGGACACTCGAACAGCAGGGGGCTGCACGAGGCCCGTACTGTGTCCCGTGCGTACGGTGCGTGTCCGATTTGGACACAAAATTGTCCAGAAATGTGCTCAGACATAGACCATAGTAATCTACACATAATAAGCTTTCCAAATGTGTAATTTATTTTGAAAACCAAGAACAAAAAGTTCAAAGAAGCATTTCATCCAACACCTAAGTATATACATTGATACTTGTCCGATACGGACACCAAACGGACACAAAATTCACCCAAATTTGAGGTACAACTAGGAGACTCCTAGATCTAGCCTTAAATACAAAGAAAATGAAATTTTAGATGAATTTGTGGAGTTTTACCTATCGGTACAAAAAGCATAAAAAAGCTCCAAATGGGGGGTGTTCTTCTTGATGGCCAAATGCTCCAAATGAACCCAAAACTAAGATTAACCTCCAGAAATATTAAACATACAGAAATTAGAACCTAATGCAAAAGACTAGGATTAAAAAGGAATTAAAATGAATTTATGGAGATTTTTGGGAGGGGAAAAAATACCTTTCTTTTTCTATGTGTTGAAATGAAATAAAAGAGGCAAGCACTAATGAATAAGTGTTTATATAGGGTGGGGATCCCTATGTGGCTGGTCATAAAGAAAGGAATTAGGGTTAGGGTGTCAAATTATGGGCCATGGGCCAAGTCACAAGTCATTAAGTCCTTAAATCACAAGTCATTTCATTAAACCACAAACCATGAAATAATTTCACTTAAACTAATCCTCCTAATCCAAAATTAGTTTCTAATGACTAAAAGTAGGTTAACCTAAGTTAGACTAGGGTCACCATGGCTAGGGTTAGCTTCTAGGCTAGTCCACTAGGTCTCAACAAGTCAAGGTCAACTAGAATTCACCAATTCAATAAATCATCAAATAATTCAAATAAGTCAAAATGACCAAATTATCCTTAGGCTAAAAATGATAATTAAATCATCCTAATGACATGGTTAGGCTCTAGGTCATGCAGTCTCTCGGATTTTACTAGCTGCATATCAAAATCACAAGTCATGATTTTTAAATAGTTTTAAAATGGTTAAAAATCACCAAAAATCATATTATTAATTAAATATCATAATTAAATAAATTAAAACACAAAATTTCAAAATTACCCTCATTTTAGAAATTGGGTGTTACAAGTCTACCCACCTTAAAAAAATTTCGTCCTCGAAATTAAAATGGTAGTAGTCCTTCTAGGTCAAACACCCCACAATCAAAGTCTCAACATACCGTCAGATAATCATATGCGTCTGTCCAAAATCATGATACTCAGAATCTTCGTCGTCTTAGTGAGCAAGGCTACGATAATCACAGAGTCCTCGACTGAGGCACATATCTCTAGAATCATGGTATTTAAAATTTTTGCGTTGCCACATGCTTGGCAGCAAAAATCTTAAATTTCCACACACGAGAAATACGTCCTAAATCCGACTATATGTCCTCACTATGCCAGCTAACACGACTATCGAAGATTCTAGATCCCATAACTGAGGTGACCTAGTCCATATGATTCATCTCAGAAGAAAATCAAACATAACACATGAACAACAGAACAAAGTTGATCAATCAACCAGGAAGAGAGGAAATTAAAATTTCAAGGCAGTTATAAGAGGTAATTACGGAAATGGAATCAAAAGAATGGAACTTGCAACTAGATCTCCAACGGCCTAAGCATCCTCGACTGTCCTGGCGAAAACTCGCTCCTGCTGGCCTCCCCTGGCCTGCTGTTGATGCTGCATGTACCTCTGCTGCTGAGTCGGTAAGGGTAATCCCTTCCGCTGGCCTACCGGAGCCCTAGCTCCTGTTCCCTGAACTGTCTGTCCCGACGACTCGGGACACTCTCTCAGCCGATGATCGGATCCTCCGTAAAGTAAACATCTGCCCAGCCTCTTCCGGCATTCCCCCCAATCGTGTCCTGGTCTCTTACAAAAAGGGCAAATGATAACAAGCTACTGTCCCGGGGCTGTCACGCCCCGACCCGGAATCACCCGAATCATCGTCCTCGCAGGGGGGCGTGATGCCGCACGAGCCTGGAGTTGCGCTCGTGCAAGGCAAGATGACAAGTTCTCAAATGGTTATCTTTTGATTCGATTCAACAACGAAAGAAAAACAGAATATACGAAACAATTCTCTTTATTGATATTCGAAACTGAGATTACAATAGCTTTCGATAGCCTAACAATACATGCCAGATTGGCTACAACACTCAGGTCCTCTCTTGCCCACAAAGGATTTCACCGTTCCATACATTATGCCTTCTATATCTCGGCCGCATCAATCCAGTTGCATAGTCCGAGCGTCCATGCGATAGCACGCTTCGATGCGCTTCGGCATTCCAAGCCTTAACACGTTCAAGCAACGCTTCGCCGCGAGCAATCCATTCCCTGCACCCTGCATGAAGCTGGTGGGGGATCAGTACGTTCGTCCTCGCATGTACTGAAGCAAAGATCATCTTTCCCAACCGACATCTTTAATATTTACGTTGAATCATGCAACTTAGCTTATGATCTTGCTATGTTCTCCTTAGGGTCAATTTCATGGCATCTTTGAAAGCGTAAAACATATAAGCATGGCAAGCATGTTATCGAATTGAATAGACAAGCAAACAAACAATCTCGTGTTTGATTCGTGGCGCGACTTCTTACCGAGTCGACGCACTCGCCCTTGCACCGACGCAAGGTGAATACGTCGTAATCCTTCCCTGTCATGTTATATGTGCATCTCTAAGCAGGATCTCTATGCGGGACGCATCTGCGCCTACACTTTCAACCCATCGTTCCTTAACTATATGAAGGTCGTGGGCGTATCTGCGCCGGAATGGACTAAAGGAGTTTCTCTTTCATTTTCCTTACTTTCTTTTCTCTCCTTCTTTTCTCTCTCGAATTTGGGTAGCCCGGCGTTTCACGGGTTGGGTTGCAATCCCAACAACCGAAACTTACCGCGTGCCTACCATCATTTGCGGCTTCTCACATTTACGACCGAGTGCTAATCGGACGATTCGCAGATGTGCGCCTATCAAAGATTATATCCCTCCTAGGCCGAACGGTCCCGGTGCCCCGGTGCACCCGTTCGGAGGGAACGTTCCGTGCACGGAAGATATCATCGCAATTATCTCAAGTCCATCCCATTCGACCATGCAACGCCCTATCATTCAAGCCATCATTTTTAAACAACCAAACATAGTCTTGAGTCCGAGACTCAGACTTATCATCTCGCGTCTCTTTCGTTAACTTTCTGTGTTCTTACGTTTCTTGCTTCGTTTCAATGTTTCGATGGCATCGTGCCTCAACTCAATGCTCGTCAACTGAACGACCCGAAGATCTCGAACACCTTTCGAGGCACCATGTCATAGCCGACAGTTCCGCCACATTCATGCCACAACTGTATTCTCTCGCAACGAAGCCATCTTTCATTATCCCGTGTACGTAGGCACGTTCGACCGTATTCTCATGTTCTATAACTTAGCATTCAATGTTCGGGGCTTGCGCGCTAGGGCGCTCGCCTATTGTCTTTCAATGTTCTAGCCATCTAACTCGTGCATCAAAGGCACGATATGGTTCGTGCACTAAGGCACTCGTCGAGTACAGTTATCCCATGTTTTACGGCTTGCGCACCGAGGCGCTCGCCTTTGCGATATCCAATGTTCCATAGCGACTCGTGCATATGATGCACGTTTCATTTCAATTGTTCTAACTTAGTGTTCGACGCACACTATGATTTATCTCCGATCGGACCACGCCCGTGGCGTCGATAGGTTAACTTTAGCATACAATAATACATTTGACTTATCGAATGAAGGAGTAAAAAGAAGTCAATCCTCCCACCTTGAGTCGATATGCCTTCGTCGTTTCGCCGAGCCGATGCGGCTCGATTCCCTTACTTTGTTGCACGGACACTCTCCTGACTTAGCCATTCGAGCACTTCGTGCTTCGTTGAGTTATACGCCCAATTCGCCTTAGCGTGCCCAAGACTTAGCCCGTCGCAAGGCGACGATTTGATTTCGCGGACCCCTTACTAAATATTGCAAAAGATCGACCTCTAATATTTTCCCGTCAAAGTATAGCCTGCACACGAAACCAACTAAAATCAATACTTGCTTCGATTCGGACTTGCGCCTTGGTCGATTCGATTTCTTAGAATCTTCGAGCCGATTCAATGCACTCATCCTTCGGGGCAATGCGGCGCTTCGCATCGATTCACTCGATGCATTCTTAGGGACAAGGCAACTCTTCGCATCGACTTTGTTCGATGCGTTGCTCGGGACAACTTAGCTCTCGTATCGTTTTGCATCGATACATTCTTTCGGTCCACGCGACTCGTTGAGTCAACGCTTCAGCGTAATGCACCGTGCGGAGCGGGGCATTACAGGGGCCTGCTGCTGCCTCTGTGGCCGCTGCGCCTGCTGAAAGGGTACACGGTACTGAAACTGCCGCTGCTGAAAGTAGACCCTCGACTGCTGATACTGCTGCTGAAACTGTAAGGGTAGCATCTGCTGCGGATACTGCTGCTGAATCTGCAAACAGGGCATCTGCTGCGGATACTGCTGCTGAATCTGCAGGTGGGGCCTCTTGGCCGGGCCCGCACTGCCACTAGCTTCTTGGGTGTCTCGCATCCTCTTCTCCTTCAGCCCAAGATCGTCCTCCGCTGCCATGGCTCCTATCAGGATCTGCTCGAAAGTTGCATCACGACCGTTCTTGGTATACGACCTGATCTCCCTGATCAAACCTCTGCGAAACCTCCTCGCCTTCCCGGCCTCAGTAAGATCCTCAACAAATCTACTCAAACGGCAAAACTCTCCGGCGTACTCTTCAACGGTCTGGTTCCCCTGAACTAAACTCTCGAACTGTGCCTCCAAGGCACCGAGTGCTGTATCGGGAAATAATTTCTTCTTGAATAGTTTCTTGAACGTTGCCCAAGTCTGACCAGCTATACCAACCCTCGGGTCCGTCTGGTACCAAGTACGGGCCAAGTCCTGCATCTGACTGGCTGCTGCCTCGATCTGTAATCCAGCTGGTATCTGTGCCAATCGGAATATCTCTTCAATGTGCTCTATCCAATCGTCAGCATATATGATGCCCTCTGTACCCTTGAAGTCTTGGGGTCCCATCTTCTTAAAGGATAGGATGTCTGGAGTCCTCGGCTGATACGGCTGTATCTGACTTTCCTGTGGCTGAGCAGCCACCAGCTCTACTGTCGTCCTGACCAACTGGTGAGTATCTTGTATGCTCTGTCGAAAATCAGCAGTCTGGCTCTGCTGCATCTCCAAGAATCGCTGGAAAAGGGTAAACATCTGGGCCGCATCTACTGTCCCTGGAGGCAACTGCTGATGATACAAATCCGAAATGACGGGAGAAGACCTCCGGACAGGTGGAGGTGCACTCCCATAAGCTGCAGTAGCTCCTATATGAGCAGAAATAGGAGGTGCTGTGGTCCCAGCATCCACAATCGGGTGAGGGGTGGTAGGCCTCTCACCAGCGTCTGCTGGGCCAGAGCGATGCGATCGTGTCTCAATCACCATCTTGGAGACAGATCAAACAAGGAATCAATACTGAGATAGAAACGATAATTCAAGGGAGGACAGTTATTCAAGGAAGCAATCTTCAACAGGAATTTAGATGGCAGGAATCCAGTTAAGAGTTTTTCCTAATGTGATTGAGTACCTCAAAAATAATCCTAATCCTACTGCAGGCTGTAGTGGTACTCTAGTTCGAATACCATTACACAAACTCGACCTGCATGGGCCACCTGTAAAACTCCTAAATTTCTACGATATATTTTTATTTTTATTATTTATACAGATTTGAAATTTTGTATTGTACGTCGCGTAATCGTATTTTACGTCGCGTACGAAATTTTATTTTGCTCGACGAGTGCGAATATGTGCGAGCGTACATATTTTAGAAAAATATTTTATTTTATTATTTTATAGTTTCAAAATAACATATGCAATAATTATTTTACTATCATTACCAAGTTGTTATTTTATTTACTAAAAGCCTCCATTTATGCAATTATTAAGAATAATTAATATTTTTATTGTATACTAGGAAAAACATAATCATGTATGCATTATTCGTGCATACATATATTTCAAAATTATTTATTAGTCTATTTTTAAATAAAAATGTAATTTTCGATATTTATTAATATTAATATTTTATTATTCAAAAAGATATTTAAAAATATTTATTATTTTCGAAATTATTATTATTGGTATTTTGAAAAATATATTTGGAAGATATTGTGGCAATTTAAATCTTAATTTGAATTTATGTATTTATTTAAATAGTTAAATAATTGAAATTTGATTTATTGATTTGATTTTAAACTAAAGGAATTTAATTTGATTTAAAATTGGATTTGGATTTGGATTGGATTCAGATTTGAATTTGGATTTAAATTTATTAGTAGCTAATCATCTAATTGGATTTTAAATATTCCTAATCCTTATCCAACTGGGATTCCCACATCCTAAGGCAGGTACTCGTCCATAAATTGCTACCATTCACAAATTCCTCCACAAAATATTTTCTCCATGACGTGCGTGCATCGTGTCTGTGTCCACCATCCCATCCACTAATTCTTTTCTTCTACAGATACATTATTTTTGTCCCGTCCGACAAACTCGGACGTCCATCAATGTCGTGTCGGACAATCCCC
Source organism: Iris pallida (assembly GCA_029216955.1). NCBI lineage: Eukaryota > Viridiplantae > Streptophyta > Magnoliopsida > Asparagales > Iridaceae > Iris > Iris pallida. The sequence continues at coordinate 21,910,459 of JANAVB010018993.1, read as the reverse complement.
GACACGACCCAATCCTAAATTCCTAACCTAACCCAGTCGTCACCCTCGCCTCATCGACGTCGTCTCCCTTCTTCTCCCCGTCTCCACCCAAACACCCTTCTGACCACAAATTGCCACCAACCCGGCCACCTATCCGATCAAGTGCCGAACCACCACGACATAACCCGTCCCCCGGCCATCCACCACAGCCTCTTCCCCGTTCGCCACCCGTGATTCCACACAGCCTCCCAACACCATCAACCACCGCTACCGCCACAGTCATCACCACCACAACCACCATGGGCAACCGCTGCCAGCATCCCGGCCACCCCATTACCTCAGCCCCTTCATCATCGCCACCATTCCCGCACAACCGACGACCACCACATGGCCGTCAACACCCCGACTGTACATACATCGGTTCCGGCGACCCAAATCTCGTACCACCCCATCGCCTACACAGCCATAACCGAACACCACCTCATCCCCAAAATTTGCCACCGCCACCACGACCATCTTCGGTGCCGCCACCAAAAAGCCAAAAACCCTAAATAAAAAAAAACACCACCACCACTACTAACCTGACCACCGCCTCCGCGGTGCGCCCCACCACGCGTCCGCTCGATGCCCAGCCTCCGCGGTGCGCTCCTCGCCGCCAGGTAGCCGCCGTGACGATGCCCCGAACCGCGAGCGCCAGAGCTCGAGACCGACCCTCTGTCCCGGAAACCCTCTTTCGCGCTCACCCCTCTCCGCCCGGCGCCGGCGAGCACCGCCACCGCGACAGCCGCGTCCTCCGAAACCCTTCTCCGCCGCTTCTTCCACCGTCTCTCCAGCTCCTCTCTCACTTCCCTCTCTCCATCCTCTCGAGCTCCCGATCTTTTTTCTGCTCTCATGCTCTCCTCACTCGGCTCCCTCTTCTTCTTCTTCTTTTCCCCTTCTTCTCATTCACTCTTGCTTTAATAAAATACTCTCTTTCTTCTTCATGGTGTTTTATTGCTGAACATTGACTTTCGAAGAAAGAGCCAGTTTAGGATTGAGTAGTTTTATTTTATTATTTAGTGTTGTTATTATGATTAAATATTATTTGTTTTTGATGGTTCTTTTACTTCTTTATTATCTGTCTTATTTTGTTAGGAGGTTCTTGTTTCTATTATTATTATTATTATTATTATTTTAGTTTTATTATCATTGTTATTTTATAATGTAATTCTTATGGTTTACTTTTTATTTTAGTGTATTTTTAGAAACTAGTTATATGTAGGATTCACATGGTGTATAATAATAATAATAATATTTATCATTTTTGCGATATTATTATTAGTATTTTGGGTTAATACTATTAGTGTGATTCTTAAAAGAGTCATATATATGTATAATATAATATAGTTTTAAAATGTTATAAATAGTTCTTGATTTTCAAATAGTCAACAAAAAGCATAGATTTTTACCAAAAATTTTATTTTTACAAAATATGAGTTTTAGCCTTAACTAATTTTATTATTTTGTTTTCTTAAAATATTTTGATTTATAGATATAGGTTTCAAACTAAAATAATACTTTGACAAAACTTAGAGTTCGTCCTAAAATGACTTTCGATTTTTCGGATAATTGTTTGAGAGCATATTTTGACTAAAAACTTATATTTTAAACATTATAAAATATTTTCCAAAATTATATATATTATTTGACTTCCTTCGATTTTCTCCCTCTCGTAATTTAGCCCATTATTCCTATTTTCCTCGCCAATTCAATACAACATCATGTCAACCCTTAACCAATCTGACGGTTCTGAACCCGATGGACCAGTCCGTGTCGTCAACAGAGGCTCCCTTGCATAGTTGTAACACCGAAGTCAAAATTTGTGCCAGCTTGATCATCGCAGCACGCTAGACATCGCTACAGGCAAGTATACCTTGCTAATTAACTGTCAATTAATTATTTTCTGCATTATTTATTTTATTTCATATTGTTAGCTTCCTTTGTTATAAACTACGCGTCCAAGTCATACTTGGGTGCAAGCGACTTTATTAGTCGTTACTTTATTTTATGCATGTTAATTTAGTGTTAGCGGACTACCTTTTGTTGGAGGATATCCTTATATCTTCCTTTGGCTGTGACACTCACACTACACGATTTGAGACATGTTGCTAGGGGCACGACTTATTGACTAGCTATCTCTAAAGTCGTGTGATGGTAGATATTCGTAACTGCTATGACTAGGGTTTTAGAGACTCAAGCAGTTACAAAACTGGATGAGCCATGGACATGACTTGAACAGTATGGGAAATATTGGGGGAGGACAGTCGCTAGTGCGTATGGGAAGCCAAACAGGTAAACCACAGTATCCGGATGGAACTGTGGCAATATATTTTTGCAGATATCCTCTGACGTTTTGGACGTTACGGCCGGATACAGATGACTGGATGCCAGTTACGTACACATAGCCTAAAATCCCACCCATGCGCATGAAAGTTGTCATCTAAATTGCACTTTAGACGGTTAGAATCTCCTTTGCATATTTGTGTCTAGAATAGTCTTTTATATATTATTCATTATTCTGACAGTTCATATTAGCTTGTTCTTCCTGTATCTTGCTACGTCCGTCTGAGGACCTGGTTTTTCCCCAGGTGTGTGTTCATGTCTTCCGTAGGTATCCTAGCCAAGGCCGTGGTCTTCTCCATTATTTCGAAGATGATTGCACTTGGCTCGGCTTGTTATTTCATCTATTCTTCTTGTACATTTTATTTGAGATAGTTGATAGTGGACTTTGTCTCCGTCCAACGATTGTATCATGAATATTCAAGTTGATTTTTCTATTATTATTATTTTCATTGTGGATGAGATTTAGTTTGTCTTGGATTACTACATTGTACAGCTTATGTATTTATACGAGGCCTACGTACTTCGTATGAATACAACTGGCATGTCTACGTACTTAGTCCTACGTATATTAGGACTTGGACGTTACATGTTTTTGTGGTGGCCCATGCAGGTCGAGATAAAAATTGTTTGGTTACTTTACCGTACCAAGCAAGCCTGCGTATAGGATTAGAGTCTAGGATCTCATCCACACACTTGACTGTCTTCTCGCTTGACTCCTCGATTTGCATCTTGCTTGATTCCCTCTACCGTTAATTCTTATTCTTCTTTTGTGCTTGATAGAGATTAATAAGGTAACCCATACTAGGTGGACGTGACCCATTGTTAACTCTCGTAAGTTGGGTAGAATGACTTATGACCTAGCAATCCTTTTGTCCTTGTGACCTATATTAGCAAGTTCACTTAGGTTCTAGAATTTAGAGGATCCTAACCCATCTAGTCAACCAAAGTCGTAGACAAAGAGACAATAGGTCGACTATATAGGCACCAAACAAGACTTAGATTCTTAAGTAGTTAGAACTAATTCTAGTCTCTTTCAATATTTATCTCACGTGCCTATATTTTATTATCTAGACTAATGATGCTAATATAGCCTAGTATTTGCAAGCTAATTCCTTATCGAGCTTGATCAAGGCATATGCTATGGAGTGGCCACTCACAAGTATATTGTCTTATTAGAACCGGTGCATGATGGTCTGATCAACCAAGTGCACTTTGGTTCGCTTTTATTTATCGTTCTACGTGGATGGGGACATAGCTAAATTTGTCCTTTAGAGTCCCATCCACGACTGCCTTGAAAATTCTTTTAAAATTATTCGGTCGCCTTTGAATCACGTATTCGTATTCGATAACGCCTCCTTCGAACTCTATATTGCTTCGCCCTCTCCTATTTTAGGAGGAGAAAGCGTCATACTAGAACTTCCTCTAACCTTCCCATCAGCTATGACCATTCTCACTCGATGTTGTTATATCTTCATCCTAAACTACTCGACCCTATCAAGACCCTCTAATCGCTTAATTAAAGCGAATCTATTTTCGTTCTATTAATCGTGACCCTCATCCATTACCCGTGACCATACCGTATTATTTTTCTATGGTCTAGATCGTGATTTCTTACGGCATGATTTTGTTATTGATCGTTCCTCATCGATATCCCTTGTGTCTTCTCACCCCCCCTACGAATTCTTAATTTCGAGGACGAAATTCTTTTAAGTTGGGTAGGATGTAAAACCCCTAAATTTCTACGATATATTTTTATTATTTATACAGATTTGAAATTTTGTATTGTACGTCGCGTAGTCGTATTTTACGTCGTGCACGAAATTTTATTTTGCTCGACGAGTATGAATATGTGCAAGCGTACATATTTTAGAAAAATATTTTATTTTATTATTTTATAGTTTCAAAATAATATATGCAATGATTATTTTACTATCATTACCAAGTTGTTATTTTATTTACTAAAAGCCTTCATTTATGCAATTATTAAGAATAATTAATATTTTTATTGTATACTAGGAAAAACATAATCATGTATGCATTATTCGTGCATACATATATTTCAAAATTATTTATTAGTCTATTTTTAAATAAAAATATAATTTTTGAGATTTATTAATATTAATATTTTATTATTCAAAAAGATATTTAAAAATATTTATTATTTTCGAAATTATTATTATTGGTATTTTGAAAAATATATTTGGAAGATATTGTGACAATTTAAATCTTGATTTGAATTTATGTATTTATTTAAATAGTTAAATAACTGAAATTTGATTTATTGATTTGATTTTAAACTAAGGGAATTTAATTTGATTTAAAATTGGATTTGGATTTGGATTGGATTCGGATTTGAATTTGGATTTAAATTTATTAGTAGCTAATTATCTAATTGGGTTTTAAATATTCCTAATCCTTATCCAACTGGGGATTCCCACATTATATAAAAGGCAGGTACTCGTCCATAAATTGCTACCATTCACAAATTCCTCCACAAAATATTTTCTCCATGACGTGCGTGCATCGTGTCTGTGTCCACCATCCCATCCACTAATTCTTTTCTTCTACAGATACATTATTTTTGTCCCGTCCGACAAACCCGGACGTCCATCCATGTCGTGTCGGACAATCCCCGACACGACCCAACCCTAAATTCCTAACCTAACCCAGTCGTCACCCTTGCCTCATCGACGTCGTCTCCCTTCTTCTCCCCGTCTCCACCCAAACACCCTCCTGACCACAAATTGCCACCAACCCGGCCACCTATCCGATCAAGAGCCGAACCACCACGACATAACCCGTCCCCCGGCCATCCACCACAGCCTCTTCCCCGCTCGCCACCCGTAATTCCACACAGCCTCCCAACACCATCAACCACCGCTACCGCCACCGTCATCACCACCACAACCACCATGGGCAACCGCTGCCAGCATCCCGGCCACCCCATTACCTCAGCCCCTTCATCATCGCCACTATTCCCGCACAACCGACGACCACCACATGGACGTCAACACCCCGACTGTACATACATCGGTTCCGACGACCCAAATCTCGTACCACCCCACCGCATACACAGCCATAACCGAACACCACCTCATCCCCAAAATTTGCCACCGCCACCAAGACCATCTCCGGCGCCGCCACCAAAAAGCCAAAAACCCTAAAAAAAAAACACCACCACCACTACTAACCTGACCAACGCCTCCGCGGAGCGCCCCACCGCGCGTCCGCTCGACGCCCAGCCTCTGCGGTGCGCTCCTTGCCGCCAGGTAGCTGCCGTGACGATGCCCCGAACCGCGAGCGCCAGAGCTCGAGACCGACCCTCTCTTCCGGAAACCCTCTTCCGCGCTCACCCCTCTCCGCCCGACGCCGACGAGCACCGCCACCGCGACAGCCGCGTCCTCCGAAACCCTTCTCCGCCGCTTCTCCCACCGTCTCTCCAGCTCCTCTCTCACTTCCCTCTCTCCATCCTCTCGAGCTCCCGATCTTTTTTTCGCTCTCATGCTCTCCTCACTCGGGTCCCTCTTCTTCTTTTTTCCCCTTCTTCTCATTCACTCTTGCTTTAATAAAATACTCTCTTTCTTCTTCATGGTGTTTTATTGCTGAACATTGACTTTCGAAGAAAGAGCCAGTTTAGGATTGAGTAGTTTTATTTTATTATTTAGTGTTGTTATTATGATTAAATATTATTTGTTTTTGATGGTTCTTTTACTTCTTTATTATCTGTCTTGTTTTGTTAGGAGGTTCTTGTTTCTATTATTATTATTATTATTATTATTATTATTATTATTATTATTATTATTATTATTTTAGTTTTATTATCATTGTTATTTTATAATGTAATTCTTATGGTTTACTTTTTATTTTAGTGTATTTTTAGAAACTAGTTATATGTAGGATTCACATGGTGTATAATAATAATAATAATATTTATCATTTTTGCGATATTATTATTAGTATTTTGGGTTAATACTATTAGTGTGATTCTTAAAAGAGTCATATATATGTATAATATAATATAGTTTTAAAATGTTATAAATAGTTCTTGATTTTCAAATAGTCAACAAAAAGCATAGATTTTTACCAAAAATTTTATTTTTACAAAATATGAGTTTTAGCCTTAACTAATTTTATTATTTTGTTTTCTTAAAATATTTTGATTTATAGATATAGGTTTCAAACTAAAATAATACTTTGACAAAACTTAGAGTTTGTCCTAAAATGACTTTCAATTTTTCGAAAAATTGTTTGAGAGCATATTTTGAATAAAAACTTATATTTTAAATATTATAAAATATTTTCCAAAATTATATATATTATTTGACTTCCTTCGATTTTCTCCCTCTCGTGATTTAGCCCATTATTCCTATTTCCCTCGCCAATTCAATACAACCTCACGTCAACCCTTAACCAATCTGACGGTTCTGAACCCGATGGACCAGTCCGTGTCGTCAACAGAGGCTCCCTTGCATAGTTGTAACACCGAAGTCAAAATTTGTGCCAGCTTGATCATCGCAGCACACTAGACATCGCTACAGGCAAGTATACCTTGCTAATTAACTGTCAATTAATTATTTTCTGCATTATTTATTTTATTTCATATTGTAATGCCCGTGGTTCGTATTACGTATTAGGAATACGTGTACGTATTTCGGGCTCGTATTTTTGGTTTGTCATAATTAGTTAGCCTTGGGTTTTATTTTGCATGTTGCATTAGCATGGTTCATCATGGCATTGCATTGGCTTGGTTTGGTTCGGTTTAGTGGGTTTGGATTGGTTTGGTTTTATGTGGACCACTCCCACCTACCACCACTCCCATCATAAATATCAATCCCACACTCTCTCTTTCATTATTACTCATTACTCATTTCTTCTTCTCCATCTTTACTTCTCCACCTACCAGGAGAGAGGGAGAGCTTAGGCAAGTGCATCTTGCTTCATAGAAGAACTCCAATTTGATTGTTCCATTTTCTTTCTCATGTGTTTTTAAGCAACTTTAGTTTTGTCATTTTTCATTTCCATGGTTAAATTTTGTATATCTAGCTTTGTGGTATTTTGGTTTCCAGGATTTTTGATCCATCAAACTTGCATATTTTGCTAAGTTGATGATCCCATGATTGCAGAGAATTTCGTTTGGTCCAAATTGACCTACGAGAAATTTCTGAGCCGCATGGACATTTTTCAGCACTGGGCCGCATGCAAGCATGCTTATTATATTTAATGAAATTCTGGAGGGCCAGCCGCATGAGTATTCTAGAGTGCATTAGAGAATGCAAGAATGAATTTAATGTATTTTAGGCATTGTCCAAGCATCAGCCGCATGGCACAACATAATTGCATTTAATACAAATTTTGATGCATTAGCCGCATAACTTGCATTTAATGCATTTGCATTAGGATGCTTGCATTTGATGCATTTGGAGCCGCATAGCCTTAGGGAATGCATGAGTTGCACTCTCTAATGCATTAATGCATTAATCAATGCATATTGGAGCCGCATAAGGCTTCTGAAGACCTTATATTAATGCAATCAAGTCCTTACCTTTATATTTATGCAAACAAGTCCTTACCTTTATTATTAATGCAATCAAGTCCTTACCTTTATATTTAAGCAATCAAGTCCCTATCTTTATTACTTAATTCATTTAAGTCCACAAGCCTATAACACATCAGCCGTATAAGAATGGACTAAATGCATTTTTTTGCATTTAAGTCCCTTTTATGCATTTAATGCATTTAAGTCCTTACTAATTTATATTTTTTTATGCCCTTCCTTGGAGAAGTCAGCCGCATGCATGTACATGTGATATACATTAAATATATTAATATATTAATATATTGTGTATATATTATTATTTAGTGCATATATTAAATGCATTGCCTGCGAGCATGCATGACTAGCCGCATGGCCAAGTACACTATTGGCCAATGGCCTTTTATTCCATTACTGACCCTTAGACATTCAGTAGCCGCATGGCCCTTGGCCATTAAATAATATTATTATTTGCATGGAATCTAAGGTGAGCCGCATAGGCTCCCTTCTCCCACTATCTAATATTTTGGTCACGTGGACCATTAATTAGGTAGCTCACGTGAACCTTTTCTTATTGCATTAATTGTGGGGGGTCCCACATAGCTTCCTTTAGTTGACTTGCTTGCTGAAGTGGGAGTTTGCATTTAATGAGGGTCCCACTGTCTTTTGTCTTATTCGATTTTTATGGCCTATTTATTGTTTCCTGGCCGCATGGGGTCCCTCCCACTCTTGGCCGCATGCACAATTGTATGCTAGCCGCATATGGCTTGCTGGCCTTAAATGTTTGACTGATTTTATTTAAATAATTTCGAAGCCGCATGGGTGGCCTCCCACTCTCTTTGACCGCATGTTTGTTCTCCCACTTTTGGACCGCATGGGTCCCACTTTGATTGTTTAAATGTCTTATTTGTGTGAATTGTGGTCCGAATTTCTTTCCACTCCCAACATGAAAGTTGTAGAGTTTCTCCTTGACTTCAGGAATATATATAATATTAATATATTATTATTTAATTGTGCAAGTTTCTCTCCTCCTTGATAAATGACATGACTTGATAGTGACCCGCCGTGGTGCACTCCCGACATGATAACTTGACCAGACAAATTTGACATGATAACTTGACATGATAATTCTTGATAGTGGCCCGCCGTGGCGCACTCTTGATATGATAAACCTGACATGATATTTCTCGAAATGCTGTTGCGACGGCTAACACGACATGACAAGATTGAATAACTTGGACACCGTGGACAATTGTGCTTGTACAAATGAACCTGTCTTGTCCTGCATCATGTCTAGGATGGGGACCCCTGAGTACCACGGTCAGGGATACCCACTAAAATCGACTAAGGCTAACAACTAGAATAAATCCAATAGTCATGAAGAGATTTCCCAGCTATAGGCAATCCCGTTATCTGGGCACCCCACTTGGGATCTGTAGCCTGCCGTCGAGTAGGGCACATTTCCAGCACACTGTCATGTGTTGCACCCTCTAAGTCATCTAAGGGTACATGCGTTTCCTGGACGATGTACCCACTTGAATTCAATCCCTAATTGCGTCCGGATAGCCTGGATGGTCTGCAGGGCTTGTGGCTGTGGAACAATCTCACTACATCTTGCTAGTAACTAGGCCTGTGATAACCCTAGTTAGTTAAAGTATCAAGCCGTACTTATTGCTTGGCGGTGATTGTTGGATGGAGTTCAATCAGTCTAGTCTCGTCTTGATCCCGTACAAGATTGTTACATGTCCTGAATCCTTATTTTATCTTGCCGATAAATGGTGGAAAAATCCAAGTTCTGTTCAGACGAAGGGTTACAACCCCGGTCCTTGTTTGGTTTACGGGTTGTAACCTAGCTATCTGAATAGTCCCATGGTTATCCCATCGTATATCACCCTGTTATGTTTTTTTTTTCTTAACTCCTGTCTTATTTATTACTTTATGGTTATTTGTGCTAATTGCTGGTTTTAGTTCCTAAGTGAAGCCTCCTTTGTGGCACTTGCTCTTTCTGGGGTCTGACCCAGCTGGTTTTGTATGGCCAGATACCAGAGCAGCTCCAGAGGATCCACCTGTCTTCCAGCCACATGGTGACCACTAGACGGAATCCTGGAACGAGTGGGTTTATTTTGGCTCTCCCACTCTATTGTAAAATTTTTCTTTTGAGGCGTTTAGCCGCCGAGCAAGTGTTAGCTTGTCACGACCCGCTCCCGAATAATCGGACACGAGTCGGACACGCCCAGCCTTCGTCGTTAGACACGACGAAGTAAGCTGTACCAGAACTAGGGAAAATCTAACAAGTCAAGTAAATGAGAAGTAATGTCACAGCATATCTATAAACGATCCCAGAATATTCAAATACATGTCTAAGCATTTTATTATTACATTCATCCAGAAATGTAACTAAAGTCTGACTAAAGTCTCAAAAGCAGGAAAGACAACTAAATGGAAGATAACTAGGCTTCCGCAGCCTCTATGTCACAAGCAGCTCCAGCTGGCTCAAGGAAAGCAGTATCCTGTCCATAGTATGTGTCACATAAAGCCTCCATCTCACCTATCATAACATATCCAGTCAGGAGCGGAGCAAAGCACAGTTCTAGGTAATGAACAATAACATAATAATATGGAAAGTAAATGTTGGAAGAACAGGATAAGAACAAGTATGTAAAGAACATGAAGAACATGAACTACTGCTATAAAGATACATGAAAGATCATGACAATGTAAGATGCAGTAAAGATCACGACTATGACTAATATCAAGATCAGGATCAAGAGAAACTAATGTAAGAACAAAATCCTGAACATGTGTTTATATGTTTTGAAATACTACTTAGATATGTGACCGGCTATGGGTAAGATCATGAAAGAACATGAAAGGATCCTGAAAGATCATGTAATGGTACGGCTTAGGACCCGCGTGCACTGTGCGAGGCCTAAGCTAAAGATCATGAATAAGTATCCGGGTTTAGTCACATATCTAGAGTATTTCCCCACCCCAAGATTCAAGTAAGAACATGAAAGAACAAGTAAGATCATGAAAGAACAAGTAAGATCATGAAAGAACAAGCCAGAAAGATCATGAACGTGTCGCAATGTGTCAGCAATAAAGAACAAGAAAAATGTACTGAACAAAACCATAGAATGTACTTGCCTTGCTCCAGGAAAGTACGAGTAATGAAGCTGATCTGTGTATCCACCTGATTAATGGATACAAGTTGGTTAATATAAACCCAAAGCTAATCAATTTAACATTTAAACTAATTGGTTACTATTCTAGGGTTCGAGACTGTCATAAGGCTAAACTTTATATAAAATAACTATTACTAACCTTAAGTAGATTATTAGCTAAAAGTATTACATAAAAATAATATAGTTAAAGGGGTCTCTTAGCTTGATCATGGTATAGAGTCACAGTGAACTTCTAAAATTATTCAATGATAAATATGAGAACTTGGTTAGCAAGTTCACTCCTAGTAGCAATTCTCTAGAGTAGCTCATGCTCCCAACTACACTAGTAAGCTTAAAATAACTGTGGATGCTTCAACTGCAAGTATTGAACTTCAAGGAGTAAAATAAACTTTCCTATACATCAAGAAACCTTGTTACAGCACCTTTATTCCATATGGGTCCATGAATGGGACTGATATCCATTCTTAACTTCCATTTCCCAACAATATTACCTAGTCAAACCAATGTCTTTCCTAACATAGAAGGTCACACACAAAACTCATAATGTAATTAATATTTCCAACCCCAGAGCTTATACAATTCAACATTTAAACACAAAGCTCAGGAAAACAATACATTACCAAAATGTTATTTAGAGCAACAAGCTAAACTTACATCACCCTTTCCTGTTAATCTTATTAGTTGCAATATAATTCAACACACTGAATTGAACACATAGCCAACCCCTCCTCATTTAAACCCAATTGTTACTTATTTCTCCCTATTGCAATTTAGAGCCAGAGGGAACGCAGGAACCATGGACTACTAATGCTGACTTAACAAATTACAACCCAAAATAGAACATTTTTCAAAACAGACTTAGCAAATATGTATACCAAACTAATTCAACAATTAGAAAATTAATCCATCAGTTAAGCTTAATCCCATTCAAACTCAACCAAATATGAACCAGAATATAACAGGACACTGAATCTTCAGAAAATATATTTATACAAAATTAAATCAAATAAAATATAAACCAAAATAACAATAAAACTTCATCCAATTAGACTCTCTCCAATCCGCCAAATATGTATGAAACCAGTAGGTCTGAACACGGCTTGAGCCCTGGATACGCACACGCACATGAACACAGCCATATTGAAATCCCAGCCCAATGCACCAGATTATATCAACAACTGAACATCATCCCACACCCGGACACGAAACGACTGCAACACAATTATCACAAAGTCTCGGACACGGACCACGCCAAGGAAGCAGACACGGACGTACGATCGCATCATATGAAAAGGACACAAATACACAGAAAATTATAACCACACCCCAAGCACAGAACTGAGAAAAATGAATTCTGCGAAGAATTACCTGATGGTTGGATTTAGAAGCAAGAACGCGTGTCCAGTACTTCGACACAACTGATATTAGAACACTGCATCCATTCGACAAGCAAAACCGCACACGAATTAGGAAGAACAACTCGGGAACCCAACAACGAAGTTCCAGACACAAAATAATCGATCGCACTAAATCAAAGGGAAATCGAAAATACGAGGATTCGAGAGCTCACCGTGTCGCCGTCATCAATTTGTCGCGGATCCGAAAATCCATACATTGATCAGAACAAATCGTCGGGGAAGTCGGTCACCCCCGATCCAGATCCCGACGTCGCTGGAGAAAACTGGACCGAAACAGGGTTTCCATTAGATCGATCGATCGATCGGCCAGAAATAAAAAGAATATGATCAGATCCAAACTCACCGTCGAGTCGGAAACCACAGTCGTCGCCGCCGTTCAGTCGCCGGTGTGGCTCTGTTTCGTCACCGCCGAGAGGGTGTGGAGTCGATCGCCGAGAAACCTTCGTGTCGCTGCCGGAGAAAAGAACGTCGGACTAGCCGCTGTGGTGGATTCGACTGAAGCCGATCAGTCGTCGCTCGGGGAGAAATCGCCCCGCCGATTCCAGGAACAGAGCCCCGCCGGAGAAGAATCGGACTCGCCGTCGAGAAGGAGGTCTTCGTGCATCGCCGCGGTGGAGAGATCGCCAGGTCGCCGGCCGCGTGGTGGTGCTCGCATCTTCGGTCGTCGGCTAGGGAACCATCGCCGTCGTCATCATCGCTCGCCGGAGTGAGGAAGACCCTCGTCGTCGCCCACGCCATGGCGGCCCGAACGAAAATTAGGGTTAGGAGAAAATTGGGAGGAAGAGGGATCTGGGAAAAATCTCGATGCTGAGAGTGAAAATGAGAGAAATTTCTCTCTCCACCCATATAACTAAGAGTGCACATTTGCACTTTAGTCCTCCCGCCATAAAATATTTCAAAGGAGACCTTCCTCTAAAGCAAAATTTACAAAGACACCCCCTTCCTTTTCATTATTACATTGAATGCAGAAAAATCAATTAGAAAAGTTGTTACACACTTGAGGGACCACACTAGTTAGTTACTCCCAAATGATTAATTAATTAACCCAGATATTTAAGTAAAACCCTATATCAAATATACATAATCATGAATTATAAATCGTAAAACAACTTGAATATAATTTATTCAAAATACTAGGAATTTCTAAAATTTAAAATTTTGGAAAAAAAATGAAAAGTGGGGTTACAAATCTTCCCCCCCTTGGAAAAATTTCGTCCTCGAAATTTCGAAAAAGTACGGTACCCTACAGAAATGACATGAAGTTCAAAATCTGTTAGGCCCGAGTGTGAGTATGCTCAATGGCCAGGTATGAAAATCATCAAAATTTTAAAATGATTTATCATGACAACAAATTGTAAAAAAAATAGCATTATTGAAATGATGAGACACAAGGTGAAACAAGGTTTAATTAAGGCTATGCACGATAATTGCAAGCAGAAAAATTTATTAACACGATCTAAACAATGATCAAGGATCAAATAGGCACGATGTGGAATAAGTTCAATTACAACTTAGAAGTGTAAAACCATGATGGCCCGACCTCCCAAGCAAGATAGCACAAAATAGGAATATCACGATTAGATAGGAGAGATCAAGGTTTAGACAAAACACGATCGAAATATAAGTACAATTTAGAATTCTAGTAAAATAATATCAAAATCTTGCAACGAGTATTTGAGAAGATCACATGATCCAATGATAAATGCAAGAAGAAAAATGCAAGGGTTGATTTGAGAAACCGTATGAAACTACCCAGGAGGTATTAGTACCAGTTCTAGGTGAAAGTGCAAGGATTTGTGATTCATGAAAATCAATAATCATGTGAAAAGGAAATATAGTCTCCAGAATATCCAAAAACATGTTGGTATCTGAAATCACTTTGCTTAGAATCCCTACCCCGCCAGTATGTATCTGACTGCAATGGACTTTCGGCTCCGTGACTCAAATAACAATGTCTCCAAATACTCTATCAACCTTATCTATTTTCCAACAATCATTGACGAAACAACCCAAGAGATCAAGATATGAAGAATATGACAAGTCTCGACAATACTCGGAAACCTATGGGTGTCTGAAATCACTTCAACTTAGAGTTCCTGCCTCGCCAGTGCGCTACTGGCTGCAGTGAACCCTCAGTCTCCATAATCCAGCTAATGGCTGCAGCGCGCAACTGTCATGCCATAGTAGGTCATCGAATAGCCTCTCAACTTTATTCCTAGGAATTTCAAATGAGTTTCACGGAGTTCAAAATGAGTTTCAATAGTCCAAGTCACGGAATGGTGAAGTTACCTGACTGTTAAAATACATGAGTTTATTAGGTACTAAAAATGACAAGAGATCCAATCAGTGAGTACAAAAGGGCAGCCAGGGAGATTTAAAATTTTAGACAGGACGAAGTTTCAAATTATGAAGGAATATCAACTGATATCTGGAATGGTAACAAGATTCTATATATAGGACATTATCTCGAAGGAATAACAGAGTCTCGAAGGATGGACAGTAGCAAGGCATCAAATATAAGACAATGTCGCAAAATCAGAAATAAATCGCGTATTGGAAACGAAGTTCAACAAAATCTCAAGTAACGACAAAATCTCGAACAGATCCCAAATGGGAAATGAAATCTCCAATAGTATACAAAGTCTCATTAGCACTAAAATATCAAGAAAATTGCATATGGAAAGTAATTCTCGAACAAGAAGCAAGGTCATGACTAGTGAGGAGAATAGGGTATCAAGCAGAGAATAGGGAACAAGCACTGAATGGTGAGTATGAAACAAACGAAATCTCAAATAGGAAACGAGGTCAAATAAGGTCGTGAACAAAACAAATTCTCGAATAGTAGGCAAAATCTCGAAGAAAAGCAAGGTCCCGAATAGGAAACAGGATCTCAAAATCACGATTAGAAAACCAAATTTCAATAAAGCCTCGAATAGAAAACTGAAACGAGTAGAAAGCAAGATCGAAACAAGGTAGTGGATAACAACTCTCAAATCAAAAATCATGAATGGAAAACAAGTCTTATATAGAGAACGAGTCATAATCCCAAAATAGGAAAAGGAATCTTCAAACCTTCAAAGGAATTCTCCACAATGTCCTGAATAGGACGAAGCTTAAACAAGTTTCGAATGCGAAATAAATCTCGAGTAGGAATTAAATCTTAATTAACACGAAGTTTGATAAAAGAACAAAATTATAAATAGGAGCCATCACTAGGAAACAAGGTCATGAATGAATGTGCAAACGGTATCAAATAATAGATTTCAAACAAATATCGAATTGTGGGTCTGAAACAAGTTTGTCGAATATGAAACAGTATTTTGAAATAAGTTTCGAACATCAATCAAGGTTCCAAAATAGGAACAAGAAGTTTCAAGAAATGATCAATGTGTTAGGAGGAATTTAAGGGAAGACTGGATTATTAATCAAGATACATGGTTTTTCCAATCATGCAAAAGAAATCTTCTGTCTTCGATCTATCTTCAGTGTTTCCTCTGGAACTGGAATCACTTCAATCTTCTTCACTGTCCTGACGTAGACTGGTCCGTGCGGTAATGCTCCATATAACTGCTGAATCTGGAGAGGCGGGTCCTTCTGCTGCAGTCCTGGTGCTCCTCGTGCTTGTTCTCGGACAGTGTGATCAACGATCTCCGGACAATCTTTGACTTGGTGAGTAGGCGATCCGCAGTATAAGCGTAGCCTCCGTCTTTTGTGGCATTCGTCGTAGTGGTGTCCTGAGCTGCGGCAGAAAATACAAATGATCGTTGACTGGATCTGAATCTGGATCTCCCACTGAGGTGACTGAAATGCAGGGACCCTGACAGAAATATATGGTTGCTGACTGCTGAGATCCTGATGCTCCTCGATCATTGTGATCTGCGACTTGCTGACAATCCTTCATCCAGTGAATGTGGGCCTGAATCTGTCTCTGATGAGGTGACTGAAGAAACGTTGTCTGAGTGTGACAACGCTTTACGGATCCACAGTAGTTGCTATCTTCATCATAAGTCTTCATGTTCCTCCCGAGCTTCAGTTTTCCGTCTTGTTGTATGTGCTACGAGCTGGATCTCCCGGTTGATGACTTCAATCTTCAGAGGAGTCGGATCCTCAAAGACTTGGATGATCTTCAATGGCGGCTTCAGGTTCTCGATCTGCTCTGCGCTCGGTGTCGGAAAAGTCCAAGAGTCTGAGAGTCTGGGAGTCCTCTCTAGCTCAGGAATTGTATTTGCAAGTCTGAATTGGAAAAGGACGGCCTGCTGGTGTCAAGGAACTCTTGAAACGTCTCCGTCAACTGCGTACTACCCATGGGGATAGTAGTGCCGATAGAAGGTAGTGGAAGCTCGAAATCCTCAAGTGTAGGTGGGTCGACTGTCCCGATGTCATGTGCTTTTGAACTATCTACAAAACAGAAAACTATTAAAATAACCTAGACCTACATACAACAAGTGTTTATAGAATATTATAATACCTGATACACCTGATATACCTGATATACCCTTATTTCCCGATTTTCCTATGCTGTGATCAAGTTTTCCTAGTGTAATCAAGTCCCCCAATAGTACGCTAAGTCCTAGGTACCATTAGGATGGACCTGCATGGGCCACCACTAAAAACATGTCACGACCCGCTCCCGAATAATCGGACATGAGTCGGACACGCCCAGCCTTCGTCGTTAGACACGACGAAGTAAGCTGTACCAGAACTAGGGAAAATCTAACAAGTCAAGTAAATGAGAAGTAATGTCACAGCATATCTATAAACGATCCCAGAATATTCAAATACATGTCTAAGCATTTTATTATTACATTCATCCAGAAATGTAACTAAAGTCTGACTAAAGTCTCAAAAGCAGGAAAGACAACTAAATGGAAGATAACTAGGCTTCCGCAGCCTCTATGTCACAAGCAGCTCCAGCTGGCTCAAGGAAAGCAGTATCCTGTCCATAGTATGTGTCACATAAAGCCTCCATCTCACCTATCATAACATATCCAGTCAGGAGCGGAGCAAAGCACAGTTCTAGGTAATGAACAATAACATAATAATATGGAAAGTAAATACTGGAAGAACAGGATAAGAACAAGTATGTAAAGAACATGAAGAACATGAACTACTGCTATAAAGATACATGAAAGATCATGACAATGTAAGATGCAGTAAAGATCACGACTATGACTAATATCAAGATCAGGATCAAGAGAAACTAATGTAAGAACAAAATCCTGAACATGTGTTTATATGTTTTGAAATACTACTTAGATATGTGACCGGCTATGGGTAAGATCATGAAAGAACATGAAAGGATCCTGAAAGATCATGTAATGGTACGGCTTAGGACCCGCGTGCACTGTGCGAGGCCTAAGCTAAAGATCATGAATAAGTATCCGGGTTTAGTCACATATCTAGAGTATTTCCCCACCCCAAGATTCAAGTAAGAACATGAAAGAACAAGTAAGATCATGAAAGAACAAGTAAGATCATGAAAGAACAAGCCAGAAAGATCATGAACGTGTCGCAATGTGTCAGCAATAAAGAACAAGAAAAATGCACTGAACAAAACCATAGAATGTACTTGCCTTGCTCCAGGAAAGTACGAGTAATGAAGCTGATCTGTGTATCCACCTGATTAATGGATACAAGTTGGTTAATATAAACCCAAAGCTAATCAATTTAACATTTAAACTAATTGGTTACTATTCTAGGGTTCGAGACTGTCACAAGGCTAAACTTTATATAAAATAACTATTACTAACCTTAAGTAGATTATTAGCTAAAAGTATTACATAAAAATAATATAGTTAAAGGGGTCTCTTAGCTTGATCATGGTATAGAGTCACAGTGAACTTCTAAAATTATTCAATGATAAATATGAGAACTTGGTTAGCAAGTTCACTCCTAGTAGCAATTCTCTAGAGTAGCTCATGCTCCCAACTACACTAGTAAGCTTAAAATAACTGTGGATGCTTCAACTGCAAGTATTGAACTTCAAGGAGTAAAATAAACTTTCCTATACATCAAGAAACCTTGTTACAGCACCTTTATTCCATATGGGTCCATGAATGGGACTGATATCCATTCTTAACTTCCATTTCCCAACAATATTACCTAGTCAAACCAATGTCTTTCCTAACATAGAAGGTCACACACAAAACTCATAATGTAATTAATATTTCCAACCCCAGAGCTTATACAATTCAACATTTAAACACAAAGCTCAGGAAAACAATACATTACCAAAATGTTATTTAGAGCAACAAGCTAAACTTACATCACCCTTTCCTGTTAATCTTATTAGTTGCAATATAATTCAACACACTGAATTGAACACATAGCCAACCCCTCCTCATTTAAACCCAATTGTTACTTATTTCTCCCTATTGCAATTTAGAGCCAGAGGGAACGCAGGAACCATGGACTACTAATGCTGACTTAACAAATTACAACCCAAAATAGAACATTTTTCAAAACAGACTTAGCAAATATGTATACCAAACTAATTCAACAATTAGAAAATTAATCCATCAGTTAAGCTTAATCCCATTCAAACTCAACCAAATATGAACCAGAATATAACAGGACACTGAATCTTCAGAAAATATATTTATACAAAATTAAATCAAATAAAATATAAACCAAAATAACAATAAAACTTCATCCAATTAGACTCTCTCCAATCCGCCAAATATGTATGAAACCAGTAGGTCTGAACACGGCTTGAGCCCTGGATACGCACACGCACATGAACACAGCCATATTGAAATCCCAGCCCAATGCACCAGATTATATCAACAACTGAACATCATCCCACACCCGGACACGAAACGACTGCAACACAATTATCACAAAGTCTCGGACACGGACCACGCCAAGGAAGCAGACACGGACGTACGATCGCATCATATGAAAAGGACACAAATACACAGAAAATTATAACCACACCCCAAGCACAGAACTGAGAAAAATGAATTCTGCGAAGAATTACCTGATGGTTGGATTTAGAAGCAAGAACGCGTGTCCAGTACTTCGACACAACTGATATTAGAACACTGCATCCATTCGACAAGCAAAACCGCACACGAATTAGGAAGAACAACTCGGGAACCCAACAACGAAGTTCCAGACACAAAATAATCGATCGCACTAAATCAAAGGGAAATCGAAAATACGAGGATTCGAGAGCTCACCGTGTCGCCGTCATCAATTTGTCGCGGATCCGAAAATCCATACATTGATCAGAACAAATCGTCGGGGAAGTCGGTCACCCCCGATCCAGATCCCGACGTCGCTGGAGAAAACTGGACCGAAACAGGGTTTCCATTAGATCGATCGATCGATCGGCCAGAAATAAAAAGAATATGATCAGATCCAAACTCACCGTCGAGTCGGAAACCACAGTCGTCGCCGCCGTTCAGTCGCCGGTGTGGCTCTGTTTCGTCACCGCCGAGAGGGTGTGGAGTCGATCGCCGAGAAACCTTCGTGTCGCTGCCGGAGAAAAGAACGTCGGACTAGCCGCTGTGGTGGATTCGACTGAAGCCGATCAGTCGTCGCTCGGGGAGAAATCGCCCCGTCGATTCCAGGAACAGAGCCCCGCCGGAGAAGAATCGGACTCGCCGTCGAGAAGGAGGTCTTCGTGCATCGCCGCGGTGGAGAGATCGCCAGGTCGCCGGCCGCGTGGTGGTGCTCGCATCTTCGGTCGTCGGCTAGGGAACCATCGCCGTCGTCATCATCGCTCGCCGGAGTGAGGAAGACCCTCGTCGTCGCCCACGCCATGGCGGCCCGAACGAAAATTAGGGTTAGGAGAAAATTGGGAGGAAGAGGGATCTGGGAAAAATCTCGATGCTGAGAGTGAAAATGAGAGAAATTTCTCTCTCCACCCATATAACTAAGAGTGCACATTTGCACTTTAGTCCTCCCGCCATAAAATATTTCAAAGGAGACCTTCCTCTAAAGCAAAATTTACAAAGACACCCCCTTCCTTTTCATTATTACATTGAATGCAGAAAAATCAATTAGAAAAGTTGTTACACACTTGAGGGACCACACTAGTTAGTTACTCCCAAATGATTAATTAATTAACCCAGATATTTAAGTAAAACCCTATATCAAATATACATAATCATGAATTATAAATCGTAAAACAACTTGAATATAATTTATTCAAAATACTAGGAATTTCTAAAATTTAAAATTTTGGAAAAAAAATGAAAAGTGGGGTTACATAGCTCGTGTACATTTTTACTTACTGTCTGCCTACGGGCTGTAACATGATTGGCAACCTAGGGTTGATCATGTATGACCAAAACTCTTGCTAGTCCTCACATTTTGTACGACTAGCTTCATGATCAGCTGAATATGTAATGTTTGGGATGCCTTACTATTGTATATTTGGTGATCTTACATCTTGTAATATTTACTTTCTTGCTTGTGATTGAGACACTAGGCTTGTTATTGACCCTAAGAGACTGATGGATTGTAGATAAACCCTCATATATCTAGACAACCGTGACCGTATAGTGGAGTGGATCCTATTTCATTATACGTAGCTGGCTATGTCTGCCCTCGCTCTCCAGTATTCTGGTTCTAAGGCGTGACACATATTGTTAGCTTCCTTTGTTATAAACTGCGCGTCCAAGCCATACTTGGGTGCAAGCGACTTTATTAGTCGTTACTTTATTTTATGCTTGTGTTAGCGGACTACCTTTTGTTGGAGGATATCCTTATATCTTCCTTTGGCTGTGACACTCACACTACACGGTTTGAGACATGTTGCTAGGGGCACGACTTATTGACTAGCTATCTCTAAAGTCGTGTGACGGTAGATATTCGTAACTGCTATGACTAGGGTTTTAGAGACTCAAGCAGTTACAAAACTGGATGAGCTATGGACATGACTTGAACAGTGTGGGAAATATTGGGGGAGGACAGTCGCTAGTGCGTATGGGAAGCCAAACAGGTAAACCACAGTCTCCGGATGGAACTGTGGAGATATATTTTTGCAGATACCCTCTGACGTTTTGGACGTTACGGCCGGATACAAAGGACTGGATGCCAGTTATGTACACATAGCCTAAAATTCCACCCATGCGCATGAAAGTTGTCCTCTAAATTGCATTTTAGGCGGTTAGAATCTCCTTTGCATATTTGTGTCTAGAATAGTCTTTTATATATTATTCATTATTCTGACAGTTCATATTAGCTTGTTCTCCCTGTATCTTGCTACGTCCGTCTGAGGACCTGATTTTTCCTCAGGTGTGTGTTCATATCTTCCGCAGGTATCCTAGCCAAGGCCGTGGTCTTCTCCATTATTTCGAAGATGATTGCACTTGGCTCGGCTTGTTATTTCATCTATTCTTCTTGTACATTTTATTTGAGATAGTTGGTAGTGGACTTTGTCTCCGCCCAACGATTGTATCATGAATATTCAAGTTGATTTTTCTATTATTATTCTTTTCATTATGGATGAGATTTAGTTTGTCTTGGATTACTACATTGTACAGCTTATGTATTTATACGAGGCCTACGTACTTCGTATGAATACAGCTGGCATGTCTACGTACTTAGTCCTACGTATATTAGGACTGGGACGTTACACCACCACTAAAAACGTGTCACGACCCGCACCCACTGTGAGGGTACGAGTACGTAACAGCGCCCAGCCTACGCCGCAGTGTCGGCAGTAGAACGTTGTCCTAGGTCAATCATCTAACAATATATAAGGTACCTGTACAGTATATACACTCCGAATGGAGGTGACATAGCAATACTGTCTCAATCACATCTAAGGTGGAATACGATAATGATAGATAGATATGAACAGAAGAAATCCACAGAGGTACAATCCAGATAAAGACTAAGTGTCTATGATAACATCTTCACAACATCCAAATGAAACAACTCCCTATATATATACAATAATGTATCAATGAGAAAGACAAGTAAGAGTTTAAGCTATCTATACTAAGCATGGGTATCATCCTCAGCAGCTGCCTGAACCTCCCCAGGGGTCCAGGTCGCGAGTGTCATCTAGGCAAGCTCCAAGGTAAGGGGTGCAGGGTTCCTCATCATCCTCTGTAAAATTTTTAACAGGTCCAGTCAGGACGGGAGCGAGCACAATACATCTCACGCAGATCATAACAGGTTAGAGAATATAAACATGCAAGAGAGTACGATACATGAAACTGAAAGAAAGTGCATGATGTAAACTGAGAGAGAACTGTAATAGAAATATCTACTATAACTAGAGAGCTACCAGTGACTAGTAATTTAGAGTACAAGATCGACATATGAACGGCTTGATTTGCACATGGCTATACTAAAGAGGCGTACATGGCTATGTTACTTTGGAATTGTTCACATGACTATTTATACTCCTTCATACCCCAATCAATACACAAGGATCCAGACAAGTTATGTTACGTACATGATTTTCACATGAATCCCATAGATGGGTGTACATGAAGAATACATGAGGGCTCAGAAACTGAGTGCACATGAATTCCACATGAAGGTCCATGAAGGGTGCACATGAAGTATAGGTTATACATGAAATACACGAGAAACATGACCGAACATGATAGCACATGAGAGTACACGAGCGAGCACGAACGAGCATGAAGCACGTGAGAAACATGAATAACATGAGAGCGAGGAATACACGATGTACATGAAACACACGACATGATGTATCCGATGCTCCCGAGGGGGATAACATCGCATGAAATGATCCATATAGTACCAATCCGTGATAATATCGTGACAGCATCAAATAAGGTAAACTAGAGCAGGAATATAATTCTAAGCAAGTTATGAAATGATCAGAGAATGTACTCGCCTGGTATCTGAATAGCTGTAGTAAATGTACTGTCCGAGATGAGGTACCTGACTCCTAGTTAGAGCAACACAAGTCAAGATGTATACAGGGGATGATAATTGTAATCTACAATGCATCTGCATGTTGTCTAGGTCAAACTAGACTAAAGTCAACATTTGGTCAACTCTAGTCAACCACACTAGTCAAACTAGGTCATCTAGGTCAAGTCCTAGCCCAAACAAGTCTAACAAGTCTCACTAGGCCTAACCAAGCCTAGGCTAGCACTTACACATCAATCACAAGGCTATACAAGCTAACACAACAAGTTATATATATAATGTATATATATAGGTATTCAATAAAGGCACTCTATATTAGGCTTACAATATTAGACATTCATGAACTATATATATAGTACATAACTTTTATGTACATACGTGCATCTATTATCTCATTTATCAAGCATTACCCTTCCTGACATACATGTTTCCATAATCACATTATTCATACATTCATGTATTCATGTCTTACATTACCTAGATGAATTCATACTTGGATTTCCTATCTTACTTGCATACATACCATACAATCATGCATTCATGTGCATAGCTCTATATACTAGCATCTCATATATAGGAGGAAAGGAAGGGATTAGCAAGGGTGATTTAACATGTATGTGACCACATCATATATTTGATATCTATATATAGAGAGGTAAGGGAAAGGGGAGATTCATGTGTGTGGATGTGTCTAAGTGAGTTGATATAGTGTAACATGCATTCATGACATGGATTTATGTATTCACATAACAATTAATCATTCAATCAACATTAGTAATCAATAATTCAGTTTATTAAATACTGAATCTCAGTTTTACAGTGCTTGTGGAATCTCAGGTTTTTGTGAGTATCACTAGCTATTAGGGTGTGGCAAATCAGTGGTGTAGAGTGTACCTCTGTGTGTGTGTGAGTGACAACAAGTATCGCATGGTGTGTGTAGTGCCCCGTCCCGCTCAGTCAATCGGAGGAATCGAAACGCCGACGGCGTTCGGACTTAGCCTTGCAACGGCTACTCGAAGACATTGCTCGGTCGAGGCGACCGCTCGCTCAGGTGGGGTAGTTTCGGTGAACTTGCCTCATCTTTGCCTTCACATAATAAATCGCATGTTTTCAACTTGCACAAGTAGGCTTAATAATAAAAGAGATGAATCCACATAGCTAAAGGGAGTAATCCCGACGGGTCGAACTGAGTTAGAATATGGAAAGGTCCAACGGTCGGCTTAGAGTTGGTGTACGACGTGCTTTGAAAATGACACTCGGTCCTTCGTCCCGTGGCTTGGGAGATGGAAAGTTGGTTGAGTAGGCGAAGTCATGAATCGTAGCCTAAGTCATAGGCGTCGCCCACACAAATGCTTCATAAAACATGCACGGTCCCATTATCTAAGGCTTGGCATAGCCTTGACCCACCCTATGAGTTAAGTTGCATCGTACGGCTGCTGGCGTAAGTCTAGGTGCCTAAATGACTTGATCGTTCAGAAGTCGAACGCATGCGCGGCACGTTTCCGCAATACGAGGCTTGACGTAGCCTTTGCTCGTCGAGTCGTTGTGCGTTTAAGTCAGGCAAGTTATGTTAGGCTATCAGAGTGGTAGCAAGCACGGTCCTACGAGTTCTACGGTTGGGTATAACCACATAGTCTTACGGTCTCAAGGCCCGTCGACTTGGGCAGGAGTGTCGCATGGAGCACGATTGGCTTAAGGTACGATGCACGGACTTAGTGTTTAAGGCATGTACCACGGTTGATCTAATGAGTTTTGGAGGAAGGACTATCGAATAGGCATTGAGTTGAATAAGATGATATGGTAACAGGGAGAAGGCTCGCGGCCGTGGGTCGTCGAGGGATCTCAAGGAGCATCAAGGAAGAAAGCTCGCGACCGTGGGTCGTCGAGGGATCTCAAGGATAGAAGTCTTGATATTGGTTTGAAAGAGATGGTAACATTGGAAGAGGAATGACTGTGTGAGACGTCAGTTTGTGTCGAGTCTGCATGGTCATTGGACAACTTGTGTACCGGTGCACAAGGATTTTGATTTGTTCCTCAGACGGTTGCCGCGGCCACGGGACCGATCTGGCCTAGGAGGAACCACGGGCCTACAGGACCCTTGGATGGTGTGCGACCTGACCCAAGGGGTGCGCCGTAGGACGGGTATTAAGGGAAATTCGGCGAGATTGTGCCTCGTTATTTACGAACGTACCCTAATATTCCAAAGGAGGTCCAAGATAGCTTGTCGTTCTAGTGACCAAGTTCATATAGATGTCGGCATGACGGCGGCAATCCGCGAGTGTGCCTTGGATTTAGTCGAGTATTGAGTGCGCTATATCAAGGAGTCGAGTTGTAGGTGTGTGTACAAGTCAAAACACAATATTGGGCCTAAGATTTGGTTTCAACGTAGGCTTCGTGCTTCGGCACGAGTCGTGGCATCGAGTCTTAAGATGTTGGCATAGAGTTGCACAAGTTTGATTGAGTCGTCGCAGGTTTAAGTCAGGAATTGCCGCAAGGCAAGTTGGTTGAGTGACACCAAGTTCACAAGTCTCGATTGGGTCAGTTGGTGATCAAAGTAGCAAGGGCCGCTAGGCGGCAAGGGCCGCGAGGCGACGATATGGTTAAGTCTTATTGAATTGCGAGGCACGGCCTCAGCAAGGGTTTGTAGCACGGATACACGAAAATGAAGCCTCATCGCGTAGTTGCATCTCTGATTTTGGCCGAAAGGCAAGCATGACTTGATAGGTTAACGTTGTTGGCACGAAAAGGGGGTCTAGAGGTAAAGTATTGAGTTAACGTTGTGGTACAAGCACGGGATGGTCCTCAGACACAAATATGCCAAGGCGTCCGTAGTCTTAAAACTGATCCTAAGGCAAGACTAGAAAGACAATAGAAAGGGATTTAAGCTGCACAAAGTAAATAAACGTGTAGGTTTTGTATGGTTGGGCAAGGAGCTCACTCCACCAGTACAGCTGAGTATTGACACCCACACAGTGTTCATGTGCAGGCACAGGTAGAAGCTCGTGGCACGGAGCTCGCTTGGATGTGTCGATGCACGGAGTTCCTTGGCGAGTCGAAGCGTGTGGCCGTGTGAACTCGAAGACTTATACACGACATAATGTATGGACATCGCCTTCTAAAGCATCAGCTGGCTCAAGACTTGTAATTGAGAGATGAGAGAGAGCTGAGTGAATTTGTAATGTGAGATGAGTGTATTTGAGTGATTGTAATATTGGCCTTGCGCCCCCGTTGTAACCTTGTTCCAGATCAATAAAAAGAGCTTCCTTGAATAACTTATGTTTTGTTCTAAATTTCTGTTACATGTTCAATGTCTCTGCATGGGACTTCTGTGTGACGACCCCGTCGTAGCCGCTGAAATCGGCCGTTATGGAACCCGCCTTGCACGAGCGCAATTTAGGCTCGTGCGGCATCACGCCTTAGCGAGGACGATCGCTCCTACGGGAGCGGGACGTGACATAATGGTATCTGAGCCGCATATGCCCCTCCCTTACCGCTGGCCGCATATGACTGATACCCTTCAACCGCATAAGTCTTTCTCTTTTAGCCGCATGCGCCTAACCCTATTCAGCCGTATGGACTGTTCTCTTCCCAGCCGTATGAGATCATTCCTGGCCGCATATGCCTGAGCCGCATGGCTCTCCTATAGCTCTATGTACTGTTGTTTTATTAATATTTGCCCATGTCTTGTAACCTCCTTGTGTAGCCGTATATGCCTGAGCCGCATGGCTCTCACGAATTTATTTAATATGTTTGGAAGTGATAATTGAACATGACATGACATGACCTGATAGTGGCCCGTCGTGGTGCACTCTTGACCAGTAAACTTGACATGATAACCTGACATGATATATCTTGATAAGCTGTTGCGACGGCTACCTGGCATGACATGACCTGTATAAATAACCTGGACACCGTGGGCGATTGTACTTGTACAAATAATCCAGTCCTGTCTTGCATTATGTCTAGGATGGGACTCCTGAGTACCGCAGTCAGGAGTACCTACTGAAATGGACTAAGGCTAATAACTAGATAATTCACTAGTCATGAAGAGATGTTCCCCAGTTACAGGCGATCCCGTTATTCCGGCCACAAATGTTTGGACTTGTAGCTTGCCGACGAGTAGGGCACATTTCCAGCCCACTGTCATGTGGGGCACCCTCCATTGTCACTTTAATGATTGAACTCTATTGTCACTCTAGTGTATTGTACTCTCTCTGATTGTCGCTTTAATGATTGAACTCTCTAAATTGTCACTATAATGTTTGCCTGGATAACCTGGGTAGCTGCAGGGCCTGTGACTACTTGGAGCATCTCATTGCATCTTGCTAGTAACTAGGATTGTGATAACCCTAGGTAGTTAATGTAGAAAGCCGTAGACAATGATTGGCCGTGATTGATCGGATGGAGTCTAGTCCAGTATAGTATTGTCTAGAAGTGATTAATTGCAAGATTGTACCAGAATGATTGAATGATTGTCACTCCAGATTGTTACTATAATGATTGTACTCTATTGTCACTCTAGCGTATTGTACTCTTCATTGTCACTTTTATCATTGTACTCTCTCATTTTCACCTTAATGATTGTCACCTTTAGCAATAAATGATCAGAGACTAAGTTCTGTTCAGGCGAAGGGTTACAATCTCGGTCCTTGTTTGGTTTAAGGATTGTAACCTGGCTTTCGGAATAGTACCTTCGTCTTCTCTTCATATATTGCCCAGCTATATTTTATTTAGCATGATTCTCCAGTTATCTTATGTCAATGATGCTTCACTTAATTATTTTCTTTGATTGGGACAAGTGCATTGGTATTGCACAAACCTCAATCTGTGTTACTTATTGTTGTTTTCTTACATGTTGAATGCTAATGATTTGTTGGTTTTAGTCCTTAAGTGAAGCCTCCTTTGTGGCACTTGCTCTTTCTGGGGTCTGACCCAGCTGGTTTTGTATGGCCAGATACTGGAGCAGCACCAAAGGATCTTCCTGCTTTCCAGCCCGATGGTGACCACCAGGCGTAACCAGGGCATCGAGTGGATTTCTTTTTGTTCTTCCACTGTAATATTGTAAATTATTCTTTTGAGGCGTTTAGCCGACGAGCAAGTGTTAGCTCGATTGCAGCTTTACTTATTGTCTGCCTACGGGCTGTAATATGATTGACAAGCCCCGGGGGTTGATCATGTATGACTGAACTCTTGCTAGTCCTAACATTTTGCCACGACTAGTTTCATGATCATTCCGAATATGTAATATATGGGACGTCTTACTATTGTGTATTTGGTGGTCTGACATCTTGTAACTATTATTAGTTGGTTGAGATTGAGGCAATAGGCTATTTCATGACCTTAAAAGACTGATGGATTGTAGTGAAACCCTCATATATCTAAACAGCCGTGACCGTATAGCGACGTGGATTCCATTCCGTTATACGTAGCTGGCTATGTCTGTCCCCGCTCTCCAGTATTCTGGTTCTGGGGCGTGACAAGATGTCAGTTTGTGTCGAGTCTGCATGGTCATTGGACAACTTGTGTACCGGTGCACAAGGATTTTGATTTGTTTCTCAGACGGTTGTCGCGGCCACGGGACCGATCTGGCCTAGGAGGAACCACGGGCCTACGGGACCCTTGGATGGTGTGCGACCTGACCCAAGGGGTACGCCGTAGGATGGGTATTAAGGGAAATTCGGCGAGATCGCGCCTCGTTATTTACGAACGTACCCTAATATTCCAAAGGAGGTCCAAGATAGCTTGTCGTACTAGTGACCAAGTTCATATAGATGTCGGCATGACGACGGCAATCCGCGAGTGTGCCTTGGATTTAGTCGAGTATTGAGTGCGCTATATCAAGGAGTCGAGTTTAGGTGTGTGTACAAGTCAAAACACAATGTTGGGCCTAAGATTTGGTTTCAACGTAGGCGTCGTGCTTCGGCACGAGTCGTGGCATCGAGTCTTAAGATGTTGGCATAGAGTTGTACAAGTTTGATTGAGTCGTCGCGGGTTTAAGTCAGGAATTGCCGCAAGGCAAGTTGGTTGAGTGACACCAAGTTCACAAGTCTCGATTGGGTCAGTTGGTGATCAAAGTAGCAAGGGCCGCTAGGCGGCAAGGGCCGCGAGGCGGCGATATGGTTAAGTCTTATTGAATTGCGAGGCACGGCCTCAGCAAGGGTTTGTAGCACGGATACACGAAAATGAAGCCTCATCGCGTAGTTGCGTCTCTGATTTTGGCCGAAAGGCAAGCACGACTTGATAGGTTAACGTTGTTGGCACGAAAAAGGGGTCTAGAGGTAAAGTATTGAGTTAACGTTGTGGTACAAGCACGGGATGGTCCTCAGACACAAATATGCCAAGGCGTTCGTAGTCTTAAAACTGATCCTAAGGCAAGACTAGAAAGATAATAGAAAGGGATTTAAGCTGCACAAAGTAAATGAACGTGTAGGTTTTGTATGGGTGGGCGAGGAGCTCACTCCACCAGTACAGTTGAGTACTGACACCCACACAGTGTTCATGTGCAGGCACAGGTAGAAGCTCGTGGCGCGGAGCTCGCTTGGATGTGTCGAGGCACGGATTTCCTTGGCGAGTCGAAGCGTGTAGCCGCGTGAACTCGTAGACTTATACAGGACATAATGTATGGACATCGCCTTCTAAAGCATCAGCTGGCTCAAGACTTGTAATTGAGAGATGAGAGAGAGCTGAGTGAATTTGTAATGTGAGACGAGTGTATTTGAGTGATTGTAATCTTGGCCTTGCGCCCCTGTTGTAACCTTGTTCCATATCAATAAAAAGAGCTTCCTTGAATAACTTATGTTTTGTTCTAAATTTCTGCTGCATGTTCAATGTCTCTGCATGGGACTTCTGTGCAACGACCCCGTCGCAGCCGCTGAAATCGGCCGTTATGGAACCCGCCTTGCACGAGCGCAATCTAGGCTCGTGTGGCATCACGCCTTAGCGAGGACGATCGCTCCTACGGGAGCGGGGCGTGACAGTGTGTGGGTATGGGTGTATGGTGCATGGCAGTTCAAGAAATAGGTGTGGACATGTATAGGCTAGTGCATAAACCCATGTGTGTGTTAGATAGGAAAAAAAAACAGTGTGTACTAGCATGTGTCCAGGAACTTCAGTGTGTGTGTGTCTACAGGAATTTTTAGTGGGTTAACCGGAAGAGGGAAATCAAGTAATGTGTCAGTGATTAAACAGGCAATTTAACATCAACATTTAGTTATAAAACAGAATTTAAAAAATTAGTGTTTCAGTTAAGAATGGAATTTAAGGTTCAGGATTTCCCATTCTCTAAACCACATCCTAACCTAACATTTAGTTTAAGAGAACAGGAATAAAAATCAAATGGCAGTTCCTATCTACCTAAACTGTATAACCCTTAGACAAAACCATTTCCAGAACCATGTATCAGTCGGCCTATTGAATAGCCCAAACTCATAATCAAAATCCCATTCTCAAATGAAAAATCCAATCTAACTTGAAAATCCGATTTAGCAGTAGTCAGTACACAAGTAGGTGAGTTTAACATGTAAATTAATATCAAGAGTCAGTTAAATCAGGGAATAGAATCTCAGAATTTCAACTGAACTCGTGTATCAGTGACAGTGAGTAAATTTCGTTCAACATCCCAAAAACTCAATTCGAAATCTAAAAACCTAGGACCAGTCAATAACCCATATTACAATAGTCTAATACACATGTGTAAGATTCAAACATAGAATTTAAACAGGGAAAATCAGTTCAAAACAGGAAATAAATTCTCAGAATACACAAACTGATACGCGTATCAGTCCAATGGGAAAAACCAATTTCGAAATCGAAATCATGACAAATTGATAAATTTTAAGGTTGGTAAAACATCATACACATGTGCACGTGTCTACCACTTTAATACGTGTCCCTCTAAGTCAACACAAGTATGTCCAAACACCACGAGCACTCACAGACACGCACACGTGCACTGGACTGCGTGCAGTGTCGTGCACGCGTGCACACGTGTCTTGCACATGACACAGGCCACGTGGAGACACGTGGCCGTGCACACGTGTTCGCCTAGGCTAGGGGGACGTGTCCAAGTGCCTGTCCTATGTCCACGTAGTGTCGACGTGTCGATACGAGCCCGTATCAGTGGGTCGAATTTCGCGTTTGTGCGTGTCAGGAATTTCAATGCGAGCTCGAGAACTTCCTCGACTCGCAACCAGGTGTCACAAAACTTGGTGAGGGTCTAGTCAGACATGGGACCCATCACCTCGTCAAATTTCACGTGTCCTAGTGAGGTGTCGTGTCCTGTGTTAGCCCCGAAATGCAGGGGATGCGCACAGCGTGCACGAGCAGTACAAGATTGGTGCGCGGTTGATTTCTCCGCGCACACTGAACGAGGAGCCGTGAAATTTTGTGGGGGCGACGTCAGTGGGTGCCCGTATGTCCCCACAAATTTTCGTGGTTTTTCGTGTCGTGTCGTGTCCGCTAGGACACTCGAACAGCAGGGGGCTGCACGAGGCCTGTGCTGTGTCCCGTGCGTACGGTGCGTGTCCGATTTGGACACGAAACGTGTCCAGAAATGTGCTCAGAGACAGACCATAGTAATCGACACATAATAAGCTTTCCAAATGTGTAATTTATTTTGAAAACCAAGAACAAAAAGTTCAAAGAGGTATTTCATCCAACACCTAAGTATATACATTGATACGTGTCCGATACGGACACCAAACGGACATAAAATCCACCCAAATTCGAGGTACATCTAGGGAACTCCTAGATCTAGCCCTAAATGCAAAGAAAACAAAATTTTTGATCAATTTGTGGAGTTTTACCCATAGGTGCAAAAAGCATAAAAAAGCTCCAAATGAGGGATGTTCTTCTTGATGGCCAAATGCTCCAAATGAACCCAAAACTGATATTAACCTCCAGAAATATTAAATATACAGAAATTAGAACCTAATGCAAAATACTAGGATTAAAAAGGAATTAAAATGAATTTATGGGGATTTTTGGAAGGGGGAAAAATATCTTTCTTTTTCTATGTGTTGAAATGAAATAAAAGAGGCAAGCACTAATGAATAAGTGTTTATATTGGGTGGAGATCCCTATGTGGCTGGTCATAAAGGAAGGAATTAGGGTTAGGGTATCAAATCATGGGCCATGGGCCAAGTCACAAGTCATTAAGTCCTTAAATCACAAGTCATTTCATTAAACCACAAACCATAAAATAATTTCACTTAAACTAATCCTCCTAATCCAAAATTAGTTTCTAATGACTAAAAGTAGGTTAACCTAAGTTAGACTAGGGTCACCATGGCTAGAGTTAGCTTCTAAGCTAGTCCACTAGGTCTCAACAAGTCAAGGTCAACTAGAATTCACCAATTCAATAAATCATCAAATAATTCAAATAAGTCAAAATGACCAAATTATTCTTAGGCTAAAAATGATAATTAAATCATCCTAATGACATGGTTAGGCTCTAGGTCATGCAGTCTCTCGGATTTCACTAGCTGCATATCAAAATCACAAGTCATAATTTTTAAATAGTTTTAAAATGGTTAAAAATCACCAAAAATTATATTATTAATTAAATATCATAATTAAATAAATTAAAACACAAAATTTTAAAATTACCCTCATTTTAGAAACTGGGTGTTACAATACCTCCACCGCCGGAGCCGACAGAGGTGGAGAAGCTGGACGCAGCGTCATCAGTCATTGCCGAAGTCGGATCGGACGAGAGAGCAGGCGGATCGGGCGGACGAACGGGTGCGCCGACCGATGGGGTCGGGCGTCGGGTCAACCGCGGATCGGGCGCCTAATCGGGCGCGGACGGGGTCGGGCGGCGGATCGGCCGCGGATCGGACGCCGGAGTGGGCGCGGACGGAGTCGGGCGGGGTCGGCGTCGGATCTACCGTGGTTCGGGCGTCGAATCGGGCGCGGACGGGGTCGGACGGTGGATCGGCCGCGGATCGGGCGCCGGAGTGGGCGCGGACGGGTTCGGGCGGCGGATCTTCGCGGGTCGAGCGCCGGAGCGGACGTGGACAGACGAAGTCGGACGGCGGTTCGGTCGCGGAGATGACGGGGATTATTTGTGAAGTTTTGCGGCTAGGATTTTTTCGGGAGGCTCTGATACCATGTAGGAAATAATATGGCCTTATTTTATTGATTGAAGTGTAATCTAACAGTTATTAATCTTGGAAATTCATATCCCTTGAATGGGGAATGTAGCTTGTACATGCTGAATCGAATCAAGAGGTGTATAATATTATATGTGACGGCAAAGATGGTTATTATTTACTCTAATTAGGGGCTTCCAAAAACTTGATCATATACTGAAAATATTGTATATATTCAGAGTTTCATATTTTACTTTATGATCAATTTTTTTGTCTACAAAAACTTGAATAAACGGTGAAAAATCTCCGTCGTGTTTAATAAATGATTTTTTGTAAAAAGAAAAGTGTATCGTTAATGACAATAAGCAAAACAAAGACTTTTGAGGCTTTGAAGATCTTGATTTCTTTTATTTCTCAGTTTCCTAGAATATCTTCCAAGAATAAGAGCATTATATATAGATGCCTAATTAAAGAAGCGGAAGCGAAGTGTTAAATTAAGAATATAACTTCAGTTACGAGAGCATTCTAGTTTGGGTCAGGAAATCTTCATCTACTTATAACATAACAAACAGTAAATGAACTTCATTTGATCT
Organism: Iris pallida; assembly: GCA_029216955.1. Classification (NCBI taxonomy): domain Eukaryota; kingdom Viridiplantae; phylum Streptophyta; class Magnoliopsida; order Asparagales; family Iridaceae; genus Iris; species Iris pallida. The sequence goes on along the minus strand of JANAVB010018993.1, from coordinate 21,876,412 downwards.
TGAGATATGGCACATAACTTGTTCAGTTGTTCCTTGTGTCTTAGTTCATGGCAAGTAAGCCATTGAATAACCAAGTATTATATAACAAAACACAAGACATGTTTGCAAATATATAAGAGTTGTTGTCACATTACATAAAAGAAGTAAATTAAACATCGTATCATCTCAACATTAATACTGAACATGAAGCAGAAACTTAAAATTTTAAACCAAACAACAGTATCAATCTACATATATAGCTTACAAAGAAGAGAATACACATTCTAAGAAAATTACGTACCATATAAATCCCAGAACCTACTTTTTCCTCCAGGGGCATATGTATGGAATTCTCAGTCGTCGTCGCATTTTTGTGTCATTCAAGCGACGACGACTGAGAAAAAAGTACATCTTCACCTTCACCTTCATCTTCATCTTCGAAACAATAGATATATATAAATGAAGACTTTAATTTTTTTTCTTCTTATTATTATCAACTAATCAAAGTGATAAATCAGTAGCTAGCTTAATTCAACCATACATTGCCTTCCTCTTGTCAGCGAAGGGGTCATGCATCCTCTGCACCTCCATAGCACCAAACACTCCATAGTAGCTGCTCTGATCAACATCGTTGCCATAGCCACTGACTAGTCCAACTGCGTCATGTTCAACAGTACTCCTGTTGTTGCTCCTCCGGTGGTTGTCCTCGCCGTCGCTGTTCTGGTCCTGCTCGACTAGATTCTCCTTGTACTTGACGCTGGCGATCCTCAAGCTCTCCAGCTTCGTCGTCCTCGGTTCGCTCCCTTTAAGCAGCCCGACCACCTCCCTCATCGTCGGCCTCCTCTCGGGCTCCCCCTGCACGCAGAGCGCGGCCACGTTGATCGCCCTCCGCAGCTGGGCCTCGTCGAAGCTGTTGCGGACCCTTGGGTCGACCAGGTCGCGGAAGCGGTTGTTCGCTATGAGGGGCTCGGCCCACTCGGTGATGGTGCGCTTGATCCCCCCCGGGAGCTTCTCGATGGGCTTGCGGCCGGTGACCAGCTCCAGGAGGAGGATGCCAAAGCTGTACACGTCGCAGCTCTCGGAGACCTTCCCCCACATCGCGTACTCGGGGGCCAGGTAGCCGAGGGTGCCCTTGACGCGGGTCGTGCAGTGGCTGACCCCGTCGGGGATGAGCTTCGCGAAGCCAAAGTCGGCCACCAGGGGCTCGAAGTTGGAGTCGAGCAGGACGTTGCTCGCCTTGATGTCGCGGTGGATGACGTGGGGGGTCGCCTCATGGTGCAAGTACCTGCAATAACACCGATACAACATGACACGGTGACATAGCAAAATGGATAAGGACACATGACCTATATTGATGTGTTCTAGTATATGTTGTATTGTCCATATTGTTTTCAACACATGTCGGATACGTGTCCGACACAAATATTTTGCGTCTCGGTGTTTCCTAACGTTTTGCCAATCTATATCAAATCGCATCCATATAGACCATTTTGAAACTCATAATTAACGACTAGGGATAAAATATATACAAACGTATATATGTAGAGATTGTTCTCTTCTTGTTTTTTTTTTTTTTTCCTTTAAAGACTATATAATATGTATTTGAAAAAAAAGAGTGGACTTACACCATGCCGGCAGCGGAACCCATGATGATGTTCATCCTCTTCTTCCAGTCGAGCCTGTTCTCGCTGGCGAACTGGCCGTGGAGATGCGACAGGAGGCTGAGGTTAGGCATGTAGTCGTACACGATCAGCCGCTGCTCGTTCCCTGCGCAGTACCCTCTCAGCCCGAGAAGGTTCCTGTGCCGAACCCTCCCGAGAACCTCCACCTCCACCGCGAATTCCATCTCCGCTTTCGAGTTCATCGCCTTCAACTTCTTCACTGCTATCTGTTAAAAAAAATCTATATGTTGTACCGACACACAGATATGATACGATACAGTATATCGTCACATGTTCGATATGACATAATCTAGATTTTTGGAGTGTCCGTGCTTCCTAACATTACCTGAAGGCCGTCGGTGGTCTTTCCCCAGTAGACACTTCCGAATCCGCCTTCTCCGAGCTTGTTGTCCTCGCTAAAGCCGTTGGTGGCGGTGTGGAGCTCCTTGTAAGTGAACATCCTCCATGTTTGAGGAGCATCCCCGGGTCCGTTCGTATACCTATCAATCCATCCGAAAAATCAGAACGTTACACTTATGTTTAGAAATTAGAATCCAGTAATCAATCTCACCCCTGGTTGACCTTCTCCTCTCCACAGCACGAACTGAGCGTCGAGCCCATTAATTGTTGCGAGAAATCTCGACCGATCGAGAAATTGAAGCGTTTGTAGAGGGACTATGGACCTAGTGTCTCATGATTGGTGCCAATTAAGTAGAGGAATAGAAATGTAAACGCAATGTTCACTTCGAAGCATCACACGTAGAATCATAACAAGGCCAGGGGCATTCTTGTAATTTATGTTGCGGTATCGGCCGGCTGAGACTGAGCGTTGGGTGATTTTTTTTATCGGGTCCTGCTGCCTGCAGGCTGCAGCGAGCGGCGATGCTACCCAACCGGGTGGCCGGGCCCACATTCTCCCTCCCTAGGCTGCCACGTGTGCGCTCGTCGGTTTGTTCTTGATTGGTGGACTTTGACCATTAGGTTTCTGCCACGTGGGAAACTGTGTCGGATGCGGCCAAGCATGCCGGACGAAGAGTGACGGAACTAGCGGTTTGCAGTTACTCTCTTTGTTGTTTGGCGCCGGTCACTGTGTTCTTGATTGATGTCTTTACAATTGCATACGTGGCATCCTTTGATTGGAGGAGAGGGGGGACTGGGTGGGATCATGTTAGCAGGAAATGGACGTGGGTTATAAGAAAATTGTAAATTTTTGATAGTAAATATAGCATTTTCCTAACCTACAACTCCTAGAATTGGGATTGGAATTCTGAGGGTTTATGGTTCGGATATACCTTTACGGACTGCAATACTAACAAGTACGATTGTGCTTGAATTGGAAACAAAGATATCACTAGCGTGTGAGAGTGAGACCTTGGTTCCAAAAATTCAAATCCAAAATGGGAACCTAACATAATTTGCAATTGGACTTTATCTAAAGAACACGAGCAAAACAAATGAAAATAATAGTTTTTGGACTAGGTCTTAAAACGATTGATACTAGTTTTGACAAAGGAAACAAAGTGAAATAGTCCAGCCAAATTAAAAGTCGAAATACTTTTCCTTTCGGTGTAGCAACATGAAATTATTTATCACACATCCCTGGTCGAACGATATTTTTGTGTAGATCCAAACATAGATTACTCTGGTAGACTTTTTTGTTTTGAGGTGTCTTTTTTTTCGACTTGCCAAATGTTAAGGGGGTTTCGAACTTGCGTTTTCTATACCGAGGCTCCCGTTGCTATCATTAGACCACAATTCACGGACCTTTCATAAACTTATGCTGTATTAGAAACCCCATCCAATAACAACAAAGTCCATGTCATGACACTAATTTTTATCGAATTATCCACCATTGGGCAAGTTCAACGTGATTCAAAAATGAAGGTAGACTTAATTACAACATATTTTGGCATTGTGTTTCTCGTGATGAGAGTAAATGGAATGTCCGCATATATATCGCAATTGAGATATACTCCTTTTCTCATAAGTTATCAAGATTTAATCTCTCATGGACCTTTGTCAAGAGCCAAGTACTCTTCCACTAGGGATGACAATGGAGCGGGTCGGGGACGGAAATCATACCACCCATCTTCGTCTCCGAGTAGTATTCGAATTTTCATCCCTGTCCCCATTTCCGGTCGAGTTTAAACTTTTATCCCCATCTCCGTCCCCATCTCCGGTCGGGTTTAAATTTTTATCCTCATCCCCGTTTAACAATGTACTCTCCGTCCCCGTCTCCGCAACCCGCCCCATTAACACTTTTGGGATTGGATTTTTTCGTCCCCGTCTGTCTCCCCGTTAATAATTTTTTCTGTATAGTATAAAATATTTCATTCCAAAAAGAATTTACAAGACATGTTGATAAAACATTGATTTAATAAAAATTATATCTAGTACTAGATAGATCATGAACTCATACAAATGTGTTGCACATATAAGTATCAGTAATTGAGGTCGAAAATTTACCGGGACGGGGAGTACAATATTCATACCCGGCCCCGAATACGATCGGAAATTTTGTTTAATCCTCATTCCCGTCTCCATCCCCGTTTCTATATCTCCAAATTCGTCCCCGTCGGAAAAAAAAAAGTCGGATCCCCGTCGAATTCGGGGGAAGTTGCCATCCCTATCCTTCACTGATAATGTACAGATAAGATAACTATTTTGCAGCTTTGCTTGTGCAATCCTAATTATTCACACAAGATTAACCAGTCGGTCAACATGTATAAGTGTTTTTATTTCCTATTAATGCATGCCACATGAATTCTGTGCCGAACTAATTTGTATATGATTTAAAAAATATCTGAACTATATTAATTGAATATTAGTTATAACATTTTTAATTTTTTAATAGGAACAGATAAAAAGAACTATGCAACCCTATGTAAATTTTATTTGTAAATGAACAAACTCATATATTTATAATTAAACAAACTAATAGCTATAGACTAATTGTTCATGTTACATAAATATATAAGTTAGGTCATTGAAACAAATACAAACTAGAAGAGATTTGCAATTAGAGATAACAACATATAATGTAAGTGGTAATACATATATCGTGGCTCAAGGTGCATATGGTCCGGGCCGGCCCACTGGCCGAATTCGGCAGGCCAGACCGGACTCGGGCCGGTCCAGGACCGGCCCTTAGTTTCAAACGGGCCGGGCTAGGCCCGGTCCGGTTCAGCTTCTATAGGCCCAGTCCTGCCCACTGGACCGGACCAGTGGGTTGCCGGTCCGGGCCGAACCGGTCCACGGGCCGGGCCGGGCCTTGGTCGGTTCGGGCCGGTTGAACCGGGCCGGCCCGGTTTTGATTTTTTTTTTCTTTTCCTTATTTTATTTAAATTTTTTTTGTTAAATTATTTTCAAAAAAAATTTGTAATTTAATTTTGAAAAAAAAATGGTAAAAGTAAAAAAAAAACATTTCTCCCTCTTCCTTTATCCGGACTTGGGACCGGCAAATGTTTGTTTGGCATAGGCGGAGTTAAAAAATATTTTTTTTAATTTTAAAAATAAAAAATAGTTTTTGAAAGTATAAGTTAAAATTTGAAATGTATAAGTTAAAATTTAAAAGTATAAGTTAAAATTGAAATATTTTAAGTATAAAAGTATAAGTTTAAATGTACATACCTAATACCTTGCACCGTAGCCTCATTGTTGTTCGCCTTCATGCAATGAAAGCGATTCCAAATCCAGCTCGTGGACATCATGATCTTTTTCATTTTTCTGGTTTTGGGTTCTTTTATCGGCTTTCATCCAATCTTGTACGCACACTAGTGCTTCCAAGATATCGGGCTTCAAGCGGCTCCTCCTATCGCTCAACATCCTTGAAGTAGGTGGAGTTCCACCTATTTGGTATATCCTTCACAAATCTTCTAAAAGTAATACCAAAATGTGCGCACGAGCATGCAAAACTTTGTTGTCTACTTGGAGACGAGTTTAGGTGGAGCAAGCATTGTCGCAGAGTGTCTAAATGGGGACCAAAAAATTCTAAACATTTTTTAACAACTAAGTTAATGATATGGCAAGCACACCTAACATGCAAAAGTCTACCTTCTAAAATAGGCTGAAAAATCACTGACAAAGAAGACATAGCAGCAGTATTGTTTGATGCATTGTCCAAAGAGATAGAAATTTTTTTAGGGTGAATATCATATTCACGCACGTGTTTTGAAATCTCGCTTGAAATTACAACGCCCGTGTGTGGACATTCTATAATTTTAAGACAGATGATACATTTTTGCAACATCCATTGTGCATCTATATAGTGTGCAGTAATACAAATGTAAGCATAACTCCACTTAGTAGTCCAAATATCAGAAATAATAGACAACTTACTAACATTTTGAAAATTCGCTTTCAAAGCGGCTTTCCGCTCGTTAAAGAGACGAATAGCCTCATTTCGAGCTTGTTGTCTACTCACTCTAGTAAATGAGGGGTTTAGAGAAATTGATGCATAATCTCGTAAAGATTCGCTTTCACCCGACGTGAAAAGAAGTTTTTCACGAATAATATGTTTAGTTAATTCAGTTTTATTCCGAGCAGCTGAGTAAGTAAAGTTACCCATTGAAGAACCGGTGGAACTAGCGACTTCCGGAGGAGATGGTTGGAACCCCTCCGGAATCGGATTGGTTGCTACTTGCTCAGGTGGAATTTGAGTACCGTCAAAAAAGTATTAAATAATTGGTAAGTCTGTCCAGCAAGATCAGGTGGGTTTGAACCTTCACCAGCCATATATAAAATAAAATAAAGTAAAACTTTGATAGAAGAAAGTAAGGGATTGAGAGGAAGATCGGGAAGCCGTAGAGCCGGAATGGAGTTGGGAGGGAGATCGGGAAGCCGTAGAGCACCAGAGCACCGGGGAGGGAAAGCCGTAGAACACCGTAGAGAAATATAGAAAAATGTTTGGAATGAGTTGTGTTTGAAAAATGGAATTTTTGGCCTATTTATAAAAAAATTTCAGGATTATTTTGGTAATTTTGGGCCCAAAATAACCAAAATGTCCCTCCCAACGTTTTAAAAACGGCTATATGGGAGGGACATTTTGGTTAAAGACCCCCTCCCCCCAAACGGTCGGCTCATTTTTAAAAAAAAAAAATTTCAACGGCTCACCCCAACGGTCGGCTGGACCGGTCCAACCGGGCCGGTCCACCCGGGCCGGGCCTAAAACCGAATAAAAAAAAATTTATCGGACTGGGCCGTGCCGGGCTCGGGCTGGGGAGGGGGGGGGGGGGGAGGCCCGACCCGACCCGTTGGGGGTGGGGGGCCGGGTAGGGGTGCAACTCGGGCGGGTTGGGTCGGGTTTGAGGTCAACCCGAGCCCAACCCGATAGATCATAAGCCTAGTCTAAGCCCAAGTTCGATCCGACTTCGGGTTCAATATATGAAGTCCAAGACGAAGCCCGGAGGATCGGGTTGGGCTCGGGTTGGGTCGGGTCCATCGGGTTTATCGGACTCTAATATGATATTTGAAATAATTTTAAACAAGAGTAATATTAAATGCATAATCAAATAGCAATCAAGCCTCAATCATTACAAAATAAAACTGAAATGAGATTTAGGACAAGGAATTGAAGAGTTTGGTTGAAAAAAATTATAGTTTAAACTTTTTATTTAAGTATTATGAAACAATATATATGTCGGGTTTCGGGTTCTTCGGGTTACCCAACACATGAACCCAAGACCAACCTGATTTTTGATCGGGTTCAAATATTTTAATCCGAGCCCAAGCCCGAACCCGAATATCTTCAACCATAACCCAACCCATTAACGGGTTTACCCGATCGGGTTTGGGTTTGGCCCGCCCGAGTTGCACCCCTAGGGTCAGGCCGGTTCGGACCTCGGACGGACCGGGCCGGACCGGGCTGATTTGACCGCGAGCCGGTCCGGGCCTGGGCCGGGTACCGGACTAACCGGCCCACCGAACACCTTGAATCGTGGCCCAAAAAATTATCATGTCTCTCTCACTTGCGTTCGTGTACAAGAGATTCCAAAGAACACGACTAAAGTTCAACAAAACCTAGAAGAACAAGATCGAGGAGGAAGCCCAAAATTCTCTTAATTTCTGGTGGTGAGAAAAACATCATCAATAAAAAATGCTATAAGGAAAAAGTTGTATGAATTGATTTAAATTTTAAAATGTATATCATTAATTTTAGAATAAAGATTATTGTTGTTTTTGTTGTTATCTTAAAAAAAAAAAATGTTGTTTTCGTTGTTGTTGCTACTGTATATTTGTGTTCAAGCAAACAAAAGAAAAGAAAAAGTGACATACAGTTAAAGGAAAATTTGATTGTTTTTGGACTAATTGCCGGATGTAGATTCGTCCACATATTTGTGTGGCTATAGAGCTGTCACTTGAAGTTTAACTGCAGTATGTCACTAAATGAGAAACCGAGATCAAAACAGATTTCTATATTAAATAAACATAAGGTTGAACAAGGAAATTTTATTTCAGCGCTCTAGAAATTAGTACTGTTCTAAAGAATTTTAAAAAAAAAATTGAACATTTTTGGCCAAAATGCCGTCGTGTGGTTCCTGATGCTGAAGTGTTGGTGAGTGTATATAAGGCAAATGCTATTGGCACCTCAAGTTTTACTTGAGGGCAATTCATTCTTTTTAATTTATTTACAAGTTTGTCACTCCAAATTTTTACTTGATGGCAGTCCACATCTTTGGATTTGTACTGTCAACAAAGTTGGCAGTACTAACGTATATAAAGTAGTATTGTCAACATTGTACTAACATAAAGTAGGATTGTCAACACTGTTGCAGTTCTACTTTATGTTATTACTGTCAAATTTGTTGGCATTCTTAAAGGATTTTGGTAGTTTGGCTTTGGACTGCCAACAAAGTTGGCAGTCCTAAAAGGGGGTTGGACAGCCAAAGTAAAATTGAGACTGTCTTAAGTAAAAATTACACCAAGCTGGACTGTCCTGAAATAAGATCTGTCCTAGAGTAAAATATGAAGTGCCTATAGAATTTGCCATATATAAATATACCTCCTTCCACTCTCATTTCAACTTTAATGTTTTGATTGGAGCAACAAAGATCTAAAGATCTTGCATCATACCAATTCAGTTTCGAACTCCAGACACGACACGTATTTTGATTGAACCCTCATGTGTCATGCAAACTCATTAATTCCTGTCTTAGCATTTCAGGCACACTAAGATCTAAGTCTCTCTCTTTTCTTTTCTTTTTGATATGTTCATCTAAGTCTCTTTATAAACATATAAACATGAGCGTGGCATGGCATCCCGAGAATAAAAGTAATTTGGAACGTGATGTATTTGAATAATAGAACAAACACCATCCGAAGAACTACAATTACTTGAAACAAGATCACACTTTTTTTTTCAATGTGACTAATAATGATCGAATAATTAATTGAAAACAAAACGAAACGAAACGAAACGTAGGTTGAGAAGTGTCCAATATTGCGATCAAAATGATAGAGTTCTCCAATTCTCCTCGTTCTCCAATGTTATCGAACGAGAGTCTCCTTAGCATGCATGCATAAAAGTTATCGAATATTTTTTACCAAATATTAATTGATCAATACCTTAATAAAAAAAACCGAAGAATTCAAGGAATTGGGTCTGAAATTGACTTGTTATTGAAGTCATTGGTCATGTTAATTTGTAGGTAGAAGTCACACAGCAGCATGTACATGCTCAATTTTACCTATCTAAATTATCTAATGATCATAACTACTTAATTTTAGGAACTACTACTACCATATTTTCAACATTAACTGAGCATACCATTATTAGTTATTACCTATCTAATAGGAAGCTGATTCACAGAATATTAATTAATTAAGACATAGATTTTTATTTTAAGTTCTTTGTATCCATTTATATCCTCAGTCATGTTAGGGACTTCGGATTTATATATATAGTTGTAAAGTTTTGGATGTTTCTTTAGATTTTAGATTTTTTAATTATTTGACATAATTAGATATTCTAGAGAATATCCTAAATAACCCAGTTGATTCCTACATAAATAGGTATCCTTAGATAATATTCTAGGATTTCTAGTTTGTCCTTACAACGAACCGAGCAAGTATTGTTTGGCATATTTGGGAGGAGACAAACTATTGGATATTTGATCAACATCTCTATAAATTGTGATGTTCTAGAAAGAAAAAAAAAATTGATTACTTTTTTTTTTTACTTTTAAACGGTGAAGCCTCCAAAATTAGGAAGTAGAAGAGGATGGTTGGTAATGCCGAAGTAGTTTCAACCAGATACTAAAAAAAAGTTGGGTTATTTTGTATAAGGGTACCAGGTTTATAACGTAATTAGACTTTGGGTACTGGGTTTGTCCATTTTAGAGTTTGGGCACTCAAAATTATTAGTGACACAGTTTAGTGACAAACTTTCGTCATTAAAAGTCTTATTTTGTTACTGAAAGTCCAGTTTTGTCAATAAAATGTGTCACTAAAAATTTTCGAGTACCTAAAGTCTAAAATGGACAAACTCAGTACCCAAAGTCTAATTAGGTTATAAATCTTGTACCCTTATATAAAATAATCCAAAAAAGTTTACAGGTCATGCATAGCATTTTCAGAATACGTAGTACCAATACGTGACTATGCCAACAGGTACGTAATCGAAGTATACTCCAATCTATATATTTTCTCGACTCGTATTTACGTTGTAAGTTGGACTCCAGTCGATAAGTCGATAGTCTTTAGCAATACATAGCAGGTAGAAATCTCTATCTCATCCACAGATATAATAATAAATTGTAATCAAGAAACTGAATAAATGTTGAAAAGTAACTTCGAAGTATCAAAAGCGCTGCAAAGAAGTATAATGATGAAAAAGTTAGTTCCGCTCACAATTAATTCGGTGATTCGAACTCTAAATCGTCTGCAGAAAGCGTTCCTGAATTTAGTACTGTTCAGTGCCGCTCCACGTACTAAGCCTGAAAGAAAACCAGCTCCTCAGAGATACATGCATAATAAGATACATAATATGAGTCGTATGTAAACAATGAATTATGTGTGTACGGTCGGTTAGCTACTTGCAATAGTCGAAAATCCCATCACAAACAAACCGCAACTATCTGCAAATCGTGTGCTCGGTCTCATCGGCAGGAGGGAAGATCGACACTCTGACCGGCAGATGTTCTGATTTACGGATGGATAGGGAAGAAGCATGCATGTGTGGACCTAACAGGAGTTTTTCCACTAGTGGGCTTGGGGAGCGGAGGCTTTATTGTGGAACAAGCTGCTCTCAAAGCGGCCTCAGCCAAAGTGTCCAAACACGAGAAAGCGTGCAACGACAATCAACACGTTTTCATCCCGTTCGTATTTGACACGTTTGGTTTTCTAGCACCAGACGCTGTGGAGCTTCTTAAGAGAGTCCAAAAAGTTATGCACAGTAATGTTATGTCTCCCAGGTCTATGGATGTAATGTTTAAGAGGATTGATTTTGCCATCCAAAAAGTATTGGCGGCACAGCTTGTTGTCCATTTGTCATCTATTTTGGTGTAATCTTTCTCTCTTAAAATACATTTATTTTTGGTTTTCCGAAAAGAAAAAAAAAAAAGTCTCATAACAATAACAGTGATAACGCTATGTCTAGCATGCTTGTAATGGTTTAGTGTCCAAACTCGTGTAAACAGGAAACAAATAGTATGCTTGTATAAAACGAATTAATAACTAAACACAATAAATACAAATATCGATATAGGCACAAATAATATTAACGTATGAATTATTGAACATATTGACAATATATATACTTGCATGTAGTTCAATAGTGCTGAAGTTACAATAGCAAATCGGATTTACACAAATGAAGTGTAGACAACAAGATTACTGGGTCTAGACTATTACCACCTGAGTCGCATTCTTCTTGGCAAACGTTTGCGTAGAAAATTAAAATAAATAAATAAATATATAATGAAAAAGAAATGAGGGTCGATGTGGTCAAGAGTATAATTTTGTACTACGTTCCTTGTTTCCATATATATAGTGTGTCTCTTCTTATGATGGGAGAGAAGCGCAAGTTGCAATGCGGAAGCATATGATGCCTCATGCCATGCTCGTTCAAGTTGACAAACATGCAACCTTAAAGTTTGACTAAAGTCTTGTCGGACTTATCCATGGATTGACTCTACAAGTATGTCTATAATTCTATTTCTTATATCTCGAGGTGTTATGTGGATCAGCCCATGCTAGATGGGGCCCGCTTTTGATCGGGCCAAGCAACTTGGTTAGGAGACTTGGGCCGGGCAAAGACGGACTCACATTAAAAAGAAAAAATAAAAGAAAAAATTTGAGTGGCACCCCACTTGATTGGTCGATTTATGCAGTGCACCCCACATTATTTGCATATTGTATAAGTAATCCCACTTTAGACGGAAAACGTCCAAAACTAACAGGAGTGGAGATGAACCCAATTTTTCTGACGTAAATACCCCTGTCCGTTGCAGTTCCTTATTAGAGGAGAATTTCTTAGAAAAATACCCCTCTCATGTGAAAAAATGCGAAAGCACTCTCTTCCTTCCCCATTCCTCTGTTACGTTGGTATAGCTTCCCCAAATGATCTAGGAGGACTGTCGCATCTCGTGTAGTTCCCCCTCTCCCTCTCGTCTAGCCTGATTCGTGAGGTTTCTCGTAGGAACATGTAGGTAACAGCCCACGACAGTTTTGTTTGATCAGTTAATTTTGGTTTGTATGAAAGTTTATGTGTTACCGGGTTGGGGTTGTGGCCGTGTCAGATCAGAGCTAGAGAATTAAAACACAACCACACCTGCCGTAGCAGATGGACCGACCCAGTCCAAATTTGACCGGATTGGATCCACAATAGGTTTAGGATCGTCCGGCCCAAATAACCCCATGACCTTTATTATGTTATTATTTGAAATACCGGAGGAATCAATTCACATTAATATACCAGGAACCACCACGCCTCATGTGCTCCATGATAATTTAGTTTTTAATTTGTTTTTCTCTTTTATATATTATTTAATAATATTTTATTAGTTTTAAGATTTTTTGCTGTTGTTGACATATATACATTTTTTATTCTTTATTCGTAGCCATTTGATAAATCTTTTATTTTTTTAACCGTGACCTTTTGTTTTATCCTATTGGCAGAAAAATAACACTTTATTTTGTGACATGAATAGATTGAACCTACTTATTTGGATATTTGGAGATCTATTGTAAATTATTGTATTATTATATATTTAATTGACGTTGATATTTTGAATTGGTCTTAATTCATTTTATAGAAAGGGAAAATAGGAAATTTGAAATCAGTACTAATTCAACTACATAGTGTGATGGACGTCATTCGAGAAATGAAGAAGTATGAGAGAAGTCGATACAGAATTATGTGCTGCCAAATTAGTATCAGCAATATATTGTCGATATACCGTTATGTGTACCTCAAAATTACAACAAGTTATAGTGGAGTGCAAAATCTCTCACACGGTATGTTGGTAGTATATGGTCAGTATACCGTTCAGGCTGGAACTGGTCGTTTGAGTATACGGTTCAGTGGGGTGATGTAAATCGACAATTAATATTGCAGCTATTTAGGGTCTGCTTGGCAATTATAGGGGTAGCGGTTATTGGGTGTTTTAAGAGTAGCGGAAATGAACGGTAATGAGCAGTCCGATTTTTGGTGGTTTTAAGTAGCGATTTTTAAACCACTTCAATTCATACTTGGTAATTCACTAACCAGCGGTTTCTGAAATTTTCTACAATAATAAAATTACATTTACGTCCATATATAAATAAAAGCTATTCATGATAAAAATAAATCCAACTAGTAGGAGATATATCATACGGATATGATGTTGACAGCTGGTGGTGCATAGGGTCAAATCACGAGGATTGGCCATCTATAAATCCAAAGTGTTGAAATCGCATATATTATTTCAAATATAGCAACAATAAAATTAATTAGCAATTGAAAGCAAACAATAACAAATAAAATTTCGAATACAAAAAATAAGAAAGATACATGCATGTGTGTAGCCATATAGGCATGTTGGACATAATGATACATGCATGTACTATGGGTTTGTTGGCATGTGGGAAAGAGATGCATGCATATGCATGTATAGGTGAGGGAAGAATGATGCATATTGTGCGTTGGTGCATTTGTGTGCTTTGTGGGTCTGTTGGGTACGTAGGAACGATTGAAAGTTGGACAATTAATAAAAACTAACCTGGAGACGGGAAGGAGCGGCGAGTAGAAGAAACATGGAGAAAAAAAATAGGGTTTAGTAGTTATTAGTTATATTTATATTATTTTAGTGAGGATATAAACGGAATAAAATAATAAAGCCACCCAAAATCCATCGATTTGGGGTGTTTATAAAGTCACCCAAAAATACATTACACCGGTTTTGGGAGGTTCTTGAGCCGACCATATCCAGTGGCTCAAAAAAGTTACCAAGCATGGCTTTTCATAAGCGGTCGGTTTAAAAACACCCTAAACCCAAAGTCGGTGAAAACACCGTTACCAAGCAGGCCCTTAACTAGTTTCGCTTCGTGCTTGAGTTCATAAGGAGGCTATCAAGAGAGTGTTTTTGAGAGTTGATAGAGGGAGACAACAAACGGAAGAAGAGAGCTCGGTTGTGGATATCGTTAAAGGAGGATTTAACATTACGGTATTGTGAGTATAATACGGTATTGTGAGTAATGTATAATTCTTGTAAGGTTCTTTTGTTGATACAATAAAATTATTTATTCTCTTGTCCGGTGAAGTAGGTAGAGTTTGGCCGAACATATTAAATATTATTTTATTCTTTGATTTATAGTTATTACATTTATTTGTAGCTATTGTTATTTGTGTTGCTTCCGCATAATATTCAAGACTAGGGCAACTACCACACGGACAAGAAGATGTTGCTTAACTAAAGACAGAAATATATAGCATTAAGCTTCTTCTCTTTGTTGGATATTGCTTGTTATGCATTATGATACTTGTATTTTGTTGTTATCAAAAAAAAAAAAAAAAAAAAAAAAGATACTTGTATTTTGTTGGTCAATGTGTTTTTGCTGGATATGTCTTCTTGATTTAAAGGCTCGGTTTGGCATTGCTCTTTGCTTTTTCAAGAGCAGAAGCAACTTCTGAAAGGAGCTTTATTTTTCAAAGTTATCCAAAACATAAATTGAAATATCAAAAGAAAAACGGAAATTTTCATCTAAAGCATTGATAGTATTATAAATTGTATAGGAAGCACAAGGTTTCAAAAATTTCCACTGAAGGCATTAGAACGCCCATCCGAAGGACGTTTTGCCTATTTTATTATTTTTTTTTAAAATGTACTGACGGTTTTGGACGCCGTTAAGCTGAGAATAATGTCAGACGAAAACGCCTTTCGGATGGACGTTTTCCATATATATTTTTTTTTTGGGGGCACGACATCCGAGAAAATTACAGGTCAGCAGAAAACGCCAGTCCAGATCGAGCCGAGGCACTTGGAGAAGGCTGGGGAGGGGTCGCGGGTGGCGTTCGCTTCGTCGGGGTAGAGGAGGTAGAGGAAGAGGGCGCCGGGAGGGTAGGCGGAGGGGGAGTGGGAGAGGAAGTCGGAGCGGACGAGGCGGTCGACGAGGGAGTAGGGGACGGGGTGGAGGGAGGAGCGGTGGAGCGGGGAAGGGGATCTGGAGGGAGGAGACGAGGGAGGGGACAGGGGGGAGTGGGGAGGAGAGGGAGGGGAGCGCTTGAGGCTGGTGGGGAGGAGGGTGTAGGTGTCCTTGGTGGCGACGGGGTCGAGGCGGTACTGCTCGGAGTGGAAGGCGTCGAGGCCGATGGTGGGGAGGGATGGGGAGGATGGGAGGAGGGAGAGGGACGCGAAGAGGAAGAGGAGGAGGCAGCGGAGTGAAGACATGGCTCTCTCTCTCTGGACTGGAGGGACTGATGGAGATTCAGGAAAAATTCATTCCCCTGTGGAGAAGGGACAAGACGTGGGACAAGACGGCACAAGTCATAGTGGGTCTGAAGAAAGAAAGTGCAGGTATGATAATGGCAAAACCCCATCCGAAGGGCGTTTTCTATATTTTATATATATTTTTTTGCGGGCGCGGCATCCGAGAGAATTACAGGTCAGCAGAAAAACGTCTTTCGGATGGACGTTTTTCGTATATTAATTTTATTTTTTTTCTGGGGGGCACGGCATCCGAGAGAGTTACAGGTGCGTTTTTTTTTTCTCTTAATTCTCTTTCCCGTTTACTCGCTAACGGACGTCAAAATAAATTCATATTTAAATGAAAACGCCCTTCGGATGGACGTTCTTATGCTCCGTATGCAATTATTTAAAACATTGTGCTTTACATATAATTTTATAATTTTTTTATGCTTTCAGTGAAAATTTTCGAAAGAAAAAAAAACTAGTGGTACGAAAGCAAACCAAGCCTTTAAACAACTTTTGAGTACCAACCAACGCTTGGTTGCCTGGATATTTTTGGGTTAATAATCTCCCAGCCTCGGATATTCAAAGTCAAGACCATTAATCTTTTACCGTGGCTCTTGTGGTTGGCGAGGAGAGGCATAGCCTCCCAGGCTAGACGAGCGATCTCGAAATTTAGATGCTGGGGAGATGTGGGTGCGTAAAAATTGGAAACAGTGGGTCCAAATGGAATGCAACACAGCATGCATAAAGTTCTGTGCGTTAGGCTAGACATCGACATCGGCATCGGAAAAAAAAAAAAAAGAATGTTAATCTTTTGATTGCATTTAGGTCTGGTTTGCGAAAAAAATTCAAAGTACAAGCAGTTAGATAGAGCCGTTTTCAATAAATTTGCTCCAAAAATAAACCGATTTCTTTTTTTTTCTATAGGAAGTTAAAAAATAATTAAAAAATTTAATCTTATTAACCACTTATACTATTTTATTTTGTGGAGCTCTTAACAAATGGAGATATATGCAACTTCTAATGCTTCTTACATGGAGGGATAACTTATTCAATGTCTTGCCTCTATTTTTTTTTTCCCATCAATCTTCGCCCTTAACTCTAGGACACCGGGCCGAACGTCGTGCATGCGGGCTAAATTTTTGTCATGGCCCAGACCAATGCAGCTGCTGGGTCTAATATTTGAATCTCGCCATGGGCTTCATGGGCCTGACATTTGAGCATGATCAGCTGTTAGTAAATAGGCTTCCAATGTGGTACAATGCTATGGGCCAGAGGCCCATAACTAAGAAGTACAAAATGAGAGCTTTGATCCCTTGTATAAAACTGACATGCATGCACCAATAGGAAAATGATTTGAATAATTAAATCCTCCTTATAACCTAAGTTTTATATAATGCCAATGGCGGACCACCACGTTATGTCGAGCGCGGACCTCCTTCTTTTTAGTGTTTGGAAATGTCAAAAAAATTGAAAAAGAAAATGAATACTTCAAGGTGGAAACGTGAATCCTTAGTTTGATAGATGGAATCATTTTTTTTCCTTAATTTTATTTCCTTACCTTCTCAATTCCTTTTGGCTCCCAAACATAAGAAAGTAATGAAGTTTCCGTCGCAACTCATGATTCCGCGAGCCAAACGAGACCTATGTAATCAAAATAAAGGTTATAGTTAGTACTCAATATATATATTAGTAGTCTCAATAGTGCATTAAATAATTATATATATTTTCATTTAAGATATACATTTATCAATGTGTAGCACCAAATAAAACATATATTTATCGATGTATTATTATATGTAATCACGTGTTAATATAATCTATATTGATTTTAAGTTGCCACTTAACTACTGTTCAACGAGTAACAGTCTTATATGATATATAATGTAATATATATTATAGTACATAGTACAATATATATAGACGGGATAACCATTTGTGTACATCTTGAGTTCTACTCATTGGCAAAAAAAAATGTAGCTATCAAAGGCACTCTCAAAATAAGTACTTTGGAACCTTTTGTTAATTGAATCGAAAGAAAAAGAAAGATGATAATATAGTTTTGTGATAGAAAAAGCAAGGTGCATATGTTCGAAAGAAAGAAGAAAGAAAAAAAAAAAGTATATATCATTGCAACATTGTCCTCGCGTCACACGTATACTTGTACTTGACTTGTGCTAAGCTATTTAATTCCGTCTTCAAAAGTAGATGCATACTAATAGTGATAAAGTTAGATACACGCTAGCTCCTCTAATCCTCTTCGCTAGCTCTAATGAAGGTATATATACGGGCATTAATTCGTTAATTAAATAAATAATAATCCATCGTTTTCATTTGTTTGTCTATACAATTAATGGAGGAACAACGTGTGTGACAAGGGAAAGAGAGAGATGGATGACAAAAATATTTAAGTACGAAAAGATTTTTTTTTTTTTAATTTTTTTTTTTTTTCCATTTTTCTTTGGATCAATGGGGGGTGCATTGAGAGAAAGATGTAAAACAATTCATTTTCATTTTATTTATACGTATACATGCATATAGCAAATCATTGCTCAAAAACAAATTCTTTAACCTTGCAATATCTTCTGATAATTACAACAGTTACTTGTAGTTATTCTATTCTATCAGAAACTTTTTGCGAGAGCATTAAACATTAGATAAATTGTGCAAAAAGTATACAGTTTAAACTTTTTTTTACAAGTAATAAGTATATTTTGGACAACAATCTTTCATCCATTGGACATGTCATGAATTAAACTATAAGTAATAAGCTAGTATAAAATCTAGAATATAAACGCTAATCAGCTATTTTAACAAACTATGTGGTTTCAGCATTTTTTTTTAAATTTAATACTTTGTATGAATTTTTTCCATTTACTGAATTTCGATTTTATTTGTCAAGGAACTACATTGCAAGTGGAACACGTGTAAAGTTTTGGTAAAAAACGTGGTTTCTTTAGATAAGTTTACGGGTTTGTTTGGAAGCGGTGTTTGGGGAAAAAAAAAATCGGGTTTGAAGGAGTTAGGTCTCCCAATTCTAAAAAACATAAAATTTGTGTGGTGTTTGGAAGTGCTTTTGGAGTTAAATAAAATTTCAATTTTAGCACACAAAAAATGAACATAAAATTTGCTATAAAGAAAGAAATTTATAAAAAATTGGCTAAAACGAAATATGCTTGAAAAATTTGGAACAACAATAGTTTCCGACAGACAGTTTGGCGGAAATTGGACATATCCAATTTCCACCAAACTGTCTGGCGGAAATAGGGTGGGGTGGATTTTTGTTTGTCCGTCCGGATTGGGGTTTCCTTGTTCGGTTTGTTTTTAAATTTTGTGTTTGTTAGTTTGTTTTGTTTGGTTATTTGGATTTAGTTATTTTTTTATATCCTTATCAAAAATTATAGTTATAACTAATAACAAATCACAATAAATATTTCTTTTTCTATTTTGTCTTAGAAAATCTATCTCTATCTTAAAATCTATTTATATTTAAAATCTATCTCTATCTTAAAGGAATCTGATCTATATTTAAAATCCGTTTCTATCTTAAATCTGATCTATATATTGTTTCATAGATTTGTTTAAAAAAAATAGATTATTTTTAGATTTATTTTTAAAAAAGTAAATCAAACTCTACCTGAAAATTTAGGGGAAAAAAACTATATATCTCTAGTTTTTAAAAACTCTTATCTATTTTTTAAAAAATCTATCTATTTTTGAAAAGAAAAAAACAAGTCTTGTCTCTTGATTTATTTTTTAAAATAGAGAGAGATTTTTTTTCAAAAACAAATCTAAAAAATAATCTATATTTCAAAATAAATCTAAAAAAATAATTTATATTTAAAAAATAAATGTATCTTTAAGAACAAATATATATATTTAAAAATATTACTTTTAATTTTAATATTAATAGTAGTATTATTTTTATAGATTTCTTTAAGATAGAGATAGATTTTCAAATATAGATAGATTTTAAGATGGAGATAGAATTTTTTTTAAAGATCAAATAGAAAATGAAATATCTATTATGATTTATTATTAGTTATATTATGATTTTTATAATAATATGAATACAAGAAAAAATAATCAAATTCAAATAAACCGAACCAAACTAACTAAAACTAACCAAAAGACCAAACTAAAAATCAAACCAATAAAAACCTACATCCATCCTATTTCCGCCAGACAGTTTGGCGGAAATTGGACATGTCCAATTTCTGCTAAACAGTTTGTCGGAAACTATTGTTGTTCCAAATTTTCTAAATATATTTCGTTTTAGCCAATTGTTTATAAATTTCTTTCGTTATAGCAAATTTTCTGAAAAATGAACTTTGCAAAAGTCCATTTTCATTTATTTTATAATTTTTTTTTTCTAAACTCCAATTCATTATTTCTTTTTTGAATAAAGTTTAAATACTTAACTCCAAACTCCTCTCATAACTTAAATAAAACTTTATTTATCTAAGTGGAGTTTTGTCATTTGAAACCCTGATTACACATCTCCAAATTTTAAAATAGAAAAAAAAATCTTAATTGTTGCAAACTTTGTTTCTAAACTAGACCTAAAGGTTGCATTTTAGTTCAACTTGCAGTAAAACAAAAAATGAAGCGTTAGTAGGTGATATAGGATGCAAATAATCAGCTCCAACTCTATTTGCATCGTAAATTGCAACTTCTTTTCATTTTTTTAACATCAATGAAAACTAATAATATCATGGAATGAAAGTTCACACTTCACAATCTTAGCATTAATTAATAAATTGAAAGGAACACATCCATCTTAACTACATCCTTTGCTATATTAACGCAATTTATACTATGATCTTTATGACTAATTTGGTTCTCATTTAATATAAAATAAATGACAAACGTCAAAAGGAAAGATTTTTTTTTTTTTTTTTTTTTGCTTTTTTCAATCATGGGTACTCAAAACAAGAAAGGTAAATATCAACCTAGATTTCATTTGCCATTTTGCCCAAAAAAGAAAAAAAAGAAACAGAAAAAGAAACATCCGATGCAAAGAAGTTACAAATGTTATTTCTAAATGGAAACTAAAATAGTCCTTTGATTCTGAAGGGAATTAGATAAACCATTGTTGGTTACCATATAATTATTTGAAAAAGTGGAAACATCACATTTCCATCCCCTTAATTTCTCCTACAACCAAATAATATAATCGTCATGATTTTCACTTTCAAACATTCGTAACGGAACAAAATATGAAAAGATGGAGAAAAAAATTGTTATTCATCCCTCCAAAGTAATCATCCTTATGTGATAGTTGACGTGAGATCTGATTTAGTAGCTGACATGACAAATTTTAAAACTGGAAATTGCTGAGAACCCAATTTCGGGATGGACTTTTATGAAATGCCCACCCGCTGGATGGGTTTTATGAAATACCCATAATTAAGTATTTTCACGTTAAATATTCCAAGATTCTCTTTAGATGCTCTGTATTTACAAAATTTGTCATTTTCATAGTTCCAAAAATATCCCTTCGTGCAAATTTGGTCATATATATATAATTTTGAATTCGCAAACTCAGATTTGGATTGGAAAATTCGTATTCTTCTTCTTCTTCACGAGAAATTTGAAATCCATTGATATCATCTTTATCAGATATCGCAAAATCGTTCGTAGTTCACTGTGGTTTTCGTCAGTCGAACGTCGATCATCCTTCATCATCATCGATCATCATCATCATCATCATCTTCGTGGTTTCCGGCGATTAGGTCAATTGTGGAGAGAAGATCTTCTTCTTTTCTTTTTATAAATCTTCTTCTTTTCTTCGTGGTTTCCGCTGGATGGTCATTTCTAGGTCAAATACACGGAGAATGATCATTCTCCGTGTATTTTAACACGGAGAATGACATTCTTCGTGTTAGATGCACGGAGAATGGCCATTTCTAGGTCAAAATACACAGAAAATGTCATTCTCCGTGTAAAAATACACGGAGAATGATCATTTTCTGTGTATTTTGACACCGAGAATGATCATTCATTCTCCGTGTTAGAATCACAGAGAATGGCCATTTCTAGGTCAAAATACACGAAAAATGACATTCTCCGTGTGTATTAACACGGAGAATGGTCATTTCTAGGACAAAATACACAGAAAATGTCATTCTCCGTTATTTTAACACGGAAAATGATCATTCTCCGTTTACTTTGACACGGAGAATGATCATTCTCCGTGTATGATACACGGAGAATGGCCATTTCTAGATAAAAATACACGGAGAATGTCATTCTCCGTGTATTTTAACACGGAGAATGGTCATTTCTAGGTCAAAATACACAGAAAATGTCATTCTCCGTGTATTTTAACACGGAGAATGATCATTCTTCGTGTCAAAATACACAGAGAATGGTCATTTCTAGGTCAAAATACAATGATCATTCTCCGTGTATATTAACACGGATAATGATCATTCTCCGTGTTAGATACACGGAGAATGGCTATTTCTAGGTCAAAATACACGGAGAATGTCATTCTCCGTGTATTTTAACACGGAGAATGATCATTCTCCGTGTATTTTAACACGGAGAATTGTCACGACCCGATCCCAAATAATTGGGTCGAACCGGATCATGCCCAGCCTGCACCGTTGTGAGACGGCGACAGTAAGCTGTTCTATTAGCAGGTATTCACAACAACATCTATACATTTGTCACAACTGAATGTACGAAAATTTTAAAACTTTTATTCAACATTTGAAAAGTACAACTGGAAAGTAAGAACTGAAATAAAAGCTGAATTCAAATTAACAAAAATTCCAAAACAACAAAACTGGAAACTGGAAATAACTAGCTAAGCGTTCGGCTCGTCGGCCTCAGGTCCTGCGTCCTCCAATGGGGACTCTGGCAACACCACAGGGTACAGAACCGGATCATAATAGCTATTGTACAATAGCTCAGCATCCTCAATGTCACCTAAAATTGTTGTCTCCAGTCAGGAGGGAGCAAGTACGAATATGTATCTCATATTTCAAGTAATAATGAAAAAGTGCAGGCTAAACAGTTGAAACAATATTTTCCAGTAATTCTACGATTAAAAATAATGTGATTTGAATGTGTAATCGTCTATGACCGACTTGGGTTATACAATAGCGTCCTAGCGACGCGATACGGCTTATCCCCGTGTGTAAGAGGGGTAAGCTCGCACAATCTTGCAATATGGGGGTATTGGCCATAAACGTTACACTATTCCCCCAATCCCCACAATCAATATCAATCAATATTTGAACCCTAGGAGAGGGTTCCGTGTAGCAATGTGGTTTAAACATGCAGCTTGACAATTACTAAATAAAATACAAGAAAACACAACGTAACTTGCCTTTGCTTATGACTGGATCGGTAAGGTCGGTTCCGAGGAGGATGTCAGGTTCGTCTCCGATATCCTACAGTTGAGAACCTTGACTTAGAACCAATATTGTAGCCATTCTAGGTGTGCTAGTTACAATCTCTAGTAGTAGTGTCCTAGTCGGATTTTAAGTTCTTTTATTTAACCTACTGTAACGCTTTACGTCGCAAGCTACGTGCGTTGTCAATTAGTTTGTTAAACCGGTTAATTCAGTTAATTGGGAAAAAATAGCAATTACAGTTTAACTTAGGAAAACTTGGTACTTTGTAATATATATATAAACTGGTTTTCTTCCAGTGATAAAACATGAACTTGTTATCTTGCTAATATTTTATTCATTTAATTAACTTGAAAAAATCTTTATTAATTTTATACAAAATAATTAATATCCTAATTATAATTTACGCGTCCAAAAAGGGAAACCAACCCAGAAAGGAAATAAAAATCATCCCAGAAAGAAATAAAAAACCTAGACTACACAATACAGGGGCACAGATAACAAAATAGAAATCTGGGCTTATGTCCTTACAAACTTTACATAAATGAAATTAGAGGAAAATTAGTTAGCTCTGAAGAATGTCCCGTATTTTAAATACTGAAAACAAAACTAATAAATAAATTAAATCTTAGGAGTCTCAGACTTGGTCCAATCGTCACTATTTTTAGCTAATGCCTCAACGTCCGGGTAAAACCGGTTTCGTTTGCATTTCGCTAGGGCCCACGGACCGGTACGGTCGTCGCCCAAAAATCCGATTTGAATTATTTTCCGAAAACCGATTTAAAATTCATTTATAAAATTTTATAAAAATTTGGGCAGCATTCCCTCTATATTCGGGATAACCCAAAACCGGAAAAATGCGCCAAAATACCCAAAATATTTATCCCAAACCAGGGAAAACACACTTTTATAGAAAATATAGTAACAGAAATCATTTCCTAAGCATAATCAGAAAACCCGAAATAAAATCGGGAATCCCGAAATCCCGAAAATCCAAACCAACCACAGAAACGTCACAGAACGTTTTCGAAAAAATCCGAAATTACTACGTCCACCAAAACCGAATTCCCGGGAAGGAATCGGGGACCAATTCTCATCATCGACTACGGAAACGGAAACGGGAACGCAAAATTATACCTTGGGTTGCTCGCCTAGAGCTCTCAGATGTATAATATAGAAAAGATGAATCCTGCGAACTCTGAGAAATCCAGAAGCACATGGACAGCGAGGAAAATCGCGGAACGGGAGATCGGGGTTGAGATCCGGCGCGGGGGCACGCTGGACAGAGGAGGGAACGGACGGAACAGCGGTACAGAGCTGCGGGGTCGCCGGGAGGCGGACACGGGGCGCTGGCCGGCGCTGGGCTGGGCGGAGGCGCTGGTCTCGGGGCGGCCGGAAGGGCACGCAGTCGGGGTCGGGATCCGGTCGGTGTGGGCGGCCCAAGGGCGCGCGGGCTGACGGCGTCGTCTAGACGGCCAGCGCGGGGAGGCCCGGCGGAGGCCGAAGGCTGGAGGACGCGGGCTGGATGCGACCTGGGGCGGCGCCGGGGTCGCCGGAGTCGCACGGGAGGGCTCGAGTTCGCCGGAAATTTGGAGGCTAGGACACGGTTAGGGGGGTGGTGAGTTGAGAAAGAGGGGGAAAGGAGAAGAGTGCTGGAGTTGTGTTCGTGAGAGAGGGAGAGAAGTGGTGAGTTTGTGGGTTTAAGTAAGGGTAAGAGTGGGAGGAATTGTGTAGAGTAGAGAGAGAGAGGGGGTTAAGGTGCTGGTGGGGAATTTGTGGGAGTGAGGGGATTTCGTGAGAATGAGGGAATGTTGTGGAGGAGAGGGAGTAGGAAAAATAGGGGTACGGCCTGGTCGTGGGGA
This sequence comes from Iris pallida, assembly GCA_029216955.1. NCBI lineage: Eukaryota > Viridiplantae > Streptophyta > Magnoliopsida > Asparagales > Iridaceae > Iris > Iris pallida. The sequence goes on along the minus strand of JANAVB010018993.1, from coordinate 21,851,660 downwards.
CCAGGCCAAAGGGTTTATATATATATTTTTTAATAATAATAAATCTATGATTTCTAAGAAATAAAGAATTGGGTCAGGATCGGGTTCGAACTGGTCCAGGCTCGGGTCTTGCAAACAAAAAAATTCCAGTTATTATTTTGAAAATAATTTCGAACCCACAATATAATAATAATAAATATAATAATGATTTAATTTAACAAAGTGTATATTTAAATATTGCGACAAAAGAAAATTCAATAATTTACCAAAAATGCAATTAAATCTAATTAATCCAATAAATCAGAAATGCGGGTTTCACAACCTTCCCTCCTTAGAAAATTTGTCCTCGAAATTTCAAAGATAAGGGCCAGGGTACAATCAAAATCACTAACCTCGATCAAAGTTAGAATTTAAATTATCAGGCACGATCGGATTCTAGGCATAATCTCTAGGTACAATGATAAAATATAAGCACGATCCGAATTATCTAGATATGATCTGAGATAGAGTTGAAATATTGTTGCGATCAAAATCATTTTAGCACAAGTAAAATTAATCAAATGATCATAAAATAGTAACAGTCAAATGAGGTCTCGTGAAACAGAAAAGACAAGAAAGAAACGAACGTCAATCATTTATTGAAAAGACAGAAAATAATGGAATCTTCTGAGATGAGGGGCTAAAAATTCCAAATCAATTTGGAATGGGATATAAGGGTTCGTGACTAAGAAGAACTCAACAAGTTGTATGATGGGAGGATAGCGAGGATGATTAGAACAATATATCTATGATAGGAATGTAATCGAGTAAGATATTTCCACTGAGGGTCGAGTGATGATCAAAGGGGATAGAAATAATATCGTTCCACTATTTCAACGATCCGAAGATATGATATGCAGGAAAAAGACTTACAAGATAACAATCTTAAACCAATTTATAACTAGCTGAACCTTGGTATCTACATAAAACTAAGATATCTGCCAAGGTATTGAAACTAAATATATTTTGAAACATAAATCATCTAAATCAATTTTCATCCATCGTTGTATTTAACTCGTATACCAAATGTATTTCAAATTTCAAGTATGTCTCTCGATCAAGTTATTTTACAGACGTCAATTTCCAATTGTCCGCCATTCTTCCAAAACTGACTACGTCAAAGTTTATAGTATTCACTCATCGTAGTAAATCCTTAGAAGTTCTTTAAGTTGATCCATGACCTCTATTCGAGAATTCTCAATTCTTGAAACCAATTGACAAAATTATAATCCCTAATCAAATTCTAATCCTTAACCATGCATCTAACGATCGTTCTTATCCAACGCATTAGCAAAATATTCCAGAATCCCAATCATTCTTACCATAACTAATAAGAGTCTCCAAAGTTTGGTAGAAATTGCAAATCCATCGACTAATTACCAAAGTTGCATGCCAATGGTCTTATCTCAATTCCTAGCTGCTTATTCCTTCTCTAGAACCTATCATTCCATTGCTCGTATTATTCCTTTCATGGCTATATCCGTCCCTTCTAGGTATAGTAGTCATCTAACCATAAAAGTTGATCCTCGTCAAGTGTTTCTTTACTTGATCGTTATATTCACATGTTTATATATCATCCAAATTCACTTCCTTCGTGAGAGAATCTTACCAAATCTTAGACTTGCCTCGCTAACTCTACCTATGTCTTTCTCTATCTCCCATACTCTTCTTTAAATATAGAATTCAAAGTCGTCAAATACCTTCATTTGTTTGAATGAGGTTTAGGTACTGATGAGCACTACCAACAGTTATAACCCGAATAAGTCACAAGTTAAGACATACCACTCTCTCAAGACCAGCTTACCCAAGGCATTCTTCTACCTTTCCTACCCTTTAGCTAACTAATATTGATCCCAAAGATGTCCTTACTAGAAATGCGATAGGTAACAATCTATGTTTCTCCCGCATATAGCTATACACTATATACATATAGTCATCTACAAGATGTATATTAATTAACTATTTAATATCTAAAGCTAACCACAACTATCCACAGCTTCCAGAATATGTAACTAAAAATAATAATAATAATAAATAAATAAATTAATTAATTAACATAAAAATATATATATATATACAACGTACTAAGGTTGAAACAGGAAAGAGATTGAGTCAAAAGAGATTGATATGGTCCTAAATAGTTCTAGGAAAAATCAAGTACAATTTTTTATAGAAAATAGATCCTTTCTGGCTGTGATAAGAGATTACTGGAAATAGAAAGCCATTAAAAATACAAATCCTTTATTCAGACAACAGTGAGAATTATTTGATGGTACAGAAAAGACAACCATATTATGGATATAGTTTCAATAATATTCGAAATCCAAATATATCCGAAGTCACTTTGCCTCAAATTCATGCCTCGCCATAGTGCACCTGACTGCAGTAAAATTTGGCTTCACAACTTGGATAGAAATAGGTTTTCGAGTATTCTATCAACTTTATCCATTTCCAGATGAACAACATAGGAGACAAATTTGATGCATTTAGGACGTAGCCTCAATATATCCAAAAACATATCAACACCTGAATCACTTCAACTTAGAGTCTATGCCCCGCCAGTGCGCAACTAGCTGCAGTAAACTCGCGGTTTTCATAATTCAGACAAATGACTACAACGCAAATGTGTGAAGCCATATTAGGTCACTGAATATTTTCTTAACTTTGTCCATAAGAATTTCAAAGAAGTTTCCTAAAAGTTCAAACGAGTTCTAAAGTTCTAGTCATGATAGAAAAAGATGTTGATGTATGTTCTTCGGGAATCAAGAAAATTTATCAGGATAAATATGTGTTCCAGTATCCCTTGAGATTTGAGAGGTTGGCTTGAAGTCATGAAATTGGTCTGACTGGATTATGGCTAATTGAGTTGGACACAAAATAAGATAAAAGCACCAGAGCTTCGAGTTGAGTTGAAGAAGACAATGAGAATATTTCCGACAAATCACTTAAAGGATACTGACATTTACCAAAATTATTTTGAAGAAATAATTTCTTATCCAAGAAAAGTTTGAGAATGTGCTGGATAAGTTGGGTTGACACGAAAAGAAGTATGTCTTATGGATTCAAGGAAGTCGGGTTAAAATGGTTTAGCAAAGCCAACCAGGGGATAGTTCAACAATTCAAAATTTTTCAATAACTAAAAGAAATTTAAATTAGGATGGAATCAATTCTCTGACCGTTCGTGCTTCACGATACTCAAGCATTGAGTTTTAAAGATGTCTAGGCCTTGAATTGATCAAGAAGTTGCATAGAGAGAGTAGGGTTTCAAGTTGAGTGGAGGGGATCAACAAATAAAATATTTGGAATAACCTAGGAGATAACAATCAATATTGAAATTATTTTTTGAAAATATCTTCTCTAGGGGAATCATGAACTAACTAGGCTGAACAAATTCTTTTGGTAATAGTTAATATTGAGGTTTTATAGTTCCAGAAGAATTTGGTTCAGAATTCGTTCCAAGAAAGTCAATTAGAAATGAGTTCAAGGCAAATAGTTGGATATGCTAATCGTATAAGTACTTCGGGTAGATAAGAGTTTATTAGAATTTAAAACTCTAAATAGCGAACGGGTCTGGATGCCAAATAAAGGTAGAGCGATAAGATTTGATCAATAAATGGAGAAGTTAAAATAGGTTTGCTGAAGAAGGAGATTGAAGAGTTCTAATATTGGTCCATAAATAGCAAAAAGTATAGATCCTAAGGGATGCTAAAATCTGTTAAAGATATGGAAAGGAGATAATCCCGAAATCACGGGACACTAAAAGATAAAAAATCTAGAAAATAAAATATGTAGTAACATATACCATCGTACAATCGGCCTAAACTGGTTAAGGTCAAAATTCACTCCTTATGTCATTATCACTTCCAATTGTTATAAGTACCAACTAATATCTGGGTATTCCAGAATTCTCCTTCCAATTTTTAATCACCGATATATCTGTGATAAATACTGCCTTACACACCTTCTCATTAAGATTAGAATCCTCCAACTTTTCTGAAATTGTATCGTAGGGGGAAGACATGGCTTTGGAAAGATATTGGCCAAAAAATAGTGTAATCAGGGTAACATGTTATGCTTCGGTAGAGTATCATCTAGTGCTAATCAATAGCTCTTATGGTCCTGGTCTGGTTCGAGCAGTCTCCCGTTGCTCAATCTACTACTACGATTCTCTTGTCATGCATAGAAAACAAGATCTTGCTAGTACCGACTAATAGGTTGTCGTCATAGTCTGGCTAGTTTAGGGACAAGCAATAAACAAGGTAACCTACTATTTTATAAGCAAGAAAAATAGTTACTTATATAGATAATTCGGTCCTATGTTGTGTCAAACCAATGTTCTAGTGTTCTAGTTGTTTCTAGATATGTTCTCCTAAGTTGTTGTTTTGAACCGCATGGGCCACCACTAAAAACATGTCACGACCCGATCCCAAATAATTGGGTCGAACCGGATCATGTCCAGCCTGCACCGTTGTGAGACGGCGACAGTAAGCTGTTCTATTAGCAGGTATTCAAACAATATCTATACATTGTCACAACTGAATATACAAAAATTTTAAAACTTTTATTCAACATTTGAAAAGTACAACTGGAAATTAAGAACTAAAATGAAAAGCTGAATTCAAATTAACAAAAATTCCAAAACAACAAAACTGGAAACTGGAAATAACTAGCCAAGCATTCGGCTCGTCGGCCTCAGGTCCTGCGTCCTCCAATGGAGACTCTGGCAACACCACAGGGTACAAAACCGGGTCAATAGCTATTGTACAATAGCTCAGCATCCTCAATGTCACCTAAAAATGTTGTCTCCAGTCAGGAGGGAGCAAGTACGAATAGTATCTCATATTTTAAGTAATAATGGAAAAGTGCAGGCTAAACAGTTGAAACAATATTTCCAGTAATTCTACGATTAAAATAATGTGATTTGAATGTGTAATCGTCTATGACCGGCTTGGGTTATACAATAGCGTCCTAGCGACGTGATACGGCTTATCCCCGTGTAAGAGGGTAAGCTCGCACAATCTTACAATATGGGGGTATTGGCCATAAACGTTACACTATTCTCCCAATCCCCACAATCAATATCAATCAATATTGAACCCTAGGAGAGGGTTCCGTGTAGCAATGTGGTTTAAACATGCAGCTTGACAATTACTAAATAAAATACAAGAAAACACAAACGCAACTTGCCTTTGCTTATGACTGGATCGGTAAGGTCGGTTCCGAGGAGGATGTCAGGTTCGTCTCCGAGATCCTACAGTTGAGAACCTTGACTTAGAACCAATTTTGTAGCCATTCTAGGTGTGCTAGTTACAATCTCTAGTAGTAGTGTCCTAGTCGAATTTTAAGTTCTTTTATTTAACCTACTGTAACGCTTTACGTCGCAAGCTACGTGCATTGTCAATTAGTTTGTTAAACCGGTTAATTCAGTTAATTGAAAAAAAAATAGCAATTACAGTTTAAGTTAGGAAAACTTGGTATTTTTGTAATATATATATAAACTGGTTTTCTTCTAGTGATAAAACATGAACTTGTTATCTTGCTAATATTTATTCATTTAATTAACTTGAAAAAATCTTTATTAATTTTATACAAAATAATTAATATCCTAATTATAATTTATGCGTCCAAAAATGGAAACCAACCCAGAAAGAAAATAAAAATCATCCCAGAAAGAAATGAAAAAACCTAAACTACACAATACAGGGGCATATATAACAAAATAGAAATCTCGGCTTATGCCCTTACAAACTTTACATAAATAAAATTAGAGGAAAATTAGTTAGCTCTGAAGAATGTCCCGTATTTTAAATACTGAAAACAAAACTAATAAATAAATTAAATCTTAGGAGTCTCAGACTTGGTCCAATCGTCACAATTTTTAGCTAATGTCTCAACGTCCGGGTAAAACCGATTTCGTTTGCATTTCGCTAGGGCCCACGGACCGGTACGGTCGTCGCCCAAAAATTTGATTTGAATTATTTTCCAAAAATCGATTTAAAATTCATTTATAAAGTTTTATAAAAATTTGGGCAGCATTCCCTCTATATTCGGGATAACCCAAAACTGGGAAAATGCGCCAAAACACCCAAAATATTTATCCCAAACCAGGGAAAACACACTTTTATAAAAAATATAGTCACAGAAATCATTTCCTAAGCATAATCGGAAAACCCGAATAAAATCGGGAATCCCGAAATCCCGAAAATCCAAAACAACCACAGAAACGTCACAGAACGTTTTCGGAAAAATCCGAAACTACTACGTCCACCAAAACCGAATTCCTGGGGAGGAATCGGGGACCAATTCTCATCATCGACTACGGAAACGAAAACGGGAACGCGACATTATACCTTGGGTTGTTCGGCTAGAGCTCTCAGATGTATAATATAGAAAAGATGAATCCTGCGAACTCTAAGAAATCCAGAAGCACGTGGACAGCGAGAAAAATCACGGAACGGGAGATCGGGGTTGAGATCCGGCGCGGGGGCACGCTGGACAGAGGTGGGAACGGACGGAACAGCAGCACAGAGCTGCGGGGTCGCCGGAAGGCGGACACGGGGCGCTGGCCGGCGCTGGGCTGGGCGGAGGCACTGGTCTCGGGGCGGCCGGAAGGTGTGGGCGGCCCACGGGCGCGCGGGCTGACGGCGTCGTCTAAACGGCCGGCGCGGGGGCCGGCGGAGGCCGGAGGCTGGAGGGCGCGGGCTGGATGCGACCTGGGGCGGCGCCGGGGTCGCCGGAGTCGCGCGGGAGGGCTCGGGTTCGCCGGAAATTTGGGGGCTAGGGCACGGTTTGGGGGGTGGTGAGTTGAGAAAGAGGGAAAAAAGAGAAAAGTGCTGGAGTTGTGTTCGTGAGAGAGGGAGAGTAGTGGTGGGAGTGGTGAGTTTGGAGGAATTGTGTGGAGTAGAAAGAGAGGGGGTTAAGGTGCTAGCGGAGAATTTGTGGGAGTGAGGGGATTTCGTGAGAATGAGGGAATGTTGTGGAGGAGAGGGAGTAGAAAAAATAGGGGTACGGCCTGGTCGTGGGGACCAGGCCAAAGGGTTTATATATATTTTTTTAATAATAACAAATCTAGGATTTCTAAGAATAAAGAATTGGGTCAGGATCGGGTTCGAACTGGTCCAGGCTTGGGTCTTGCAAACAAAAAATCCCAGTTATTATTTTGAAAATAATTTCGAACCCACAATATAATAATAATAAATATAATAATGATTTAATTTAACAAAGTGTATATTTAAATATTGCGACAAAAGAAAATTCAATAATTTACCAAAAATGCAATTAAATCTAATTAATCCAATAAATCAGAAATGCGGGTTTCACAAGAATGGTCATTTCTAGGTCAAAATACACAGAAAATGTCATTCTCCGTGTAAAAATACACGGAGAATGACATTCTTCGTATATTTTGAATAGCTGAGAATGGCCATTTCTAGGTCAAAATACACGAAAAATGACGTTCTCCGTGTGTATTAACACAGAGAATGACATTCTCCGTGTCAAAATACACGAAGAATCCTATTATCCGTGTTAATCTACACGGAGAATGATCATTCTCATTTTCCGTGTCAATATAAACGGAGAATGAACATGACTCAAAGTTTTACCTTTTTTTTTCCTTCTTCTTGATCTTCTTCTTCTCCTGCTTCTTCTTGTTATTGTTGTTCTTGTTGTTCTTCTTGTTCTTGTTCTTCTACTTCTTCTTGCACTTCTTTTCTTTTGTAGCTTTTCGTTTACGAGCAAGCCTCTTAACACTCATCCTTTCTTTCTTTTGTTTTCAACATCTACTTCTTCTCCGTCTTTTCTAACTCGGTCTATATCGATTGATGATGATTGCGACATTGTGTGAAACTTGCGAATGGAGATTCGCTGGCGATTTCTTATAGGATTTTTCTAAGATTTTTGGAGGAGATGACCTAAAATCGAAAGCGAACAGAGTATGGAAGAGGAGGGAGCGATCGAAACATTTTTTTTGAAGAGTTGCTGGGTTTGTGGATATTCTTAATAAATTAGAAGGGCAAAAAGGTCATGCCGTCCACTTTTATATATTTTTTAGATAGTGCTGGGTGCGCGATGAAAGTTTCTTTTGCGGTGAGTTTTTCATAAAACTTTTTAAATTTTTGGACATTTCATAAATTTTTCCATTTTAAAATTAAATTAAAAATTGTTGGATAGTTATTTTTTTGGATTAAAATTTGTCATGTTAAGTTGTCACTTGTCATATCAGCTTTTACATCAGATGCCAATAAGGAGGAATTGTTTGAAGTAACATTTTGGAGTGATCAACAGAGCCGGCCCAGGGGTGAGCCTGACAAGCCCCTGGGCTTGGGCAACCCCCCGGACCTGGGCAACCACCTGGGCTTAGGGCAATCCTTCTCAAAAACAAACAAAAAAAAATCCCTTCATCCACATCGGCTCTCACTACCAAATACAGTAAATTAGCGACGGGTATTTAGCGACGGAAATTTTCAGTCGGCGTTAGCGACGGCTTCGTGGCCGCTCGCTGACTGATTACCGACCACACCCCTTTATATTTTTTTATTTTAATTTTAGGAGGAGGAAAGGTCGCATGTCCGTCGCTAGGTAGTCGGCGATATAGCGACGGATCTCCAGGCGTCGCTATGTGGTCGATTATTTGGCAGAAATTGAGCAGAGAATTGGCGCGACATTTCTTCGACTACGTAGCGACGGATTTTCAGTCGGATAGTCAATAATAGCGACCATTGGCGACGGATAATTGGCAGTCGCCAGTCCGTCGCTAAATTTACGTTCCAGACTTGAAATGAAACAGCGGGGGAACTTTTCGCATTCCCCCAAAATTCACTCTCTTCCCCCTCTCTCTCTCCCGCAGATTCGGTGAACGGCGTCGGCGTCCTCTCCTCTCTCTTCCGAAGGTAATCCCCTCTTCTCTCTCTCTCTCTCTGTCGCGGTGTCGACGTAGGGGCAGCGGGGGCGGCGGGCTTGGGGACATTCGGGGGCTGGGCGCTGACTAGGGGCGGGGGCGTCGGGGACTGGACGACGGGCTTGGGGGGGGCGGCGGGGGCTGGACGGCTGGCGGGGGGGGCGTCGGGGGCTGGGCGGCGGGCTTGGGACGGCGGGGGGCTTTGCTTATCAAATTCATCTGAGTTTATATATTGGCTAAATAATGTGTTATCCATATTGGGTGTTATCCATTAGTTTGGTGGTGTTTGGATTAGTAAATGTGAATATAGAGTTTGGGTTCATGGTGTATATGTTCACTGTGTCAAGGACAGTGCGAGTTCTTCATCTGCATATGTCAGTTGTGTGCTTCTATATAGATGTATATATCTATACATCTAACTGTGATATACATATATATGTATGATTGTAGACATGGTAGGAATTATAGGTAATTAATGCTAGTGTGACTAGACTAAGGTAGTGCTTGCTAGATAGTAAGGACACTCTAGTATCCTAACCAAGTTAATTTTAGACTAGATATTTAGGATATAGCTCCCATATCCTAGAAGTGGACTCTTGCAATTTAGAAATAGATAGATTGACTCAGTTTGATTAATTGACCTATAATCGGTATCGGACTATCGGTATCGGTATCGAACTATCGGACTATCGGTATCGAACTATCGGTATCTAACTATCGGACTATCGGACTATCGGACTATCGGTATCGAACTATCGGACTATCGGTATCGGACTATCGGACTATCGGTATCGAACTATCGGACTATCGGACTATCGGTATCGAACTATCGGACTATCGGTATCGAACTATCGGTATCGGACTATCGGACTATCGGTATCGAACTATCGGACTATCGGTATCGAACTATCGAACTATCGGTGTCGAACTATCGGTATCGGTATCGAACTATTAGTAACAACTGTACTTAGATTTTTCTCTTCTCGAGCTAGAATACTAGCGGATCCACCAGTTACATGATTATATACTAATTCTGTTTAGTTTGTCTTACTATACAGATTTTTACATCCAATCTGTGATGGATTGTTATTTCGTTGATCGTACATGGATGTACAAACGACAACACGAGAGCAGAATAGGTGTGAGTGACGATTTTCAGGCAGGTGTGGAAGTGTTTCTTAAGTATGCCATGAGCAAAGCTCAGTTTATGGACGGTAACAAAATCAAGTGTCCATGTCGTAATTGTCGCAATAGACGTTACGAAGAAGTGGTGAGTGTAAGAGATCATTTGACCCGTAAGGGTTTCGTACGTGATTACGGCATGTGGTCATCGCAAGGTGAACTATATGCCGAAAGACAGGTTGCGAATGCTGCTACTTATGCTTTTGATGATAATGCTACAGCGGATTTTGTCGTCGATGACGACGAATGCTCCGTTGATTATGGAGACGTGCAGAACCTTGCACGAGATATGGTGTACGACACGGCAGGGCCTAATTTTGATCCGGAAGATCCTAATCCCGAGGCGAAGGAGTTCTATGATATGTTTCAGGTGCTGAAACTTCTTTATATCCTGGTTGTGGTCCACATTCCGTACTGTCATGACGATGCGGTTTTGAACATAAAGTCCGATTTTAACTTGCCACAAACTTGCTATGATCGGATTACACAACTAATGAAGGAGGTGTTACCGAAGGAATCAAAAGAGCTTCCAAAAACTTCTACAAGTCGAAGATGATGGTCCGACAACTGGGACTGGGGTACGACAAGATAGATTGTTGTCGCAACGGATATGTGTACTACAAGGAGAACGAGGATATAAAAGTTGCCGCTTCTGTAATGCGGATCGTTACAAGGAAGTCAGGAAAAAGGAAAGTCAACTAGAAAACGACGTCCTTACAAGTATATGCATTACTTGTCGATCACGAAGCGCTTGCAGAGGATGTATATGTCTCAGAATACAGCAGAACACATGACGTGGCACAACGAAGAACGTACAAAGGACGATGGAGAATTGTCACATCCTTCGGATGGAGAGGCGTGGAAATATTTTGATTTTCGTCATCCAGATTTTGCTGCAGAGCCCAGAATGTACGCATGGGGCTATGTTCTGATGGATTCGCCCCTTTCGGGCAGTCGGATCTCAATACTCTTGCTGGCTGGTCATTCTGACCCCTTACAATCTGCCACCATAGATGTGTATGAAGACTCCTTATATGTTCTTGACAGTTATCATACCGGGTCCCAAAATCTGACGAAGAATATCGATATATTTATAGCCGTTGGTGGATGAGCTGAAACAGCAGTGGGAGATCGGCGTCACGACCTATGATATTTCAGGAAACAGAACTTTCAGATGAGAGCTTCACTGATGTGGACAATCAATGATTTTCTCGCATACGGTATGCTGTCGGGATGGAGTACTCACGGCACCCTGTCTTGTCCGATATGCATGCAAAATAGTAAGGCGTTCCGCCTTAAGCATGGAGAAAAACTTCTTTCTTTGATTGTCATCGTCAATTTCTGCCCGCGAGTCATCCTTGGAGAAAGAACAAGGACGCATTCAGAGCTGGAAAACAAGAATTTTCTCATCCGCCTGCCAGATTGTCGGGATACGATATTTGGAAGATGTAAAGGATTTGCCCACTGTAATGGAAGATCCATCGAACAATCGTGTCGATGGGTTCGGACAAACCCATAACTGGACCAAACGAGTATCTTCTGGGACTTGCCTTATTGGAAAGATAATCTTATAAGGCATAATCTTGATGTTATGCATATCGAAAAGAATGTGTTCGATAATCTTCAATACCGTCATAGACATTAAAGAAAGACGAAGGACAATCCAAAAGCAAGACAAGACATTGCCGAGATATGCAAGCGTCCTTATCTGAACTTGATACAAAGGGGAGCTGCTGGACAATTAAGTAAGCCGATAGCATAATACACATTGAGCAAGGAAGATAGATTAATAATCTGCAAGTGGGTATCTACTTTAAGATTTCCCGACGGCTATGTGTCGAATTTGTCTAGATGCGTTGACCTCAATGAACGCAAGCTAACGGGAATGAAGAGTCATGACTGCCACGTTTTATGGAAAGATTATGCCCATTGCTTTGAAAGAGTTGTTGCCTTCTGCTGTATGGGTTCCGTTGGCCGAACTATCAATATTTTTAGGGATATTTGTTCAACTAAGTTGACTGTGCAACACATGGTTGAATTGAGGAGAAGATATCTAACAATTTGCAAGTTGGAGAAAATATTTTCTCCTGGCTTCTTCGACAGCATGGAGCATCTACCGATTCATCTAGCATACGAAGCCCGTGTCGGGCATCTGTTCATTATCGATGGATGTACCCATTTGAAAGGTACATAAAAATCGATATAATTTAAGTGAATTTCAGTAGGTTTTAAAATTCTTTCTTAATTCTCAAGATAATTTGTCTCACTAGATACCTACACCATTTAAAGAAGAAAGTTGGCAACAAAGCTCATATAGAGGCTTCGATATGCGAAGCATATCTTATCGAAGAGGTGTCAAACTTCTGCTCCATTTATTTCGATACTCATGTTAAAACAAATCGAAATAGACCTCAAAGGAATGACGAGGACGTTGAGGATGGAGGAATATTCAATGAAAGGGGCAAGCCTGTTGGGGCTAGTAAAAGACGGTGGTTGACAGACGACGAGTATGATGCCGCTCACCGATATGTCTTGTTAAACTGTGACATACAAGAAGTGAGAGATTTGGAGAAGTAAGTCAGTACACTTGCACTCGTTATAATCTCGAATTTGATGAAGTAAGTGACTACACTTATATATTCTTATTTTTCTAATAGTGTATTTAGAGATGAAGTCAAAATGAGAGACCCGATATTACCGATGAGGGACTTCAAAGAGAGGTTGATTGTACATTTCGTCATGGTTTCGCAAATACGTAAGTAACTGTGATTATAATTGAGATTATTAATATATAATCTGAAGCATTTAAATTATAAATATTTGTTTACAGGTTTTATTGCCTGAAACAACACTCACTCATGAGAGTGTTCGTTATCTGGCACTGGACCGAAGAAGCAAAAAACTTGGCCAGGCTATGTCGTTAATGGCTTCAGGTTTAAGTCAACTCAGAATGCTATAAATGTCGAATTTATCAATGACGGCATCAGTACCAAGGATTCCGGTGTTCGCATAAGAGGCACCATCTATGACGATGAGCTGACTTTGACTATTATGGAGTGCTTCGGGATATTGTAGATTTACAATATACTGGCCCATATGATATCATATTGTGATGTTCAAATGTGAGTGGTTCGATACGACACCAAATATCGGTTGGAGAATCGATAAACAATTTGGATTCGTCGATATAAATCATTGCAGGAGGTATAGAGGGTCCGATACATTTGCGATAGCAAATCAGGCTGTTCAAGTCTACTATACAAGCTACCCAAGGCGTCGTAGAGATCGATTTGACTGGTGGGCAGTATGCAAAATTAAATCTAGAAATACATTCAACGTTGGAGACCCAGCATACCAAGAGGACCAGATCGAAAAGTCCCAATACTTGGGACAACACTCAGATACAATGGGTTGAAGATATTGTTGAGGAAAATAGAGGGGAGGAAGAGGTTGATACACAAGACTTAGCTGTCAACCAGGGGAGAAAGAGGCGTCTTGTCCCAAATATTGAGGAAAAGAAGAAGAAGAAGAAGAAGAAGAAGAAGAAAAGAAGAAGAAGAAGAATTTGATGGGGATGAGGATACAGATGAAATCGACGATGAAGATAAGGATGAGGATGCGGATAAGGAGGATGATGATGAAGACGAGGCCGAGGATGAGAACGAAGACGATGATTAGGTTAAATATTGTTGTATATTAAAAACACTTCCAATTACGTGAATTAAGTTTGACCTCATAAAAGCAATTACGTGAATTCATGTTTTTTTCATTCGATTATTTACTTATTGCAGATGGCACTCCTAGTCTTTTTGTCGCGGCGGTACTCGTCTCCCTACTGGTGGTATGTATATTTTAGTTTAGTTTTTTATATCCATTTACACTTTTATATTGTTAATTATGTTTATGTGTTCTATTACAGGTCATGATGGCTGGCCGTGGTCGTGGTGCTGGTGGTGGTCGTGGTGGGTGGTGGTGGTGGTGGTGCGGGTCGTGGTCGTGGTCGTAGTGGTGCTGGTGGTCGTGGTCGCATTCAATGTTCCCGGGATGTGACCCCATCGAGCGAGCCCGACCCGGAGAGTACCCGGGCACAGACGCATCCCGCCCTCAATCGACCACTTCATCGGCATGAGTCCGGATCTGCTAGCGGATCCGTTCCGCTATCGGAACTACCAGCAGCGGATCTACCAGAGGATGCCCCAGTTACTGCACAGTGGAGTACCCCCATACTCGGTTCCATCCGATTACTGGAAGTACATACGCAGACCCGCGGATCCTCCGACGGCACCAGAGAGGCCGAGATGCGAGTTCCGACGAGAGCTATGGCTCGCGGGGACCTCGTAAGTAAATTTAAGATAATTATTAAATTTCTATCATTTATTCAAGTTAATAATAATCCAGTCGTTTCTTCTTTTAGGTTTTTTTCGTTTAATGTTGGCAGGGCTCTTGGAGAAATTATCAGGGCTAACTTCCACGGTCCCTACCTCAACTTTTCGTCGGTGCCCCAAACGTGCAGTATGTCTGGCTCGACGAGTTGAGGGTATATATCTATATCTTCTGGTTAATTATTAGTTACTCTTTAATCAACAATTTTTTAAATTACGTGATAATTGATTTTCTGTGTTAGACAACGTACTGGTGGCCCCCCATCGCGAGAAGGGGATCCGCAGGACCTACAGAAGCGCTGCCTCGAAGAAGATACGGAATATGATTCATGACCTAAAATGGGGCATACGAGGCCGAATTGGATCCGACAGGAGTATTATGAGGACCTCTTAGGTATGATGGATACCCCTGCGTACAAGAAGAAATCGGAGAAGGCGAAGGTGAACCGACAGGCCGCGGGCCTTCATACAGGGGGATCAAGGTCCCACGCAGCGACACTTGCAAATCTGTCACGACCCGCTACCCAAATTGTTGGGCCAGGCCGAGTCATGCCCAGCCTACGTTTGAGATAAAACGTAGTAAGCTGTTCTAAAGACAACAAGATAAGACTAAAATGTGCTAACAGTTCTATAAGTGAATAAAGTCATAAATGCTCCAAACACAAAAGTCGTCTCATATAGAAATAAGTCCAAAGTATAAGTGATCTGAAATGTAAAATTGGATACATGTCCAGTTACAAAATATGTAGCCTAATACATGACTACTCTCAAAAGTCTAAAGCAAAAAGATAACTAGGCGAGGTTCCCTGCAGGAACATCCTCGTAAAGCAAAGCCGGGTCCTCGGCAGTATCTCCATAGTATGTGTCGCAGAGTAACTCCTTCTCAGTAAGGACACCTACAACGTTATCCTGTCAGGACGGGAGCAAGTACTGAATCTAGCAACTAGCATATGAAACATGGAAATGAACAGAAGAGGAAATAACTGGAAACATGGCAATCATATAGTCTATCATGGCAAGGACACATGTCATAGAGACAGATGTATATGTAATATTTAAAACTGTAGCAGGTACGTGATCGGTCAATAGATGTACAATGTGCTGGGGGCACATAATGAAATATACATTCGTACAAGTTTAAAGGCGATAGATGTACATATGCACAAATACAGCTTTGAGATAAAGGCCTACGGCGCAGTAACATATAAAATAAACTTTGCTCGGTACTGTAGAGGGGATATGATCACGTACACTACTATCAGTTTCCCCATAACCCAGGTTCTAATCATGTGAGGGATACATAAAGACTGTTCTAAATATGGTAGTAATGGAAAGTACAACATGTGATATTTTAACTTGCTACCCCAAGGATCAGCATTTAACATGGTTGGTTTTGCAGTTCATTTATAACAATATATAAAGTTTGTAGAAAGTACTTGCCTCTAGCAAAGCAAAGCAAAATAAGCTGCGATAAAAGTACTATGGATGTCCGGTAACTCGTCACTGTAGAAATAAATGCAGTAACTTAGTTTTTACACTAAGCTAAAACACTAAGACACTAATTGGTGGAACACGACTTGTGACTGGGCACCTAGCCAAAATGATGACTCTGGCATAGGAGACCAATGTGGGGTGACACACCACTTTAACTAACTTTCTAGGGTCTTTACACTAGTGAGGGGTGAGGTTCAATACGGCTAAAACTCAAAATACACAAAAAGCTACAAGTCGTAATTAATCAAAATAAATTAAATGATCATTGTATTTTAACAATTTTTGAGATAGACAAAAAGCTTAATTTTACATAAATAAAGTACCAAAATGATCCGTGTTAATTATAGAAATTTATTATAATTTTTCTGGAATTTATTAACCAGTACAAGTATTTTATAAAATCAGTTTTCCTAAGTATACAAAAGATGAGTTTTGGTTTCATATGCCAACTAGTGGCAAAACAGTAAATTAAATACTATAAAAATTATACTAAATTAGCTAAATTAACATAGTATCTAAATACTATTTTTCCAGAATTTAACAGTACTTTAAGTATTTTTAGAAATCCAAAACAACATTGCACACAATTGAAATTAAATAATTAATTATCTGCGTATTTTGTCCATGTATATAATTTGAACCAAAGTTCAAATACAGGACCCAAGGCCATGAATCAAGTCCAATATGACTTGTACAGGTCTTGAATGTGTGAAAACATATTTGGGCCCAAAAATCCATGCTAGGCTTGGACACCAAATGGTTGCAGTAATTTAAATACACCCAAAAACAAAGTGGTAAAAGTGCAAAATAATATTAATATTTTAATAAGGCAAAATTTTACATAGTAGTTAATATGATAAGTATTTTACATAGAAAAATAACTTACACTAAGTATAGTGAAATACATATATAAAATGGTATACATATATTATATATATACACATAAATATATGGATATTACATGATGGATATATATATGTTAAAAATTACATATATATATGTGTAAGAAAATACTTAACTATAAAATATATATATATACAGATATTGTATACATATACATATAATAGCATATATATATAATAATATATATATACACAAGAAAATATACATATATCATATGTGTACATAATACATATATATATATATATATATATATATATATATATATATTATATATATATATATATATATAATATATATATATATAAAATATTATATTATATATATAATATATATATATATATATATATATATTATATATAATATTATATATCTATACACACACTTCATTTTAGTACTTTATTATATTATGTATGTATATATATATATACATACATAAATAATAAAGTACTAAAAATGAAGTGTGTGTATATATATATATATATATATTATATATATATCTATATATATATAATATATATATATATAAAATATATAAATATATATAATATATATATATCTATATATATATATATATAATATATTATATATATATATATATATATATATAAAACCAGCATATATATATATATTATATATATATATATATATACAATATAGTATATATAATAATATATATATATACAAATACATGTATACATATATATGTAAATATATATAAAACAAAAGAAAAAGAAAAAGGAAAAGCACACAGGGGCTCGAACTCGAGCCAAAGAACGCGCGGGGGAGGGGGGGGTTTAAGTCGGGTCGGGCTGGCCAGGGGGTCAGCCCACGGCTTGTGTTAGGATTAGGAGTAGGTTAATTTTATTTAGGTTTTAAGTGTTTAAATGATAAAAAAAAATATAAACACAGTCCTATGTCCTGACAGTTAGGGACACAGGTATTTACGTGTCCGGGTCGATTTCGACACGCACGACACGAGTTTCACGTGTCTAGTTCCATACTCGTGATCGCCAGGACACGGCGAACAACATAGGCCCAACACGAGACACGCACGACACGAAAACACTGCTACTCACGTGTCCGGTCGTCGAAGGGGGATTTCGAGGGTGCTGGCGGGCGGAGGAGCGGTCGGGACGGCGGCGCTCGGGTGGCGACGCGTTCGCCTTGTCACGACGAACCTTTGGTGGCGGTGGTAGGGGGTGGCATTCGTCGTAGGGGCGGCTGGGGGTTTAGCCGGAGTTAGGGTTTCGGTGGGGGAAACGTAGAGGAGACGGTGGCGTGGGCGGTCGTGGTAGGATTTTAGGGTTAGGGTCAGGACTGGGAAGAGGGAGGGGTTTAAGTAGGGGCTTGAGGCGGTCGGGGGCAGCCGGAAAGGGCGGGGGAGGCTGCGCTGGCGGTCGTCGTCAGCGAAGTGGGTGAGGAGAGTGAGTGTAGTCGGGGGGGGGGGGGGGGGGTAGTGTTGTTTAGCACTGGGGTCCCTAGATTTAGGTTATTTACCAATAGGTCCCTAAAAACTGAATGCAAAATAGGATTTGCAAAACGATATTAAAAAGATTTAAGTATTTGCAGAAACTATTTAAAACATTTAAAGTAATTACAAATCTACATTAAAACAATTCTAAATTTATAAAATGGTATAAAATATTTAAATAAATGGCAAAGAGATATTTTTAATATATAAAACTCATTAAAAATTTAAAAATTCTAAAAAAATTCCAAAATCCTAATAATTATTTTAAGGCTATAAATGACATTAAAAATTAATTAACACTTAATTAACTAAAATTTGAAAAATAGGGGCTTACAAGTCTTCCCTCCTTAAAAAATTTCGTCCTCGAAATTCACAAGGATTGAAGACCCGATAATATTCTAACATAGCAATCAATGCAACAAATGACTAAGGCTATGATCGAAACTAACCTCTAAGGTATCAAGCGGGAACGGGTGGTTCCCTCGCAGCGATTGGATCGAACAAGTAAGGGTATCTCTCCCTCATGTCCGACTCCCTCCCCAAGTAGATTCACCTGGGGAGTGACGGCTCCAAGCTACTCGTACTAGGGGTATAACCTTGTTCCTCAGCTCTCTTCTCTCTCCGTCTAATATTCCACTGGCTGCTCAGAAACTGTAAGGCTCGGCCGACCTCCAACTGAATGATCTAGCACATGACTGGGGTCTGGAACATATCTCCTCAGCTGAGATACGTGAAAGACATCGTGAACTCCTGCTAGGTTGGGTGGAAGTACAACCCTGTAAGCTACCTCTCGATCCTGCCAAGTGCCTCGAACGGCCCGATGTATCTGGGGCTCAGCTTCCCTCCTCGTCCGAACGGATCGTCCCTCTAGTAGGTGATATCTTCACTAGCACCATATCACCGTCTGCGAACTCCATCGGCCTGCGACTAGCATCAGCCCAGTGTTTCTGCTATCCTGAGCTACTCTGAGCCTGTCTCTGATCATCTGACTTTCTCTGCTGCATCCGTGATCATCTCTGGCCCAAGCATAACTCTGTCTCCAACATCATCCCAAAAGAGCGGGTGCGGCATCGTCGTCCATATAGCGCCTCGAAAGGAGACATACCGATACTGGCTTGGTAGCTGTTGTTGTATGAAAACTCTACCAAGTACAGATGGCTCCCATGATCCTCCGAAGTCCAGCACGCAGGTCCTCAGCATATCCTCCAGTGTCTGTATCGTCCTCTCGGACTGCCCATCTGTCTGCGGGTGGTACGCCGTATGAACTTGAGCCTGCTGCCCAACTCCTCTGCAAGCTCCTCCAGTAGTGGGATGTGAATCTGCTGTCTCTGTCCGACACGATGCTCACCGGCACTCCGTGTAGGCAAACTATCTGCTGCATGTATAGCTCCGCCAACTTCTCGGTGGAAAGCCCCACCTTGAAGGGTATGAAGTGCGCACACTTCGTCAGCCTGTCACGATGACCCAAATGGCATCCTTCCTCCTTGGGAACGAGGAAACCCTGAGACGAAGTCCATCGTAATATGTTTCTACTTCCACTCGGGAAGGGTAACGGCTGCAACAAACCAGCTGGCTCTGGCGCTCCGCCTTGACCTGCTGGCAAATAGGCATCTCGAGATAAAACGTGATACATCCCTCTTCATTCCGTGCCACCAAAGATGTTTCCGCAAGTCAAGGTACATCTTGTTAGCACCAGGGTGAATAGAATATCTCGATCGGTGCGCCTCCTGCAAAACTGCCTCTATCAACTCTCCCTTCGGCACGCACAATCGGTTGCCATGCCTCAAGGATCCATCCTCTGCTATAGTGAAGTCATCCAGCAATCCTGCTAACGCCTGGGCTCGAAGTCTGCGAAGGCTCTTATCTGTAGGCTGTGCCTCCCTGATCTGCTCCATCTGTCACGCCCCAGAACCAGAATACCGGAGAGCGGGGGCAGACATAGCCAGCTACGCAATCCCAAAGTACGTTAATACTCTGAAATCACATATAAGCTGTCAAGACATGGGGGTTACTCTACAAGCCATCAGTCAATCCTATGGTTTAACAATCCTAGGTATCTCAATCACAGGCAATTATACAAGAGCAAGGAGTACGATCATCATACTACAATAGTAAGGCATCCCGAACCATATATACATGACTGATCATGAAGCCAGTACCACAGAACTGAGGACTAGCTAGAGTATTAGTCGTACATGATAAGGACTAGCTATAGTCTAGAATACACATATATGTTTATGCCCGTAGGCTACAATATCAAGGAAAATACCAAAACACGAGCTAAATACGTGCTCGGGGCTAAACGTTACAAGAGGAGAATTTACATATCAGTGAGAGAATGAAAAAGAAACCCACTGAGGCACTCTGGTGCTCCGGCTGGTCACCGTCGAGTAGATGGTGCGGTAGATCCTTCGGGCTCTTCTATTAGAACCTGGCCATGCAAAACCAGTGGGGTCAGACCCCAAATAGCAAGTACCAAAGGAGGCCGAACTATGAACTTAAAACCAGCAGTCATAGGCAATCAACAAGCAATTAAGTAAAGGAGGATCGGGATTTGTGCAGTACCAATGCACTCGTCCGATCATAGGAAGACTGTAAGTAAATTATTGACATAAGGTAAACTGGAGAACATGCTAAATAAGATATAGCTGGACAATATATGAAGAGAAGACGAAGGTACTATTCCGGAAGCCAGGTTACAATCCTTAAACCAAACAAGGACCGAGATTGTAACCGTTCGTCTGAACAGAACTCAGTCTCTGATCATTTATTGCTAAAGGTGACAATCATTAAGGTGAAAAGGAGAGAATACAATGATAAAAGTGACAACGAAGAGTGCAATACGCTAGAGTGACAATAGAGTACAATCGTTATAGTGACAATCTGGAGTGACCATCATTCAATCATTCTGGTACAATCTTGCAATCAATCAATTCTAGACAATACTATACTGGACTAGACTCCATCCAATCAATCACGGCCAATCATTGCCTGCGGCTTTCTACATTAACTAACTAGTGTTATCACAATCCTAGTTACTAGCAAGATGCAATGAGATGCTCCAAGTAGCCACAGGCCTGCAGCTATCCAGGTTATCCAGGCAATCATTATAGTGACAATTTAGAGAGTACAATGCATTAGAGTGACAATAGAGTTCAATCATTTAAGTGACAATGGTGGGTGCCCCACATAACAGTGGGCTAGAAATGTGCCCTACTCGTCGGCAGGCTACAAGTCCAAACATTTGCGGCCGGGATAACGGAATCGCCTGTAACTGGGGAACATCTCTTCATGACTAGTGAATTATTCTAGTCATTAATCTTAGTCCATTTTAGTAGGTACTCCTGACCGTGGTACTCATGAGTCCCCTCCAAGACATGATGCAAGACAGGACTGGATTATTTGTACAAGCACAATCGCCCACGGTGTCAGGATTAATTATACAGGTCATGTCATGTCAGGTAGCCGTCGCAACAGCTATTCAAGATATATCATGTCAGATCTACTTGTCAGGAATGTGCTACGACGGGCCACTATCATGTCATTACCATGTCAAGTTTACTGGTCAAGAGTGTGCCACGACGGGCCACCCTCAGGTCATGTCAGATCATTAATCAGGAGTGCACCACTAGGGTCACTGTCGTATTCATGGGACAAGTGTAGGACAGTATAGTGCAAGCATTCAATCAGGGGACTCAAGTTATGCTGAGGTTACAAGGCACAAGTCATCATTAAGATCAAATAACAATAGAGAAATAATAATAACAATAATTTAAATAGCTGGACAAGGCATAGGAAGGAGCCCTGCGGCTCAGGGTCACTATCAAGTCATGCTAGTTCCTTGTCACACCATGTCATGTACAATTGTCATTTCAATCATGTCAATCAAATCGGGATTATCAAGTTCGGGACAAATACGCCCAAGGGGGGAGCAAGGGGTACTATGGCCAACAAGTGGCATTAGCCAAGTTGCGCCAGGGTAAGTAGGGTCAGGTCCAGTTGCGCCTAAACATCAGGTTACGCCTGAGTCAGACTGCGCTCAAGTCAGGCTACGCTCAAGTCAGGCTACGCTCAAGTCAGCGTACGCTCAAATCAGGCTACGCTCAAGTCAGGCTACGCTCAAGTCAGGCTACGCTCAAGTCAGCGTACGCTCAAGTCAGGCTACGCTCAAGTCAGGCTACGCTCAAGTCAGCGTATGTACTCCATACGACTCCTCTTCAAGGCAGCGTATGTATTCCATACGACTCCTCTTCAAGGCAGCGTATGTACTCCATACGACTCCTCTTCAAGACATCGTATGAGGTCCATACTCTTCAAGGCAGCGTATGAGGTCCATACGACTCCTAAAGACAGCGTATGGACTCCATACGACTCCTCTTCAAGGCAGCGTATGCAAGACATATGCCTCCAAAGGCAGCGTATGAGTCAGACTGCGCTGCGCTAAAGAGCACGCGCAGCTCAGTGGCGCAAGCTAAAAAGCTCGCGCACACTGCTCACTGTCTTCTCCAAATCAGCAAGAACTCCATGGTTTGAACCCAAAGCTTCAAAAGTCCATAACTTGGTCAAAACAAGTCCAAATCCAACTTTTCAAAGGTCAAAATTGGGTAGAAAAATTCTCTACAACATGGAACAATTAGTTTTTGAAAACAAGTAAGTTGGTAGATCAAAACCCAAGAAAACCGAAAATGATATAGACTTAGATCTACAAGAATCCACCCGGTAAAATCGAAAACTCCAAGTTCTAAACATGCTTAGAATCATGCAAGGAAGAAGATGGAACAAACAAAAATAAATTTGCTCAAGGTTCGGCAAGGTGTACTTGCCTTGGGCTGGGAAGAAGATGAAGATGGAAATGAAAATGAAAATAATGGAGGAGAGAGAGTGGTAGGTGGCTTATAACAAGCCCAAACAATCTCCACCATTCATTCCTCTCCACTCAATCTAAACCACACCTCATCTCATAAAGAACCAAACTAAACCAAACCAAATCAAAGTAGAACCGAACCAAATAAAACCAAATCCAAGTTAAACCAAGTCATGAAATCCTATACTTAGGAAATTTTAAAATATCACGTAAATCAATAAATACGAAATACGGCTCAAATAAACACACATCCGTATAAAATACCGATACAGTGAGACGGGTCTCACACCATCAAACCTGACTGGATGTCAAGAGCCATCATCTGTATCACTGATCCTGGCCGAACTAGCTCGATGCCGAGCTTCTCCAGATCCTTCCGTAAATGCCGATCAATCATCAGGTACCACGCCATCGGATGCCTGCTCAGCGCATCCACCACCACATTTGCCTTCCCGGGGTGATACTGTAAATCGATGTCTAAGTCTTTCATCAACTCCAACCATCGTCTTTGCCTCATGTTCAGCTCTTTCTGCGTGAACACATACTTCAAGCTTTTGTGGTCAGTAAAGATCTTCACACGCTCTCCGTATAAGTAATGTTTCCATAACTTGAGGGCAAAGATTACCGCAGCTAACTCAAGGTCATGGGTAGGATAATTTCTCTCATGAGTCCGTAATTACCTAGATGCATAAGCAATCACTTTTTTATGCTGCTGTAGGACACATCCTAGCCCTTCCCAGAAGCATCGCTGTAAATGGTGAAACCTCCAGAACCTGAAGGTAATGTCAGAACTGGAGCGGTCGTCAGCCTCCTCTTCAGCTCCTCAAATGCTGCCTGGCAGCTCTGACCAGATGTGCTCTGCGTCCTTCCGCGTCAGCTTCGTCATGGGTTCAGCTATCCTAGCAAAGTCCTGGACGAACTTTCTATAATAGCCTGCTAAACCCAGAAAGCTCCTGATCTCTGAAACTGACGTCGGAGCCTTCCATGTCTCAACTGCAGCAATCTTCCTAGGATCCACCGAGATTCCATCTCCAGTGACTACATGGCCGAGAAACTCCACTCGGTCTAAAAAAAACTCGCACTTCGGCAATTTGACAAACAATCTCTCCTGCCTCAGAATCTCCAAAACTATCCGCAAGTGCTCTGCATGCTCCTCTGGCGTCTTCGAGTATATCAGGATGTCGTCGATAAACACTACGACGAACTTATCCAGATACTGGTAAAATGTCTTATTCATCAAATTTATAAAGACAGCTGGCGCATTTGTGAGACCAAATGGCATCACCAGAAACTCGTACTGCCCGTACTTCGTGTTAAACGCCGTCTTATGGATGTCTGCTGCCCTAACCTTCACCTGGTGGTACCCGGATCTCAAGTCTATCCTGGAAAACCTTCGCCCCGCTCAACTGGTCGAACAAATCATCTATCCTGGGCAGATGATATTTGTTCTTGATGGTGATGGCATTCAAGGCCCGGTAGTCAATGCACAACCGGACTGTACCATCCTTCTTAGGTACAAAGAGCACTGGCGCTCCCATAGAGAAGTACTGGATCGAATGAAACCCTTTTTCAACAGGTCATCAATCTGCTCTTTCATCTCTACTGCCTCCTTAGGATTCACTCTATAGCAAGTCCGGGATACTGGTGATGAACCCGGCACTAAATCTATGGTGAACTCCACATCTCTGTCAGGCGAAAGCCCTGGAAGATCCTCTGGGAATACATCCATAAACTCTCTGATGATAAGGTATGGCGGTGCTACGTCCCCGACTGTCGCACAACAGTTCGGCTCTAGGCTGATCTCCGGCCCTGTCCTCCTGACACTGAATGGTGCTGTGCCTGGGGGACTGAACAAAATACTACCCTCATGACAATCTATAGATGCATGGGCATAGCTAAGCCAGTCCATCCCCAATATGATATCATAACCAGGGAGTGGCATCACAAAAAATCGTCCCATGAACTCTCTCCCGGCTATAAAAATAGAACATCTATAGATAAATCTAATAGGCACTGGTCCTCCTCCCGTCATCACTCTACTAATCCGCAGTAGGTGAAGCTACTAGATGGTGTTTATGTATAAACTCTAATGATAGGAAGCTATGAGATGCACCAGAATCAAACAAACATAGAGCTAGAAAAGTATGCAAATAAACATGACCTGTGATGACGTCAGCTAAGTAATCTGGCTCCGAAACCTGCTCCGGCTCTGGCTCAAGGGCTAGGCTATAAACCTTCCCCTGAGGTCCCTTCTGCTGCTGCAGATGCTGCCCAAACCTCTGCTGCTGAGTCAGAAGCGGTCACTACCAGAATAAGTCGTTTTAGCGACGCATAAAGACGTCGCTAAAACGACAAATTACGTCGCTAACTATTTAGCGACGGGATTATCGACGTTTTGTGATCGTCGCTAAAATGTAAGTCGCTAATCTCCGAAACGTCGCAAAATGTCGCCATTATCGACGTTTACCGACGTATATGTACGTCGGTATATTGCCGACGTCTACCGTCGTGACGTCGGTGGATTACCGACATTTTACTGCGTATCGCTACGCGTCAGTAAATTACCGACGTACTACCGACGAATAGTCGGTGGTTTAGTGACATGATCAAAGTCGCTAAAC
This sequence comes from Iris pallida, assembly GCA_029216955.1. NCBI lineage: Eukaryota > Viridiplantae > Streptophyta > Magnoliopsida > Asparagales > Iridaceae > Iris > Iris pallida. Next base: position 21,825,826 of record JANAVB010018993.1, on the reverse strand, counting down.
GTCGGTAAATCATGGGAATTCCTAGGAATAGTAGCGACGTACACCGACGTTTACCGACGTTCTCCGACGTTTATACCGTCGCTAAAACGTCGGTAAACTGAAAATATTGCATATTACCGACGTTTACCGACGCAAACTTACGTCGGTGTCCATCGGTAAACGTCGCTAAAACTGCAAAAAAAATAAAAAAATAAAATACAGAATGTCCATTTCTGCAGTTTAAAAAGATAACCATTTCTCACTGTAGAATAGGATCCAAACAATCACAGAATGTCCATTTTTCGTGTACACAACTAACCAAGTTTGTATACTTGACGTCGATAATTGCGAATAACCAAATATCTAAATAACCAAGTTTACAACAATCACACAACAACTAACCAAATAACCAAATATCCAAATAACCAAATAACCAAATATCCAAATAACCAAGTATCCAAATAACCAAATATCCAAATAACCAAATATCCAAATAACCAAGTATCTAAACAACCAAGTATCCAAATCTACACAACCAACAAATATCCAAGTCACAAAGAATGAAACAAACACAGAAACAGTCCTAACTAGGACTACTAGGAATCTGGTGCAGAAGGGGCACCGCCATGACTAAGGGATACGAACAACTCATACTCCTCACGTGAAATCGATACCGATGGAGGCAGTGACGTCGGTGGAGTCGATGTCGAAGAAGATGGCGGTGGAGGCGGCGGAGTCGACGACGATGAAGGCGCACCCGGAAGACTAGCACGCTCCAACGCTGCAAGTCGCTGGTGGTATGAATCCTTGATAGATAACATTCTATCACTGCTCTCGACCATCGACTCCTGCGCCAATCTCATCCTCTCGGCCATGGTCGTCTGTCCTGTCTGCAGCTCCGTGACGTGCGCTCTAACCCTCCAACGGTGCGCTCTGTTCTCTCAGTCGTCTCCATGAGGTCCATAATGTTGCGGTCGAGCGCATCCAATTGTGCTAGCAGCGCAGGATCGTCCGTATGGTGCTGAGACTGCTCCTCGATCCGTCGTAGCAGGTCGTCACGGAGAGACTCCATCATCTGGTGGACTCGGGCAGACTCCTGGGACGGCTGTGGACCATGCACACTAGCAGGAGATGTCCTAGAGGACTTGGTCGCAACTAGGGTGTCACCCTCATTTTCCCGTATTTCCCGTATTTCGTATTTATACTCGTATCTGGGTTTTGGCATGTATTTTTTCTATTTTTTCTCGGCTTGTGGAATTTCGATATTTCTCGTATTTTGGGTTTTAAGCTTGGCTCGGTTTTATTGAGTTGGTTTGGTTTGGTTCTATATGATTGGATCACCTTAGCATATGCTTCACCCTCAACACACCATAACTCTCCCTCTTTATAATCCCCACCTACTACTCTCTCTTCATTACCACCATCATTTATTTTCTTCTTCTTCTCCTTCCTCCACAACTCTCCACCCATAGGCAAGTGCATCTTGCCACTACATGAGAGCCCTCTTTTCCTTGTCCATTTGCTAGATTAGGACATGGTGATCAACATTAGAACTTGGGTTTTTATGATTTGGAGCCTCCATTGTGATAGATCTAAGTTATTTCCATTTTGGATTTTACATGGTTTGAGCTTCTTAAGTTGGATTTTATGGGTTTTTGATGTTTCATGTCGTAGAGCATTAAGTTTCACTCCAGTTGGAACTTTGAAAATCCGGATTTGGAGTTCGGATGGCCAAGTTCTGAACTTTTGAAGCTTTGGGTTCATTCATGGTGTTCTTGCTATTTGGATAAGACAGTGAGCAGTGTGCAGAGCTTCTTAGCTTACGCCACTGAGTCTTGGATATGCTTTATGTTGGAAGCGTGTCTCCTGCGTGCGTGCTTTTGTGCGTACGCAGACTTGAGCGTGCGTGACTTTTCATGTACGCTGCTCCCTTGAGCGTGCGTGACTTTTCATGTACGCTGCTCCCCTTGAGCGTGACTTTTCATGTACGCTGCTCCCCTTGAGCGTGCGTGACTTTTCATGTACGTGCTCCCTTGAGCGTGCGTGACTTTTCATGTACGCTGCTCCCCTTGAGCGTGCGTGACTTTTCATGTACGCTCCCCTTGAGCGTGCGTGACTTTTCATGTACGCTGCTCTCTTGAGCGTGCGTGACTTTTCATGTACGTTGCTCCCTTGAGCGTGTGTGACTTTTCATGTACGCTGCTCCCTTGAGCGTGCGTGACTTTTCATGTACGCTGCTCCCTTGAGCGTGCGTGACTTTTGTGTACGCTGCCCCCTGACCCCTTGCTTAACCCATTGGCTCTTGGAGTTTGGTCTTAATTCTTTATGCTTGGCTCTTCTATAGCCCTGTATATTGATATTTTATTAGATTTTACGTTCATTTTATATCCTTACGCCTTTTGTCCTGAACTTGATAATCATAAATTTACTGGATATGTTTGGAATTGATAATTGAGCATGACCTGATAAGTGGCCCGTCGTGGCGCACTCCTGACTAGTACACTTGATATGATAACCTGACCTGATATATCTTGAATAGCTGTTGCGACGGCTACCTGACATGACATGACCTGTATAATTAATCCTGACACCGTGGGCGATTGTGCTTGTACAAGTAATCCACTTGTCCTGTCTTGCATCATGTCTAGGAGGGGACTCCTGAGTACCACGGTCAGGAGTACCTACTGAATTGGGCTAAGGTTAATAATTAGTATAATTCACTAGTCATGAAGAGATGTCTCCAGTTACAGGCGATCCCGTTATTCCGGCCGCAATTGATTGGACTTGTAGCCTGCCGACGAGTATGGCACATTTCCAGCCCACTGTTATGTGGGGCACCCAATTGTCACTTAACATGATTGAACTCTATTGTCACTATAATGCATTGTACTCTCTAGATTGTCACTATAATGATTGCCTGGATAACCTGGATAACTGCAGGGCCTGTGACTACTTGGAGCATCTCATTGCATCTTGCTAGTAACTAGGATTGTGATAACCCTAGTTAGTTAATGTAGAAAGCCGTAGGCAATGATTGGCCGTGATTGCTTGGATGGAGTCTAGTCCAGTATAGTATTGTCTAGAATTGATTGATTGTAAGATTGTACCAGAATGATTGAATGATTGTCACTCCAGATTGTCACTATAATGATTGTCACTCCAGATTGTCACTATAATGATTGTCACTCCAGATTGTTACTCGACCTGATTTCTTATATTTATCTTGCCGATAAATGGTGAGAGAAACCAAGTTCCGTTCAGACGAAGGGTTACAACCCCGGTCCTTGTTTGGTTTACGGGTTGTAACCTAGCTATCCGAATAGTCCCATGGTTATCTCATCGTATATCATCCTGTCATGCTTTTCCATATGTCTTGTCTTTTAGCAATTCTATGCAAGATTGTCTTTTATAATTACTCAGCATGCTTTTCTTAAATTACTGTCTCTTATTATGTAATTATATTATTGTGCTAATTTGCTGGCTTTGGTCTTATTTTGTGGCCTCCTTTGTGGCACTTGCTCTTCCTGGGGTCTGACCCAGCTGGTTTTGTATGGCCAGATACCGGAGCAGCAGCAAAGGATCTACCTGTCTTCCAGCCCGATGGTGGTCACCAGGCGTAACCAGGGCATCGAGTGGGTTTCTTTTGTTCTCCCACTGTAATATTGTAAATTATTCTTTTGAGACGTTTAGCCGACGAGCAAGTGTTAGCTCGATTGTATACTTACTGTCTGCCTACGGGCTGTAACATGATTGACAAGTCCCGGGGGTTGATCATGTATGACTGAACTCTTGCTAGTCCTCACATTTTGTAACGACTAGCTTCATGATCATCTGGATATAATGTTTGGGACGCCTTACAATTGTATATTTAGAGATCTGATATCTTGTGTATTATTAGTTGGTTGAGATTGAGACAATAGGCTATTTTATGACCTTAAGAGACTGATGGATTGTAGTGAAACCCTCACATATCTAGACAGCCGTGACCGTATAGCGGTGTGGATTTCATTCCGTTATACGTAGCTGGCTATGTCTGCCCTCGCTCTCCAGTATTCTGGTTCTGGGGCGTGACATGGTTTAAGGGTGGCCCATGCAGGTCTTGTCAATCAAGAAATGTGAGGGTTTACCGAATAGATGTCTCAATCAGTATTCGCCCTTGATCTCCGCCCGTATTTTCAAATCCCTGAAATTCTTGCCCTGATTACATGCTTGTATCGTTGATCTGTCCTGGTCCTTCCTTATTGTTTTCCTGTGTCATCTTCCTCAGCGGCATTGAACTGGACCTGCCGACCAGCAAGGTGGATCACCTGTGGACCAGCAGCAACCAGAAGATCAGGCCCAGCACTCAGGAGCAGCCTTCCGAGTCGTACCTACTAGAAGAGAGCCGCCAGTTCAGCCAGTCCAGCCTGCAGATCCTGATGATGGCACTTTGGTGGGTCTCATCAGATTATTGTTAGCTTCCCAGGATCGTAGAGGCGATGTATTGCACCAGGCAGTGGAAGATGCTCTGAATAGAAGTGGACCCCGAGGGAACAGTGCGATCAACAGTTTTAAGCGCCTGAACCCTCCATTCTTCGATGGCAACGAGGATGCCATTGCTATCGATGCTTGGCTACAAGATATAGAGATGATTTTCGAAGCCGCAAAGACTCCAGAAGAAGAGAATGTGGATGTGGTGTGCCTACAGTTATTGGATCTAGCCCGCAGTTGGTGGGCCGCACAAGCAGTGGGATTGACAGCACCTGTCCCCTGGGCAGTGTTCAGCAAAAAGTTCCAGACCAAGTATTATGATGCAGTGGCTCGGTATGACTTGCAGACCAGGTTCAGTAATCTTAAGCAGATGGGGAGGACGGTCGACGGATATGCGGCCGAGTTTTCCAGACTCAGTCAGTTTGCTCCCACCTTGGTGGCAACCGAGTTTGACAGAGCGCAGAGGTTCCAGCAGGGACTTCACCTAGAGATTATATTGGCAGTAGAACAGTTCGAGCATCAGACCTATGATGCGGTGTTGCGAGCAGCAAGGAGGCACGAGTATACCTCCCAGAGAATAGTGGATAGGACTGGAGGTCGGAAGCGGTCCCAGAGTCAGATGAATCAGTCTTCAGCACCAGCCCCGGCAGCTAGGGCTTTGACTATTGGAGATCCGAGGTAAGCAACCTCAGTTACGTCGGTCCAGTACTCGACCCCGACGTACCCTCAGCAAAAGAAGCAAGCGCAGTCTTCCGTCGTAGGCTGTTCTTATTGTGGGAAGCCTGGACACGTTGTGTCAGAGTGTCGCAAGGCGCTGGGATTATGCTTTTGTGTAGGGCACCGGACCATAGGGTGGGGTCCTGTCACGCCCCGATCCCGCAGAGTCCCTTTCGTCCTCGCTTCGGGCTCTTTGGGACCGTTCGTCCTCGCTAAGGCGTGATGCCGTGCAAGCCTAAGTTGCGCTTGCACAAGGCCGAGACCTGGAACAAGACAAGATAGACAAGTTTGACAATACGCAGCGGAACGTATCGCAGATAATTGAAGCAGCAGCGGACATATTTCAGAATACATGCATTGAACACAATGGTAACAAGAAACAATTCTCTTTATTGATTTCATTTGAACAGATTATAAGCTCTCGATTCTCTCTGATACAATATTACATTCTCTCAGAACTTTACAGATTACAATGATCCCGTTCCCATACATTACATCCCTTTATATACAAAACTAAACTCTTGCACAGATGGTCATCTCTTGGCATCTCTTCTGATTTCTGGCTCCTGAGGATGAGGCACGGGCTATCGCTTCGGGCTATCCTTTTCGATGCATGGTGCACCTGCATGCAGACTGATGATGGGTCAGTATATCAGCATACTGGTGAATTGTGAACAAAGAAGCTACATTTTTCTGAAACGATCACTGTTCATTTAGTGAGAAAACATTTTCTTGTGATGTGATCTTGCTACTCTTTACCTAGATTCATTTCATGAATGCATTAGTCAGTTTACATTCTTTTGAAAACACATCTTTGAAAAGCCACAATCATTTCCATCTTAGCCGCTGTGCCTCCCACGGGTTCAGCTCGTCGCTAACCGCTGTGACTCGCATGGGTTCAGCTCGTCGCTAGCCGCTGTGACGCTCTTGGGTTCAGCTCGTCGCTAACCGCTGTGACTCTCATGGGTTCAGCTTGTCGCTAGCCGCTGTGACTCTCTAGGGTTCAGCTCGTCACTAAGTGGATTCCCCAATGCGCATGCGATATCAAATAAATCATGCATAAATCAAGCAAGTCATAAACAATTCCATCTTCTTTTCAGGCAGGATACAGATCTCTTTTCTTAGCAGACAAGGGGCAGGTTCTCTTTTAAGCATACTCAAGATTACAGTCTTGTTATTAACAAAAGCATTCAATCAAAAACTCAGATTCTTAAGGCGTAAGCGAATCATAAAATGAGTCTTTGTCCACTCACCCAGATTAATCGTCTTCTGTTGCAGAGCCAGCAATTCGATCTTTCTGTTTATCTAGTGCCTTCGCGGAGCGGGGCACTACATAATTACCCACCGAAAAGAAGTTTCGTCCTCGAAACTTAAGGAGAAACTTACGATATCCTTAGCAGCGATAGTCCTCATCCTTCACCATCATAAAATATTTACGGACTTTTTGTATGGAACGTTCATCTCATTATTGATATCGAGTAGGCAACGGAATTTCAATCAGAAGACATGTACAAATTCAATTGAATCAAAATTGGCCAGAGGATCGTGTTGCTCTGATACCATTCTGTCACGCCCCGATCCCGCAGAGTCCCTTTCGTCCTCGCTTCGGGCTCTTTGGGACCGTTCGTCCTCGCTAAGGCGTGATGCCGTGCAAGCCTAAGTTGCGCTTGCACAAGGCCGAGACCTGGAACAAGACAAGATAGACAAGTTTGACAATACGCAGCGGAACGTATCGCAGATAATTGAAGCAGCAGCGGACATATTTCAGAATACATGCATTGAACACAATGGTAACAAGAAACAATTCTCTTTATTGATTTCATTTGAACAGATTACAAGCTCTCGATTCTCTCTGATACAATATTACATTCTCTCAGAACTTTACAGATTACAATGATCCCGTTCCCATACATTACATCCCTTTATATACAAAACTAAACTCTTGCACAGATGTCATCTCTTGGCATCTCTTCTGATTTCTGGCTCCTGAGGATGAGGCACGGGCTATCGCTTCGGGCTATCCTTTTCGATGCATGGTGCACCTGCATGCAGACTGATGATGGGTCAGTATATCAGCATACTGGTGAATTATGAACAAAGAAGCTACATTTTTCTGAAACGATCACTGTTCATTTAGTGAGAAAACATTTTCTTGTGATGTGATCTTGCTACTCTTTACCTAGATTCATTTCATGAATGCATTAGTCAGTTTACATTCTTTTGAAAACACATCTTTGAAAAGCCACAATCATTTCCATCTTAGCCGCTGTGCCTCCCACGGGTTCAGCTCGTCGCTAACCGCTGTGACTCGCATGGGTTCAGCTCGTCGCTAGCCGCTGTGACGCTCTTGGGTTCAGCTCGTCGCTAACCGCTGTGACTCTCATGGGTTCAGCTTGTCGCTAGCCGCTGTGACTCTCTAGGGTTCAGCTCGTCACTAAGTGGATTCCCCAATGCGCATGCGATATCAAATGAATCATGCATAAATCAAGCAAGTCATAAACAATTCCATCTTCTTTTCAGGCAGGATACAGATCTCTTTTCTTAGCAGACAAGGGGCAGGTTCTCTTTTAAGCATACTCAAGATTACAGTCTTGTTATTAACAAAAGCATTCAATCAAAAACTCAGATTCTTAAGGCGTAAGCGAATCATAAATGAGTCTTTGTCCACTCACCCAGATTAATCGTCTTCTGTTGCAGAGCCAGCAATTCGATCTTTATGTTTATCTAGTGCATTCGCGGAGCGGGGCACTACAGGTCCTGCCCATTCAGAGTCGATTCAGCTTCAACAGTATCTAGTCCCTCGGTTAGGGGACCAGCACCAGCACCAGCACCAGCACCAGTACCAGCTCCAGTTCGCCAGCAACAGCAGTTCCCGTTGCCGAGGCTATGTCGCCTCAGGCCCAAGTGTTCCAGCAACAGAACCCGCGACAGTTTGCCCTAGCCCAGGCTCAGGTTCAGAATCGACCGAGAGGTATATGTGTCCTCTCATCTTGCTTTTCTACCGTCATTATGCGGGGTGCATGACGTATTTCATGTATCCTAATTACAACGTACATCCCGGACCCGAGCCATATCCTAGGTCATTCGAAACTGGTTATTGGTACCAACCTTTTCGTATGAGGATAGGTCCGTGTCCCTGTTTGACCAAAGAGAGAGACCTCAAGCGCAAGACTATCAGTTTAGTTCATGTTGCTTGAGTTCATCGCTCCTTGGGAGAGTCAAATGTGGGAGTGTGAGGATGATATCCGATCACGTTATCCCTACTTGTTTGACTCGTGAGGTGTAATGTCTTCCTTATGCCTTACGTTTTTTCCTTCCTTGCTTGTATTGTATGATTGTATGATTGAATTGCTTAGTGTAGCTTGCATGTGCTTAGTGTAGCTTGTCGTGACAATCTCTAGCTCCTTGATTAAATTCCGAGGACGGAATTCTTTTAAGGTGGATAGAGTTGTCACCCTCATTTTCCCATATTTTTCGTATTTCGTATTTATACTCGTATCTGGGTTTTGGCATGTATTTTTTTATTTTTTCTCGGCTTGTGGAATTTCGGTATTTCTCGTATTTTGGGTTTTAAGCTTGGCTCGGTTTTATTGAGTTGGTTTGGTTTGGTTCTATATGATTGGATCACCTTAGCATATGCTTCACCCTCAATATACCACAACTCCCCCTCTTTATAATCCCCACCTACCACTCTCTCTCTTCATTACCACCACCATTTATTTTTTTCTTCTTCTCCTTCCTCCACAACTCTCCACCCATAGGCAAGTACACCTTACCACTACATGAGAGCCATCTTTTCCTTGTCCATTTGCTAGATTAGGACATGGTGATCAACATTAGAACTGAGTTTTTGTGATTTGGAGCCTCCATTGTGATAGATCTAAGTTATTTTTATTTTTGGATTTTGCATGGTTTGAGCTTCTTAAGTTAGATTTTATGGGTTTCTGATGTTTCCATGTGGTAGAGCATTCAGTTTCACTCCAGTTGGAACTTTGGAAATCCGGATTTGGAGTTCGGATGGCCAAGTTCTGAACTTTTGAAGCTTTGGGTTCATCCATGGTGTTCTTGCTGTTTGGAGAAGACAGTGAGCAGTGTGCAGAGCTTCTTAGCTTACGCCACTGAGTCTTGGATACGCTTCCTGTTGGAAGCGTGTCTCCTGCGTGCGTACTTTTGTGCGTACGCAGACTTGAGCGTGCGTGAATTTTCATGTACGCTGCTCCCTTGAGCGTGCGTGACTTTTCATGTACGCTGCTCCCCTTGAGCGTGCGTGACTTTTCATGTACGCTGCTCCCCTTGAGCGTGCGTGACTTTTCATGTACGCTGCTCCCTTGAGCGTGCGTGACTTTTTATGTATGCTGCTCCCCTTGAGCGTGCGTGACTTTTCATGTACGCTGCTCCCCTTGAGCGTGCATAACTTTTCATGTACGCTGCTCTCTTGAGCGTGCGTGACTTTTCATGTACGCTGCTCCCTTGAGCGTGCGTGACTTTTCATGTACGCTGCTCCCTTGAGCGTGCGTGACTTTTTATGTACGCTGCTCCCTTGAGCGTGCGTGACTTTTGTGTACGCTGCCCCCTGACCCCTTGCTTAACCCATTGGCTCTTGGAGTTTGGTCTTAATTCTTAATGCTTGGCTCTTCTATAGCCCTGTATATTGATATTTTATTAGATATTTTACGTCTATTTTATATCCTTACGCCTTTTGTCCTGAACTTGATAATCACGAATTTACTGGATATGTTTGGAATTGATAATTGAGCATGACCTGATAAGTGGCCCGTCGTGGCGCACTCCTGACTAGTACACTTGATATGATAACCTGACCTGATACATCTTGAATAGCTGTTGCGACGGCTACCTGACATGACATGACCTGTATAATTAATCCTGATACCGTGGACGATTGTGCTTGTACAAGTAATCCACTTGTCCTGTCTTGCATCATGTCTAGGAGGGGACTCCTGAGTACCATGGTCAAGAGTACCTACTGAATTGGGCTAAGGTTAATAATTAGTATAATTCACTAGTCATGAAGAGATGTTCTCCAGTTACAGGCGATCCCGTTATCCCGGCCGCAATTGATTGGACTTGTAGCCTACCGACGAGTAGGGTACATTTCCAGTCCACTGTTATGTGGGGCTGTAGTGACCCGCTCCGCCCTAGCGGAACGCCGATTCCAAACGGCGAGTGCAACGACTCAAAACGAGCCGTCGACCCGAAGAGTTGCTTCGACCCGATGAAGTATCGATGCGAATCGATGCAAGGCTTACATTGGCCCGACAAGATGAATCCAGACTTAGACTTCCAAAGGCGCGCTCGGAGTATCGCTCGGCCAATGCAAACATCGCTAAGGTGGGTGGCTCCGATGAACCCGTCTTTGCTTAGCCTAGACACATAACAAAACGGACACATTCACGAGAATCGCTAGGCGATAACATCTTGCATGCTAATAAATGACTCAACGCACCTAGCTAAGGGAGTAATCCCAACTTGTATGCTTGCATAGAATATGGAAAGGAATATGGAAAAATACGAGAACTCTCGCACCGCGCTCCACGCTCGTGCTAAGGCACAAGCTTGCGTTCAACAATGAAACAATGAATGGTTTACAACAATAAAACGGAAGGCTATCAATATAGTCACCCGAGTAGAGTATAGCAACATTGAAAGGCTATGGGACCGATGGGTCGCCAAGGCGACTCCCGCACGAGGAGTTGCGTAATGCTTGAATGAATAAATCAACGAATCAATGAATGAAACGAATGAATATATGAATGAATCAATGAACGAAAGAACAAGTGAAAGAAAAAAAGAAAAGAAAGAATGAAGAAAGATAAGAAAGAAAGGAGATGAATGGTTAGCGACAGGTGTGACGGGCACGTGCATCGGGGCTCGCTACCCGCGCTGCACGGACGCCAACCTGGTCGATAATGTAAGATGGCTAAGGGTTAGCCTATGGCTCAAGGACAGCCGTTAAGTTAAAATGTTAATAAAATACGAAATGGTCGTGGACAAACGGTACGAGCGAGGGGTGGCGTATGCTGTGCCGTAGAGAAAGGGATTCCGTGGCAGTTGTCAAAGTGGGAAGGACTTGCCGGCCCGGACGGAATCAAAAAGGGGGCTTACGGGCTTAACTGGGGGAGGCTTGGCCCCAGGAGACGTAAGTGCAGGGTACTTTTCAAGAGACTATCAGGGTGTACCAGCCGCACGCCATGATAGGTGCGAAAATGCCAAGGGGATAATGTCCAGGATGGCTTGTGGTGCCAGCGACCGATGCATATAGAGTTAAGTGGGCTTTGCTGGTGGCGATCCACGTGCAAGTCCTTGCATTGAAATCAAAGTAATTTATGTTAACAAATGAAGTGCCTTATGAATATGCTTGAAACGTAACACACCAAATGACAATGAGAAATTTATACAAGTGAGTTAGATAACGCGCTAACGACATGCTAAAATCCGAGGCAGGGACACACACTTGACATTGAAAGTTAATATCGAATGGTTGGCTAACTTGGTTTACTTTTGACAGGGAAGGCCGGACGGTAAGTATGGGTAAGTTGTGCATGTATCTCCATGCGACACTCTGAAATCGGTAACACGAGATAGGTTATATCATATGCCATGTAAATGACCCTAAGGCAAGATTAGAAAGACAATGAATGATAGAGATGCACACAAGTAAATGGAACGTGTTCGGTAATGATAGTGATTATGGGCGAGCTAGCCTCCCCACCAGTGCATAACAATGTACTGATAACCCCACAGTCTACTTGCAGGATGCAGGAGACGCCGGCGGGTGCGGAGCTTCAATCGAACGTGCTAAGGCGCGGAGCTATCTCTGGGCCTTGGAGCGTTGCAAGGAGCTGGAGCACCATATACGGGACATAATGTATCGGAACATCGTCATGAATCATTCCATCTTGTAAGCCACTTGGCACGCCTTTTATGTTTCAGAGAGAGAGAGAGCTTGAGCGACTTGTAATATCGGCCTAACGCCGCTTGTAAACTTGTTGAATATCAATAAAAAATTTGGTTTCGCTTCAATTGTGTTCATTTATATTCCGCTGCAAATGGGGACACTCTGTGCGACTCTGTGGCCTAGAACTCAAATCGGCCATTTCTGGACTTGGCCTTGCACGGGCGCAACCTAGGCCCGTGCGGCATCATGCCTTAGCGAGGACGATCGCTCCTACGGGAGCGGGGCATGACAGATTGGTATCAGAGCACGGCTTTACGTCCTTGGACATCATTTCGATTCTCTCAGTTTTGAAAGCTCGCGTTGGAAACAAAAGAAGTGTATGCTCTCTCTCGTTGTGCATTGGGATGTTCCATACAATAAGTCTAATATTGCGAAAGCTCGTACGAGTACTCGGTTGCACGGGACCGATAGGCGATGGCCTTTGTGCCACTACGACGGACTTGATAGGCGATGGCCTTTGTGCCGAACCACGACGGACTCGAGTCGGACGAAAACTAAATGCTAAGAGTTAGCAAACGCGAGGCATGCTTGAATAGGCTTACGTTGACGATAGCAAACGGGTACACGAGACAGGAGTATTATTCGAACGGGATGGTTTTGCACGCAGCCTTTTGGCTAAGTTGTGCGGAGTATCGCGCACCTAGACCCTTTGGTGCAAACGAGTTGCGAACGAGAATAAGTGAGCGTGCAAACTTGAATGTGGTCCGAACGGGATGGTTAAGCGGTACAACTTAGTCCGCGTGTCGCGTACCTCGACTCTTGGGTGCCATCGGGTTGCGAGCGATATCAACGTATCGCTCGATCGAGAACGGAGATACACTTTGAGTGTGTATCGATAGGAACGTTATCGAGTTAACGCTTAGGCGCACTCGAAGGATCGATTTGGACCTTGAGGATTATTGCGAACGACTTAATGCATCGCAACGGCGCGAACGACTACGCTAGCGATTCGTTGAACGAATCGATAAGACGTCTTAGCGCGTGGCGCAAACGTGATTGAGGATTAGACCGTATGGCTTGAACCCGAGTGGTGTATGTGATAGGTTCGAATAAGAATAAGAATGAGTGTCGACGACTAGTCGAGTGGTTTGAATCCGAGTGGTGTATGGATGTTCTTGGAAAAATCATTCGAGCGAAACTTGAGGATTACGAAACACAACGAGTACGTCGACGAGGCGATACGATCGCGCAAAGCCTTAGAACGTGTCACGCTTAGTTGGCCGTAACTTTAAAAGTCCCGAACGAGATGTCACTGGACAACTTGCGAATGGGTAACGCATGTTAGAAAACGACTCGGAACGACGAATGGAAATAAATGGTCTTGATCGAGGAAACTTAGAGCATCGCACGTACGTTTTCGGATTGATACAAATGAAATGTGACTTGAATCTTGAACAACGATCTTGAAACGAGCTCGAGGAATAGCAGATGAACTTGATCTTGAATATTAAATGAAATGGTGGAATATCCAACTCGGACAACGGCATCGTCGCATGACTCGAAATTGGTTGCAAAGGAAGATCGTCAGGTTACGTATATCGTCGATGGTATTGAGGCGTATCAAAGATCGATATGCGATAACTCGGGGGTACTCTGACTCGGCGAATGACGATCGTGCAAATGTTATTGTTCCGTTGGATGCTATACTCGGGATATTAAAATGCGTCGAGGAAAAGATAAACTTGACTCGAGGATGAATGACGATCGGACTATCAAATATAGACTTGGCTTGGATGAAAACGGAGTGCTTGGATTTACTTCGTTGTCAACCACAACGTAGACGTTCTTGCCTTATGCGAGCGCAACCCCAGCCTCGCACATGCGTCGCGCCGACTAGGACTATCACTCTGCGTGAGCGCTGGTATGGTGATTCATACAGCGGGAGTGATCGGTACTCGCCTGGCGTGGCAACTCGTATGCTTCGACTTATGGTTTGACATGAAGGAGACTTGAGGATGAATTGTGTGTTTGAAGAGTTGAACTTGAGGATTGAGTAGGTCCAATCTGCGTATCGAGAATGAGTTAGTCTAAACTCAAACAAGAGTTACGCCCCGATGAGAATGATTATTTCGCGGGAGCGTTGCATGGTGATTCATGAACCGCCGTGGATAATCGGACTCGCGTGAGATTGGGGCAGAACGTATTGTCGAGCTGGATGACCTCGTGATCGAATACATGGATTGGTTTAGAATTAGTGATTGAACAGATTTGGATGTTGCAAAACGAATGCATCTATGCGAACTAAGTGATCGTGCTCGATGTTTAGGAATCTGAGTGACACGAGCTTGGGTAGAAAAATCCCGCACCACCGACTTTGGTTTGACCCTAGGATTGGGGTCAGTGTTGGCATTATTGTTGGGGAACTATGATTCCAATCCTGACATTGACTTAGCCTCGCAAAGATTGGCCTAGCGGTTAGGCAAAACGCCCCTGTTGTAAGAGTTATCAATCGAAGAGTTGATCTTGAGGATTGGTATGAATGGATAGTATGAATCGCGAATGTAGGAAACCCTGCTCACGAGACTCGACTGACATGCATATATTTCAGGGACGCCTGAGTATGTGCACGATGCGACTCGAGTGAGAATGACAAATTCTCAATCATGCGGCTTGGCTAAATGCATGTATTTTGGGGACGCTTGGAATGCGTGCACGATCCAGCCCAGTGATACGTTGAGTTCTAGCACGACTTGGGGAGTGAACGAGTATCGCGAACGTGAAATCGTGCTAGTAAAAGTTGGTACAACGAATTGAACCGTTGATAGGAAGTTATGCTCGATGATAGTGCAATACGTAGTCTTGAATTGGACGAGAATTTCTTAGACTTGGTCGACCCCGCTAAGAGGAAATCATACTGATTTCATGGACAAGAACGCTTGAGAAGCGAATCGAGTCATCTCGATGATCGAGATGAACGAAAGTGAATTTGCCTTAGCCTACGACCCTCGCATTTGACGAATTACAATGTGCCTCGTGTAACCATTCCAGTTCCATGACACGACGAAATAGAAACTAATACGAAGAATGCTTGAATTGAATAAGTAACAACAAGTCTAAAATGAACGAGAAGTAATTCGATAAAATCGACCAAACGTATGCGACACGGAACTTAGAAAGAAACCGAGTACGGTTCGATGCCATCGAACGATAAAGCCATTCGATAGGAAATTGCCTAAGATGTGTACACGATCCGAGTTAAGGAACGGTAGGATGACCTGCACTCAAGAAGTCTCGAGGACGAGACTTGTTTTGAGTGGTGTATTATGTAGTGACCCGTTCCGCCCTAGCGGAACGCCGATTCCAAACGGCGAGTGCAACGACTCAAAACGAGCCGTCGACCCGAAGAGTTGCTTCGACCCGATGAAGTATCGATGCGAATCGATGCAAGGCTTACATTGGCCCGACAAGATGAATCCAGACTTAGACTTCCAAAGACGCGCTCGGAGTATCGCTCGGCCAATGCAAACATCGCTAAGGTGGGTGGCTCCGATGAACCCGTCTTTGCTTAGCCTAGACACATAACAAAACGGACACATTCACGAGAATCGTTAGGCGATAACATCTTGCATGCTAATAAATGACTCAACGCACCTAGCTAAGGGAGTAATCCCAACTTGTATGCTTGCATAGAATATGGAAAGGAATATGGAAAAATACGAGAACTCTCGCACCGCGCTCCACGCTCGTGCTAAGGCACAAGCTTGCGTTCAACAATGAAACAATGAATGGTTTACAACAATGAAACGGAAGACTATCAATATAGTCACCCGAGTAGAGTATAGCAACATTGAAAGGCTATGGGACCGATGGGTCGCCAAGGCGACTCCCGCACGAGGAGTTGCGTAATGCTTGAATGAATAAATCAACGAATCAATGAATGAAACGAATGAATATGTGAATGAATCAATGAACGAAAGAACAAGTGAAAGAAAGAAAGAAAAGAAAGAATGAAGAAAAGATAAGAAAGAAAGGAGATGAATGGTTAGCGACAGGTGTGACGGGCACGTGCATCGGGGCTCGCTACCCGCGCTGCACGGACGCCAACCTGGTCGATAATGTAAGATGGCTAAGGGTTAGCCTATGGCTCAAGGACAGCCGTTAAGTTAAAATGTTAATAAAATACGAAATGGTCGTGGACAAACGGTACGAGCGAGGGGTGGCGTATGCTGTGCCGTAGAGAAAGGGATTCCGCGGCAGTTGTCAAAGTGGGAAGGACTTGCCGGCCCGGACGGAATCAAAACGGGGGCTTACGGGCTTAACTGGGGGAGGCTTGGCCCCAGGAGACGTAAGTGCAGGGTACTTTTCAAGAGACTATCAGGGTGTACCAGCCGTACGTCATGATAGGTGCGAAAATGCCAAGGGGATAATGTCCAGGATGGCTTGTGGTGCCAGCGACCGATGCATATAGAGTTAAGTGGGCTTTGCTGGTGGCGATCCACGTGCAAGTCCTTGCATTGAAATCAAAGTAATTTATGTTAACAAATGAAGTGCCTTATGAATATGCTTGAAACGTAACACACCAAATGACAATGAGAAATTTATACAAGTGAGTTAGATAACGCGCTAACGACATGCTAAAATCCGAGGCAGGGACACACACTTGACATTGAAAGTTAATATCGAATGGTTGGCTAACTTGGTTTACTTTTGACAGGGAAGGCCGGACGGTAAGTATGGGTAAGTTGTGCATGTATCTCCATGCGACACTCTGAAATCGGTAACACGAGATAGGTTATATCATATGCCATGTAAATGACCCTAAGGCAAGATTAGAAAGACAATGAATGATAGAGATGCACACAAGTAAATGGAACGTGTTCGGTAATGATAGTGATTATGGACGAGCTAGCCTCCCCACCAGTGCATAACAATGTACTGATAACCCCACAGTCTACTTGCAGGATGCAGGAGACGCCGGCGGGTGCGGAGCTTCAATCGAACGTGCTAAGGCGCGGAGCTATCTCTGGGCCTTGGAGCGTTGCAAGGAGCTGGAGCACCATATACGGGACATAATGTATCGGAACATCGCCATGAATCATTCCATCTTGTAAGCCACTTGGCACGCCTTTTATGTTTCAGAGAGAGAGAGAGCTTGAGCGACTTGTAATATCGGCCTAGCGCCGCTTGTAAACTTGTTGAATATCAATAAAGAATTTGGTTTCGCTTCAATTGTGTTCATTTATATTCCGCTGCAAATGGGGACACTCTGTGCGACTCTGTGGCCTAGAACTCAAATCGGCCGTTTCTGGACTTGGCCTTGCACGGGCGCAACCTAGGCCCGTGCGGCATCACGCCTTAGCGAGGACGATCGCTCCTACGGGAGCGGGGCGTGATAGGGGCACCCACCATTGTCACTTAACATGATTGAACTCTATTGTCACTATAATGCATTGTACTCTCTAGATTGTCACTATAATGATTACCTGGATAACCTGGATAGCTGCAGGCCCTGTGACTACTTGGAGCATCTCATTGCATCTTGCTAGTAACTAGGATTGTGATAACCCTAGTTAGTTAATGTAGAAAGCCGTAGGCAATGATTGGCCGTGATTGCTTGGATGGAGTCTAGTCCAGTACAGTATTGTCTAGAATTGATTGATTGTAAGATTGTACCAGAATGATTGAATGATTGTCACTCCAGATTGTCACTATAATGATTGTCACTCCAGATTGTCACTATAATGATTGTCACTCCAGATTGTTACTCGACCTGATTTCTTATATTTATCTTGCCGATAAATGGTGAGAGAAACCAAGTTCCGTTCAGACGAAGGGTTACAACCCCGGTCCTTGTTTGGTTTACGGGTTGTAACCTAGCTATCCGAATAGTCCCATGGTTATCTCATCGTATATCATCCTGTCATATTTTTCCATATGTCTTGTCTTTTAGCAATTCTATGCAAGATTGTCTTTTATAATTACTCAGCATGCTTTTTCTTAAATTATTGTCTCTTATTATGTAATTATATTATTGTGCTAATTTGCTGGCTTTGGTTCTTATTTTGTGGCCTCCTTTGTGGCACTTGCTCTTCCTGGGGTCTGACCCAGCTGGTTTTGTATGGCCAGATACCGGAGCAGCAGCAAAGGATCTACCTGTCTTCCAGCCCGATGGTGGTCACCAGGCGTAACCAGGGCATCGAGTGGGTTTCTTTTGTTCTCCCACTGTAATATTGTAAATTATTCTTTTGAGGCGTTTAGCCGACGAGCAAGTGTTAGCTCGATTGTACTTACTTACTGTCTGCCTACGGGCTGTAACATGATTGACAAGCCCCGGGGGTTGATCATGTATGACTGAACTCTTGCTAGTCCTCACATTTTCTAACGACTAGCTTCATGATCATCTGGATATGTAATGTTTGGGATGCCTTACAATTGTATATTTGGAGATCTGATATCTTATGATTATTATTAGTTGGTTGAGATTAAGACAATTGGCTATTTTATGACCTTAAGAGACTGATGGATTGTAGTGAAACCCTCACATATCTAGACAGCCGTGACCGTATAGCGGTGTGGATTTCATTCCGTTATACGTAGCTGGCTATGTCTGCCCCCGCTCTCCAGTATTCTGGTTCTGGGGCGTGACATAGGGCGCCATAGGATCCCGTACCATAATACGTACCCCTACGGAGTCCACCAGCAGCGGCAATCCACAGCTCGTCCTCCGACAGAGCTTGAGTGGGCTGCGAGGAAGTACCGGCCTCTCCTGCATCAGGTGCACTAGCAGCCGCCCGTTCCCGCAGCCTCTGATACTCGGCCTAGAAAGTACTTATTATTACTAACTTCTAATTTCCAATTAATGTACTTATTATTACTAATTTATAATTAATGTACTTAATATTTCTAATTTCTAATTAATGTACTTATTATTACTAACTACATAAATATTTATTTGCATCATATTTACTAAGTTATATTAAAATTGACACGAAGTATTAAATTAAGATAACGTATTGTAATACTTACATAAGTCTGCTCGGCCCTTTCGTCAATAAGGTCAGCGCCGCGACGATGGGTGGCCAGGAAGACGGTCACCACGTCGGCGTTACCGACCATCCTTACCTGTAATTAAATATATTATCTTAGTAATAATTTATCGAGTTTGCATTAAAATAATATTTCTAAAAGAGAAAGACATACCAGACGACGGAAATGTTCTATTATCGGAATCGACCCACCGCACCACTTCGAGGCATGTTGCCTAGCCGCCTTGGCCTTCTCCGACTTCTCCTTGTACTTTGGCTCCTCGAATCGAGCCTTCATCGCATTCCATTGATCAGGGGTGATCCAACCTTGGATCAGCTTTCTAGTACGATCACGATCCTTCTGATCATTGATAGAGTCGCGGATCAGCTTGGCAGCTACGGCAGGAAACATCCCCTCGATAAGCTCGGCCCGGTGCGGTGGATAGAAAAACATATCCTAGAAGAGCACAAACCAAATATTTATCAGTTATATATAATATACAAAAATTATATGATTCATGTTAAAAGCAAATATATTTTAACCTTGAAGCGCGCAAACCAGAAGGCCTTCCTCTCGTCCGGAGCCTCAGAGTAGTTAATCCAAGCACCACCATAATTATGCCTCAGCATGTGGCCTAGACGTCTCTGTACCTCTGGGGGACGATATCTATACAAATATATTATATTCATGAAAAAAGTTAAATTATGATAAAAACAGAAAGAAAAAAATTATAAACCAAAACACCTACTTTGTACCGTCGGCCCAGATCTCCGTCCTCCTCTCCTCCGGAGGTGCGCACGCATCATCTGCATGATGCTGGTCGGCCGTCGGCACCGCCGCCTCGGCCGTCGCCGCAGCCTCCGCCATCTGCTCATCCGTCTCCATCATCGTATCAGCAGTAGGAACGCTAGACGGGCGATCACTCTCAACAGGCCTGGAACTACTCGTCCCAGGAGATATCCCACGTGACGTCGTCCCACCAGGCCCACCTACTGTCCGATATGGAGGAGTAATCGGCGACGAGGATCCAGAGCCGGTACCAGAATGAGGTACCGAAGGAAAACTCTGTCCTCTAGCAGTACCTGTAGGAAGTACCGGAGGAGAGTGACCTCGTTGTCCCCTTCGGTACGCTCCGCGACGACCTGCCATACCTGATAACAGCATATGATAATACAACAAATAATAGAGACTATAAATATGAAAGTACAACAAATAATAGAGACTAGAAATATGAAAGTACAACAAATAATAGAGACTAGAAATATGAAAGTACAACAAAGACAAGATAATAACCAAGACAACATATGATGATACATTCTACAATAAACATCTAAGCCCAGATAATGTATTCTAGAAGAAACATCTAAGTTCAGATAAGTATATCTCTCTCAATCATCTTCAGAATAATTATCTTGTTCGTCTTCCTCGACCTCATCTTCCTCTTCCTCCTCATCTTCACTTTCATCTTCGCCTTCGTCGGCTTCGTCTTCCTCTTCGGATAATTCTACATCTTCTACATTATGTGTCGTGTAATGTGTAACTTCCGTGGAGTCCACATCGACAATATTGGTTACAAGAGGTAGCTCGTCCTCCTGGTAAGCTTTTTCGTCAATATCAAAAGTATCTCTGGCTTTAGTCTTGCATACTGCCCACCAGTCAGACTTCGTTGCTCCCCGTCTCGGATAAGCTGTAAAGTACACGAGCTGAGCCTGAGTTGCTAGGACAAACGGTTCATAGCCTTGATATCTACGCTTGTAGTTTATATCCAGAAGACCATGCTTGTCAATTTTCCAACCTTGATTTTCAATCGGATCGAACCATTCACACTTGAACAACACGATCTTTGCAGGTTCTCTGCCATTATTATATGACAACTCCACAATCTCTCACAAGATGCCAAAGAAATCATTTCCTGGATCGACGTCTTTGTAGTTCGAAGACTTGATACACAAACAACTGTTTTTCGTGGAATCAAGATCCAGGAAGCTGTCTCTGATCGGAGCATTTGTCGACTTGAACCGAAAGCCATTGACACAGTAACTTGGCCATATTTTAACAAGAGTAATTGGTCCCTTGGCAAGAGTTCTAATTAATTCAATCTTGGGTGAAATTAGACGATCGACCTGAATATCAAATAAGCGATAATAAGTTATTTATTGCGCAGTTGCATTAGAAGAGGCCAGTAATTACCGAGCTACTTACATATTCGCTCAACCAAGAAGGAAAATGACGTCTCATTTCTTGTTCTAATGCTTCGTCTGTTAGGTAGGGTCTAACCAGCCTCAACTCATCATTATATGTGCTGGAAAACAACAAAGCAACCGCCGATTAGTACAATAATATTAGCTTATACTATTACATTGAGATGACGTAAACTCATCATCCTGAGTTACTTACCCCTCTAGCTTCTCCACTTCATCCTCGTCGCAATTGAGTAATACATACAACTGAGCAGCCTTTAGCTCTTCGTCATTCAAATATCTCTTCTTCATTTTCTCCGAAGGCTTTCCGGACGCATTGAATACTTTTAGTATTCCATCATTAAATTCTTGATATCCGTCGTCGTTTCTCGGAACCCTCGTTCTATTCGTAGCAACATGAGGTTTGAAATAGGAGGAGCAGAAATTTGTAATCTCCTCGAGAATATAGGCTTCACAAATAGAACCCTCGACCCGAGCCTTATTTTTTACCTTTCTTTTTAGGTGATTCAAATATCGCTCGAACGGGTACATCTATCGATATTCGACGGGTCCACCAACACGTGCCTCGTAGGAAAGATGAATCGGCAAATGCTCCATAGAGTCAAAGAATCCAGGAGGGAACACCCTCTCTAACTTGCACAGTGTTACCGTAATGTCCTTCTCTTGCTTTTCTAGACGTTCAACGAGCAATTTCTTAGAACAAAGGTCCCTGAAGAATATGCTAAGCTCCGTCAATGGATTCCAAACTGCCTGCGGTAAGAATTCCCGAAATGCAATCGGAATTAACCGCACCATGAATACGTGACAATCATGGCTCTTCATACCTGTCAGTTTGTTCTCCTTGAGGTCGACGCATCTTCTCAAGTTCGAAACATACCCATCTGGAAATTTCAGACCTTGAATCCACCTACAAAGTCTCACTTTATCCTCCTTCTCCAGTGAGAAAATTGCCTTAGGCTGCTTCAACTTCCCATTCCCGTCCTCTATCAAATGCAATACAGGACGTCTACATATTTCTTCCAAGTCCAATCTAGCCTTTGGATTGTCTTTCGTCTTCCCCTTTACGTCCATTACAGTATTAATTATATTGTCAAACACATTCTTCTCGATATGCATGACATCAAGGTTATGTCTAATCAGATTGGTGCTCCAATATGGAAGATCCCAGAATATACTCCTCTTCGTCCAGTTATGAGTGCGACCAAATCTGTCACACTTGTAGCCCGTAGCAGGCTCCTCAATAGCTCTTGGTAAATCTTTTACCTCTTCCCATATCGTGTATCCGGTCCACCTTGGCGGGGGATTAGCCTTCTCCACAACGCCAGCATGAAAAGCATTCTTGTTCCTCCGGTACGGATGATCCTTCGGCAGGAATTGTCGATGACAATCGAAGAAGTACGGTTTGCCTCCGTGTTTCAAACAGAAAGCCTTAGTGCTGTCCATGCAATACGGACATGAAAGACGACCATGCGTGCTCCATCCAGATAACATTCCATAGGCCGAAAAGTCGTTGATGGTCCACATAAGTGCTGCCCGCATCCGGAAATTTTGTTTTCTAGATACATCGTACGTGTTGGAACCTACTTCCCACAGCTGATTAAACTCATCAATCAACGGCTGTAAATACACATCGATGTTCCTTTTAGGATTGTTCGGACCTGGGATAATAACGGTGAGAAACATATACGGAGTCTCCATGCACATCCAAGGTGATAGATTGTACGGGATTACGATCACAGGCCAACACGAACACTGGGATCCCGAAAGTCCGAATAGGGTAAAACCGTCGGAGCAGAGACCCAATCTGACATTACGCGGATCAGAAGCAAAATCTGGATACTCTCGATCAAAGTGCTTCCATGCTTCTCCATCAGATGGGTGATCCAACACTCCTTCGGTATGTTTCCACTTATGCCAACTCATGTTTTCTGCAGTTTCCTTCACCATAAACAACCGCTGCAACCGCGGCGTCAACGGCAAGTAGTGCATCGAAGAGGTAGGCTTTCTGGCACCGACAGACTTTCCTCTACCACATGCCTTGTAGCGATCGACACCACAAAATCTGCAGGCATCTTCATCCTTGTCGTCTTTGTAGTACAACATGCACCCGTTGCGACAGGCATCAATTTTTTCGTATCCCATCCAGAGTGATCTAACCGTCCTCTTAGACCGATAGAAGTCTTTAGGCAACTTCGCACCCTCAGGCAATATTTCTATAAGCAACTCCATAAGACGGTTGTAGCAATCTTGCGACATGTTAAAATCGGACTTGATGCTCAACAATCTTGTAACCACCTTCAACGTTGAATGATCCTCACAACCAGGATATAATGGAGTCCTTGCATTCTCCAGCAACTCCATGAACTGTGCAGCATCGGGGTTCGGTGCCTCCTCAGGTGCATCATGATCATCCGGATCGAAACTAGGCCCGGCCGCGTCGAAAACCATGTTCACCAACCCATCGTCGTAAGGAGCGTTGTTGTGGACATCCACATAAGGCTCGTACTCTGATGCTAAAGACACAAGTTCTCCGTGCTCGCTCCACTGATAGTAATTCGACGTGAAACCCTTCGAGTATAAATGATACGTGACATCCACTTCTGGATGATATTTCAAGTTACGAAATCTCACACACGGACACTTAATTTTGGTACCGTCCATGTACTGAGGGAACGCCTTGGCAAACTGCAGAAACTGGTGTACACCCTCTATGAATTCATCACGCACACCGTACATGTCACCAGGATGACGGTTGTACATCCAAGTACGATTCTGCAGATAGTAATTCAGCTCCATAATTCTGTAAGATAGATACATCAAGGTAGTGAATGATATACAATTGTCAGTTCATGCGGTCTACACTTTCCGCAGTATATGTACACATGACATTTTACGTTAAATGGTCAGAGATTATCTGTCATCTTCTTTTCGCATTGCTAACTTTTTTTCGCGTGTTTGTGCGTGCGGTGGTCAGAGATTATCGCGGCGGTATATCACCCGTGTCTACAATATTTCATATAGGCTGAGTTGTAGAAGTAAAGTTTTAGGATATTAGTCTATATATTATGTATAGTCCAACCGAGCCAACTCTAAGCTAAACTAGTCCAACTTGGTCAAACTAGCCATTTCTAAGTTGTATAAGTCAAGTTTTAGGATATTAGTCTATATATACTAGTATAAACTCTCCCTCCTCTCCAAATACCTGGTACTAGTTAAACCTTCCCCTTTCTCCCACTAGACACACACATACATATACATGATGTATACAACCACACCATAGTTCCCAGGTTCTTTTAACCTAACTTGCCAGTTGGTACTAACCTCAATAGAACAAACACTCTCACAGCTCAAAATACTAACACATGCTCACGCCTTACTCTTGTGACACTCCCTTTCAAACACAAACACACACCTATATGTTCCCTTACACATGTTGCCATGTTACCTATAAAAATAGGAAATCCTTGTTGTCTAAAATAAGACACAATTGTACAAAGAGAACCATACTTAGAACTCACACTTTAAGACAATAGATGAAGAAAGACTTGTATGGAGGATCGATAGGGTTAAGCAATGTCATTTTATCCTACAAAGAGAACCATACTGTAGAACTCATATTGTAGAACTCCCACTTTAACACAATTCTACAAAGAGTTGTCATAGGGTGTTGAGCGATGTCATTTTATTCTTTTCTTCTTCTTCTTCTTGGGATTTTCGAGTATTGGATCTTGAGACATATATAGCTAGAACTTACGAAGAATGGAGTATCATACTTCAACAAATAGATGTTGACTAATTGGTTCATATACTTATTGTCTAAAATTAGTGTAGGAATGTTGCAAGGTGAAACAATGTATCAAACACTATATCGAAACCCAAACCCAATATGCAAATCCAAATTAATACGAAAATACACAAGTGTATATAGGGGATTAAGTGTACAGAGGTAAAATACGTAAATATGCATGCTTGGGGGTGTCCACGTGTCCAACAAATGGACATAAAGTGTCCAAAACCTCACGAACACACTGTATCAGCGAACACATGGTCGTAACGTGTCTCCGTGTCCATTTTGGACACAAAAAACATCTCAATTAGGGTTAGGGTTTACGTTCAGTCTCCTCACGGTGGTGGAAGAGGAGGAGGAGGACAAGTTCGGTGGTAGAGGAGGAGGAGATTAAGTGTACAGAGGTAAAATACATATATATGCAAGCTTGGGGGTGTCCACGTGTCCAACAAATGGACACAAAGTGTCCAAAACCTCACGAACGCACTGTATCAGTGAACACATGGTCGTAATGTGTCTCCGTGTCCATTTTGGATACGGAAAACACCTCAATTAGGGTTAGGGTTTACCTTCAGTCTCCTCGCGGTGGTGGAGGAGGAGGATCTCGCAGTGGAGGAAGAGAAGGGACTCGCGGTGGAGGAGGAGGAGGAGGAGAAGGGGCTCGCCGGAGGGAGGAGAAGGAGCTCGCGGTGGAGGAGGAGGATGAGCGGCGCCGGAGGGAAGGGGGTCGGGCTGTCGTCGAGGTCGGGAGAAGAGGGGCGGGAACAAAGAATTTGGGGAGAGGGAGAAATGAAAATTGGAACCGAGGAAACCCTATTTAGCAGAAATTAGCGATGCCCGAAATACGTCGCAAAACGTCGGTATTAGTTAAATATTCGGCGACGTTATAAACTTTGTGACGCTAAACGTCGCTGAACTAATAAAACTAGCGACGTTTTCCGACAAATCAACGACGTTGATTTTTATTAGACTATAGGTAGTCGCAATATGTCGCTGTATGTCGCTACCAGCGACGTATTGTGACGTTTAAATTTGGCGTCGCTAAAACCAAAAATATTGGCGACGGTTTAAGTTGGCGTCGCTAATTACGTCGCTGATATGACTTATTTTGGTAGTGGGTCCTCTAGGTCCCTTGGCTGCTGGAAAGTTCCGAAGCGGATGGGTGGCAGACCCACAAGCCAAACACTGACCCAACCTCTTCCTGCAGACGGCGAAGTCATGACCTGGTCTTCCGCAGAAAGAACATATAGCTCCCTTCTGCTGCTGCTGATGTCGGGGTCCCGGGGCTCTAACCGGCGGGGTCGGGTGATGTGATGTAGGGGGACGGTAAGTCTGCTGGGGCGGCGTCGGTGCTCTCTGCTGGAAAGCCTGATGCTTGGACGGTCCCTCATGATGTACAGAAGCCGGCCTCTTGCTGGACAGAAGACGCTCCTTAATGCTCCGGGCCAACTCTAGGCTCTGGTAGTAGTCAGTCGTACCGTTCGCCACTATAAGAATGCCAATGTCTGGAACTAGACCATGGCAAAACCTACGGGTCATCTCCTCTGGATCTGCAACCAGACTAGGAGCGAAACGGCTCAGGCGACTAAACTCTGTCGCATAGTCATCAACAGAACGGTTCCCCTGCTGGATGTTCTGGAATCGTAGCCCCATGGCTACTCTAGCAGTGGTCGAGAAGAATTTCTTCTTGAACTGGGTCTTAAACTGATCCCAAGTGGCTCTCCCTCTCGCAAACAACGGCTCATTCCAGAACCATACTCCTGCCAAGTCTATCAGCAGAAATCCCGCTGCCTCGACCTGGAGGTCATCCGGTATCCTGACTCCGAGAAGCTTCCTCTCTACCGAATCTAGCCAGTCATCTGCTACTACTATGCCCTCAGTCCCTGAGAACTCCTTGGGATTCAGCCCCATGAAGTCCTTGATCATCCCCGCTCTCTGCCGTGGCTCTACTGGTGGTGGGACCACGGGACGTCCCTCAGAACGCTCCATGCTCTGGCGGAGTAGGGTAGTCTGCTCCTGATGGGTTGTTAGGAACCCCTGGATCATAGTGAGCAGTTGGTTCCCGTCGAGTGTGACGGAAGCCTGGGTAGGTATAGTGATAGGGGGTGGTGGAAGTATCGGGGCCTGCTGGGACTGGGATGTGGAAGGTGGTGGAGGCATCTGGGTCTGTGGATCTGTGGAGTGGGGGAATGTGGTAGGTGGAGGTGGGGGTGGGGGTGTATCAGTCAACTGGTCAGCTGACTGGATATGGAGTGCACCATTCTCAGGTGTAACATACTGGGACGAACGAGTAAGCACCATCTAATAAAAGTAAAAAGGACTTATAAGGACTTGTTTAAAGTAAGCAATCATGGGCAAGAAAATCTAATTATAATAGCAAGCATGTGATATTTTTCTATGTTGCAATCCTAGCATTCCTCTAGGTGTTCTAAGCGTCATTCCTAATGTTGTCTAATTATCTTAAGTTCCTAATTGCAGGCATGCTTGGTACAATAACGTAACCAAACAATTTAGTCAGGACCTGCATGGGCCACCACTAAAAACATGTCACGATCCGCTACCCAAATTGTTGGGCCAGGCCGAGTCATGCCCAGCTACGTTTGAGATAAAACGTAGTAAGCTGTTCTAAAGACAACATGATAAGACTAAAATGTGCTAACAGTTCTATAAGTGAATAAAGTCATAAATGCTCCAAACATAAAAGTCGTCTCATATAGAAATAAGTCCAAAGTACAAGTGATCTGAAATGTAAAACTGGATACATGTCTAGTTACAAAATATGTAGCCTAATACATGACTACTCTCAAAAGTCTAAAGCAAAAAAGATAACTAGGCGAGCTTTCCCGCAGGAACATCCTCGTAAAGCAAAGCCGGGTCCTCGGCAGTATCTCCATAGTATGTGTCGTAGAGTAACTCCTCCTCAGTAAGGACACCTACAACATTATCCTGTCAGGACGGGAGCAAGTACTGAATCTAGCAAACTAGCATATGAAACATGGAAATGAACAGAAGAGAAAATAACTGGAAACATGGCAATCACATAGTCTATCATGACAAGGACACATATGTCATAGAGACAGATGTATATGTAATGTTTAAAACTGTAGCAGGTACGTGATCGGTCAATAGATGTACAATATGCTGGGGGCACATAATGAAATGTACTTCCGTACAAGTGTAAAGACGATAGATGTACATATGCACAAATACAGCTTTGAGATAAAGGCCTACGGCGCAGTAACATATAAAATGAAACTTTGCTCGGTACTGTAGAGGGGATATGATCACGTACACTACTATCAGTTTCTCCATAACCCAGGTTCTAATCATGTGAGGGATACATAAAGACTAAACATGGTAGTAATGGAAAGTACAACATGTGATATTTTAACTTGCTACCCTAAGGATCAGTATTTAACATGGTTGGTTTTGCAGTTCATTTATGTAACAGTATGTAAAGTTTGTAGAAAGTACTTGCCTCTAGCAAAGTAAAGCAAAACAAGCTACGATAAAAGTGCTATGTGTAGCACCCAGTTTCCCAAATGAGGGTAATTTTGAAATTTCATGTTTATAATTATTTTAATAATGATATTTAATTTATGATATAATTTTTGGTGATTTTAAATCATTTTAAAATTATTTAAATCAATGACTTGTGGTTTTGACGTTTTGCTAGTGAAACCCTAGAGATTGTTTGACCTAGAGCCTAACCATGTGATTATGATATTTTAATGTCATTTTTGGCCTAAGAATACTTTTGCATTTGACCTCTTTGAATTATTTTAATATTATTTTATTATTTATGATATTGTTTTGGGATTATTTGAGTCGGGTTCGAATTTCATCTCAATCTGACTTGTAACGGGGACCCGGGGGTAGTTTGACTCTAGTGGGACCCACACACTAGTTAGGCATGGCCCACATGATATTAATTTTAGTCCACATGATAGAAATATTTTAGTTAGAGGTTAGACTAATTATTATGGATAAGGTTAGTGTGATTAGAGACTTTAGAATGACTAATTTAGCCCCAACCAATTAGCCCTTTCCTAATACTCATAGAATAGGTTAGTGGGGGCTTTTGGACTTTTTCTAATAGGACAAAACTACCTTTATGGCCAGCAACAATAAGGATAGGGTTGAGCCTCCCATTTGTCATTATCCATCTATTTTTCTCTCTCTTGTTCTTCCCCAAATTCCTAGAGAGCAATCCCTAGCAATTTCTCCACCAAATCCTTTCATTTCACCACAAAATCTTCTTCTTTCCTTCTCCATTCTAGCCAAGGAGGAAGCTACCCAAGTTTGGGAGGATTCGGAGCTCGTTCGTGTCCTTTTGGAATCTCTACGTGTCGGTGTCGCTCCGGGAAGGTTTTTCTTCGATTCGATCTACCAGGAGGTATAAATCCCTTCTTCTTTTCATTTCCTCATGCATATAGGTCTATTTTGAACCCATAGGAATGACCCCCATGGTTGTATCTCCATTTGTGTCCATTTTGTGTCCATTTGGAGGTCATAGGAGTGTCCTTTGTGTTGTGGATGTGTTCATGTTACATATATAGATTTATATATATATATATATTGTAATGAGAGTGTATCTATATTTATATATATGTAATAAATGGTTCATGATGATTATATAATCAAGTTTGTGAGTGTGGTTCCTCATATTATTATTGCTATTATTGTTGTGGATAATTAGGATATATATTGTGTATTCTTTTGGCTCAAACTATCTAAATCCGTCATGATTTTTATCCACGTTTTTAATTTCAGCCCTAACTTAGAAATGTCATAACTTCTAGCTCAAAGCTCGGTTTAATCTTCCGTTTTTTTTAAAAGAAGCGTATTGAAGTTAGATTTCCAAAAACATGTATTAATAGGCCTAATTCTTTCTGTAACTTTCTGAAGAATTATTTGAGTGTCAGCTGTACAAAAGACAAACGCGTTCTCGGTGTTTTCGCGATTCCGGGAGTTTCCGGAAACGAAAACGCGATCCGTTTGAAGTTTCGGAAAGCTAACACATAGATCTATAACATACTTTAATCCTAAATTTTAATTCATGCTGAGATGGTACAGTATTGATTATTAGTAGGAGTTACTATTCGGCATATGTATTTTGTGCACCCTTGTGTGTAATATAATATTCTATTTGATTTTAACCCATGTTATTGTATATACATTATGTAATTTAATAGAGAATGCAAGCATGAGTAAATAGTTAAATAAATGATGTATGAGGTGTAAGTATCCTATCTAATGTAAGCATGTATAAGTATGGCTTGTAATAAATATGTAGGTTCCATAGTATGTAATGTATGGTGCATATAGTAGTGCAAGAGAATAAATGAATGATGAATGAATGCAAGCATGAATGAAATGTAATAATAGATGTAATGTATGCAATATACAAGTTAATGAGATGTAATGTTCTATGTTAACACAAATCCTATATTACCTCATGTACCCCTTACACTATGTTGACACTATCACACTTGACACTTTGTTCACTTACACTTTGACACTCTTTGATATGTATACACTATGTATGCCCATCTAACCCTCACTTGCCCCTTTGCCATGTTCACATACACACACATAGCCTCTTAAATAAGTATTTATGAATACAGTTAACTTAGCTATGTATGTATATTATATATATGTTAGCATATTGTGTTGTAATATATAAGTTTATATAACCATTTGAAATGCCATGATTATAGACCTAATGTTGAATACCAATATATGCATGTGTATATATGTGTAAATATATATAGCTTAAAGTAATAGATTATCTAGTGTATATCCAATGTGAATTCTTGCCTATTTGAGTATTGAATAATTGCATGCTATATAGAGTTGGGTGTATATTGGCTTGTATAGCCTTGTATTGATGTGTGCTTGCTAGGATAGTCTTGGTTAGGCCTAGTAAGACTTGCTGGATTAGGATATGACCTAGTTTGACCTAGTTTGACTAGTGCAGTTGACCAGACTTGACCAAGGGTTGACTTTGGCCTAGTTTGACCTAGATTCATGTAGAATGCATTGTAGTGCTTTATATTACCCTTCTAGACATGTTGTGACCTGTGCTGTTCTAATTAGGAGCCAGACACCTCTCCTCGGACAGTATCTTTATCTTGGACATTCATATATTAGGCGAGTACATTCTCTGATCATTTCATATCCTGCTTAGAATTATTTCCTGCAGTAGATTACTTTACTTGTACTGTCACGTTGGTCACACGGATTGGTACTATATGGATCCCTTCTTGAGATGTTATCCTTAGGGAGCATCGGGTACTCTACGTTTGTGCGTTTCACTTACATGGCGTATCACTATGCTTCGTTGATTCTTCGATCACTTGTGACATATACTCTTATGATCACAGAGTCATCCTGGAATTCCTATCCCATTTATGGGTCTACTATGTATCACCTTCGAGGTCTATTACCTTCGGGGTCTATCACCTTCGGGATCTGTACATAGTATCATAACATAACCTGGCTGGATCCTTGTGTATTGATTGGGGGTACAGGGGAGTATAAATGGACATGTGAATACTACACCAGTAGTGTAGCATCAGAATCATTCTATAGTATAGCATCAGAATCATCCCAGGCCATTTACATATTCATATTGTACTCTGACTCACTAGTCACTGCTAGTTCTCTATTTATAGTAGATATTTCTATTACAGCTCTTCCTGTTTACATACTGCTTTTCTTCAGTATCTGTATCTTACTTTACTGCATGTTATATATTTCTAACCTGCTATGATCTGTTGAGATGTACTGTGCTCGCTCCAGTCCTGACTGGACCTGTTGATAAATTTTACAGATAGCTTGGAGGTTGCCTGCTAGCCTAGAGGAGACACAGTAGGGTTTGTTTAGGTAGTTATTTTATTTTGTCTGGAGTTGTATTTACTTTGTGGATTACTGTATCTTTATTTGAGTTTTGAGATGTACTTCTGGGTTCATGTATCTTAGACACTTAGACTTCTATCTCCTGTATTTATTTGGATTTCATGTTTTATCTATCCTTATCATGCTCTACCTTAGATGTGATTGAGTCTGTATCTGCTATGTCACCCCCATTCGGGGAGTATAAACTGTTTAGTTTTATACTGTTAGATGCATTGAGACCTAGGACAGCGTTCTACCGCCGACACTTGCGGCGTAGGCTGGGCGTTGTTACGTTCTCGTGCCCTAACTCTAGGGTGCGGGTCGTGACACTATGGATGTCCGATAACTCGTCACTGTAGAAACAAATGCAGTAACTTAGTTTTTATACTAAGCTAAAACGCTAAGACACTAATTGGTGCAACACGACTTGTGACTGGACACCTAGCCAAAATGATGACTCTGGCATAGGAGACCAATGTGGGGTGACACACCACTTTAACTAACTTTCTAGGGTCTTTACACTAGTGAGGGGTGAGGTTCAACACGGCTAAAACTCAAAATAACACAAAAAGCTACAAGTCGTAATTAATCAATAAATAAATCAAATGATCATTGTGTTTTAACAATTTTTGAGATAGACAAAAAGCTTAATTTTACATAAAATAAAGTACCAAAATGATCCTTGTTAATTATAGAAATTTATTATAATTTTTCTGGAATTTATTAACCAATACAAATATTTTATAAAAATCAATTTTCCTAAGTATACAGAAGATGAGTTTTGGTTTCATATGCCAAACTAGTGGCAAAACAGTAAATTAAATACTATAAAAATTATACTAAATTAGCTAAATTAACATAGCATCTAAATACTATTTTTCCAGAATTTTAACAGTACTTTAAGTATTTTTAGAAATCCAAAAACAGCATTGCACACAATTGAAATTAAATAATTAATTATCTGCGTATTTTGTCCATGTATATAATTTGAACCAAAGTTCAAATACAGGACCCAAGGCCATGAATCAAGTCCAATATGACTTGTACAGGTCTTGAATGTGTGAAAACACATTTGGGCCCAAAAATTCATGCTAGGCTTGGACACCAAATGGTTGCAGTAATTTAAATACACCCAAAAATACAAAGTGGTAAAAGTACAAAATAAATATTAATATTTTAATAAGGCAAAATTTTACATAGTAGTTAATATGATAAGTATATTTACATAGAAAAATAACTTACACTAAGTATAGTGAAATACATATATAAAATGGTATACATATATTATAATATATATACACATAAATATATGGATATTTACATGATGGATATATATATGTTAAAAATTACATATATATATATATGTGTAAGAAAATACTTAACTATAAAATATATATATATACAGATATTGTATACATATACATATAATAGCATATATATAATAATATATATATATACACAAGAAAATATATACATATATACATATGTGTACATAATACATATATATATTTTTTTACATATATATATATATATACACATACATAATATAATAAAGTACTAAAAATGAAGTATATAAAACCAGCATATATATACATAAAATATATATATATATATATATATATATATATATATATATATATATATATATATATATATATATATATATATATATATATATATATATATATTATTATATATACTATATTATGTATATATATATATATATTTATTTATATATATATATATATATATATATATATATAAAACCAGCATATATATACATAATATAGTATATATAATAATATATATATATATATATATATATATATATATATATATATATATATATATATATATATATATATATATATATATATATATATATATATGGCTTAATTGCACTTTGCTACCCTCAACTATTCCGCTTTTTCAACTTGATACCATAAATTTTTTTTCGTAACAAATTGGTACCTCAACTATTATTTTTTTTCAACTTGATACCTAATTTTTCAAATATTCCGAAAATGCCCTTCCCTCTTCCTTCCCTCCACCCCCTTCCCCACTCCGGCCACCCCCCCTGCTAGCTCTGGCCGCCCCACCCCCCCTGCTAGCTCCGCCCCCCCCGCCCCCCACCCCCCCTGCTAGCTTCGGCCACCCCCTGCCCCGCCTCCCGCCCCGCCCTCCCTCCCCAGCCCCCTCCTCCCGTGCTGCCGCGGCCTAGGGGAGAGGCGGGGGCGGGCGGGCGGCCGGAGCGAGCAGGGGGGAGGGTGGGGGGCGGGGGGGGGCGGAGCTAGCAGGGGGGCGGCCGGAGTGAGCAGGGGGGGCGGCCGGAGCGTGCAGGGGGGGAGGGTTAGGGGTAGAGTAGGGGCATTTTAGTCCAAAATAACATCTGGGTACCAAATTGTTACAAAAAATAGTTTAGGGTACAAAGTTGAAAAATGGTAATAGTTGAGGGTAGCAAAGTGCAATTAAGCCTATATATATATACAAATACATGTATATATATACATAAATATATATATAAAACAAAAAGAAAAAGAAAAAGGAAAAGAAAAAGAAAAAGGAAAAGCAACACAGGGGCTCGAACTCGAGCCAAAGAACGCGCGGGGGGGGGGGGGGGGGTTTAAGTCGGGTCGGGCTGGCCAGGGGGTCAGCCCACGGCTTGTGTTAGGATTAAGAGTAGGTTAATTTTATTTAGGTTTTAAGTGTTTAAATGATAAAAAAAAAAATATAAACACAGTCCTGTGTCCTGACAGTTAGGGACACAGGTATTTACGTGTCCGGGTCGATTTCGACACGCACGACACGAGTTTTACGTGTCCAGTTCCACACTCGTGCTCGCCAGGACACGGCGAACAACATAGGCCCAACACGAGACACGCACGACACGAAAAGATACTGCTACTCACGTGTCCGGTCGTCGAAGGGGGATTTCGAGGGTGCTGGCGGGCGGAGGAGCGGTCGGGACGGCGGCGCTCGGGTGGCGACGCGTTCGCCTTGTCACGGCGAACCCTTTGGTGGCGGTGGTAGGGGGTGGCATTCGTCGTAGGGGCGGCGCTGGGGGTTTAGTCGGAGTTAGGGTTCCGGTGGGGGAAACGTGGAGGAGACGGTGGCGTGGGCGGTCGTGGTGGGATTTTAGGGTTAGGGTCAGGACTGGGAAGAGGGAGGGGGTTTAAGTAGGGGCTTGAGGCGGTCGGGGGCAGCCGGAAAGGGCGGGGGCAGGTTGCGCTGGCGGTCGTCGGTCAGCGGAGTGGGTGAGGAGAGAGAGTGTAGTCGTGGGGGTGGGGGGGGGGGTAGTGTAGTTTAGCACTGGGGTCCCTAGATTTAGGTTATTTACCAATAGGTCCCTAAAACTACTGAATGCAAAATAGGATTTGCAAAACGATATTAAAAAGATTTAAGTATTTGCAGAAACTATTTAAAATATTTAAAGTAATTACAAATCTACATTAAAACAATTCTAAAATTTATAAAATGGTATTAAAACATTTAAATAAATTGCAAAGAGATATTTTTAATATATAAAACTCATTTAAAAATCATTTAAAAATTCTAGAAAAATTCCTAAAAATCCTAATAATTATTTTAAGGCTATAAATGACATTAAAAATTAATTAACACTTAATTAACTAAAATTTAAAAAATAGGGCCTTACAAGATCTGGTGAGCAACCGTAAATTTATTTCACTATCGAATTAGGTATTATTAATTAAAGGAGTTAATTAGTTTCTACGGAAATTTTGTATGTAGGTCCAACGGGCGGTGAAGGAGGGAAGGGCGCCAGAATCGGTCACCATGCACGACGTGTTCCAACGTACGCACAAAAGACGGAAGGACGGGAGCTTCGTCGGCGAGAGGGCCAAGGAGACTGATGTAAGTACTTATGTTTATGAGATTAACGTTAGAATTAAAAGTATTCGGCCTATAACTTAGGTAAACTTACGATTCACACTTAACTTAGTTAAACATAGGATTTAGATTACAACTTAGGTAAATCTTATAATATAAACACATTCATTTGATAGGCTGCGTATCGTGAGGCCCTTAGTCGGACTCAGTTAACTGACACCGAGGATGTCGGTAAAACGACGCCCTTCCGGACGCCCTCTTCTTTGGCCTCTCGGAACGACTTGTTCGTAGATACCGTCGGCGGCTTTAAGAAAGGGTTCCTGTACGGAGTCGGCTCCCTAGGGCCGTTGCACATGGCGACGCAGAGATTTCCGCCGACACCGCCTCCTCCCGTGGCCCCGGCAGACGATGATGTTTGGTCGCAGCTTATGCAGCTGCACGAGGCGGTGTCGTCCTTGCGGGAGCAATTAGCCACATACTTTCCGCCTCCGTCTGCTGCTGTCGGTCCGTCTGCTGCTGCCGTTACGTCTGCTGATGTTGTTCGTCCGTCTTCTACTGGTCCGTCGACTGCAGGTGTCGGTCCGTCTTCCGTGGGTCATCTTTCTTTCAACCCTAATGCCCCTGTGGTACCGCCTACGACTGTGACGTCACTCCTGGATCTCATGTCCGCAGAGCAGCTACGCCGACTTCCGAGCAGTGTCTACGACGGCTTGCCTTCGTACCTTGTGGAGGAGTATATTCGTCGGTCGCATATGGGATTACCACCACCGGACAATCGACCTCCTCCTTCTTAAAATATTGTATTAAAAAATTTTGGATTATTTGTGAGAGCTTTGGATTAATTGTGCTATAATCGGATTATAGCACCGGATATTATGTTACACTTCAGGATAATTGATGTTTACTTTCTATTAATTTGGTTTGGTCTGTGATTCTTGGATAATTGGTGTGCATTAAATTTGTATGTGCATATTCGGTCTATGTGATTCTTGGATAATTGGTGTGCATTATATATTTGGTCTGTGTGATTGTTGGATAATTGGTGTGCATTATATATTGGTTTGTTTTATGCATATATTTGTGAACAGGGAAAGTGCTGCAATTTTTTTCCCAAAAAACTCAGTTAGCGACGGACTAGTGACCGTTTAGCGACGGATATTCCCAGTTGCCGACGGTTTTTTCGACGAAAACGCCGTCGCTATCTGGAGATTTTAAACTGTTTCCAGGTAGCGACGGATGATCGACGGAATATCCTTCGGCAAGGTTCTGGTGGAATATACTTCGACGGAATAGCGACGGCCTATCCGTCGCCACGGCGACTGATAATCGGCCACTACTCAGTCGCTCGATCTAGCGACGGCTTAGCGACGGATAATCCGTCGACAAGGTTCTGGAAATGCTTGACATTTTCAGAACCATGGCGACGGATAATCAGACACTAATCAGTCGCTGTGTCGACGGTGTAGCGACGGATTAGTGACTACTTTTTCGTCGCCGTGGAGCTGGAAATGCCAAACATTTCCAGAACCTGATCGACGGATATTCCGTCAGCATACCGCCGCTCATCCGTCGTCTGTTACCGACGACTACCGACGGATTAGCGACGGAAGGATACGCTCTGATACGCTATTATGACGGGTTACCGACGGCATTTTACGTCGCTAATGTCTGCACAGTTCAGTACTTAATACTTGAAATGGACGACAGTCCGTCGGAAATGCGCCGCTAATGCTTCGTATTGTGACGTCGAAAAGTCGTCGCTATTCCGTCGACTAACGACTACATAGCGACGGACCCTTATTAGCGACGAGCTGATTGCCGACGGATTGTTTTGGCCAAAATCCGTCAGTTATCGGTCGCTAATAGGAATTCCCGTCGGACTGGCGACGGATCCGGTCGTCGCTAAATCGATAGATTTTGGTAGTGTCTGGACCTATTCCAATTTCTATATTCCTAGGCGGCCGCACCTCTCCGCCAAATCGCCAAAAGTCTAATTTCTACCTTTCTTTTATCTGTCCTCATGCACTCGGAAGAAGCAAATAAATCAATATATTCAGTCTAAAAAAATATTACTTTGCTTTCGAATGCATAGTGTCTAAGGAGTTGTCGTACAAAATCAAAAGTAGACCTTCTTTGGCGAAAGTCCAGTGGGCTCTTCCAGCTTCATACTTGGATGTTAAGAACAAGGATTATGGAGGTTGGTGATAAAGTATTTCATTTTTAAATATTACGATTTTTTGACAAGTGAGTTGTTAGATGCTAATTTTTTTTATTGTTTTCTTCCACTGATATCTTAGCACTATTAAGCTTTTTTGCATTACATGATACTTCACTGGAACACAATATTGGCAAATCTAGCTTGTCTTGCTTATCATAACACAATATTGATAAAATGTATTATTATTTTAATAAAGTTTAAGGACAATTAAAATTATTTTCGGCTAGGACAACCCAATCTGCTGGACCGGCCATGGTGATCAATAACAGTATTCCTCTACTGTGGATGGATGTAACATCCGGATTATACTTAATTTGGTAGTTGTAACATCCATCCGTTACTATCGTCTGAATTGTTAATCTCTTCTCATAAGGACAAAATTTTACACATTTGTTAGGCGATTTCACAGTTCAAACTGTCTAGTCGCCGCATGCGAAACCAAACACCACCGTCACCTAATTAAATTAAGTTAATTCCTGCTGACACGTTTTTTTCTCCTTCCAGAATTTACCTCCCTCCTCCATTAACTAGAATATTATAATTATCTCTTCCATTAGTGAATGTTTCTGTCAATATTACTTTAGATGAATAAAATAAAAAATAGATAAGGATTCATTCAGGTGGATTCTTGTAAGTGGAATGGTTGCACTTAGCACCACCACCTTTCCAACTCTTCCTTCGCTTGCTTTCCATTTGAGTTTTAAAAAAAATGCATAATAAATTGCCTTCATTATTTTTTTTTTATGATGTCCAGTGTTACGTACGAAATTTTGTATTTTAAATCTACTGTATCTAACACTCATCATATAAGTAGAAAAATAATATCAAAAAAAATAATACGTTTCATAGTTCGATCCACTGATGTTCGCCATACAACCAAAATCTTATACATTTTCTCGAATCCGGTCAATAAGTACCTCAAACCGACCTAATAGTATGGCGTAATTAAAAAAATTCTAATAATTAAGATAGCAAATAAAATTTTAGTATTTTCACCTTTAAATTTAAATTATTGATTGCTCACTAATTCCTGTGAGCAAAACTAAGATACTCCAACAAAATATCACCCAATTTGGCAGAAAGAAATTGAGAATGAAAAATCTGAAAAAATAGCGAGATTTCTTGAAAGACACTCTCAACATAATCTCTGCCTACAGCTGATCTGATTTTTTTTTTTTTTTTTTTAAGTTTCAGTGAAATAAATACTCAAAACAAATTTCAAATACCACCTCAGAAGTTTTTGATTTGTTTCTTTCAAATTTTTTTGTCTGAAATGGAACATATACAGACACAAAAGAAAAAGAAAAAGAAAAAGAAGTCACGAGACTACTGGTGTTGGTGGGTCCCATCGCCCCTTAATTTCCCTTCCTCCTCCGCCGGCTCCCCCCCGGTAACCTTACCGCCAGCGATACTAGTACTAGTACCGGTAGTAGTGCCGAGCCCGAAGGGGGAAGGGCGGGCGGTGACCGGAGTGGCGAGGAACGTGGGCTTGTCATCACCGGCCATGATGACTACGAAGCCTTCTTCCAAGTAGGGAGTGGGCTTGGACGTGGCGGCGGTGGCGGAGGAGTTGTCGTTGTTGTTGCTGCTGCTGGCA
This sequence comes from Iris pallida, assembly GCA_029216955.1. Lineage (NCBI taxonomy): Eukaryota > Viridiplantae > Streptophyta > Magnoliopsida > Asparagales > Iridaceae > Iris > Iris pallida. The sequence continues at coordinate 21,786,166 of JANAVB010018993.1, read as the reverse complement.
TGATGATGTTGGTCTTGGTCGTCGTCTAGGAAGCCGGAGAGCCTCCAGTAGGAGCAGGCGAGGATGAGGAGAGCGAACGCGATGAGCCCCAGCATGGCGGCGAGGCCGCCGAAGAGGTACGGGACGGGGGAGTGCCACGTCGAGCTGTGCTCCACCGACGACGACGACGGTGCCATTTCGTGAGGAAATCCTGGTCTCATTCTTTCTTTTCTTTTCTTTTCTTCACAAAACCCTAGCTAGCTAGCTCCTTCTTCTTCTTCTTTTTTCCTTTGCAAAAGAGGAAGTACAGAGAGTGTGTGTAGAAAGAAGAAATGGTTCAGGTGAGGAATGGGGAGGATGTGGTGGCGATGCTATTTATAAAGGTAAAGGAAGGGGGAGAGGGTGATTAAACTAACCTAAAGATACTTACTAAGTGGAAACATGTTATTTTTTAAATTTTAGGTTTAATTTTACAGAAATTTTCATATAAAGTAAAAAAAATTAACGAAATTGTGAAAAAAGTAACAAGTTTGAAAAAATTTCAATTTGGGTAACGAAACTACATTAGTCATGGCGTGCTGGGGAGTTTCGGTACCGCGGACGAGTATGGTGGGCCGGGCACGCCATGAGGAATGGAGTGTCATGTGGCACTCCATGAGTAATGGAGTGTCATGGAGTGTCATGATGACTAATGGGTGGCACGTGGGCCGGACACGCCATGAGGAATGGAGTGTCATGTGACACTCCATGAGTAATGAAGTGTCATGGGTGGCACGCGGGCTGACCACGCCATGAGGAATGGAGTGTCATGTGACACTCCATGAGTAATGGAGTGTCATGGGGTGGCACGCCATGAGTGATGGAGTGTGGAGCTGTGGCACGCCATGAGTGATGGAATGTCATGAGATGGCGTGTTGCCTCGGGAGGAGAACGGCCAGGCGTGTCAGCGTGTGGTGGGCCATGCCTGTTGGCGTGTAGTGGCACGAGGAGGAAAAGGGCCTCGGGAGGCCATGGGTTATGGCGTGTCTGCCATGGGTGGTCAGCTAAAAATGCCACGTCTCATGGCTGTGACCTCGGAAGGCCATGGATTATGGCGCGTCGACCCTGGTCAGGGGAAATTCAGCATGCGCCATCAGTTATGTCGTTTCTTTACCCAAATTATAATTTATCCAAACTTGTTACTTTTTTCATAATTTCGTTAAAATTCTTTACTTTATATGAAAATTTCTGTTAATTTTATCATGTTAATCTCAACTTATTCATAATTTTTTTCAACTTGAGAATCTAAACTTTAAAACTAGAAAACTTAATACCTCAACTATAATTGTACAACTTAACACCTTGAGACTATTAACTGGATATATAAGAAAATAACAATAATACCCATATTCCCTCCCCCCCCCCCCCTCCTTCGTGGTGGCAACAGGACAGTGACGACGGCGGTAGTAGCGGGCATGAGAGCGGTGAAGGCGACGCAGGGGGGAGGGCGAGGTAGGAAGTACGATGCGACAGCAGGAGGGCGAAGAGGCGGTATAGCAACATGGTGGCAGGGGGGGTGTTTAGGGGGTGCGGCGACGAAGTCGGGACTAGGGGTATTGGAGAAGGAGAGGTAATATGGTCATTTAAAAAAAAATATTAATCCGTGACTATCGATATATATCAAACTTGAAATATTCAATAGTTAATAGTATTAAGTTGTCTAATAAATTTATGATATTAAGCTAAAAAATCGGAATAATTGAGGACATCAAGTTAAAATTTAGACTAAATTTTATTTTTATTTAATAAACTACAATTTTTATAAAAAAAATTAATAGAGGTGTAATTTTGAAAGAATTGCATAGAAGACAAGAAGTTTTAGAAAATATCAAAAGGGCTAGAAGGCAATTTTTGTTGGCGTGCTCTAAGACTAAGAAATCAAGATGCGCTAACACTGGCGGAGCTACCAGCACCCCCGCCCCCCCCCCCCCCCCCCCCCCCCCCCTTCTAAAAAGTTTGTTTGGGTTTATTTCATATGTTTTTTCTTTTTTTTTGGTTTTTTTTTATATAAGTATATCCATGGTCAGTCCACCCCGACCTAATCTAGCCCACCCTATTTTGGAATCCTAGCTCCGCCCTTGGCGCCAACTCAATTGGTGCATTTACTAAAAAAAAAAAAAAAAAAATGAAAATGATCCAGGTCGACAAAGCTGTTGGCGTTCTACGTATCTAACAATGGTTAAGATAGTTGCCTTGGTATAAGGCATCAAATTAAGATTTTTGCCACTATTAATTACTTTTATGGTCTCAAAAATTCCAAAAAAAACTTATATCCACGCATGATTAATTGTTAGCGAAATATATGATAGCTACCTATGCTTGAAAATTTAAACTCCAACTATTAAGTGTATCAAATATAATTATTTATTTCAATGCTGATATCAATGTCAATATCAACTATTTATAGATTGTATTACAATTATCTCGTCTTAATAATAGGGTTGATTGTTTTTGTTATGTTATTGTATTTTACTATTTTATAGTAGATAAAAAAAAAAAGCTTGAAGCATATTTCAAGTATGATCTTATGTCTAAGATTAAAACCCTTTTTTTTTCCTCACAAATTATCCATTTTTTTAGTTCATCTGAAGTATCCGTCGCTGTACAATAAGCAATTCTAATTACTTAGTTTGTTTTTTCCAATTAGAATATGAAAATATTTAGATCCAAGAATAGTGATTGTCTCCAATATCTACAACATATATATTTTGATAACACTCATCATAATTTTTAGAGAAATTTTGAGTCGCACCCCACTTGATTTACCCAAATTTAAGGTGCACCCCACACAATTTCCATAATAAGACACCTCCCACTTTTGACGGTTTCCGTCCTTCGTTAGCGGTCAACTCCTTTGACCCATTTTTTTGGACGAAAATGTCCTCTCCTTTCCCGCGACCCTCCGTTCTAAGACACCACCGCCGGCTGCCGTCCATCCCCTCCCCGCCCCACCCCCGCGTCCCCCTCCACCTCCCCCCCGCTGCTCGCCGCGCGCTCCCGCCGGCGGCTGCCGCTGCCGCCGCTATCGCCGCTGCTGCTACTGCTGTTGTTGCTGTTGCTAAGCGGGAGGGGGGCGGGGGCACGGAGGCGGAGGGGGCGAATCGGTGGTGGTGTTGGGGGAGGGGAGCGGAGGGGGGCGCGGGAGGGGGGCGAAGCAGGGGGAGGGGGGCGGAGGGGGCAAAGCAGGGGAAGGGGGGCGGAGGCGGGGCTGGGCTGGGACGCGACAGCCGAGCGGGGGCATGGGGGCGTGGGGGCGGCGGAGCGGGGCGGCGTGGGGGCGTGGGGGCGGCGGAGCGGGGCGGCGGGGGAGCAGGGGTGGTGTTGGTGAAGGTGATGGGGGTGGTGATGGTAATGGTGATGGTGATGGTGGGTGGTAGTGGTGGTGGTGATAGTGAAGGTGGTGGTGACGATGGTGGTGGTGGTGGTGATGGACGCGGCATCGGCGGCGGCGGCGGGACGGGAGCGGGGACGCGACAGCGGCGGGACGAATTTGGGTTTGTGAGAAGACGAGGGTATTTTCGTCAAAAATTATCGGTCAAACCCTTTGACCGTCAGCTATGACGATTTCCGTCAAAAGTGGAAGAATTCGTACATTATGGTAAAGCAGTGGGGTGCAACTTGAATTTGGGTAAATCAAGTGGGGTGCGACTCAAAATTTCTCTAATTTTTATTTGTGGCCAAATTATTTATTATTTCCGTAAAACCGTAATGTTCCCAATTGATCTTTTTCCGAAAATCCACAAGACATGGTGTATATATATGTTCTTTTAACTTTTGAATGATCTGTTAATGTTTTTACCAAAACTTGATAGAGAAAAGATTTGTAGGTTTGTTGTGCTAAAATGGATTTTTGGGTTCATACAAACAAAGAGACTTTCTCAAAGCACTACAACTAACGGCACATTTTGTTTGCAAAGAAAAGCAAAACAAAAAAACAAAAAAAAACGAAAAAAGAGAGAGCTGTGAATTGAAGGTTGGCAGTTCGGTCGCTTTTGAGTGTCATGTCCGAACCGTTTGAGTACTACAGCTAAGCTATAGGAAGGACTAAGGAGGCTTCCCGAAGAGAAAGAAATTGATTGAGCTTCTCTAACTATATATTTCTTCCGTCCCTTGCTTTGCTTGCCACTACACGCATGCATATGCATGTCCAACCATATACGAGAAACTATTCAGTGGGCCGAGTTTACTACGTAACAATAGTGAGTACACTATTGGTGGAGAGTCAAAATTCACCATTGTCACGTATGTTGATATCAAATTCCAATCCTCTAGCCAAGATACGCATGAGCATGGAAAGATTATGTCAATCGATCATCAGAAGAAGAATTAGGCAAAAAATGAGAATACGGTCTGGAAAAATGAAGCTTTCATGGAAGATAAGCAAATGAAACGCTTTCATAAAAATTATCGTAGGATTGATAATAAAGTTTTTATTCTGTAGATGCCAAATCATGAATTAGTAACTGCATCCAATCTCCGAAAAGAGTTCCAATTATTTCAAACTTTATATATATATATATATACCAATGACCCTCTAGCCTAGTGGTAGTGGCGAGGCATGCAACCCGAGTGGTCAGGAGATTGATTTCCGGTGGGAGCGTTCGCCACAGTTACTTTCTTTCGTATATATATATATATAAAGATGACGCATTTAGTCATTGACATTCATCTTCTACCACACAATAACATAAGGAGTGAAAAAAAATGATGATCCTCCGTGAACTTACCTATACTATGAATCTATGATAGTATCCAATTTTTTCAATTGAGATTAGATGTCTTGATAGACTTAGCTGTAAATGATGGATACCAACCTGTATTGTAGCTAACATGTTAAGTATCCTATCTAAGGAGTACGTTCACACAAAAAAGAAACTAAAAGGAATTGACGGAGACCGCACAAATGGTGGAGTTATAAAGTAATAATTTTCTTTTGATAAAAGAGGAGATCTTTACATCATTAAGTGGGATTAATTTTTTTTTTTTTACAGAAATGGTGGGAAAAGTAAAGATAAACCCATGGAAGACTAAGTAGTTTTAGCTTCTAGTAAAGTGTTTTTATCTTCAATAATTGAGTCTTAATTGTGAGGATAAGGGTTGAATACTAGTTTGCAATAATTAGGTTTTGATAATGTTTTTTTTTTTTTTACTTTTTTACTTTTGGTTAAGAAGAAAGTAGACAAAGAGTTTGAAATCAAAGACCCCTTGCTTGCGTAAGCAGCTTGTTAGTTGTTTACTTGCTTCAAATTTGTGAAGATGTTGTAATTAACTAGGCTAGCTATGTTTGTTGAGCACAATAAATTATATGGGGCCCCTCTATGACTTGGTTAGGTCAGGAGGCATTTGCGTACTTGCTTTTGTAGCTCAAATTCTCCTGATCATCAGGACCCAGTTATAATCTATTACTAGAGAAAGAATTTTTCAGTTATAATCTTCTCTTCTTCTTTTCTAAATTGTAATTATTGTCGAACATTTCAATCGAGAATCGATCTCCTGACCGTTCGGGCCACATGTCTCATCACTACTACTAGGCTAGAGGGTTATTGGCCAATCTTCTTTTATATATGTATATAGTAGCAAGACCTTATGCAGGAGTGTGTTCAAGGATGGAACTAGAAATTCAAATTAGGAAAGATTGAGATAAGCTAGGGTGGACCGAGGGTATGAGCCAACTTATATGGAAAAAATATATATATAAAATAAAAAGATTTTTTTATTTTTATTTTGGGTGGGTTGGAGCTCATCCAACCCTTGAGTAGTTCCGCCCTTGAGTGTTTTAATTACAACTAGTTGTAATATTCTTGAGACCAATCGCAACAAAAATCAGAATCGGTCATGAGTTTTGAGTTTTTTGTGTCCATGACAAAAAATACTTGGGTGTTCATGACAAAAATAAAAATGGTGCCTCTAGCTTAAAAAAAGGAAAAGAAAAATTCCTAACAAAAAATACTAGGCCTAGAACTTTTGCTCCTTTACATATATAAGAGGTGCAAGTAAAAACCAACTTTGTTAAAGTGAATCATTCTATTAAATTGTGTCAGTACTAATACTTTAATATATATATATATATATATATATATATATGGAACCTAATGTCTTGGACAAATGTCCGATCTGTATTAGGTCAGGGCCGGCCCTGACAACAATACATCTTATTTATACTTTACGCTATGCTTAACATAGCTGAATGAAAGAGGATGATTCAAACAACAACACAATCCTAAAAAATTGAATAAAAACTTTGTTGTTGTTCTTGTTGTACGATAGTCAGAAGAGGATTCGTATAATATTAATCACATTAAAGTTATTATAAATATCCTTATTACAATTTACACTGGTAAGATTCTGGTATATATATGTTTATTTATTTTAATGGGTTAATTAGTTGCATCCCTCTATGGTTTGTACGTATTTTGATAACTGTTTTCGTTGTTTCAAAAATAAATAACACACCCCTGGCTGTTTAATTTTTCACTCGTTTTCTTCTATGCACCAGGATGGTACAACTAATTAACTTTATAAATCTGGGGGGTGTTCTTTATTTTTAAAACAACATGAACAGTTATCAAAATACGCACAAATCATAGGGGAGTACAACTAATTAATCCTATTTTAATATGTAAAAATGTGGCTCCTAAACTCCTATAGGCAGTCTTTGAGTGGGAGCATAAATTGTGCTTGAAGTAAGTCAATAAGATTTGAATCCCTGCTTTTAAGCCTCAAAGTTTCTAAGTAGCTTGCCCATGGTTTAGTTGCGGATTTGTGGGCTGATGCTTTTCAAAAGCTCTCTACACGAATATATAGCTACGTACCAAAATCTCTCAATTTTTTGTTGCTATGTCCATGAAAAGTATGTACGAAGCAATGTGGTTCTAATTAATTATATAGACTATAGACAACGTGATAATTGAGTTACAAACTTAACTTTGTGAGAAACAAGTAGACTGTCTCCTAAGAAATTATGATAGGTACGTAAGAATTATGTTTACTGTCGACTAAATAATTCAACATTTGCTTGATTTTGGATCCTAAGAAGAATCATTGAACAATTGCTGGAATTTGGATTCTATTAAAAAAATTAGACAGAAATTCGCTGTTCTTTCCAATGTGCTGTGACTTGCCAATGTAAAACTTGACTAGGCGGACGGTCTCGAAATTTATTTGTTAGAAATACTAAACAACAACAACAACAATAGTAATAACTGAACTCATCTGGTTCTTGTGGTCAGTGAGGAGAGGTATAATCTCCTTGACTAGGTGGACGGCCTCAAAATCGAACCGCGGAAAAGACGTGGACAGTTGGCCTAACTTGCATGCAACGCAGCGTGCACAAATCCCGTACAATATTACGTCGGGCATCTCAAAAAAAAATTAAAAAAAACAAGAACAAAAATAACACAAAAATTTATCTCAAATTATGGGTTAATTATATGAATAATTTTCTTTTATTCAGCTATATAAAGGACCATTTTTTTATTATTTAACATTAACATAGGTTCGAGTTGACATTTATCTATATAGCTTTGTATATACTTTCTTAATTTCTTTTTTAGATTGAATATATACTTTCTTAAATTGAAATATATCATGAGTGTGGTGTGGTGGGGTTTTGCCACCGTAATTGCAATTGTGAACTTAAGTATATATGCAGCTGTCTGTCACCCTCAATTTACGTGGAGGACCACGCTTATTTATATATATATGAATATGACGAGACTAGTGGAAAAGATGGTGGGCTCTCTTCATCACTCTAGCTAGCTAATAATAACTTCGCTTGGTGTGATTTGATATAAAGAGAGGGGGGTACGAAACATACTTCATATTCATACCATCTCTTCACAATATTATCATCCATAGAGGCCACTAACAAAGTTTAGGATTGGACTATATATCTTTTGCGACACATAAATTTAGTACACACCACCCTCAATTGTCTTGCCAACTAGGGTTCTCTTTTGCTTGCTTAAATAATAGGTCAAGAGCATCAGCATCTCACGTCGAGCTACACGGGTTTAGGCTTGTAATGGGCCACCCTATATAAATTGTCACTTGATATATATATCTACCAAACTGTTTAATAGGAATGTAGATATAAGATCCCAATGTTGTAATATAAATCAATTAGATTCTCGTTCGATATAATTCTCGATGAGACTAAATCTTATGGTTAGTTGATTTCATGAAAAAGGTTTTGATAAGTAAGATTTTATTCCAAACGTTACATATAGATCGAGAGTTGTCATGATCCATCTATCATTGAGAAATGAACAAACGATTAAGAGCTAGAGTTTGTCATGATCCATCTATCGTTGAGAAATGAACAAACAACTAAGGACCGAAGAAGAACCAATAGAGTGTTTGTTCTTTACTTTGCTTCCTCAAGTTGGTAGCATGCAAGGGGAGGGGAGTACGAAACATACTTCATAGCATACCCTCTCTTTACAATATCATCCATAGAGCCACTAACCAAGTTTAGGATTGGACTATATATCTTTTGCGACACATAAATTTAGTACACGCCAACCTCAATTGTCTTGCCAATTAGGGTTCTCTTTTGCTTGCTTAAATTTAATAGGCCAAGAGCATCTCACATCGACCTACACGGATTTAGGCTTGTAATGGGCCACCCTAGATAAATTATCACTTGATATATCTACCAAAATGTTTAATAGTAATCTAGATATAAGATCTAAACGTTGTAATACAAATCAATTAGATTCTCACCCGATATGATTCTCGATGAGACTAAATCTTGTGGTTTGTTGATTTCATGAAAAAGATTTTGGCAAGTATGATTTACACCGGACATTATATACAGATCGAGAGTTTGTCATGATCCATCTGTCATTGAGAAATGAACAAACGATTAAGACTGACTTAGAGTTTGTCATGATCCATCTGTTATTGAAAAACGAACAACCGACCAAGAACCGAGGATGAAGTGATTGAGTGTTTGTTCTTTACTTTGCTTCCTCAAATTGGTATCATGCAAGGATGGATCAATATATTTCCAACACTTGGCTGTATGTATTGTAGTTGGGGGTCACAAGTTTCCCTCCATTGGGTGAGTCACATGTGGTTGTGTTTCATTTAATTGAGTGGTTATATGTTGGTGTCACACCATGGCATGGCTAAGGGAACAAGAATAGGTCACCAATTCGGATTGTTGCAAAGATATTAATCAGTTCCATGATTCATCATTTGAACTAATTGGAAGAACAACTTTATGGATCGATCGTTTGATTGATCACGAGAAATTTGTACATAACAAATCAGACTGACATCGATCTGTGTTGATCGCAAATCGACCGGTGAGTTTGATTGCACAAATTGACAAAGTGATTAAGGTCTGTTTGTTTTGCGGAATCAGATTATTGGAAAAGAAAAGTCATTTTTTTTGTTTGGATGTCCAAAAAAATAAGCATAAAATGATTTTAAAAGACAAATGTTCGAAAAATGAAAATATTGTGGTTAGAAACTTTACATTCTTAAATATGTTGTCAAATTTGATTAATTAAACAGGTTCCTAGCATGTTTAATTATTGTACCAAATTTGTCAATAATTTATACAAAACATGTTTAAAACTTCGCATGCTTAAAATTTATGTAATAATTTAGATCTGTCAAAAGTACGCAAGTATTATACGTTTATGAAAGATACGAAAAAATTCACGTATAATACGAGTTTTATTCGGGTGATTGCTAACAAGGCTCCAAACTCATTTTTTGTTCTGCATATTTATTACAAAAATATTAGACTAATCTCTGGTCGAAGTTGTATTCTGAATGTATTTATGACCTTTCAAAACAACAAGGCTTAATTGCTACTTGATACCCTCAACTATTATCGTTTTTCAACTTTGTACCCTAAACTTTTTTTTGTAACAACTTGATACCCGGATATTATTTTGGACAAAAATGCCCCTACCCCTAACCCCCCTCCCCCTGCTTGCTTCCCCCCCCCCCCCTCTGCTAGCTCCGGCCGCAGCTCCCCCCCCCCCCCCCCCCACCCCCCCTGCTCGCTTCAGGCCATCCCCCCCCCTCTCGCTCCGGCCGTCCGCCCGCTCCCGCCTCTCCCCTAGGGCTCGGCAGCGGGAGGAGGGGGGGCTGGGAAGGGGGGTGCGGGGCGGGAGGCGGGGCAGGGGGTGGCCCGGAAGCGAAGAGGGGGGGGGGGGAGGTTGGCCGGAAGCGAGGAGGGGGGGAGGTTGGCCGAAAGCGAGGAGAGGGGGGGGGGGTTCGGCCGGAGCTAGCAGGGGGGGGGGGTGGCTGGAGTGGGGGAGGGGGGGGGGGGGGGGGGGGGGGGGGGAGGGAAGGGATAAGGACATTTTGGGGTTTTTTAAAATGTTAGTTACTAAGTTGAAAAAAAAATAGTTCAGGTATCAAGTTGTTACGAAAAAAAGTTTAGGGTACAAAGTTGAAAAACGGTAATAGTTGAGGGTATCAAGTAGCAATTAAGCCAAACAACAAAGAAACATTCACGAGAACACTACCATATTTGGATGCCACGGAAATAGTAAACAATTATTATTATTTTTTGATTAAATTGCAATTTGATAACCTCAACTATCATTGTTTTTTAACTTGATACTCTCAACTTTTATAGATACCAACTTGATATCCTGAAAATAAAATTGGACTAAATTGCCCATTCTCTTCTCCCTTCCCCCCCCCCCCCCCCCCCCTCTCTCTGCGGCTTGCGGGTGGCCGGTGGGCGGGCGCAGGGACGCACGCGCTGGACAGCACACGAGTGGGCGCAGGGCAGAGTGCGGCAGTGCGCGGGTGCACACGAGCGGGAGTGCGAGCTCAGGGACAGTTAGGGTGGGTCGTTGGGTCCAGAGGGCGGGTGGTCGTCGGGGGGTAGGGTTGGGAGGAGGGAGGGGGGGGGGGGGGGGGGGGGGGGGGGGATGGCCGCCGTGGGAGAGGGGTGGGGAAGTAGCACAAGGGGAAGGGTAGTTTAGAAATAATAAATTTTTTGGGTATCAAGTTAGAAATATAAGTTGAGATAGGGTATTAAGTTAGTACATATCAAAGTTTAGGATATCAAGTTGAATATTGTTAATAGTTGAGGGTATCAAGTTGCAATTAAGCTTTATTTTTTCATTTCTTTCCTGTCCTCAAACCAAAATCTTAAAATCATTTGAAATAAAATGTTAATATTTTTTATAAATATTTTAACAAAAGGCAAGTGAAATCTTGTATGAATTTATAGTGTTTATTATTTTTGTGGTACAAAAACAGTTACAAATCTGTTTAAAAAAAGTTAGTAGGAGGAAGAAAAGTGTGACGATGGAGATGAGATATAACGGAAGGAGGAATGGTGGCGGCTAAAAAACAGTTACGTTTTTTTTTTTTGTTGACGTGCTCTTTCGTCCTTACTTTTTTCTTTTTCGTTAGCCACTACACATTATTTCACGAAACGTAATATTCGGAACCGCTTGTTCTATCATCATCAAGTCAGGTGGCTTCTTCTATGGGTCCCTTTATGCCGCGTTGGATACGTTCTCACCAATATTATCAATCACAATGGACACAACTCTAGAGGAACAAATATATTTTAATTTGGACTTTGAGAGGGCTTTATATGTACTACTTGTAAGTTGATAAAAAGAATTTATAACCTCTAATTTTCACCCGATACAAACGACAACAAGAACAAGAACAAAAACAAGAACACTTTTATCTCAAAATTTTAAATCGACTATATAGAGATACAAAAATGTACGGTGCACGTGTAAACATAAATCTTAATTGGAACATGTAAATCTAAAATATATAAATTAATATAAATTTTGATCATATAATTAGTCACTATAAATTATTAAACATACCCGAATTCATAGTTTGTTTTAATGTGAAATTTACCTTCTCTCTCTTTGTCTATTTTATGAGTTGTGTTTCTTAAGATGACCCTTATGATGGAATTTTGGTTCATATATATATATATATATATATATATATATATATATATATATATATATATATATATATATATATATATATATATAGGCAGAGAGAGGGAACGAATTTCTTTATTCATGCAACATTTCATCAAAGGTGCAACCATTCACCAAAAATTGCAACCGTCCATCAAAGTTACAATGGTAGAAATCTTCTAAATTAACCAAACTTTTATTATTTCAACAGTTACCTAATTTAAGCAAGATATGGAATATGGGCCACATAATAAAGAAATGTTTATGAAATTTGAGATACACAAAATTCTAACAACACGTACTTTAAACACCGATCGCCGATCGAAACTACGAAGACACAAACAAAATCACACTCTTACAGAGAACCAAGAAGATCAAACAAGCATACATATGATGACTTTATCACATGGACAAATCTCCATCTTTTATTTACTAATAAAAAGATTGAATACAAGTATTTATTGGTTTATTTGTCAAAAAAAATCGGTCCACTGTAACTTCTCGAGAAGGAGAAGTAGAATTACAATGAGATCGTAAGAATACCACAACCCTAACTATAACTTGTACCTAGTTGCGATTATCTACCGACTGACGATGTCGATATACCTGACAAAGTTAATGAAACGCTGAGGATAACCCTCCTCCTATCTACAAGAATAAGAACCTACAAGCAAGCACGGACTTACCGTACACTTTGGTGGATCATCTTGAATCTATTTAGGAGCACACTCGAAGGAGTCCCTTTCATCTTCGTTATATATTCGCCTCCGTTATATATAGGTTTTTAAAAACCCTAAATTAACCAAACAACTATGCCATCAAAAATCGATCCAATTTATCCAAAAAAAAAAAAAACACCAAAAACAGCATGTCCATGTCCGATCGAAATTCTAGCTAGTCCGCTTGCACTTGTACTCTCAAGTAGATCTAGAATTCTAAAAGGAATTCTGGTTGGCCGGATGGAAATTTTTTGGACTTTTATTTACCAGCTTTGGATGGTTTTTGATCTCCGATCTTAAGATCACACCGCCATCTTCGTGTGACCTTCCGTTGCCGTTATTTGACATTCCAAATCTCCTCTTCCAACCCGTTATCAGTTGGATTGTAAACAGACTGACTGAATTATTTTCTTCCATTCGACTCTATTAAGTGTTATGTCTTTTTTAACGCTAACAAAACCAATAATCCTAATTCAGTATTTTGACCATATTCGTATATACTTATTTCTCATTCTAGCGGTTTTATTAATTATATATTAAGTTGCGTTGTACGTGACCAAACTATTTAAGTTATTTTTTTAATCTTATTTCTAATAGTCTTCACTAGTAACTTGATACGGACACAAAGAAAACTATACTATTGAAAATAAAATCATGGGTCCCCTCCCATTAACTTGGTCATCTATTTCATAATTTCAGAAACAATGACAAATGTACTGCATATTTGCATGATTCTACACAAGAAACTGGCAACCGGACCCACAAGAAACCAGCTTTGTGACTTTGTCGGGAAAGAAAGAGTGGGACCCATAACTGCGTCTAGGCGCACCGTAAAAAACACGGGGTTAGACCATCTCCAATGGACATTGTACTTTAAAAAAATTTCTATCCTAGTTGGAAGAGTTTTTACATAAAAATTGTACACATACAAAAAATGCTCTCCAATGGTTCTCCATTTCTATCCTATATGTTACATAGTAAAAGGACCAATTTAATGGTGTGGGGCCCAATAATAATTGTCATGAGAGATAGAAAAATTTCTATGAGAATTTCTACATGTAGAAATCCTCATAGAGAGTTTTCATCCTACATCATTGCCACATAGGATAGAAATGGTGATAGAAGTCACCATTGAGAGAATTTTTTTTTAAAATAGATTTCTTCCATAGAAATTGGGAAGATAGAAACCCCCATTGGAGATGGTCTTAGAGCATCTCCAACCCTATTGTGACTTTGGAAAAAAGTTGTTGCCACATAGGAATGACAAAATTTTATTCAAAAGTTCTTCTCCAATGCAATTATCAAGTCAATTGTGAAGCTTATGTGGCAAAAATTAAAGAAGACATTGTGAATTTGATTGTCTTGTTATAGACAATGCACTTGACAATGTCTTCTCTTTCATGTCATCAATTATGAATAAAAAATATTAGAAAAAAGAAAGAAGATGAGTAGTTGTCTTAAAAGTTGCCTTGGAAGTTGGAAAAAAATTCTTTTTATTCTCTTCTCAATACTTTTGCATTGGAGAGAGTTTTTCTATCTCATTATCTTTTGAGATATAATTTTGCCACATAAATAAGACATTGTCTTGTGGCTCATGCCACATAGGAGCCACCTAAGACTCACAACACTTAACAAGACAATAGGGTTGGAGATGCTCTTAGTTGCTTACGTAAACCTTACATGACAGGAAAATAAAAGAAAATATAATTACATATATGAAAAAAATGGAATATCAGTCAATGGCTTACTGTAAATAACTCATGGTGGACTAATAGGGAAAAAAACTAATATAAACATAAATTCAACATATTATATTGATTTTTATTTTTTAAACTTTTCTTCCACATATATATATATATATATATATATATATATATATATATATATAGCCAATGATCTCTAGCTCAAGTGATTAGACTGAGGCACATCCTCCCAAGAGGTTCGAGCAACGGGAGAAGCACATTTAATTTCATGTGGAGGAACAAATGTCAGTGCGGACCAGATGCGGTGAGATACAAGTATGAGTGTGCACCTTCGGACAAGGAGTCTGTAACACAATTATATATTTCATATATATATATATATATATATATATATATATATATATATATATATATATATATATATATATATATATATCACACGATTATAGTGAGGATGAAAAATGGTTCAAAAGTGAGCTGTCTAAACCGTATGTATATCATATATAAAAAAGTTATTAAAAAAATTAAATTTGTAACAATACAGAAAATTGAACTCAATCAATCAAGAAGAATAAATTACATCTTAATAACATTGAGTTAGAAGCGATATTAACTATATTAGATAATATTTTATTTTACATACAACCTACGATTATTTACTAGTGAGTGCACGTGTGTGTGTGTACATATATTATCCACAAAACTACTTAATAATTAGGATTAAGAATAAGGAATAATAGATAAATATTTAAAAGATTAGGGAGGATATATAGGGATAAATAAGATACAACAGGGAAGGTGATTGAGTTCTACTACATAAACTCAAATAAGGACTCAAAATAAAAACTTACAATATGGATGTGACACGTAAATTTTGTTAACATTCATTAAAAGTGTATTTATTTCTTTTCTTTAATCTCTTGAAAAAATCAAAGGATGAGATGTATGTAATCCAACGATTTTTTATTGGCAAGTTTTAAAAATTAAGAACTCGTGAGTTACTATGAGATTTTCGTTAGATATATATATGAGATAAATTCCTCGGATGTTATTGGAGCGAACATGTTTGTTACAGGTGAAACAATATTATTTGGTTGATTAAAGACGTATTTAGTTGTAAGCAAGTGGATGGGGCGAACATGATAATGATTTATTCTACAAAACAACAATTGTGTTCTTCATTCATTCTAGTGGGGGTACATTTGGTTTGGTTTGCTATAGAACAACTCCAGTAACTCGAACGCAGTAAATGGCAACTTCCACATTTTTAAGGTCGGTATGAAAACAAATATGCAATTTCAAAGGGGTAATTAGTAGGTAGGCCACAGCTGGATCTGTACATTTTCCCATAAACCCAGTTGGCATAAAAGCTAAACAAACAAACAAAACTCTGGCGTCGGAAAAACTCGAGATGATTGATATTGAAGTAGACGTGATCAAGTACGATACAAAAACCTAATAATTTCAATTTCTCAGAAACTCCCCAACTTTTCTCAGCCACAGACTTATTTTACTTTCTCCAGTTCTAAGAATTTGAAATGGAACTGAATAAAATGTACAACATAGCCGTACTAGAGAAGATCATGACCAAGTATGACACCGCAACGACTCACGTCTTCCCCAAGAAGACCCGACCCGGATATAAAATATATGGAAACTACAAAGTCAAAAGTTACCAAATTATTACGAGTGATATGGATACACACTAGTTAGGTGCTGATGATGCTAGAGTTGTTGCATAACCCTTGCTGACTCAGTAAATGATGCTATGCTCAACTACTTCCTACATCTTCAAAGGAATAATAGCCTAATAAAAGACCAGGACTGACTTTTAAGGCAATTCAGTGAACCAAAAATCACATAACACTAATGACTCAGTGAAGTAGCCCTACTCATTTATTCATTTTTTTTTTCTAAAGAAATGACACATTTATATATAATGTCCCTTTTTAAACATTATACTTCCAAGAGTATCATAATTTAGCTATCTCCGACTAGAAACATAAGTTCTTCCCTACCCTTTTTTTTTTTTCCGTTTTGCTGATTTAAGCTTCTTTGCCAAGAAATAAGTTTCCATAAAAAAAAAACAAGGATGAAAGAAGTTTCCAAACAGACGAGAACACACAAAAAGTTACAAAGAACCCACAGAAACAAATCATATTCGATTGGCGGAATCAAATAATATGGCATCAAGCTTTTGTTAGACGTGTTTGGACACGATAGATTAGTATTAAAAAAAAAAGATATGGTGTTCCAATTGAGCAACTGTTTAGAGCTTATGAAGATGTTAAAGATAAACGTAGTGCTGGTGTCCCATATCAGAGAGCATATTCTTCAAATCAACGCAAGGGCAAACACGGGAATCAGTAATAATAACCAGTTCATCTTCTGCAAGGATTAAGAAGCATATATGAATCTTCCAAAAGGTTCTCTACGTCCGAGCTCTCTGCCTAGTGGTAGTGGAGCAGACAACCGGAAGGGGCCGGCACGGTTCGAGACCCCTAATTGCCCAATTGTGTGTGTGTGGGATTTCAAAAAAAAAAAAAAAAAAAAACTCTAAAGGGGAAGATTACAATGGATGTCGATGTCGAATTCCTTCCCCCCATAATATTGGGGGGCCCTATATTGTCCTAGAATCTGGAAACAGTGTAAGAAGAGTAACTGTTGCTCTCCTGAGTATGTCCAAAGTGTGCTCTCCTCTCAGAAAGATGCTGCATATCTTCACTCTCCTGAGTGGTAGTAGTTTAATAATAAACATATTCTTCCACTCTTCTTGGCGGCTTCAGTGTTAAAAGAATAGCAGATGACCTAAAGCCAATCGACACTAAAGAAATGGTTAATAAATGGTTCAGCTTTTATCAAAAGAATATACATTGTTAAGTGGGCAATCTCTATTAGTGTCCAACAGTAGCAGCAACTAAAAACTGGCAATGACATTAACCACCTCGGGTCCTAATTTATTAACTTCTGATCTGAACCTATCCCCACAGAGCTCAAGTACAAATGGATATGGCGGCTGCTAATAGAATTGGGGTGAACCTTATCGAAGCCTGGAGATGGAACATGGGAAAGATTTCAGGTAATATGACCCCCAAAACTTGGAAGGGTCAATTAAACATTCTCTCAAAGCCACTTAACCCCGATCGGTGGAGTTATCATTATACCACCATGGGTCCTAATTTATTTTCATGATGTAGGCATCTAAGGCTCATTCCATAAGAAAAGAGAGATTGAAGATCTATCAACTTTGCTTTTATGTCAGATAAGGCCAAACAAGTCCCACATAATTAGCTTACAGGGACATGATTAAGTTAGTGGCCCATGACAAGTGAGATTTGCTGGAATCTGTGATCACAAGAAAGATGACATGGGAAGAAAACCGTAGGAGACAGTGGAAGTCTCCATCAAAATTGTTATGAGCCTTTATCATGTAGCACTATGATCAGCTATGTCACTAGACAACTTGGCATTTCTTTTTCATTTGGGTGCTATCTTTTTATACATCACTGTTACAAACACCAGACACAATGGCAGAAAAGTAGGAATACCAAATCCATCTAGGCAAAAGCAAACAACAGACCAATCTCATGACCCTCCTTCAATAAACTACTGAAAAAATAGCAAGATATCTTAAACTATAGGGCATTGTTCGATCAGCCTATGATTCCCAGATAATCCTTAGAAACCAAACTGATCAATGCTTCAAGATTATACGAAATGATGCCAGAACATCAAAAATCATCCAAATTATACACAATGTGATTACAATCTTATATTATTGCTAAGAGAACTCCTAAGTTATATTTACTGGGGACTTTCAAAAGTTCGCAGAACAAATATTAATTGAATATCCTTACAAGTTAGTTATTATTTACCCTAAAGATTTAATATAAAACAGCTTTTATGTACCCTGTAGACCCAAGTACTATACAAGACTTAGCAAGTCTAGCTTATTGATTCATTGATTTGATACCAAGACGAAGTTAGAATTAGCTGTCTTTCGGCATGAAAGTATTGATAATTATTGAAAGAAAATGAAGTTCAATAAACAGTATAAACGTGAGGGGAAATATTTAATAATTGCATATAATAGCTTGAGTGGCTAAACTGAAGGGATTTTCTAGACGAAAGTAACAAAAATCATATTTTCCTTCACTATATACTATAAAAATATTAGTGGAAGGAACTTCCTTTAGGACATGCAATCTTTGATGCTAAATGACTTCTCTCCTAAAGAAAGTCTGATGCATCCCCCTGTAAGGTTCACATGCAGAATGTTGCCACAAGTGCATCTCCCCTATAAAGTTCATCTAGAGATGTTACCATAAGTGGTCAAGCGCATATGCAAGTAAAGAGGTTCATTTTAGACACCATAACAAGTTTATATATTCCAGCATCGCTAATAGCCATCTGTCAGTGGGGGATTACCAGATAGTATACATGTGGAGAACTGATACTATAAGAAAGTCGTGTAGTTCACGACTACCACTCTCACAGAATAGAGCATGTTCAAAGGTAGTCTGATTAGTATTCTTTTAACATCTCAATTTAAATGGACAAATCCATCTAGAAGTTTTATATCATATTAATGATCACTGGAAGTACATAAACCTGTCAATATTTGAATACAGTACACTGTAGCCTCTACCAACACACCTGATTCCAGCTACAGTGAACAAAGCAAAACCAACTAAACCAAAATATCATTTCCCCCTGAAAATGAAAAAAGTCAAAAATTGGAGTTAGAAGATAAGAATATTTGTACTACTAGTAAGAAGCTTTTTTGGGTTTAGTTTACACACGTGTTCATCATCAACGTTATGTTGTCACCTTTCAACAAAATCCTCCCTGACACATGCAAAGAAAATGGACAAAGCAAAATAAATAATAATAATAATAAAGTATAATCATGTGTGCGCTTATGAGTATTTATATGAATTTATGGACCAACAACAAATACACACATAAAGGGAGAATTAAATGAGAGAGAGAGAGAGAGAGAGAGAGAGAGAGAGAGAGAGAGAGAGAGTCACCAAGCGGCTTTCTAGTCTTCTTCTTGACATTGAGCTCATCGGCATCTTCCAAAACCAAATTCATGTACTCATCAAATCCCTAGCAAAAATGCCACACGTATCGAAGTTAACGGTTTGCAAGGAGCAGAATATATGCAGTAGAGAGAAGTAGTTCTACAACAATTAACACATCATACTAAGGCTATATGTACTACAAGACTGCAACACATCCATAAAATGTCTAATTTTATGACAACTTTCTTTATTAGCAAATATAGAAGATATAACCATTAAATCTTAAAAATTTAATGCTTATAGCATTTACTTGGAGAGGAGATTGGTAGCATCATGGCTAATATATTTAGAAGATACAGGCTATTCTGTAGACATCATTCAGCAACATTAGACATCATGAACATCCTTAATATTTCTCAAGAGAAATAATTTTCTTAAGATAAAAAAATGTCAGCTTCTTTGACCGAGACCAATAGGTTCAATCATCTAATGGTTGCTTGCCAACATGTCAGTATTATATGATCATGCTTGCTAACAAGCACAATATTGATGAAATTTTGGGAGATGAGGATAAACAAGATGTGCAAGTAGTCAGCTAAATACCAAGGTTTGCATATTGCTATCGGAATCGGTATTGGATCCTTCCTCTGATTGTCGGTATCAGCAGTATCGGCGGTTTCGGCTCGGAGTATCAGATTTTTGGGCATCAGAAAACAAATAATTATTAATAAATTATAAAATTTTAGAAATTTTTTTTTTATATATTTAGGCATAAATTTAAGTTTCCTCTGTTGCTTCTTAGTAACTTTGGAATTAAATGAATAGTTGTCACCACTGCCGATTGATTTACCTTTGATAGACAAATTTTCTTCCTTTACATGTTTGCTTTTAAAACCTTACTATGTTTTTATAACCTTGTTGATTGGGGCTTTTCATTCAATTTTTTTTACCGAATAGACTGAAAAAGAGACCCACAATGTCGGTATCGGTCTTATCAGTATCAGCCGTATCAGATGTATCGGCCGATATTGCAAACTATGCTAAATACCAGATTCTGTCAAAAAGAAAGACAAGAAAATTGCATATTGTTAAACAAAAGACAACCAGGAACTGGCATATTCTCTACAAGATTATAAAACCATTTGTCCTAGGGAACTATTTCAAAACATTTGATCTCAAAAGAAAAGTATTACCAAACAGACTTCTTCCAAACAAAAATGTAAAAGAAACAAATATGATTGATGCTTGGGCAAAGAACGCCTGACTAAAATTGTTCGCTATCATACAAGAGACTTTATGGAATAACTCAAACAAAAGCCTAACAGAACCAATAGAAATTATCTTCAACTGCCATCAATAACAGCAATAAGAAAGCCTTTATCCCAAAAAAAAAAAAATCAGCTACCAATTGATGATCAGATGTAGAAAGGAATAACAAAGAATGACCACTACAATATGGGGAATTAAGATTGTGATGCAAGATGAGCATACAATGTATAACATGGATGACATATGGTGAGGATAATATAGAGAACATGTTACTTCATTTAAGAGTAAGGCGGTAAATATGGAAGACAAAAATAACAAGAGCAGAAGCAATTATAGAGATCACTTACATTGGTAAAAGACAAGACAATGCAAAATAGGAAGAAATGCCGAAAGAGATATAACCATGAAAACATTTAAACCGAGTCAAGAAACTTGAAAGGCCTGATATGGTTGTTTTCTTGTAAATAAGAAAAACTTCAACGTGTTCATCTTATTAAATATGAAAACAGGTTCACTACTTTAAAGGAAGCTACAAAACAATGGTTTTCTTTCTTCATGATAAGGCAAGAAAGAAGGCGACATGCTTGTTGGAGAAATAGATTGAGAGCTATATTTTTGTTCATGGAATGATATTTTCTCCAAAGCCAATATTTTCTAAGACTATCCTCTGGCAAAATGGAGGGTGATGATCTGTAAATATCGACAGATCCAAACAACATATATCCAAGATATTCCCAATACATCAAGTAAGGACTAAGATCTCAACCATCCCATATTCACTCTTGACAATAGCAGCGGCACACAGCTCTAATGGCCTTCATAGTGGTATTCAAGATAGCTGCTACACTATAGTTGAACATTATAGTATTAGTGGATTGAGGAAATAGTAGTTTTCTATAATAGAATAACAAACAATAGAGGTGATATTTCATCATTATAATGGATTTGCAATTCTTAATAAGACTTTCATAATTTTATCGTATAGATAGGTTTATTACAAATATACCTCTTCGACCATAACCTAGATTCATTATGAAAATTTTCAAAAGAATTCAATGTGGACTTGCATGCAGGTTCTAGTAGCAACCTCTATAGTGACTTAAAAGTCAAGAAAAACTAAAACTAATAAGTTGAAAACAACATTGAGAAGAAATATTGAAGAAGATATATCATAGTATATTATATGGTATACGGGTACGTTGCTTTAGCCATATCATACCAATGTCAATTATTTAAATCATGAGGCTACAGATCTTAAAGGTTTTCTCAAGCATTTAATCAATTTATAATATGCTATTAGATTATTTATCCTATATATCATATTTGAACTGAACAACAACCCTATACCGCTACACATCTATATCATCAAATATCATCTGCTAAATAGTCTCATATCCCTATGGCGCCCCATAACCATTGTAATTGCTACCCTTACTCGGAACCATGACCATATGTGTGTCTCCTCTCCAGGAGTCAGAGATCTCTCCCATTTGGCATTGGTGTCAACTGTGGTCTGCTGGTGATTGGCAGACTCGTAACTTGGCAGTTCACTTAAAGCAACTTGTAGTAATATGTTAAGGGCCTATCTCTAGTATAAAAGAACTAGGTGAAGCATTTTACCTCAACTTCCACACTAGGTTGTAAGTGATCAACTAGGAAAAATTGTCCCAGTTACTTAATAAACTGAAAGAATCCCTCAAGTGGGTGTTAGACTGTGTTTAATGTGTTAGTAGGGACACAACTTACGTTGACTGTCCCCGCTTTCTCAATCTTATGTTTCTCCCACACCCATACTTCCTTAACTTAGGCTATAAGTGGTCAAACAGGAGAACTTGTCCCAGTTAATAAAAGGAACTGCTCTAGTGGATGTTAGACCATATTCAATGTGTTAGTAGGTAAACTACTTTCGTCGAGTCCCTTCTCTCCCTCTTATATTTCTCCCACACTCCTACTTTGTCCTCCACTAGATTTGATCCTTATCATAAGAATTAACAGAAATTGGAGAATGATCGCTTTCTCTAGAACCTTCACTCCGTAATCTAAGAGCATAAGGCAAACCCTTGACAACTTTGAAATTGTGTAACCCTGTTCTTCCAAACAGTTATGCTCCAACTTCCTCTAATAGATCCCAAAGATGGTATATTTGGATCAACAAATCTACTTCCCTAAAGCCTGATACCTGCGAGTCCAATAATAATGGATGAAGCAACGAGTTAAACTTTTGTGTCATGTTTCCATGTTCGTTTGTTTTCATTTGTCATTTTCAGGTATTCCTACCGAGAGAACTTTTGACATTAATTCAAGTTACTAGGCTATTGATGTTACAAGATGAAGCCAACTAATAGAGCAAAAGGAATTCAAAGTAACTTCATAGAAGAAGAAAATTTGAGGGTTGTTCACAAGGAATGACTCAGGATATCAAACCAAACATTTCTCAAACCTAGATATCTAAAATATTTTCCCACAAATTACTCCCAAAACACCAGATCCTGACCCTCGTAATACAAGATCTTTTTCTTAAATTCGTAATTAAACTAGTCAAAACGATGACATCCAACTAATTGATCATGTGTTTAACATATAACATTATCTTCGTGCAAGGGGTTGCTAATGGCGATCAAATTCATCCTGTAGTAATAAAAAAACAAAAATAACACTTTATGTTATTAAAGTTCTCCGCTCTCCATATTTCCTACTAGAAACCTTTGAATCTGATGGTTTTACTTGTAATGATCCGCACTGGTTGATCCTAATTCACTTAGGTGCTGAATATATATATATATATATATATATATATATATATATATATATATATATATATATATATATCAAAAGGATAGTGACGGAGCTAACATAATTTTTTGAGGATTTTTGGGGAACTTAGAGCAACTTTGATAGGCCTTCCTTGCACCATATCACAACATCATCATGTGTGCCATGTCATTTAAACAATGTTGGCAAGGCGCATGGTGTGGTGCGTGCCTCGTTGAAGTGAGACGGACATTTTTTTAATATATTTTTAAAGTCTAAAAAAATAGAAAATAAAATTGATTGCAATATCGTAGATGGTTCAAAAAAATTGCAAACTTAAAAAATCTCAACGGAGCGATTATTGGACTCAACAATGGTATATAGTCTGTAAAGGAAGTTCGATGTTAGTATAATGATGAATTGTTTGATGTGGTGAAACTATAAAATAATTCACAAAAAATAAGTTGCAACATAAACGAGCCTACCTGAGGAAGGTAGTCTAGACTGTATAGGGGAATTTCATCGATGCAGTAAATCATCGACAAAGACAAAATTGAAGTTATAAAAATATATAAGACTATGAAAAAGAAAAAAATTGAAACTTGCAAATTAAAAAATAACTTAAATCCTTCGGCTGGCAACAATTTATTGACAATCGAGAGTAAGGGTCAATTGCTAAAGAATTGAAAGAGGGTCAACAAATAAAAGAGGATGAGATAAAATTTTGAAAGTAGAAAGTTAAAACGTGTCAATAGGATAATAGGTTAGAGTAAGGTGCTTATTATGGGTTCATGATTGACCCTAAACAAAGCAAATATAAAATTTCATGTTAGGTTTCATGAGACGGCGCCTCACGCCATAGCACGAATGCCTCACTGAAGCGCAACGCCTCCCATAATGACGAGGTGCCTCAGTGCGCCACGTTGCACCTCGCGTCAATGACACGTGCCTCAATGTGCCATTGACAACGCTACATCTATATTATGCCGTGTCGCGTGCCATATCATTTATGTAATGTCATGTCATTAACCTATGGAAATTTTAAATTATACAGACATTTATTCAAACTTAATCATTTCCAAATCTAACTTCTAAATTTAATATTTTAATAATATATCTTTTGCACGGTTAGATATTTTTGGACTAATCCAAATTTAAATATTTCTACTCATTTATATATTATATATACAACTTTATTTATAATTAACCAGGTAATTTGCATTGGTTACAATTCATCCAGATTTAAAATGTAGTTAAAATTTTAAATTTCAAATCATAAAATTTAAGCATTATATTATATGAGTATCACTAATATTAGTAAATATCAAATAAAGTTAATTTTCCACAGCCGTATCTCTTAAGGCAGGTATTTTTTGCTAGTATATATATATATATATATATATATATATATATATATATATATATATACTTAAGTTGTGGTTCATTCTGATATGGGATACGCTAGTTTCCTGGTACGTGATACCTAAGGTATGTAGCAGTCAACAGTGCTTGTGTATGTAAATATATGGGATTGACATTTATTCTGTCTTTGGATTAATTCATCATAAAGATGAATGTTGTTCCCAATAGCAAAGGGTATCATCTTACCTCTGCGGCTATACTTTTTATATTCTAGGAAAACTTGGGGGTGCTCCTTGGTTGCATGAGCTTAAATTACATGTCCAAAAGAAAGTCTAGTTACCTGCAGCTAGCCTAATAACTATATCAACTCCTCCTCTTACCTAAGTTGACTAGGAATATGGCACCAGCATATAGTGGTTAACATGAGTAGAATGGCAGTGATAAAAACCATGTCAAAACTTTTATGGAGTTCTCTTATGCTCCATAACCAACAACAAAGCCTTTATCCCAAATTTTTGGAGTAGTTTGTTTGAATATTTTTCTTCCATTTAGCTCAGTTAAGGACCATGACATCAAAAACATTAAAAAACCATATCCTAATTTTGAAACATATATTTATGTGTGTACTAGGAAAGAATTTGTGCCGAATCCCCACAACCTACTATATTGTGTGCTTTGTTTTGATGATTAATTGATTGTGTTATTTTTCTCTAGTAACATTTGATTGATATCTGTGGTGAACTACATGTTGTAAGATCAGGAATGCTCGATTTGCCACTTTTGTCTATTCAGATCGAGAAGACACAAGATTTGTGTGTAACACACGGTAGCAGTCAATGGGGGTTCTGGTAGGCGCCGAAAATTAACAACAGCTGATGATTATTACAATCAGTTTCTATACACTAGCAGAAGACCCCAGCACAGTAACAACAGCTATGTTGCACGGATACAGACATGGACACGGAATACGTACATTTTCAAGTACAAAGGTAGTTAACTATGTTGCATGAGTTCGTATACGGACAAGATATGGATTCAGACATCATTTTTATGTGTCTGTGCAACATAGAACAATAGGAGTTGGTGGTCGCAACACTATTTAATGATGCTGGCTGGCAATGAGAGACGAGGGAAAAGTAAAGTGGACCGGAAGGGTGGCATACATAAACATATTACCTTATTATTTAGTCCTACAAGCCCGAACTTAGCCAATTCAGACAAATAAAACAATTTGACAAATGTAGGTTCACTTGGAATAGAAATTCAACCAGCTCACTCGATGGACTAAGAGCTATATATATATATATATATATATATATATGAAGGGAGATGATCTTATATCCTGGAGAAAAAAATCTTATATCCTGGGGCCGGCTAAAGGATAATCTTAATTGTTGGTAGAAAAGGTAAAAACTTGCAAATCATTGACCTTTGCCCTAAGTAAATACCTTATAGTTTCCTCAAAACATTCCAAATCCACATTTCCCACTGTCAGCTTCACGTCCCTACTTCCCTTGACTCATAATGTTTAAATAAAATCATTCTTATTGATTCTCTACCTTAAGGGCTCATCCACTAAAAATTTAGCTATGCAACTACAAATAACGCTGAGTGCCAAAAAACAGTATTACTAGGCACATTAAGGATGAGGTGACATGTTGTCAGATGTTTGCTGACGATATTATGCTAGCTTCTAAAATACAATTATGGAGAGAAGCATTTGGAATCTAAATGTTTTAAAATTAGGAGAAAATAAATAAGTATATAGAATGTAACTTAGAATGTAACTTTCACCAAAAGGCAAAAAGAAATGAGGTAGTTCATATCAATGCCTTGATTGACAAGAGTATCTAAAGGTTAATAGTTTTTGAGTATTTATGATCATTCGTCGTGATGGAGAGATTGAAAAGAATGTTCACAAAATTAAGACAAGTGTTTGAAATAGAGAGGTTCTTTAGAAGTGCCTTGTAATCATACAAGTTAACACAAATCAAAAGATTGAGTAGCTCAAATAGAATGCAACATTGAACCACAGATTGAAAGATAAGGTTTAAGAGAAGAGTGTAGTTGTGGGATGCTTGAGGAGGTGACAATTGAGGACAATAGAAGAGAACAATATCAGAGCCCTAGCGGACTAGCATTGAGACCGTAAAGAATGATGTGGCTTTTATTAATATTGCGATGGACGTGCCCCTTAATAAAGATGAATGTAACAAAATGATTCCAATTGGTGACTCCATAATTTAGGTGGAAGTAGTCGGTAATAGTTGAGTTGTATGTACATTCGAGATAAGTCAAAATCGACCTCAAACATTCTGGATAAGTCAAAATCAACC
Source organism: Iris pallida (assembly GCA_029216955.1). Lineage (NCBI taxonomy): Eukaryota > Viridiplantae > Streptophyta > Magnoliopsida > Asparagales > Iridaceae > Iris > Iris pallida. Next base: position 21,759,048 of record JANAVB010018993.1, on the reverse strand, counting down.
ACACTGAGAACTAGTGTTCTAAAAGTCGGGATTAGGCGGCGCCTAGGCGCCGCCTAGGCGCTGGGCGGCCACCCGCCGCCCAATATTTTGCCGGAGGCGGCTTGTAGGCGGTCGGGACAGAAAGGCGCTTCCAGGCGGCCGCCTAGGCGGATCGAGGCGGCCAGGCAGTGCCAAGCGGCCGCCTACGAGCAGGCGCTCGGAGAAGAAGGCGGCCGCCTGGGGGTTTTTTGAAGAAAAAAAATTGAGTCAACCCATACCCGTTAACCCAACCCGACCCGTATTTTAACATACCTAAAGCAGCAGCAGCAGTTGATTCTTCTTCTCCTACTTCAGATTTCACAAGAAGCCAATTCTTCAGCAGAGAGAAAAAGAAGAAGTAGCGGCACCGCCAGGTAACCTCCTCCTTCTTCTCCTCCTCCTCCTTCTTCTTCTTCTTCTTCTTCTTCTCCTTCCTCTTCTTCTTCTTCTTCAGCCGATTCTTCTTCACTCTTTTTTTTTTTGGTGCCAGAGGCCCATAGCTGCTGTTGTTGCTTCCTTTTTTTTGGCTTCTTGTTGCTTCCTTTTTTCTTCCTTTTTTAGCTGTTGTTGCTTCTTTTTTTTAGCTGCTGTTGATAAGTTGATTCCAGAGCTGTTGTTGCTTTTTTTTTAGCTGCTGTTGATTCCAGAGCTACTGTTGCTTTTTTTTTTAGCTGCTTTTTATTCCAGAGCTGATGTTGCTTCTTTCTTTCTTTTTTTAGCTGCAAATATTCAGCTGCTTCTGCTGCCACCCAAATATACAAAAAGACGTGAGACACAGACACATGGCACTTAGTTTAATATGTGAGACTTGGTTTAAAAAAAAATACATGACACAGACACTTAGTTTAATGTTTAAACTTGTTTAATATGTGAGACACAGACACTTAAATTTGGAGTATAATTTTCACTTTAGCGTATTTTAATTTCTATGTTTTTTGCGGTGACCGCCTAATATTAGAAAGCCGCCTAGGCGCTAGGCGGTAGGTGGCCGTCCGCCTAGCGCCTTTTACAACCTAGTGAGAACAACTGTAGTTGACTGGACCAATCCAAGGTGTTGAAAAAATCAGGCTATTCTTCTAGATTGAATCATTTGGAAACATTCTCCCACGAGTCTACCTAGGATGTACATTCGAGATGGTTGTCCCTTAATAAAGATGAATGTAATAAAATGATTCAAATAAAATGATTACAATAGCCGACTCCATAATTTAGGTGGAAGTAGTCGGTAATAGTTGTTGGTACATTCAGATAAGTCAAAATCGACCTCACACATTCTGGATAAGTCAAAATCGACCACCGAGAACTGTAGTTGATTGGACCAATCCAAGGTGTTGAAAAATCAGGCTATTCTTCTAGATTGAATCATTTGGAAACATCTTTCTCCCAACGAATCTACCTAGGAGTCGAGATGAACGATATCAGTCGGTGGTATCCTCACATTCAACAAACTCTAATTTAACGTATCGTCTTTAACAATGGCATGTACATTAGTAAATCGCATACCTTACTTTATGGAAATTCGATGACAAAGACCTTGTAAATCCACTTTTTTGGTATTCGTATATATGTACTAGTATGTGTGCTATTATATTGATTATTAATACTATTTTTTATTAGTTTTGTTATGGTTGAGACCTAGTTGATTATCCTATGAATCGGGTGTTTGTGTAACATCACATAGATCTATTTGATTAATTCAATCGTAGAGACTTAGTTAATTATGTTTATACAACTAGCCAATAATTTGTAAATCAACACCTTGATGTCACCTTTGGTCCAGCCCAACCCACGATCATATGGAGAGAGCCCTAGTCAAACTAAACCCATGGTTGCCCTAAATCTAAGATTAGATCTAGATGTCACCTACCCAATGTTCCCTAACCATTGATTAAAATCGAACCGCCATAATTAAACTCTCCGCCTTTGCTTTTTCATCTTTGATTGTAGCAATTGAATCTCCAACGAATTGCTAGGATCAGCTCCCTATCCTTAACATTTCGACGAGACCCCATGAGAGAGAGTGTGTGTTAAGAAGGAGACAGTGTGTGTGTGTTAAGGATGCAAAGTTTATGCTAGCAATTGGATGGAGATCAACCGTCAAAGAGAGAAAAAGTAAAAGAGGGGAGTCATGACATAGTCTACTATAATATAGGATGATACTGAAGGGATTCGAAAGGAAGAGCACATCGGACAAGCCACCACACAACAAATCACGTGGACATGACCCATGGGTAAGGTACGCCTGTAGGGATGCACCCATGCTTGGTGTCTAGGTTCGATGTATGTACATCCACCTAATACCTATAAATAAGGGGATTCTCTAGGATAAACTGTAATCCACCACAGAAAGTTACGTTCAACTTCATGCCTCTTTCTCTTCAACTTTATGCCTCTTTCTCTTCTCCAAGTTCCAGAAGGAGATCCTTTGTAAGGTGACTTGCGGTGAGAACTCGAGTAGATCTTCCAATCGTGATACCACGAAGAAGACGTAGAAGGATCTATGGTTGCATCAAAGGTAGCTCCACAATGCTCTTTTCTTTCGAACCTGTGTGACATCATCTTATATTCTAATAGAGCATACTAGAGTCTACATATTTCAATCTAATGGTCAAGACATTGAAGTAGATGAGATCCATATAGGTCAACCAAGGGTCTAGGTCGACTAAATTACTAGAACTATCTTACTATGGTCATAGTTTGGGTCAAAGCCAAGGGTGACACCAAGACAAGGTAGTCAAAGGCGCACTCGAGGCACAAAGGGTCCATATCGTCCGAGGCGCAAGGAGCACTTGTGGCGCACGTCCGAACGAAACGAGACACAAAAATAAAAAATAAAAATATATACATAAAAAAATAAACAAATTAGTCATGAAAGAAGTAAAACCAAATAACATATTAAAATCAATAAAACATGTTAAAACACATCCAAGTGAACTAGCATAGAACACTAACAGTCAAAAACTAATAAGAATTTGTATTCTCCTTACCACGCTTTTAGTAAATTTTAGTTTTTCCAATTTGTATTCTCCCTCTCACTTGTATGTGGTATGGCTATATCCATGCCTCAAAAAGTTCCTGGGGAAAAAACACACACAAGGCGTGGCTTTTCTTGGTTGCGCCTTGCTGAAAGGCGTGTCCGAAGAAGTGCGCCTCACCTAGTGAGGTAAGAGACACAGTTGTTGCACCTTGTTGTGAGGCGCGTCTTTGACTACCATGCGCCAAGATTGGTTGATTTTACAAATTATTACTACGTTGCAAAAAACTAGTTAACCAAAATATCTACGTTTTAATTAATAAAATGGGTGTTGTATATGATGTTACGTACGGACCCATGTCATCAGATGGTCAACTTGGTCTCAACTACACCAAAACACCTAAAGAAAAAATAGTTTAAGATGTCACTATAATACAATAACACACATACTACTACATATATACGAATACCAAAAAAGTTGACTCACACCTACCCCTTACCAAAAAAAAAACCTCCTCAAAATTTCCATAAGTAGTTCCCGTGATTTAATTAATAAACATGTCATCATTAAAGACAATACATTAAAACAAAGTTTGTATGTCGAGTCGAGCATGTGAGGATACCATCAACGGATATCATCTATCTTCACCAAGAGAATGTGGTTTCAACGCGATTCGAACTAGCCGGATGTACTGCTCTTCAGCACCTTCTCGCATCGTTACCAAATTAGCAACATGTTGCTCCCCATGAGATAAATCACCTCGGATCGGTACGAAATTAGCAATATGTTGCACCCCATGAGATAAATCACCTCGGATCGGTACGAAATTAGCAACATGTTGCTCCCCATGAGATAAATCACCTCGGATCGGTACGAAATTAGCAATATGTTGCTCTCCATGAGATAATCTGACGGTCAAAATGACTTATCCATAGTGTACCTATCTTGAATGTACCGACTAAATTACAGACAGCTACTACTGTACTACTTCCACCCGGGTTGCAAAATGCCACCCCAAACTGATTTCATCTACAGTAGGCTATTTCTAACTTTAGGCAAACTTTTACTATGAAGAGTTCCCTAAAGTTGGATATATCATTACATAGTCAAAACTGGTAACAGACAATTTCTTCAAATTTTGGGTGAAACTTTATGTACGTTTCTGTAAATTATCCTACATGAAGAACTGAACACTAGAAAAATGAAGTAAACTGATTTCTTTCCATAAACCCTAACCCCCTAACCCTAGAAAAACAAACACGAAAACCCTATCCCTAACAAAATGATGTACACAGAGAGAGAGAGAGAGAGCAACTCACGATGATGCGACCTTCGATCCTCAAATCCTTCTGCTCAAAAAGCCAGATCTGGATGCGAGCTTTCTGTTCACACAAATCAAACAAAAGAAGAGATCAATAATTCCCAAAGTTATTCAAAACAAAAATGGAAAAAATCAGTAGAGTGTGCGATTACTTACGCTCTGAAGAAACCTGAAGATGAGATTCTGCATCAGAAGCACCAAATTCCCCCAAAATGGTTTCCAAAAGAGAACAGAAACTGAGTCAGAAAATTAAGAATTGGAGAGAAGAAGGAGTAATAGAGAGAGAACGTACGATGGGTTGGGTCATAATCCTCTGAACCCTTGTGGTCGCCATTGCTGCTGATGGAAAGAGCTCGCTTCCTCTTCAGTCAAAGCAAAACCCTAGATTCTGGAGAGAGAGAGAGGAACAAAATGGGGTTTATTAGTATTTATGGAAAGGGATTTTTTTCTTCTCCAAATATATCCCTGCGAAATAGGCCCAATGCCAAGTAGGCCCAATTTGCGGGGGGTGGGTTACGTGGGTATAAGTATTTTACTAAAAACAATTATTTAGCTAAATTTTGGCAATAATTTGGAAGGTTTTTTTTTTAAATTTATCTAGAAAATATTATCTACATGTGTTTTTTTTTTGGATGCATTATTTGCATGTGCTAGGTTAATTGACATCGAGCGTAAAATATTGTCGGTTGTCTATGAAATCAATCATGCAAGGATATATGTTAACGTTCCTTAGTGTGTTATGAAGGACATGGTCCTATAACTTGATATAACTGGAAGGAAAATATCGAGCCCAAATATTTTGGGATCGATGTTTTGTTGTTGCATCTACAAAATCCATTTGATTTTTTTTTTCCTTAAATTTTATCATACTGTTTTTTTGCTAGCTAAATGGTGTCATATTGCTAGAGCTTAAGACGCCCCTTGCATCCATGAGGGTGCAAATTTAAGGTACGGAAATAACATTTGCATATGATAGGGAGTAAGATTGCAAACATCCGGACCCTCTCTTAACTAATGCCTCGGTAATTTGAGAATTTCAAAATTGGAAAGATTTGGATTCTTCGACAACTATCTATACAGGAACTAAGAAATCACATCACAATTAAAAAAAAAAAAAATCATTTTCATGCAATTACTTATTCGTCCACTGCAACATCTTTTCAACTATGTGTGATATGTAAAGAAAGAAGAAACTAAGCATGGATGCTTTTCCCTTCAATTTATTTGAAATGTTGTATATCTTGATAATCAATGATCAGTATTTTCGTAATCTGGGCATGGGATGTTAAGAGAAACAAGCTCAACTATCTGGAAGAGAAATGATGACATTGATAGTCTAGTATTGTAAATACTAAATAAAGCAAAATTCTAATGTACACGGAGAAAGGTTCTTCTGATTCATACAAACAAAATTCGAAGTTTTAATATACAACATGCAACATATGAAGAGAGTTCTTTCGGCAAGATATAATTACAGACGTACTCTGAACTACTATACATGTGCCAACAATCAATGTACATGAAATGAGAAAAGCCTGGATCGAATACAACTTCAAGCACCAAAATGGTGTGATTCAGGACGAGAACACTCGAAACAGGCCATTATGTTTGTTTGAAATGCTTGCAGCAATACAACATAGGGACACTTTCTTGAAGTGTGTACCTATATAACTTGCACATATATCATTCTCCTCTTATCAGGGTTGACTGGAATGGCACCCTTATAATCTCCACAAAGCTTGAATACCTGTTGCTTAACGGTTGTTTCCATGGTTCCCCGTCCATTTGTAGATATGCTTCTTTCCACTGCCTGCCTCTAATTTCCATTCTAATTCCTGCAGCCTGAAAGAAATGGCAGATGAATCAACATATTTTGTCAAACCATCCAAATAGATCAGCATGAGCATGAAACTTTCACTCTATTAGGTATTAACCTAAATTGCACTTAATTACCCTCTAATATTTTTACTGTCAAGTTGATACTCTGAACTTTTCTTTCCACTTGAATACACTCAACTATCATTATTTTTGCAGCTAGATCTAATCGTAAGATTCTTAACTACAAAAGGACCACAATATCCTAACCCTAATGTCATCTATATTTTTTGGTTATTAATTCAATTTTAACTAAAAGGTTAATTTAAATAAGTACTTTTAATTAACTATCCTATTTTATTTCTAACCCTAATCCCATCCCATGTAGGGGATTGATCTCGATGGCTGTAGGGGGAAGCTTCGATGGTGGGAGAGGGGGTTGTGGCAGCGCAGGGAGGGGCATGGAGGCAGGTGTTTATTAGAAGACAAAAATACTAGGCAGCATAGATTCATAGAAAAAGTAATTTATGTATACAATAATATGTTTTGGATATACAAGAAACTTCGACCTTCTCCGTCTCTATGAGAAGCAGAAGAAAAGCATGGTGAAAAACGGCGAGTTGTGACTCTCTTCAAGTAATACAAGTTGAGGCACATCTCCTTCCCATCACCAAATCCATTTCCACTTGTGAACCCACGATACAGATAAGCCTTAGGATCTGGGACCTCCCGATGGCCAATATGTATAAATTTGGTTGTCAGATCTCAGGAGATATTGTGCCCTCAAAATGAGTGCACCTTAAGAGTAGGAGGAATAGGAGGAGTGTGATAATAAAAGATTGGATTCATGTGGTGGGGATGAAGTGAATTGATATTATTCAGTATGTTTAGACAGTAATAAATGTAGTATATTTGTCTTGTAGTCTGGTATATGCAATTTTTAATCATGTATGACGAAGTGCTAACTCGATATAAGAATCTTGTAGTTTCTTATAGGTAAAATCTTAAACCTATATATGTAAGTACTATTTGGTATAGTCATTTTGTAGTTTAGTATATGCAAATATAGAATAAGTATATTTAATAGTTTGGTATGTGAGAATGTTAAAGATGTACAAAATATGTACTTCTTGTTTATTTTATTTTCATTAACATCTTTCCAGATTTCATTCGTTCATAATAACTAACATGCATCTTTTAAGGAAAGCTACAATATCTTAGTGTCATATACAACCGTCATCAGGACACCAACTGCAAATGTCATTCTCTTCTCCTTGATACTACAGATCTGAACCTTGTCAATGTCATATTTTAATTTTATTTCTCTTTAATACTAATATTGTGATGCGTATGATTCTATATGCATATTTTGTTTAAGTTCTAAAATACCTAGACTGGCCCACGTTCAGAAGTCTTACACGGTTAAATTGGAGGAGGAATTATTATAAATTATGCAGTAGAAAAATGTCAACAACTGTAAATAGGCGAGGCTATTCACTGAGATGATGTTAAGGTCGTGGCATGTAAAACACCAGGATAACACTTCTAATCCCACAAACATGGCATTTGATGATATTTATTGACCACCTTATAAGAAAAAGAATGTGTCCCCATTTTCTCATCAAAAGGTTAGTGCTGTTACCTGAGCAATATGTTTAGCAGATATGAGCTCAACCATAACAAATGTAGCATGCCAACCTTGCTTTAGACCAAAGATTTCAAGCAATCCATCATCGGCATGGGCCTCAACAAAGCCTCTCTAGAGAAGTAGAAAGAAAATAATAGTTCTTAGAGAAGTACAAAGAAAATAATAGTTCTCTATCAGAAAAGATAAAAAAGGATAATTAAAATTCTATATTATCATTGTTCTACCAACTTTGCGAACAAAAGCTAGAAGAACCAAAAAAAGTACAAGAAAAGGTTTCAGGCAAGTAATGGGATTTATGAGAGCACTTGAAAAGAATGGGATGCTAGAGATGTAACTCATATTGTTGATAAAGAATGATAACCAAAAGACTTCATCGAAAACTAGTGAAAAATTTAAATTGTATGCTAGCATAACCAGAAAATATCTACCATTAAGACATCCCATATTACATCACCCATGTTGCATCACCGTCTACATTGCAGGGATATAAATACAACATGACATGATACATACACGAAAACAAGGGCAAGACACCTATTTTTGGTCTGCCCTAGTGCATTTTGGAGTGCGCAATAGATGTCCGATATGACACGACCGAGACACTACAATTTTGGAGTGTCGTTGCCAAAAACCATGTTTCCTATGATATGATTCCTACTTTTTAGTTTATTCCACTGAGGCCAATGATGTTCTCATATAGAAAAAAATTACTAAACCTTACAGCTACCAATTGCCTCTTATTAGACCATATTCTGATGATGGATTAAACTCATAGTCACAAGAGAAGAATTATACAGTTCATTACTAATTGAATTACCCAACTTAGTTTCCAAGTTATATGCCATATAACTAGGCCTATAATCCTAAAGAAATTCAGTCTCTCAACAGCACTTAGAATTATATGCCTAGTAAGAAACCAAGGTTTTTTTTGTTCGCCTTTGCAGTCCTAGAAAATTTCAACTGACTTCACCTAACAAACTAGGAAGAATCACTCTGCATTCAGTTTGGATAAATATATAAAAAGCCTCCTCAATTATTTCATAGTTTTCATTATTTGTTTTGTTCTCTACAACCATCTTACTGGGTTTTGGCTTTATTTTATTGGCTTGAAGCAAAATGTAACTACATCACGGGAAACTTGCACGAGATAGAAGAAGTGAGAATAGAAGGATCTGTAAAGTCTACAACTGTGAAGAGAGAATGTTGGGAAAATAAATTTAAGCACTGGCCATCACCAAATAGCTAATGTAATTTGAGACATCACTCAGGGAAATGTATTGCTTTATTGAGTTTATATCCTATAATTGTTTTAATCTCCCCCCCAAAAAAATTGCCTGTTTGCTTATCACAGACAAGGGGAGTGTCCAAATAATCAAGGCTGTAAGGATGTCACTCTGGAGCATAAGGAGATTGATTATGAGTGTTGGAGGTCTCAATGTAACTTCTGATTGAATTGTCACAGCAGAAGAATCAGAAACAGCCGAAACTGGGTAACCAGTCAGCTATTCAAATTGACTCTCTGATCAACTGCATGCCTCCAATCTACTGGAACTGGGTCTGCCTCGAGAGCTGGACCATCCTGATTTGGAGCAACTATGCAGGCAGTCAACTGTGCAGTCCACAGTCAACTGGTCGCAGCGGTAGAGTCACAGGATGCAGATGTTTGGTCAGTTTTACGGGGTTTTGCGTTTTTTTTTTCATACTTTGACTCGTAACTAATCCTATGATAAGGAAATTATTGGAATAATATAAAAAATGTATCAACCCTCAGCACAACTATAGACTTCTGGTGTAATTGGGTCTTTAACATTGTACCAGAGCACCGGTCCAATCACATTTGGCACACAATTTAAGAAAATTAGAAAAATATGTCGGGGAAAGAGTGATTAAGATTATGAGTCATACCGTGAAACTATGGAAGAGAGTTATTGAGCAAAGATTAAGAAAATAGACTAGAATTTCAAAAAATCCGTTTAGTTTTATGCCAGAAAGATCTACTATGGAAGTCATTTATTGACTTAGAGAAAGCTTATGATCGAATTATTAGGGAGATAATATGGTGGGCTTTGATGAAGAAATAAGTTTCTAGTAGTTATATTGAGACTGTTAAGGATATGGATGATAGAGTTACGATGACAACACGAACTATTGAGGAGACAGTAACACGTTCCCTATTACCCAGGGCCAGCCCTGAGCTCATGGGGACCCATGGCAAACTTCCAAAAGAGGCCTCCATACATAATGTTAAAAAAATTAAAAGCTAAAATAAAAGTAAATTAAAAAATGTTGACACCAAGAATTGGACTAAGGACCGTATGCAGGTAACATAATAACCACTACACTACAATTATTTTGTGTTAAGAACGTCCATGGTACATGCTAGTTCTATTTTAGATATAAGATTATTAATATATTTATGTTTATATTATTTTTTTGGGGCCCTCATGGTCCGTAGGCCATGGACGGTCGCCCTGGCTGCCCTAGGCTAAGGCCGACCATGCTATTATCATTGGCTTATATCAAGGATCAACATTGAGTCCTTACATTTTCGCAATAGTTATGGATGAAATTACTAGGCATATCTAGGACTTCCATGTTGTATGACGTTTGTAGATAATATTATGTTGGTTGATGAGAGTAGAGAAGGAATAAATGCTAAATAAAAGTATTTAGAGACTATATAATCAAAGGAATCTAGTAGTAGTAGAACAAAGGCATAGATGTAATTTTAACATGTTAAGGGAAAATGAGGGGGGTCCATATATATGGACAATAGACACCTAAGGGTGATAATTTTGGTATTTAGGCCCAATAATTCACCATGATAGAGAGATTGAGAATGATGTTATACATAGAATAAAATAGGATGGTTGAAATGGAGAAATGTTTCTGGAGTACCTTGTGGTCGCAAGATATCTCTGAACTTGAAAGAAAAAATCTACAAGAATGATTTAGGACCGGTCATGCTTTATGAATTAAAGTATTGGGTAATTAAAAAACAACATATCCAATTATAGTTGAAATGAGAATGCTGAGATTGATGTATGACAATACATTAAAGGACGTGATAAGAAATGAATATATCCATAAAAAGTTAGAGGTGGCGTGAAGGTAGGACAATACAAAGTAAAATCGACTCAGGTGATTTGGACGTGTGCAACGCAGAATGGAAGAAAATGATTCAAACATCAGACCTCGAAATTTTAGGATAAAGGCTTTGTTGTTGTTATTTTTATAAAAAATGAAATATATTAGTCTGAATTTAAGCTCTTAACCACAAAAAAGGCATTTGGCCTGACGACACATTTTCAAATAATATAAAAATAGATCTGTAACCCCCTCAAGTATAAAGTTTTGGTGTGGTGGCATGAACTTTAATGCCTATAAAACAATTTACTATATGTCTACATATGTAGCAGTGAGACTCTTTAGTTTAGCACACAACATAGGAAGCCTCCGAAACAATCTTCCTGACACTTCAAAATAATAACTTCAAAGCACCATTACCCAACTTTGACATCATCCTTACAAGTAAAAGGGTGCAATATTAACTAAAAATACAAACCTTTTCTAGATAATCGGGTTTCAAATGGCCCCATGGATTTCTCCCACTGCCATAGTTGTGAAGATTTAAGGCAACTACCGCCCTGACACTGCAGTCAATATATGTCAGAAAATTGAAGAGAAAACTTATATGATATACATGTTATAGATACTAAATATCACTTGATAAAATATTCATAAATTGCTAAGTGTGCATCATTAGAGCTCGTAAGAATAAAGTGTAAAAGTGGCCTGCACAAAATAGGTTAGCAAATCCAGTGTCTACATATAGATAACGAGTTTAAGGGCTTGCCTTGAAGGAACTTCAATCTGTTCCCAGTCCGAGCTGTCAATCTTCTTGATAGAAATCCGCAAAATGTTCTTGAGTCCCCTGCATTAGTGAAATTTCAACTTATAAATGAAAGATATGATGAACATCCAGCCAGATGATATTCTATATCCAAGATAATGTGTTCATAAATTGCTTCTAGAGGAGTAAATAAAGGACACAAAGTTCTATATTGTGAAGTTGGATATTGATGTACGAGCTAGTTTTAAGAATGTGTTAATGTTGAATTAATAAGTTTGAGCACATTTGAAAGTTTAATCCATAAACTAGGACTTTCCAGTAGGTTTTCTGTGTTTTTACTATTATATAAGATATCCTACATCTAGTTAATTGTATTTGTTGTTTATAACCAAAATGATGGATCATGTTATACTTGAAGGTAGAGGGGGTATTACAGAAGAATCAACTCATTTTGGCAAGTCTATAATGGGAGATAAAGATGCCAAGCAGCAAGCACACTGTTAGCACCATATATTTGGTCAGGATGCTTGCATGTTTATATGAACTTAAGGGACATACTAGAGGTACTACAAAAGTATAAAGGACCAACATCACCTAATACGACTCCATGTAGTCGTGGACCTAGTCGTGGATTGGATGTGGGGATCAAAGCTTCTAAGGGAATATTCAAAAAGTTGATTAATTAAATTTATAATAAGGAAAAACTATTGTTTAATATAAATGAAATACAAATTTAATAATATATTTAAGGTGATAGTGTGTCGAGATAGATTAAATTTGTCACCATAAACACTATACTCATAGTTAGTCTAACGAGCATGTAATACACGTATATATGTTGAAAAGCTATAAAAACAGCTTTACAAGTAGAACAATCTGAAGTTGAAATAACTTGTAATACTTATAGCCAAAAAGGCCAAGAACAGCTGAGTTGGTGTCTGAGTATAAAGTGGATATTATTTTCTTTTGTGGACTCGGCTAGCTCTTAATCTGCTTGACATTCTACTTCTAAAAGTATTATGCTTTTCATTTGACGTTCTTTTTTTTGTTGAGAGAGAGAGAGAGAGAGAGAGAGAGAGAGAGAGAGAGAAAGGATGGGATCAAGCAGATCCCAGGCAAATTTCAATCACTTGTCTGTCGCTTGAGATAATTGTGGCTTGAATAAGTGAAGTATCAGGTGATATAACCTTCTTACTTCAGTGTCAAATACAATTGATGGCTACGCAAAAAGAGGGGGTCAAAGAAATGTTCTTCGAGTTCCAAAATATTTACTTGAAGGTTTACATGCATGAACTTAAATCCACAGTCAAAACATAGGTCTGCCTACCAGCCAACTGGCCATCTAGGTTCCTCTCATTCTCATAGTCACCTTGCTTAGGATTTGCCACCAACATGGAGGGTTGACTTCTGGTCGACATCCAGTCATAAGAACTTGAACTTTGTCAGTTCTTTCATGGAGCTTTCTTATGCTCCATAGCCGACCCATTCTGATGGAGATGGCTTGGATGTTGATGATGATGTTCAACCACATATATGTTTATAATGTTTAAAATCTGAAAGTTTGTTATAAGCAAAAAACTTGCACTTTGCAATACATGCTACATGAAGGAAAGAAGATAACTTCTCACCTTAGGCTCGGATCGCTCATGCAAGGTGTAAGGAACCATCCTTGTGCACAGCTATAACCAGTATAGATCAACTGCCATAAGAAAGCGCATGGTAACATGTTATGCTGAAGGAGAAAAGAAAAGTGCACTGAACATTTCAATACTCTAATCATAAATACATACATGCCCATCCCATGAAAACACGCCAAGTGTATGTGTCATTTCAAAACTTTAATCATAAAAACATGCATATTTACATTTTACATGCATGGGCATAAATTGACAGACACAAGTACGCACACATAGGTTCACACGAGTGCACGCTTGCAAACATACGCGCACACAGACAAGCACACGCATGCACGTGGGCATAAATTGGTGCCTGCAGAGACACATGCGTGTGGCCAGTGTTACTTCAGCACACCTGTGTTTATACTTTATACACAAGCCTGCATACACAATTCCTGTAACTATGTGGTAGATATTCATAGGGGACTTCTATTTCCTTCTTCCTTGGTGCATCCCTCTAGGAATTAGAAACCATATTGGAGGATCTTTCTCTGCAGATATCTCCGAGAGAGTGGCATGGTCCACATAGAGGTAGGTCAACCAAGCTAATTGCTAAGTGATGAGCCACTAAGACCATAGATTGTGGTGGAGGTTAGGAAACTTTACCCACCAAAAGTGAAAAAGGAGATCCCTCTCCGTTTGTGTGATAAACTAGAAAGGTCAAGGCAATAGAAACAAAAAAGGGTGTTGGAGTTGTTCCAAAAGTTGGATAAGGTAAGGGACACCAGAGTGAGATAAATGGCACATATAAGAAAAGCCACAAGACGCCCTGAAAAGAAAAGAAAAAAAACGGTTGGACTGAGGGGCTAAACAAGAGGAGTGAAAGACCTCAGGCAACATGCATCGGATATCACTGAAAGAAACAGGATGCGAGCAAACATGACATGGCAACAGATATTGTTTCTAATGATAATGAACAGAAAAGCATTCATAAGCCCAAATTTAAATAGCTGCAGTAGGGCTCAAGGATTATGCAATACTAATGCCAACTCAAAAGAGTCAAAACGCATGGTTGAAGACTGTGTAAAGAAATTGAAAGTTAAGCTAAACCTTTCGCAGGAAAAGTTCTCTAGAAACCAATCTTAAGAAAGTCCAACAAACTACAAATTACCTTTAAAGCAAACACAAAATTAGCATACAAGAGGGCATCACTTGGTTCAACAATAAGAGTTAAAACATTGCATCATGGAGCATGAAGATTTGTGTATTAGAAGCAGCCTCCCCAGCAAAACAGGGTAAGACTATGCACATCTTGACCCTCCTCAAACCCTCAACTAGCAGATGATGCAATATGTTTTTCTCTAATATGCATGAATGGGTAGGTTCAACAACAGGAGGATCTAAAGAGCGGATTGGATCATTATCCCACCTGAGCGAGAGGAACTGATTGCGCAGAAAGGGATCAGATTATTAGACTGGGCCCTTAGACAGGAGCAAGGATGTTCCTTTTTGGTGTCATTATTGACCAAATCTAGGATTAGGAAGCATATTTTTCTTTCTAGGAGAATTTACTCTCTGAAGCTATGTCTATGATGTGTATGTATGTTTATCATATTTTGTGTTGTGATCAGAGTGTTCTAGATGAGATGGACATTGTGGGACCTGAGGAATGCATTAATGTGTTTATATTTTATCAGTCATTAATGAAAGGGGTGGTTGTTTGTCTCCCTCTCTTCAAAAAAAAAAAAATGGAGATATACAAAATGCAGTAATAAGAAGAGTAAAGAGAAATGTATTGCACCAGCACGCACGAACACACACACACACACAGTGTATCTGCACATTGACACACCCACCCACCTTCCTGCACACAGACTACCAGAGAATACACAGCTTCTGAGCATAAACAGGACAAGAAGCTATACCTTGTTTGCAATTGCACTCTGTGCAAGGTGTGGTTTTTCATCACGTAACTGATGGAATCCATATGCAACTTGAGCATCCATTCCTGCACGGCACAAAGTTACAGATTAAAATCAGAAAACATTAAAAATCTGAAGACTTCTACAAATCATTTGTTAAGATATAAACTATGAGGAGATAATTACGATGAGATTTTCCAAGAAACATTATAGAATTAGTCACAGATGCTTATACTTTTGACGAAGAGGTAATATGATATATATTTCTGTAGTGGAAGCATCTTAATCTCTATGGACAGTAAGCCAAAGAAGCCAGCTAGCCATTTAGCATAATTATCAAAAAAGGAGCTGATAAATGACTAAACCCTATCCGAGGATTCCGCAATCAAGTCGACACTGTGGTACTCAAGATATATGCATTTATCTCTCTGCATTTCATGAAAAGTGGCCAACAGATGAGACAACATGCCCATCAAGCATCCTGAAGAACGTCCCACTTCATAATACATGTCATTAGTTCTTGATCCTTTAGTCACTATGCCATCTAGAAACAAAAAAAAAAATAGTGTCTTACACTTCAAATTTTCAAATTTCTCTTGTCTTTTTCCAGGGATCAACAACTTATCACTCCTAATAACTAGTTTGTGGATTTAATGCATTCGTTTAACAACACTAGTTTGTGGTCTCTAATCATCGTACTATGCTTGATACTTTGTTCAAATGTCAAGGTTATTCATACATAGAGACTACACAAAAGATGGGCATATCCATGTTAATATGCTGAGATTACTTCGCCCATGAGTTTATGTGGGATACACTTATATGCACTGAAATCAAATTAAACATATATAAGTTCCCCATGGCCATTAAAAAACAAAGGTGAATTGAAACAAAATAGGTGAATATGTAAGCACACCTATACTGAAGTAATTATAAAAGACTCCTTCAAAACAGGAAACTTTCTCGGGCAGCTCCCCCTCAATATCCTCATCCTGTATATAAATAATATCAGAGACATCATGATATGATTACAGACGTGAAAACATACTACAGAATAGTAATTTCATAAGTGAAACAGGAACTAAATAAAATATGAAAACAATACACGGCTAGTTGTTGGGGATACGTTGAGCATAATACAGTAACATAGAATAATGCAGAAACTTGTTCATGTTCTTCTATCAAGAGGTGTAGCAAAGCACCTCATCTTCAGGGACTCTTCAGGCTTTCCTTCATCAAGCCCATTCCTATAACTGTACACGTCTGTTGAGAAAAGACAGCTTCCCCCAAGATATATACCTCCAATACTAATACTCATAAAGAGGGCCCAGTACCAATACTAGCACAATTTCATGTCTTGAAACCCGGTTAAAATGTTAAAACAAATTTAATGGAGAGCACTTTGAAATATGGGATTGAAACTAAACAAAATTTGAGTAAACGGAAAGAACTCGAAATGGGACTTCAAACAACAAAGCCTTTATCCCAATATTTGGGGAATAAGAGCAACAGTGCCATGAGGCTCTCTCTAATGTGAGGTCCGAGAAGGATCAAACTGTATGCAGTCAAATCTACTGTCCATGAAGAATCACCATTTCCAGCTACACCCTCATATGCCAAGATATAGTAGTTATCAACAAGGAAGTAGTGATTATTTATATTACCTTTTATGCACAAAAAGAAAGTGCAAAGAAAGAAAGATGAGGACATCTTATATTCATAAGAGAAAGGTGCATAAACATTTCAAAGAGCAGAGAAGAAGATGATAAGGGTGGAAATTTGGTAAACGTGGCAAAAGCGCAAATAAAGAACTACTGGAAAACTAAAGGCTGTATCAATAGACGACAAGATTTTGATATAGAGTGAGATGGTTTAATCATACATGGAGATGCTCCAAACAAAGGTAGAACTATAAATACCTGGAAAGTGGCTCAACCTTACAGTAGATCGCACTTTAGACGGGGAAGAATAAAGGACAAGCAGGGACATCAACAACTAGGGCAGAATCACCTTTTCACATACTTTATTTTACCGTAGCTAGAGAAAATGTGGCATTATTAAAGAATAGAACTACAGAAGGGTTGACTCAATTGCCTAAACAACAGAGTTCAGAATGTAGAAGGAAGATTAGTCGTATCTCACAAAGGGAACAACTTGAAAAAGCATATTCAGAAAATGAGTGAAATAACAGTACAAAAATTTACAACCTGAGTGAAAGTGCACTGCCCCATACGCCTCAGAGAGTGTGGCAGATCCACTTCTTCTCCATGTGGTGTAGAGACAACAACATGCCAACTGCGTCAAGAAATGTTCTTTAGAATAACATGATTAACAGGATAAAACTTTTACAGCGATAAGGTATATAAAAGAAATAAAAGATATTTTATAAAGGTAGAGTTGTTCAATATACCATCGTGAGCAGTCAAAAGGGATCATCACTTATTATATAGCACGTGTATATCAGTAAGCAGGAACTTGGAGAAAAAATTGTCAATGGAGCAATCTACAATGATAGATGAAAACTGAAGAAAGAAGAAAACGGAAATCTCATCATGCCATTATGAAACTAACTTACAGAGATCTTCTCTCAGGTGACTGGTTAGATAACTAATAGATCATAATGACAGTCCATGGATGATAGGTACAGGAAAAGCAATTTTTGAGGCAAACAGGTGGTTCTTGCATGTTTTTGTAGGAAAGGGGGACAGAGCATGACCAAGTGAATATAGAATTATGGCATTCAGCCACTGGGTTCTTGCTATCTTATGGTTAATCTGGTTGCACATACGTTGAGGAAAATGCCAAACATTGCACAGAATCGGACAGAGCCCTCCTTCCTCACTAAGTTTGGAATACAATAGTACCATATTTCCGATGCTGCCTCCATTTAGGTGTTATAACAGCCTATTTAGATGAATGGTAACCCTATGTCAATAATGTAAATTTGTTTATTTCCACTATCTTTTACTTCTGGGCAGGCTTTCTCGATGGTCATGCAACCCCTTAATTTCTCTAGAAATGAATTAAATTCACAGTGGTTGGATTCTCTCTCACCTCAACCAGGGAGATTTGTCTACGGGTCAGGCTTGGTTCAGTGCCAAACTAGTCCAAAATCAGATTAGGAAAATCAGGTAACCAAAAAGTTACCGGTTAATATACATCATATAAATAGTAAGAGCATAAGAGATAAAATGACCAATAAACCCCAATTAGACACTGTATCTTTATATGATTGACATGGCATTGACCAAACAGTCGTTCTGAATAATCCAAGATGCATAATAATGTGATAAAATTTCTCCAACAAAAGCTTTGCATATGAATAATTCCATGAACTCTGCAAAAATAACTCCTTGTTGATTATAGTAGTAATCAATCAAGGGTCAAGATGCACATCTTGTTCTTTTCTACAGATAAGAGGAAAAGTGGTAGCGGAAGTTCCTCAATCTAATGGTACATCCATGCCGAAGTTCATTCTTCTTTAACTTCAAATCAAAGGATACAAAAAAAATTCATTCATGTGAAAACAAGAAGTTACAAGCTTCTTACCTATCAAGATGGCCAAGTGGACCAGTAGAAACCCTATAGAGAGCACGTTTAACTGCCGACTTCCATGCAAAAGGGAATGAACCACCCTACAAGAAGTAGTAAAATGTGTGAAATGATATCTTTGTATGGCCCTAATAACAGAAAGAAACCAAAGTTCACAACACCATACCCAGCCAAAGCTTCTAGAGAGATCATTGCCCGTTCCAAGAGGTATGATGCCAATTGGAGGAACTGGCTCTCTGTTCTGCAAATAAAGCTCTCCAAGACATCCCAAGACCCAACCCACTGTACCATCACCACCTGCAACCTGACAGGCAGAAACAATAGCAATTTAAATAATCTGCAAATGCCACCAAGAAAAACTGCATGCAAATAATTAATTCAAACATTTAAATTACAAGAAACCCCCTGACAGTTGCCTGAATTACATTACCACCCCCAACTCAAATAAAAGGCACAAAAATGTCCATGAACTTCCCCGGTGTGACTCTGCAAACCCACACCCACAGCTCAAGTTCATTTATCATGAACAATGATAGGAGATAAAATTTCAACGTGCATGAATGACACTTGTCTGTTGTTTACAGTAGTTCATGCTCACCAATCACCTTTGTTCCATTATATTAACTGCATTATGAAGGCAGTAAAGTGTCATGTGGCATAGAACAGGGGGTTTTGCCTGCAATTTTAGTTGCAATGGCAAATAATTTCAGGCAAAATTCAGGGGGTTTATGCAATTGACACAGCAATAAAAACTAGTATTCCTTCATAGTTAGCACAAACTTTAGCCAAAATCATGTCACTCTCAAACAATTTTGAATATTCATTTGTGTTTACCATGCTGCATGACAGGTATACAAAGTAAGAATTTCGCACAGATAAAAAAAACACATTATTATATCAAAGGAGAGAAGTAGAAATTAATTAGAAGTTAGAAATTCAGCTCAACGTACCACAATCCTCAACCTTTCACGTGTACACTTGGCACAATCATCACCAAGATCTGCTAACTTCTCCAGGCAAGCCAAGCCATACTGAACAAAATCAGAAGGCTTAACAACTGCAAGATCCATAATCTGCATAATAAAAAAAATAAGACTTAAGAACATGAGATGGTAATACCATAGACGTATACAACTTAAGATATACCTTTCTGCATCACATGGACAAACTTATAAGCAAAGGAAAACAAGAAAGATACCTAGAAGTGTGTCAAGGACTACAAAAGTCATGTACAGTAACAGTACAAGAAGCAACAGGAACCAGCATTTAGTAATAGCATTTTCATCTATCAGGAATAATGATCATGTGTAGGGGAGCATTCTGAAATACATACAACATGCATCAAAGTTTCATTCAGATATCCCTTCTATTTTCAGACTTTCTACAAAAAATGAAAATCTGCAGCCTACTGGAGGCTCATTAGTTTTTGTGGAACTTGACTATATTACTCACCAGCTATTTGTATTCGAAGTTTCTAACTCTGACCTTAGTAATGATACATGATAGCTTCCAGGTAACGAACTTGCTTTCAAGGTGCTTGTAGTCTTGCTTCCAAGTATTTTCCCTTGTAAAGTACTAATAGCTGCATTATGATGTAAAATAAAATTCCTTCTTGTAAGTTATATAGTACATCTTGGAAATTATACCCATATTCATATGAATATGAGTGACATCTACATGACACCGGCATAATCTTAGGACAAGCCAAAATTGGTACTATGCCTGTATCCTCATGTATGTATTTTGTTGTAATCATGTGAATACAACAATGTGTAGAAAAGTTGAATTCCATTCCCAGCATACTTCACCCATCACACCCATGGCCGGCCCTGGCCCATGGCGACTGCCCAGGGCCCACGCACCATGAGAACCCCAAAAAAAAAAATCATTTGTATATATATAACTATTTGTAATATATTAAATTGTTGATATATTTAGTATGAGAATATGTTATATTTAGTATGGGAATATCCTGGAATATGTTATATTTAGTATGAAAATATCCTGAGGACATATTTGGGATGCCAGAATATGCCACAGGATATTCCATTGGATATTCTATCATGTAAAGGCTATACAGAGCCTATGAGATTATCAATGAAATTCATCAATCAATCTCAACATGGTATCAGAGCTACCATTCCACAAACCCTAACCCTAGCCGCCACCAAAACTCTAACCTAACCTTTCCTCCTCTCCCTCCCTCTCTCCCTCCCCGCTACCGCTGCCGCTCCCGCTGCTGCTCCCGTTGTCGCTGCTGCTGCCGTGGCTGCCGCTGTGCGCGCCACCCCCCCTCTTTCCGTACGTAGGAGAGGACGACGAGGACGAAGGAGACGCCGATGCCTAAATCTGATGAAATCAGACATGTTCGGATCTAGAAGAGGACGACGAGAACGAGCGTGAGTCGTAGAGCAAGTGTGACGTGATCGGAGAAGAAGCATCGATGGAGGCGATCCTCAAGAAGCTGGATGCTACAGATGTTGCGACGTTGATGAAGTTGATGAAGATGTCGGCTGGTGAGAGCACGACACGAACGTCACCAAAGTTGGAACTTCCCTCCATCGATCTAAAGCTGGACGAACCAGCCACCTATCTGAGTTGGTCACGGCGGGTGAGAAGAACCCTTGCAGGAAAGAACCTGGAGGGATTCTTGACGGACGAGAAGACAGAGCCGGACGAGGGCTCGACAGGACGCGACGAGTGGAAATCCACTCATATGGTGATTTACATCTGGCTTCTCAATTCCTTAGTCAAGTCTATTGCCTCCACAGTAGATGATATTGAGATGGTGAAAGACGTGTGTGAGAAGTTGAGGAGAACCTATGATGATGTGGAAAACAACTTACGGATCTTCCAGATAAAATGGGAGATCGACGACACCGTACAGGAAGAGAAGACGGTGCAGGAGTACGCCACAGAGTTGGAGCGTCTCTGGCTCGATTATGATCACTCCTCAAAACGGACAAGCTGCGGGGACCCAAAGTGCAAGAAGAGACATGTGTGTCTGCAGGAGAGGATGATGAAATTCCTCAAAGGGCTGACTATAACATTCGCACAGAGGACAGCCTTACTCCTCGTCCAACCAGAGATTCCTAGTCTCGAGGAGGCTATCTCAACCATGATCCAGGAGGAGACGCACATCAGACTACAGGCGGGGATAGGTGATCCCCCCGAAGAAAAGTCAGCACTCGCGGTTACTAGCTCGGGCGACACAGGATCCAAGGGAGAGCTCTGGCAACACAATCGGCAGTGCTACAACTGCGAAAAGATTGGCCATCATCGGTATGCTTGTACCAAACCACCTAAGGAGGAAGACTCAGGTGGTGGACGAGGACGAGAATATATTGGACGTGGTCGTGATCGAGGGGGTCGACGAGGCGGCCGAGGAGGGTATCGGACAAACCTATTAGTAGCAGAAGAAAATGGAGGAGCTGCTGGCACCTTTACTGAGGAGGATCAGGCACTGCTGGACATGCTGGAGAGAAAGCAGAGAGCGTCAGCCGAGGGAGACAGGAGGAGTGGAATAGAGGAGGCATCCACCCCATTCCTCGTTGGAGGCAGCGCCGCTATGTATGCCCACCCATCATAAGGTACTGACGAGTCACTTGCTTTTGCATCTATGTCTTCCCTTAAAACGTCAGACTGGATTATCGACTCAGGAGCATCTCGGCATCTGAACGGAAATGCTAGTGAGTTTTCTTCATACACTCACCTAGCATCAGCAGACACCATTCAGACTGCAGACGGCACTTTCCAGCCAGTGGTCGGTAAGGGTACTGTTAATTGTACAAGTTCAGTAAGATTATCCAATATTTTACATGCTCCATCCTTTCCAGTCAGTCTTCTGTCTATTAGTTCTATAATTCTTCAACTTAAATGCATTGTTTCTTTTGATATTCCTAAGGTGATCTTCCAGGAGAAAGGGACGGGACGAAGACTTGGGACTGGCACTTGGCATGAGGGACTGTGGTACCTAGATCGAGAAGGACTGGACTCAGCATTGGTATCTATGGCAGAGAAGGCTGGAATGGAAGAGCTGTAGCAGATGACTAAAGATACTTTGATACTTCATCATAGGAGGATGGGACATTCTTCCTTTGATACTCTAAGTAAGTTATATCCAGAGATTTATGCAAAAACAAATAAACAGAAATTAGTATGTGATGCATGCGAATTAGAAAAACTTACTAGAAGCTCATATGTTGGTACTGGTCATAAGAGCTCTTTTGCTTTTGAGGTAGTACATTCTGATGTTTGGGGTCCATGTGCTACTAACACTATGAATGGGTATAAGTACTTTGTTTCCTTTATTGATTGTGCATCTCGTGTCACCTGGCTGTATCTGATGAAAAATAAGAGTGATGTATCTGCCTGTTTTCAGAATTTTCATAAGCATATCCAGACTCAGTACAATGCAGTGGTGAAGATACTGAGGTCTGGCAATGGAACGGAGTATACTAACAAGACGCTTGCAGAGTACTTGTCAGCACACGGAATACAACATCAGACCACTTGTGCATACACACCAGCACAAAATAGAGTAGCAGAAAGGAAGAACCGACACCTTCTGGAGACCGCAAGAAGTTTGATGATCGACATGAATGTCCCACAAAATCTATGGGGGCATGCAGTGTTGACAGCAGCTCAACTTATCAACAGGATGCCTTCAAAAATCCTGGGATGGAAGTCCCCATGTGAAGTATTGCGAGGCAATAATAGTGGGATACTTACACTGAAGGTGTTCGGATGTGTGTTTTGTGAAAGACAACAGACCATCAGTTGGAAAACTTGACCCTAGAGCGGTCAAGTGAATCTTTGTGGGCTACTCAACAACTCAAAAAGGGTATGTGTGCTGGAGTCCAGTAGAGAAGAAGAAGTTTGTTAGTATGGATGTTCACTTCCGGGAGCATGAGCCATATTACCGTCAGGAGGGAACTTCACACAACACGCCTAATACTACCAGTATAAGGCGAGAGGGGGAGATGGAGAACTTGGTGGTAACCGATTTAGAAGTTTGGCACAGAGGCACGGTTGAGGAGGAACATGAAGGTGAAGCGGAACAGGGGAAGGAGATGAGAAGTGTTAGGCCTACGGCTCAGGGGGAGTTACTTATCTATAGCAGAAGAGAGAAGCAAACTGCAGGACCAGTACCTACAGTGCCAGTGCTAAGTCCCCAGCATGCGTTTGTCCCAACTCCTGAGACACCTACACCGCCATCCTCCTCATCTACACCACCATCCTCCTCAGGTGATATCATTCCTCCTACATCTTCCACATCACTATCTACACGAAGGACTACTCAAAGTAATGCAGGAAAACCTCTGGACAGATATGGTTGGGATCTTGCTAAGTTTGTTTCTTATGACCATATCTCTTCTTCTCATGGAGCATTTATAGCATCTTTGGATAGTATTAATGTACCTAACAATTGGCAGGTTGCCAAGAACGATCTAAAGTGGAAAGCGACGATGCACGAGGAGTTAGGAGCTCTTGAGAAGAACCACACTTGGGAGCTGGTGAGACTGCCAGAAGGGAAGAGAGCAGTCGGATGCAAATGGATTTTCACGGTGAAGCAGAACCCAGATGGACAGGTTGAGCGCTACAAAGCTCGACTGGTAGCAAAATGATACAGTTAGACGTACATCATTGACTATGACGAGACCTTTGCACCATTGGCAAAGATGAGCACTGTCAGGACCTTGATCTCTCTGGCAGCCAATGGAGGGTGGAAGCTACACCAACTGGATGTGAAGAATGCATTTCTTCATGGAAATCTAGTGGAGGAGGTGTATATGGAGATATGTCACGCCCCGCTCCCGTAGGAGCGATCGTCCTTGCTAAGGCGTGATGCCGCACGAGCCTAGATTGCGCTCGTGCAAGGCGGGTTCCGTAACGGCCGATTTCAGCGGCTGCGACGGGGTCGTCGCACAGAAGTCCCATGCAGAGACATTGAATAATAGCAGCGAAAATTTGAATCAAAACACAAGTTATTCAAAGAATCTCTTTATTGATATTGAAACAAAGATTACAAAGGGCGCAAGGCCAAGATTACAAGTCTCTCGAGCTCACTTTTCTCTCATTACAAGTTCACTCTGCTCTCTCTCATCTCTCAATACAAGTCTCGAGCCAGCGGATGCTTCGGATGGCGATGTCCATACATTATGTCCTGTATAAGTCTTGACTCCATGCGGTCGCACGCTTCGAATCGCCAAGGGACTCCGTGCCTCGACGCATCCAAGCGAGCTCCGCGCCACGAGCTTCTACCTGTGCCTGCACATGTAAACTATGTCGGTGTCAGTACTCAACTGTACTGGTGGAGTGAGCTCCTCGCCCACCCATACAAAACCAACACGTTTGATTTACTTTGTGCAACATAGTCCATTCTTATCAATTGTCTTTCTAATCTTGTCTTCGGATCAGTTTTATGACAAACGCCTTGGCATATTTATGTTTGAGGACCATCCCGTGCTTGCAACAGTAACGTCCACTCAACAACGTTAACCTATCAAGTCGTGCTTACCTTACGGCCAAAATCAGAGACGCAACTACACGATAGACTCCATTTCCTTGCCTCTAGACCTTTCTCGTGCTTGCATTGTCAACGCACCGACTCATACTTGTCTTTCTTGCCGTACTCTGTGACGTAACGACTCGGTCGTGCCATGAACTCGATTCGTGTTTCAATATCTCTGAGGCAGTGCCTCCTCGCTTAGTCTTGCCTACACTTTAGTTTTGACAACGCGTCCGTGCCTCACATTTCGAGGTCGTGCCCAGCAACTCAACGTAACTTCACCCAACTTGTCCTACGGCCCTTCTCGACTTAACTCGCAACAGCTCAAGTCTAACTCATGCAACTCTATGCCAACGACTTAACACTCGACGCCATATCTCGTGCCGAAGCACGCCGCCTTCGTTGTAGCCAAATCTTAGGCCCAGACATTGTGTCTTCTAACTGCATACGCATTCAACTCAACTCAGTCCAAAGGCACACACGCGGACTGCCGCCCGTGCCGACACATCTATATGAATGGTCACTTGCATTAACTAGCCATCGTGGACATAGCATGGCAAACGGGATCCTTGCGCCGCAAGTAGCGATCTCCGATGCAAGTCCCCGTACTACCAATTGCCTATTACCCAGCTCGGCTATAATTTGTTCTTCCTAGGCCGAGTCGGTCCCGTGGCCCCGGGTTGTCGCTCGAAGAACTATCGCCCTTGTCGACAAGTTATCCATGACCACGCGCCTACGCTAACTTCTAGACTTAACGTAATTGCATGGTCTCATCATCATCACTTAGTTCCTTTGCTTTACTTCTTCCACTTTTCACACTTCTTTTGCAGACCCCAAACCAGGGTTGTCTCGGCGACTGAACTACAGTCCCGACATATTTTCTCTCGGCGACTAACCATCGCTTAGACTTAACATTCTTTGAACTCCGGAAACGGCTGCTGCATAGCCTTCCCACTTAACTTGAACATAACGTGTTTCTTAAGTATCGACAGACCGTGGCTAACTTTCTACTGAACCAACTGTGGCTCGTGCCTTAAACCAACTCGTGTTCTACGCAACGCTATCGTCCAAGTCATACCTCATATGACGGGCCTTGGGATCGTGGGACTATTTAACTTGACAACCGCAGAAAGAGCAGGACAGCACTTGGAATGACTTAGGTCGACCGGCATAACTTTGCCTAACCTACTCAAGCCTACGACTTAACCCGAGGGACGAGCAAAGGCTATGCCAAGCCTTGTGCAGTGGAAGCGTGCATGCTTTATCGAGCATTTACGCGGGCGACGCCTATGACTTAGGTAAGTTCATAGTTTTGTGTCGAAGACCAACTTTCTTTCTCCCAAGCCATGGGACGAAGGATCGAGTATCATTTTCAAAGCACGCCGTGCACCAACTCTAAGCCGACCGTTGGACCTTTCCATATTCTAACTCAATTCGACCCGTCGGGATTATTCCCTTAGCTATGTGGATTCGTCTCTTTTATTATCAAGCCTATTGTGCAAGTTGAAAACACGTGAGTTATTATGTGAAGGCTAAGATGAGGCAAGTTCACCGAAACTACCCCACCTGAGCGATGTCTCCGAGCAAGCCGTTGCAAGGCTAAGTCCGAACGCCATTGGCGTTTCGATTCCTCCGATTGACTGAGCGGGACGGGGCACTACATCATACACCACTCAGAAAAAGTTTCGTCCTCGAAACTTACTGAGTATACTTATCGGCTTATAACTTGATTCAACATCCTACGTTCCTCGCACACACTATTCCTATGCGTTTCCTCAATCCGAGCCACGCTCGTGCTATCGCTAACTTAGTCATAAGGCACACCAACCGATCAACCAACACTCGAACTCGTCTCAATTCAATGATCGCATTAGCACCAACATTTCTTCGAAACTTACGATTTCAAAATCCTCGACACGTTCCCGTTCCTCAAGTCTCACTTGATTCAACGTATCACTTAGTTGGATCGTGCACATATTACAGGCGTTCCCAAAATACATGCATTTCAGCCAAGCCTCGTGATAGAGAATCCGCCATCACCACTCGAGTCGGATCGTGCACATATTCGGACGTCCCTGATATACGTGCATGTCAGCCGAGACTCGCGAGTGGTGCCTCCACAATTCCTATCTCTTCATGTCGGAACGTCTGCCTAACCGCTAAGGCTATGTCTTTTAGGCTATAGTCAACCCGTCAGTATTGGAATCATAGTTCTCAAACAACAACAATATCAACACTGACCCCATCCTGAGGTCAAACCAAATTGATAGTACGGGGTTTTCTATCCAAGCTCGCATCACTCCGATTTCTAAACATCGAGCATCGATTCCCTACACACATCCCAACGTTCGTCGCACGGGGTCCGAGTCATTCAGCAAAACTATCCTATGATAAGTCACGTTTCAACCAACTCCTTGACGTATCAATATCGCTCGTCCAATAAACCATCTTGCATAGTCTATCTTTCGAACACGTTCGACATAATCCGCCTATCAATCATTCTCAAGTCAAGCACGCTATGACACAATTCATCGCTAAACCAAAATTTTACATTCTACATTTTCTAAGTCATCTATTCCAATTCACGTAATCGATCACAAGGTCCTCTGACTGAACAATATGCCACGCTCCGATCTCACGCGAGTCCGATTACCCACGGTGGGCATGAAATCACCATGCGACGCTCCCGTGGAATGATCATTCTCATCAGGGCGTAACTCTTGTTTTAAGTCTAGACTAATTCATTCTCGATGCGCGGATTGGACCTACTCAATCCTCAAGTTTACTCAATCATCAATCGCAAGTCCAAACATCCTCAAATTTTCCTTCGCATCAAACAGACAAGTCGAGACAATCAAAGTTGCCGCGTCCTGATTTTCCGAGTTCAATCATTCCCGCGACATGAATCACCATGTCAGCGCTCACGCGGAACGATCGCCCCCAAATCCGACGCAACGCATGTGCAAGGCTAGAGTTGCGCTCGCGCAAGACAAGAATGTCGACGCTGTGGGTATCCGCGTTGTAGTGTCCCGATCCGCGAAGGCACTAGATAGACAGAAAGATCGGATTGCTGGCTCTGCAACAGAAGATGATTGATCTTGGTGAGTGGACGAAGTCTCATTTGCTGATTCGCTTACGCCTAATAAGAATCTGAGTTTTTGATTGAATGCTTTTGTTAATAACAAGATGGTAAATCATCGAGTATGCTTTAAGAGAATTCACATGTTGCCTTGCTAAGAAATGAATGTTGCCTTGATCAATAGAACCTTGTCATGCTAATAACAAGACGGTAACTAGTATGTATGCTTGCAAGAGATTTTACATGTTGCCATGCTAAGAAAAGAGAACCTGTATGCTAATGAAAGAATAATCTGCATGCTAATAAGAAGACTCGTTGCCTGCTATTAAGAACTGATATGATGTTTGTCATGCTTGATAGAATAAGAAAAGACAAATGAATCGAATTGAATGCTTGATCATTGCTTGTTACTAAGTATGCTTGAGAATTTTAGACATGTATAGACGGACTGGTACATGTTGACATGAATAAAAGAAAGGCACGAATGGAACGTGTCGTATATCTGCAAAGGCACGAATTGAAGTGTCGTATATCTGTTAAGGCATGCAAAGAACATGTCGTACATCTGATCACAAATTTGTCTCATCTGATAGAACTGCTAGAGCATGCATGTGGTCTCGGACAACTTGTTAACAAGGAAAATTTGTCTCTTGGGTGGATCTGGGGGAGCCTTGACCATTCGGCCTAGGAGAGATTAGGACCTCCATGTGAAAATGGGAGTCGATCTGAGTCCTTAGCGACGAGCTGAACCCAAGAGAGTCACAGCGGCTAATCATGGGTTTTCCCATGGACCATCATATAGATAGGTGTTGGTTGGTACAGAGCTGAACCCAAAAGAGTTACAGCGGCTAATCATGGGTTTTCCCATGGACCATCATATAGATAGGTGTTGGTTGGTGCAGAGCTGAACATGAGAGTTACAGCTGCCAATCGAGTTTGCATGTGTCAAGAATGTTTTGCTAAGAGCTAACGATGCAGAGACGAACAGGGATGACAATGTTGGTTTTATCATGTTTATGCTAATCCTTGTCTTGTGCAGGGATGGATGGTCGGCTATGGTAAGAATCACTGAATAAGTGATAATACGTATTGCTTGAGTTTGTTATATGAATTGTTTGCAGAGATTAGTTCGTGCAAAGAAATGCTATGCTCTACTGAATAAAAGATATGATATCGTGCTCGTAATTGTCCCTAACAGTTGCTTGAATAGAGAAATGAACATGCTCATGAAACACGCTGCGCACTTCATAGAAATGAGTAATCATAGTGAATGAATTGAATAGTCCTTTGTATGCTTGAGATGAAATAAAACAAAATGAAATAAACTGTGGCTTTTCAAAGATATGTTTTCAAAAGAATGTAAACTGACTCTGTATGCATGGAATGAACATAGGTAAAAGTAGCAAGATCACATCACAAGAAACGTTTTCTCACTAAATGAATAGTGATCGTTTCAGACAAATGTAGCTCTTTGTCACAATCACCAGTATGCTGATATACTGACCCACCATCAGTCTACATGCAGGTGCGCTATGCATCGAGAAGGATAGTACGAAGCGATAGCCCGAGCCTCATCCTCAGGAGCCAGAAATCAGAAGAGATGCCAAGAGATGACATCTGTTACAAGAGTGGTTTTGTATATAAAGGGTGTAATGTATGGGAACGGGATCATTATAATCTGTAATGTTCTGAGAGAATGTATCATTGTATCAGAGAGAATCGAGAGCTTGTAATCTGTTCAAATGAAATCAATAAAGAGAATTGTTTCTTGTTACGATTGTGTTCAATGCTTGTATTCTGAAATATGTCCGCTGCTGCTTCAATTATCTGCGATATGTTCCGCTGAGTATTGTCAATCTTGTCTATCTTGTCTTGCTTCAGGTCTTGGCCTTGTGCAAGCGCAACTTAAGCTTGCACGGCATCACGCCTTAGCGAGGACGAACGGTCTCACAGAGTCTGAAGCGAGGACGAAAGGACTCTGCGGGATCGGGGCGTAACACAATGGTATCAAAGCAACACGATCCTCTGGCCAATTTTGATTCAATTGAATTCGTACATGTTCTTCTGATCGAAATTTCCTTGCCTGCTTGATATCATCAATGAGATGAACGTTCCATACAATAAGTCCGTAAATATTTTTATGATGCCGGCATATGTTTTATCGATTTGATTGATTGAGATTGAAATGCTTTATTGAACAAGAGTTTTGATATGATCTGAATTATGATTTCATGGATAGATGATGGCGAAGGATGAGGACTATCGCTGCTAAGGATATCGTAAGTTTCTCCTTAAGTTTCGAGGACGAAACTTCTTTTCGGTGGGTAATTATGTAGTGCCTCGCTCCGCGAAGGCACTAGATAGACAGAAAGATCGGATTGCTGGCTCTGCAACAAAAGACAATTGATCTGGGTGAGTGGACGAAGTCTCATTTGCTGATTCGCTTACGCTTAATAAGAATCTGAGTTTTTGATTGAATGCTTTTGTTAATAACAAGATGGTAAATCATCGAGTATGCTTTAAGAGAATTCACATGTTGCCTTGCTAAGAAATGAATGTTGCCTTGATCAATAGAACCTTGTCATGCTAATAACAAGACGGTAACTAGTATGTATGCTTGCAAGAGATTTTACATGTTGCCATGCTAAGAAAAGAGAGAACCAGTATGCTAATGAAAGAATAATCTGCATGCAAATAAGAAGACTCGTTGCCTGCTATTATGAACTGATATGATGTTTGTCATGCTTGATAGAATAAGAAAAGACAAATGAATCGAATTGAATGCTTGATCATTGCTTGTTACTAAGTATGCTTGAGAATTTTAGACATGTATAGATGGACTGGTACATGTTGACATGAATAAAAGAAAGGCACGAATGGAACGTGTCGTATATCTGCAAAGGCATGAATTGAAGTGTCGTATATCTGTTAAGGCATGAAAAGAACATGTCGTACATCTGATCACAAATCTGTCTCATCTGATAGAACTGCTAGAGCATGCATGTGGTCTCGGACAACTTGTTAACAAGGAAAATTTGTCTCTCGGGTGGATCTGGGGGAGCCTGGACCATTCGGCCTAAGAGAGATTAGGACCTCCATGTGAAAATGGGAGTCGATCTGAGTCCTTAGCGACGAGCTGAACCCAAGAGAGTCACAGCGGCTAATCATGGGTTTTCCCATGGACCATCATATAGATAGGTGTTGGTTGGTGCAGAGCTGAACCCAAGAGAGTCACAGCGGCTAATCATGGATTTTCCCATGGACCATCATATAGATAGGTGTTGGTTGGTGCAGAGCTGAACAGGAGAGTCACAGCTGCCAATCGAGTTTGCATGTGTCAAGAATGTTTTGCTAAGAGCTAACGATGCAGAGACGAACATGGATGACAATGTTGGTTTTATCATGTTTATGCTAATCCTTATCTTGTGCAGGGATGGACGGTCGGCTATGGTAAGAATCACTGAATAAGTGATAATACGTATTGCTTGAGTTTGCTGTATGAATTGTTTGCATAGATTAATTCGTGCAAAGAAATGCTATGTTCCACTGAATAAAAGATATGATATCGTGCTTGTAATTATCCCTAACAGTTGCTTGAATAGAGAAATGAACATGCTCATGAAACACGCTGCGCACTCCATAGAAATGAGTAATCATAGTGAATGAATTGAATATTCCTTTGTATGCTTGAGATAAAATGAAATAAACTGTGGCTTTTCAAAGATGTGTTTTCAAAAGAATGTAAACTGACTCTGTATGCATGGAATGAACATAGGTAAAAGTAGCAATATCACATCACAAGAAACGTTTTCTCACTAAATGAATAGTGATCGTTTCAGACAAATGTAGCTCTTTGTTCACAATCACCAGTATGCTGATATACTGATCCACCATCAGTCTGCATGCAGGTGCGCTATGCATCGAGAAGGATAGTCCGAAGCGATAGCCCGAGCCTCATCCTCAGGAGCCAGAAATCAGAAGAGATGCCAAGAGATGACATCTGTTACAAGAGTGGTTTTGTATATAAAGGAATGTAATGTATGGGAACGAGATCATTGTAATCTGTAATGTTCTGAGAGAATGTATCATTGTATCAGAGAGAATAGAGAGCTTGTAATCTGTTCAAATGAAATCAATAAAGAGAATTGTTTCTTGTTACGATTGTGTTCAATGCTTGTATTCTGAAATATGTCCACTGCTGCTTCAATTATCTGCGATATGTTCCGCTGCGTATTGTCAATCTTGTCTATCTTGTCTTGCTTCAGGTCTTGGCCTTATGCAAGCGCAACTTAGGCTTGCACGGCATCACGCCTTAGCGAGGACGAACGGTCTCACAGAGTCCGAAGCAAGGACGAAAGGAATCTGCGGGATAGGGGCATGACACGCGTAACCATCAAGACACTTCTGTTTTTATCCAACATTCATCTCAATCAAAATCCTAAGTATAGCATCCAACCGAACAATAACACTTGCACGATCGTCATTCGCCGAGTCAGAGTACCCCCGAGTTATCGCATATCGATCTTTGATACGCCTCAATACCATTGATGATATGCGTAACCTGACGATCTTCCTTTGCAACCAAATTTCGAGTCGTGCGAATGATGCCATCGTTCGACTGGATAATCTCCTCGATATTCAATTCAAGTTCGATCATTATCCCTCGAATCATTCACAACATCAATTTTTCCTCAAACGCATCATTCCTTGCTAACTCATATCATCAAGCAACATTCATTCCAATCCTCAGAGTCATTCACGTAACTTCAAACTCAAACTTTTCATGCACGCTATCTTCCGATCGTGCTAACTTTCGTATACGATTCTCAACGATTTCCTCGAACAAGTCATCCTTTTATACACCTTAACTTTTCTTCGACTCAGTTTCACCTACTCAACCATTTTCGCGTTTCATACTCGCGCAATCCTCAATCTCGTGCACGTTCCGTGCGCGTCAATTCTAAGTTGTTCGAATAAACTCATCCAAATCTTCAAGACTACTACTTGTTCAACGACACTCAATCTAAGGCTTTACATAACGCGACGCTTGCTGATAGACTCACCGACACCGCGCATCCTCAATCGATCGATTGACATCCCTGAAGCTATCGCATACACCACTCAGGGATGAAGTTATTCAACAAATCCTCAAACTATCATTCAAATCAAAATCGACTTCTTCAAATTTTTCGTTCGAACCATTCCTCGAATTCCAAGCACGCTCATCTATATCGCACCGACGTTATTGTCGCTCGATAGCACCCCTATCGATAGTCATCTCACTTTTTACTCAATCGAGTTCAACTTATTCTTGCTCGACACTATTCGAATCCCGCACTCGATTTTTCTAAGGTCGACGCAACTTTGGTGTATATGTCCAGCCCGACTTAGCCAACCGTGCTTACGCGAACCATCTTTTGTTTTGTCAAAAACTGTTCTCCTATGTTTTGCAAAATAGTTAGACTTATTGTATGGACATCCGTGGGACATTTGAGAGAGAGCGCACCAACGATATCAACTTTGCTGAAGCAACAATTCAGAGTTTGCGAAAACAACGGAGTTAAAGAATTCAATCGATAGTCCAAGGACGTAAAGCCGTGCTCTGATACCATTATGTCACGCCCCGCTCCCGTAGGAGCGATCGTCCTTGCTAAGGCGTGATGCCGCACGAGCCTAGATTGCGCTCGTGCAAGGCGGGTTCCATAACGACCGATTTCAGCGGCTGCGATGGAGTCGTCGCACAGAAGTCCCATGCAGAGACATTGAATAATAGCAGCGGAAATTTGAATCATAACACAAGTTATTCAAAGAAGCTCTTTATTGATATTGAAACAAAGATTACAAAGGACGCAAGGCCAAGATTACAAGTCTCTCGAGCTCACTTTTCTCTCATTACAAGTTCACTCTGCTCTCTCTCATCTCTCAATACAAGTCTCGAGGCAGCGGATGCTTCGGATGGCGATGTCCATACATTATGTCCTGTATAAGTCTTGACTCCATGCGGCCGCACGCTTCGAATCGCCAAGGGACTCCGTGCCTCGACGCATCCAAGCGAGCTCCGTGCCACGAGCTTCTACCTGTGCCTGCACATGTAAACTATGTGGGTGTCAGTACTCAACTGTACTGGTGGAGTGAGCTCATCGCCCACCCATACAAAACCAACACGTTTGATTTATTTTGTGCAACATAGTCCATTCTTATCAATTGTCTTTCTAGTCTTGTCTTAGGATCAGTTTTATGACAAACGCCTTGGCATATTTATGTCTGAAGACCATCCCGTGCTTGCAACAGTAACGTCCACTCAACAACGTTAACCTATCAAGTCGTGCTTGTCTTACGGCGAAAATCAGATACGCAACTACACGATAGACTCCATTTCCTTGCCTCTAGACCTTTCTCGTGCTTGCATTGTCAACGCACCGACTCATACTTATCTTTCTTGCCATACTCTGTGACGTAACGACTCGGTCGTGCCATGAACTCGATTCGTGCTTCAATATCTCTGAGGCAGTGCCTCCTCGCTTAGTCTTGCCTACACTTTAGTTTTGACAACGCGACCGTGCCTCACATTTCGAGGTCGTGCCCAGCAACTCAACGTAACTTCACCCAACTTGTCCTACGGCCCTTCTCGACTTAACTCGCAACAGCTCAAGTCTAACTCATGCAACTCTATGCCAACGACTTAACACTCGGCGCCATATCTCGTGTCGAAGCACGCCGCCTTCGTTGTAGCCAAATCTTAGGCCCAGACATTGTGTCTTCTAACTGCATACACATTCAACTCAACTCAGTCCAAAGGCACACACGCGGATTGCCGCCCGTGCCGACACATCTATATAAATGGTCACTGGCATTAACTAGCCATCGTGGACATAGCCTGGCAAACGGGATCCTTGCACCGCAAGTAGCGATCTCCGATGCAAGTCCCCGTACTACCAATTGCCTATTACCCAGCTCGGCTATAATTTGTTCTTCCTAGGCCGAGTCGGTCCCGTGGCCCCGAGTTGCCGCTCGAAGAACCATCGCCCTTGTCAACAAGTTGTCCATGACCACGCGCCTACGCTAACTTCTAGACTTAACGTAATTGCATGGTCTCATCATCATCACTTAGTTCCTTTGCTTTACTTCTTCCACTTTTCACACTTCTTTTGCAGAGGCCAAACCAGGGTTGCCTCGGCGACTGAACTACAGTCCCGACATATTTCCTCTCGGCGACTAACCATCGCTTAGACTTAACATTCTTTAAACTCCGGAAACGGCTGCTGCATAGCCTTCCCACTTAACTTGAACATAACGTGTTTCTTTATTATCGACAGACCGTGGCTAACTTTCCACTGAACCAACTGTGGTTCGTGCCTTAAACCAACTCGTGTTCTACGCAACGCTATCGCCCAAGTCATACCTCATATGACAGACCTTGGGATCGTGAGACTATTTAACTTGACAACCGCAGAAAGAGCGGAACAGCACTTGGAATGACTTAGGTCGACCGGCATAACTTTGCCTAACTTACTCAAGCCTACGACTTAACCCGAGGGACGAGCAAAGGCTATGCCAAGCCTTGCGCAGTAGAAGCTTGCATGCTTTATCGAGCATTTACGCGGGCGACGCTTATGACTTAGGCAAGTTCATAGTTTTGTGTCGAAGACCAACTTTCCTTCTCCCAAGCCACGGGACGAAGGATCGAGTGTCATTTTCAAAGCACGCCGTGCACCAACTCTAAGCCGACCGTTGGACCTTTCCATATTCTAACTCAATTTGACCCGTCGGAATTATTTCCTTAGCTATGTGGATTCGTCTCTTTTATTATCAAGCCTATTGTGCAAGTTGAAAACACGCGAGTTATTATGTGAAGGCAAAGATGAGTCAAGTTCACCGAAACTATCCCAACTGAGCGATGTATCCGAGCAAGCCGTTGCAAGGCTAAGTCCGAACGCCGTTGGCGTTTCGATTCCTCCGATTGACTGAGCGGGACGGGGCACTACAAGATACCACCAGAATTCGGCACCAATCAGACAGAAGGCAAGGTCTGCAGACTGAAGAAGTCCCTCTATGGACTGAAGCAGTCTCCTCGAGCATGGTTTGACAGGTTCATGAGAGCAATGA
The DNA here is from genome assembly GCA_029216955.1 of Iris pallida. Taxonomy (NCBI): domain Eukaryota; kingdom Viridiplantae; phylum Streptophyta; class Magnoliopsida; order Asparagales; family Iridaceae; genus Iris; species Iris pallida. The sequence goes on along the minus strand of JANAVB010018993.1, from coordinate 21,722,632 downwards.
TAGGGATGGGATATCAGCAAATCAATGTTGATCATACTGTCTTCTTCAGACGAAGTGGAGGCCACATCATCATGTTTGCGGTGTATGTAGATGATATGATTATTACAGGCGATGATGAGCAGGAGATCGCCCAACTCAAAGGGAAGCTTGGCAAGGAGTTCGAGGTGAAGGATCTTGGCCCTCTTCGATACTTCCTCGGGATTGAGATTGCTCGAGATACAGAGGAAATTATTCTTTCTAAGAGGAAGTACGCACTGGACCTGCTTACGAAAACAGGGATGATGGGATGCAAACCAGCTACGACACCGATAGACCAGAAGTTCAAACTGGATGCTGAAGCTGGAGAACCAGTTGACCGGGATAGATATCAGAGATTGGTGGACAAGTTGATCTACTTGAGCCACACTCGACCTGATATCAGCTTTGCGGTCAATGTAGTGAGCCGCTATATGCATGACCCCCGGAAGGGTCATATGGGCGCAGTGTACCAGATTCTGAGGTACTTGAAGGGAGCCCCCGGGAAGGGACTATTTTTCAGAAGAAATAATCATGTGAGCATCGAGGGCTATTGTGATTCTGACTGGGCTAGCTGTGCCGACGACAGGAGATCTACATCGGGATACTGCATATTTATAGGAGGCAACTTGGTCTCTTGGAGGAGTAAGAAGCAGTCAGTGGTTGTCAGTTCAACAGCTGAAGCAGAGTATAGAGCTATGGCCTTGGGAGTCACAGAGCTATTATGGTTGAAGAATATGCTGATGGAGCTGAAGCTGGACCAGGAAGCCAAGATGAAGCTATGGTGTGACAACCAGTCAGCTACTAGTATTGCCAACAATCCAGTACAGCATGACAGGACCAAGCATATCGAGATTGACAGATTCTTCATCAAAGAAAAGCTGGATGGTGGACTACTAGAGCTGGGCTATGTTCCAACCAAATATCAGGTAGCAGACGGATTGACCAAGGGGCTTAACTCTTTCGCCCATCTTGAGGGAGAATGTTGATATATTTAGTATGAGAATATGTTATATTTAGTATAGAAATATCCTGGAATATGTTATATTTAGTATGGGAATATCCTGAGGACATATTTGGAATGCCAGAATATGCCACAGGATATTCCATTGGATATTCTATCATGTAAAGGCTATATAAAGCCTATGAGATTATCAATGAAATTCATCAATCAATCTCAACATAAATATTAGTGTTCATATACCATAACATAATAACCTATCTAGTGTAGTTAGTTTTCACTTACACCTTTATGTATAAGGACTTGGATTCAAGTCCTAGTGTCCTTGTTTTTTTTAGAACTTTTCAGTTTTTTTAAGAAGGGGCACCATTTTAATTTTTGTCCTGGGCATTCAAAAACTCTGGACCCTCCCTGTTCACACCCCTATGCCTGACATATCTTTCCAAAATCAACACAAATGCACCGCTATGCCTGATAGAGAGGAAAAGAATTAGGATTGAGGTTAGGGTTTCAAAACATGCTCCTTTCCATAAACTTCAGGAGCTTTCACTTGACCACCAACCCCCGTTCCTATTTGGGTTTTTATTTTTTTGGAGAAATGACGAAGTCACAAAAATTAGGGTTAAACACTATGTTGGTATATTTAGTATAGGAATATGGTATATTTAGTATGGGAATATGTTATATTTAGTATGAAAATATCCTGAGGACATATTTAGGATGCCAGAATATGCCACAGGATATTCCATTGGATATTTTATTATGTAAAGGCTATATAAAGCCTATGAGACTATCAATGAAATTATCTCATCAATCAATTACAACATGGTATCAGAGCCACCTTTCACCAAACTCTAACCTCCCCCTCTTCTCCCTCTCTCTCCACTACCAAACCCTAACCCGTGCACAGCAGCCCCTCCTTCCCGCGGCTGCTGCCCGCTGCTGCTACGGCTGCTGCCAGCTGTGGTACGCGCGCCGGCCATCCCCCCCCCCACGTGCGCGCCGCCCCCCCTCCTACCGCACGTAACGGCGTCTTTGTTGTCGTTGTTCGGATCATTCCGAAAGAGGACACCGATGCCTAGATCTGATGAAAATAGACATGTTCGGATCTAGGAGCGGACGACGAGGACGAGCGTGAGTCGTGGAGCGAACGTGACGTGATCGGAGAGGAGAAGCATCGATGAAGGAGATCATCAAGAAGCTGGATCCTGCAGAGGTTGCGACGTTGATGAAGATGTCGGCTGGTAAGAGCACGACACGAACGTCGCCGAAGTTGGAGCTTCCCTCCATCGATCTGAAGCTTGATGGACCGACTACCTACCTGAGTTGGCCACGACGGGGAAGGAGAACCCTTGCAGAGAAGATAGAGCCGAATGAGGGCTCGACAGGATGAAGAGCACAGTCACTACCTAAGGGAGAGCCCCGGCAGTGCTACAACTGCGGGGAGGTGGGTCATCTGAGGTATGCTTGCACCAAACCACCCAAGGGAGATTCAGACGGTAGACGTGGACAGTTTGGAGGATGTGACCGTGGTTGTAGGGGTCGACGGGACGATCGAGGAGGTTGTCGGGCGAACCTGCTGGTAGCAGAAGGCGATGAGACAGCTGACGGTGCCTATACTGAGGAGGATCAGGCACTGCAGGACATGTTGGAAGTACTCAGGAGGAGGCAGAGAGCGTCGAGTGATGGAGACAGGAGGAGTGGGACCGGGGAGTCGTCCACCTCATTCTTCGCCAGAGGCAACGCTGCCATGTATGCCCATCCGTCGGCGGAAGGCACTGACGACTCGCTCGCCCTTACATCTATGCCTTCCCTCAGATCGTTGGATTGGATTATCGATTCGGGTGCGTCTCGACACGTGACAGGGAATGCTAGTGAGTTTTCTTCCTACACTCACCTAGCATTGGCGGACAGCATTCAAACAGCTTATGGTACTTTCCAGCCAGTGGTCGGTAAGGGTACTGTCGATTGTACAGGTTCAGTAAAATTATCAAATATTTTGCATGCTCCTTCTTTTCCAGTCAGTCTTTTGTCCATTAGTTATATAATCCTCCAATTAAAATGTACAGTCTACTTTGATATTCCTAAGGTGATCTTCCAGGAGAAGGAGACGAGACGAAGACTTGGGACTGGCACTTGGCATGATGGACTGTGGTACCTGGATCGGGAAGGGCTGGATTCGGCATTAGTGTTTGTGGCAGAGAAGGCAGGAATGGAAGGACCAAATATGAGTGCCGAGGATACACTGATACTCTACCACAGGAGGATGGGGCACTCCTCTTTTGGTGTTTTGAGTAGGTTGTATCCATCTATTTATGAGAAAGCAAATCAGGAGAAACTGGTATGTGATGCATGTGATTTAGGCAAACTTACTAGGAGCTCATATGTTAGTACAAGACATAGGAGCTCTTCTATGTTTGATATTATACATTCTGATATTTGGGGGCCGTGCGTTACAACTACTATGAATGGTCACAAGTATTTCGTTTCTTTTATTGATTGTTCCTCTCGTGTCACCTAACTGTATTTTATGAAGAATAAGAGTGATGTCTTTGCCTGTTTCCGGAACTTTCATAAACATGTCCAGACTCAGTACAGAGCGGTGGCGAAGGTACTAAGGTCTGACAACGGGACAAAATATACCAACAGAGCACTTGTGAAATACTTGTCAACCCAAGGGATACAGCATCAGACCACATGTACGTACACACCAGCACAAAATGGAGTAGCAGAAAGAAAGAACAAACACCTTCTGGAGGTAGCAAGAAGCATGATGATCAACATGAATGTCCCACAGAGTCTGTGGGGGCATGCAGTGTTGACAGCAGCTCAACTAATCAACAGAATGCCTTCGAAGGCACTGGGATGGAAGTCTCCATGTGAAACATTGCAAGGAAATAGTAGTTGGATACTTCCACTAAAGGTATTTGGATGCGTATATTTTGTGAAAGACAACAGACCATTAGTTGGAAAGCTTGACCCTAGAGCAGTCAAGTGCATCTTCGTGGGTTACTCTGCAACTCAGAAGGGATACGTATGCTGGAGTCCAGTAGAGAAGAAGAAGTTTGTGAGTATGGATGTTCACTTCAGGGAGCATGAGCCATACTACCGTCAGGAGGGAACCCCAAACAACTCACCTAATACTGCGAGTATGAGGCGAGAGGGAGAGATTGGGGAGAGCCTGGTGACCGATTTAGGAGTTTGGCATGGAGGAACGATTGAGGAGGAGCAGGAAGAGAAAGAGGAACAGGGGGAGGAGATGAGAGGTGTTAGGCCCACGGTTGAGGGAAAGTTACCTACAGCAGGAGAGGAAAGCAAACTGCAGGACCAGTATCTACAGTGCCAGTACCAAGTCCCTTGCCTGCGTCCGTCTCGACTCCTGAGACACCTACACCACCACCACCACCAAATTCCTCTTCAGGTGATATCATTCTCCCTACTCCTCCCACACCATTATCAGTACAGAGGACCACTCGCAACAATACGGGAAATTTTCCTGATAGATATGGTTGGGACCTTGCTCAGTTTGTTTCATATGATCATATCTCTTCTTCTCATGGAGCATTCATTGCATCTTTGGATAGTGTTATTATACCTAACAATTGGCAGGTTGACAAGAACGATCCAAAGTGGAAAGCGGCGATGCACGAGTTAGGGGCCCTTGAGAAGAACCACACTTAGGAGCTGGTAAAACTGCCAGAGGGAAAGAAAGCAGTCGGATGCAAGTGGGTCTTCATTGTGAAGCAGAACCTAGATGGACAGGTTGAGTGCTACAAAGCTCGACTGGTGGCAAAAGGATACAGTCAGACGTACGACATCGACTATGACGAGACCTTTGCACCAGTGGCGAAGATGAGTACTGTCAGGACCCTGATTTCTCTGACAGCGAATGGTGGATGAAAGCTACACCTACTGTATGTGAAGAATGCATTTCTTCATAGAGATCTAGTGGAGGAGGTGTACATGGAGATACCACCAGGATTCGACACCAATCAGACATTGGACAAGGTCTGCAGGTTGAAAAAGTCCCTCTATTGACTGAAACAGTCTCCTCGAGCGTGGTTTGACAGATTCAGGAGGGCGATGATAGGGATGGGATATCAGCAGATCAATGTTGATCATACTGTGTTCTTCCGACGGAGTGGAGGCCACATCACTATGCTTGCGGTGTATGTTGACGACATGATTATCACGGGAGATAATGAGCAGGAAATCGCACGACTCAAAGTGAAGCTTGGCAAGGAATTTGAGGTGAAGGACTTTGGTCTTCTTCGCTACTTCCTTGGGATTGAGATCACTCGAGACGCAGAGGATATTGTTCTCCCTCAGAGGAAGTATGCACTGGACCTTCTCACAGAGACAGGGATGTTGGGATGCAAACCTGCAGCGACATCAATCGATCAGAGGTTCAAGCTGAACGTCGAGGCTGGAGAACCAGTTGACTAGGACAGATACCAGAGACTGGTGGACAAGCTGATCTATTTGAGCCACACAACGTCCAGATATATGCTTTGCAGTTAGTGTGGTGAGCCGCTACATGCATGATCCACGGAAGGGTCATATGGACGCAGTATACCAGATTCTGAGATACTTGAAGGGTGCCCCCGGGAAGGGACTGATGTTCAGGAAGAATAATTACATGGACATCGAGGGCTACTGTGATTCTGACTGGACTACTTGTGCTGATGACAGGAGGTCTACCTCAGGATACTGCATATTTTTAGGAGGCAACCTGGTCTCTTGGAGGAGTAAGAAGCAGTCAGTGGTAGCCAGATCGACAGCTGAAGCGGAGTACAGAGCTATGGCCTTGGGAGTTGCAGAACTGCTTTGGTTGAAGAATATGCTAGTGGAGCTGAAGCTGGATCAAGGAGCCAAGATGAAGCTGTGGTGTGACAACCAGTCGGCTATTAGTATTGCCAACAATCCAGTACAGCATGACAGGACCAAACACATCGAGATCGATAGGTTCTTCATCAAGGAGAAGTTGGTTAGTGGACAACTGGAGCTAGACCACGTTCCAACCAAGCATCAGGTAGCAGACGGACTGACCAAGGGACTTAGCTCTGTGAGCATGATTAGAGGATGTGACAAGATTGGCTTAGTGAATATCTTTCGCCCATCTTGAGGGGGAGTGTTGGTATATTTAGTATAGGAATATGGTATATTTAGTATGGTAATATGTTATATTTAGTATGAGAATATCATGAAGACATATTTAGGATGTCAGAATATGTCACAGGATATTCCATTGGATATTCCATTATATAAAGGCTATATAAAGCCTATGGGACTATCAATGAAATTATCTCATCAATCAATTACAACACACTACTTTTAACAAATTGTAATGATCCTGGATCTAAAATTGAATCCGTATTTCTCATTCAAAACCTCTTATTCACCTAAACCTAGAACTTCAATTGCATTGCCCCACATATTACCACCAAAACAAATCCCGCCTTGCTTCCTTTCCAAAACCAACCAACATAAAGCATTTCCTAAAAGTAAGGAATTGCACAAATAAAGAGAGATAATAGGTATTAGGGCTAGGGTTAAGATTCGGGTTCCACAATCTATTCTTCAGAACCGACACCAATAGCGGATGTACGTGGAGACCAGTGGGGGATGGTGCCCCCACCGGCTTTTGAAAAAAATAATTAGTAGAGCTGCTAAAGCAAACATCATGTGCATGATGCTGCTTCAGCAGTAGCAACTGCCAATTGGTGCCCCCAGTCACACACACAAAAAAACAATAGCACACAACACCACCACCACTTCATGCGGGGCCCACCGCTCACTGAAACCATCAACAGAAGCAAACAGTAGCAACTACCAAAGCCGCCAGCAACCTTTTCTTCCCCTTTTTCTTTCTTAGCCTTCGGTTCCACTTCTTCCACCAAAAAAAAAATTTGAAACATGCTTGCTAGTGAAAGAAAAGATTTGTTCAAGACTTAAAGTCCAAAGGATGAGTGGAAGACGGAGATCGGAAGAGCTTCTATTGGAAGAAAAACAGACTACAAAGGTAAAGTTCAAAAGCAAATTAGGTCAAAATTAAATTTGTCAATTTGTGAAATATTTAATTGAGAAAATATGTTTATGTTTGTATTTGTAGAATTGATTTGTGAAATTGGAATCTGAATATGGAAAAAAAAATAAACAAAAATTATCACATAAGAGTGCAATTAGAACTGGAAGTCCAGGGGAGGGTGCATCTAATAGTCCTCAACAGCCTTGTTCTTCAACTTCGGTTAGTAAAGACTCTTGAGCATCAATTAGAGACATATATTATGGATGTGCGAACAGATGATAGATTTAGTCAATTGATGGGGCATGGTAATCTATCTAGATTGCTAGTACAAACAAAGAAATGCCTTTCGTACCCTTTGGTGTATCGGCTTTTGAAGTTAGTATTGATTTTGCCTATAGCAACAGCCAGTGTGGAAAGATGCTTCTCTGCGATGAATATTGTCAAGACGGATTTACGAAATTGAATTTGTGATCAATTTTTAAATGATTGTCTTGTATGTTTCATAGAAAAAGAGTTGCTTAGTAGTATTATAAATGATGTTGTAGTTAAATGTTTTCAAAGTATGAAAACTCGTAGAGAATAATTGTGAGATCTTTGAGATGTAATGCTTTATTGTATGGAAACTCATAGAGAACAATATCTACCTTTTGTACAAAAAAATTAGTCCTTAGTTTGGATTTGTTTGAAGTGGTTTGTATGTTCAATTTTCAATTATGTCGTTTGTTTCTATATGTTGATTTTTTGAATTTTGGGGGGTGTTGTCTACGAACCCTTATGATTGTGCATCCAGTAAAATTTCATTCTGGATCCGCCACTGTCAAAGCCTAGTGTTCATATTCCTTAATATAACTATCTGAAACCTCTCATTCACCTAAAACCTATGTCGCACCGACACCAATATGGAAATATGATGTGGCACAATACGGATACAACAAGATGGACACACACATATTGTGTCGTGGCTTATTTTATGTCGGACATGTGTCTGATATGAAGCGACACGGACAATGTACTGAATTTTGTGGAGTGTTCATGCTTCCTACCCTAGAACCTACAATCAAGGAAGCATGAATAGTCCAAAACCGATGTTGTATCCTTGTCATGTTGGACACGCATCATAGGCACCCAAAATCCACTAGGATACGAAAAACCAATACCACGTTCATGTCGTTGTGTCTGTGTTTTGTCGTACTCGTCTCCCCGGAGCATAGTATACAATTCAAATTGCATTTCCCACATATGCCCACCAAGAAAACCAAATTAAAACAAAGAAAGGAAAAAATTCCTAAACTCAACACGGCAACATTACAATACAAACTACAAACTACCCAAAATTTCTCATTCGCCTAACAATGCAATAAGAAAAGACATGAATTCAAAATAATTTGGGTTAGGGTTCCGACACCTGTTCCTCGCCCACGAACTCCAGCAGCTTGCCCATCAGCACAGGCCCCTGCCGGCCCCCGCTCCTAGAATTGATAAAAACGATCACCGGCGCCTCCGGCGTCTCCTCCTCCTCCACCCCATCCTCCTCCCCGTCCTCCTCCCCGTCCTCCTCCCCCTCATCCACCTTCATCGAAGCTTCCGCCGACGCCGGCTCCTTGTCCCTCTTCCTCGTCGCGTCCCACATCGCCCTCCTCAGCCTCTCCGGAATCACGATCCTCTTCCTCAGGTCCTCCTTGTCGATCCTCATGATCGGGATCCCGCACCCCTTCAGCGACTCCAACACCGCCGACCGGAGCGCCGCGCGCTTCGAGGCCTCCCCGACCTCCGCCGCCACCGCCGGCGACATATCCTGGTCGGCCGCGGTCAGGCGCGACGTCTCGCCGTCGCCGGACCGGTCCCCACTCCTCTCCCACATCCGCATGGGCATGGTGGAAAGTCTGAAAAGTAAAGAGGGACTGGAACAGAATTTTTTTTTTACCCCTTCTAACGAATTGTCCTGAAGAAGAAACCGGTCGTTTGGTGGTGATCTTTCCGGAAGAATGAGAGAGAGAGGGGAGAGGAGAGAGAGGAACGGTTTTTTTTTTCCCGCGGAAATTCTTCCATGGCATTAAAATTCGGGAGGGGGGAACTAAACGCCCGTGGCATTGGTAGGAATTACGGATTTACCTACAAGCTGTAGCCGGTCCAACTGGAAAAAAATTAGTTTTATTTTGGTTTTTTTCTAAGCGCATCACCAAGTTTACTTGGGGGCGGCCCTTACTTGGGGGCAGCGCGGCGGAGGAGGGTGCGGAGGAAGCGAGGCTGGGTGAGCGGACGGCGGAGGCGCGGCGGAGGAGGGCGCGGGGCGGATCGTGATGGAAAAAGTGCATGTGGGAGCGGCGGTGGTCTGTGCGGAATGCGCGGTGGCTGCGCTGGTGGTGCGCCAACGGATGCGGAGCTCTAGCAAGTCGGCCCGGGCAGAGGCCATCCTGAGGGAGCTCGAGGACAAGTGCTTCACCCCGATCGGCAAGCTCCGTCAGGTGGCGGAGGTCATGATGGTGGAGATGCGCTCAGGGCTCGCCTCAGAGGGAGGGAGCGAGGCTGGGACTGGGAGGTCGGGGCGGCGGAGGGCGTCGAGGGCGCGGCGCTGGTCCCCTTCCCATCTGCTGCTGCTGCTTCTTTTTCTTCTTCTTCTCCGAGGACTGCCAGTAAGTTGGCAGTCATAACATAATGTTAGGACTGCCAACTTGCTGGCAGTCCTAGGACTGCCAGCATGTTGGCAGTCCTACTTGCTAAAAAAATTGGACTAGCCCAAGTAAAAAAAAGGATGGCAAACTTGTAATTTTTTTGAACATTTTTTGGCTAGCCCCGAGTAAAAAGTGTGGTGCCTTTAGAAAAAACTTTTATTTTTGGCCAAATTACTTTAACCTCCCTTATATTTCATGTTCATTTCTTACTTTAGGACTTGTTTGGTAAAATGGATTTGGATTTGGAAATCTAAAATTCAAATCCAAATCCAAATCATGAATTTCTAAATCCAACTGCAAACAAACATAGGATTTGGTAAATTATTAATTAGCTATTATAATTATAATTATAGTTATGATTAATAAATAAATAATTATTATAATTAATTAAATAATAGTAAATAAATTATTAATTAAGATATAATGATGATTATAATGACGATTAATAAATTATTACTATTATAATTATAAGAGAAATTTTGAGTTGCATCCCACTTTATTTATCCAAATTTAAGGTGCACCCACTGCTTTACCATAATGTAATTCACCTTCTCACTTTTGACGGATTACGTCCAATATTGACGATCAACTAGGTTGACCCAATTTTTTGGACCAAAATACCTCCATCTTCTTTCCAAGCAGGTAAGCACCTGCCTCCTCCCGCCGTGCTCGACCTCCCTCTCCCGTCTCGCTCAGCCCTCTGCCATCACCACCACGGTACCACCTTCACCACCACACACACCACCACCACCACCTTCCCTGTTATATGCACAATATTTATATATAAAATGTTTAACCATCACAATAACATATATTTCAAGAGAAACAATAGTAGATTCCCACTTGTATAAAATAGAGAGAAACTTTGATACAGTAGGGGGTATCAAAGTTTTGATACCCCCTATGTATGACATGTGGGCTCTCTTAAAATTTATGTGTGTGTGTATATATATATATATATATATATATATATATATATATATATATATATATATATATATATATATATGTGTGTGTGTGTGTGTGTGTGTGTGTGTGTGTGTGTGTGTACACGTTTTACAAAACAGGAGGGGTCCACATGTCATACATAGGGGATATCAAAATTTTGATACCCCCTACTGTATCAAAGTTTTTTCCTATAAAATAACATCTATTCAACCAACCACAACAGCAAGAACGGACAAATTGAAGCAAAAAATGACTTTAAATGCAATAGTAGCTCACTTAGGTTTTGTAGGATCAAGCAGCAGCGGCAGCAGCAGAGCAGCAGGGGGAGGAGGGACGGCAGCGAAAGATCAGCGGCGGCGGCAGCAGCTGACAGCGGCCGCGTGGGAGGCGTCGTGTCATAGTTGCTTTTCAATAATTAATATATTATTATTTTATTCTATTTTCATCTAACTAAATGTTATACTCTAAATTTTTTTTTCTTTCTAAAACAATAATTGATGTAATAATAATAATGATAATAATGTTTTTCAAATTACTCCCCATACAAAAATTGTTTTTGCATTCCTACTTAGGGGTTTATGTGGCACCCATGTATAATGGGAAGGCCATGTGGCAATACCCCCTCATGACTAAGCCCAAAGGGCAATTTAGTCATTCCCTCCCCATCCCTTCATTTTATTCATGGAGTAATGGAAGAGAAACCCATTCTTTCCCTTCTTCATCTCCAGGTACTTTCTTCTCCTTCTTCTCATTCTCTTCTTCTTCTTTCATTCTTTTATTCTATTTTTTTTTCCTTTTGTTGCATGCTGCGGCTGCTACTCATGCCGCTACTGCTGCTGCGGGGTTGCTGCGCCGCCGCCGCCGCCGCCGCCCGCCGGTCGGCCGGCCGACCGCACACCCCCTTCCCCTTTTTGCTTCTTCATCTTCTTATTCTTCTTCCTCTTCTCCCTTTGTTCTCCAATTTCTCTCCATTTTGGATTCCAAATTCATTTCTAGGGTTCAAGTTTTAACCCAATTTCACTTTTGTGCCCTAGGTTCGGAATTGGAGCTTTAGGGAGAACTTTCCTCTAGGAAGAGTACTCTAAGAGCAAGGATTAAGGCAAGTCCTCTTTCCTTTTTCCTCTTTTCCCTTGAGAGATTTTTCCAAATTGATTTTTCCAAATTTTCTTGAATAAATATGGATTATATATATATTCTGAAATTTATAAAATTCATGACAATAAATTATTTTGAAAGATTGTAGCATGAATTAGGAAAGTATATATATAACAATGGACACAACACCATGGATGAATATAATTTGGACACAATATATTGGACACGTCACACTTTGAATGAATATACATTTTGGACACAATATTGGGATACAATATGGACACAACAACATCAATTAATATTTGGACATAAATTGTAGGACACAAATAATAAATGGACACTTTGCTTATATTATATATGTATACGTGTGAATGTATGTGAAGATACATGAAACATAGGATACGTAGGAGTGAACCTAGTGGTTGATGCATATAGAAATATATATATGTCCATACTAATTGTATCGAATTTATATTCTGAATTGTATGTCACTAAACATTTTTTTCTAGTTGCACAAAAATTTTATCCTTTAATTCAATTGTATGTTACATAGCTTTAGCTTGTCAACTCCTAGTTTTATTATTACAATACAAAGCCTTGACATCCTTTATACATATACTTGAAGTACCTAGTCCAATTTTAAACAAGTTATTTAAGTACCTAGTAATTACAAGTGTTTTTCTTAACATGTTCAATTCTGTCCAAATTTCTTTTTACTAATAATTGAGACATTTCCATCCCTACTTTGTTAAAAACTAGTGTATTTTGGACACCGTATATATATATATATATATATATATATATATATATATATATATATATATATATATATATATATATATATATATATAAGACATTAATATTGAGTTTAGGAATTACCATAGATTTTAAAACTCTTGGTAACCTTGTTATGATTAAATACTTGTTCACGAATCACAACAGTTTGGTAATTGATCAAATGTATATATATAGGCCCTTATTCCTTATTTTGATTAGTATGTTTATATGAGTCTTGAAAGGTCCTTACTCGATAATTTGGTTCACGTTCCATTAAATTCAGCATTTCAAATGAAATTTACACGTACCAACATGTGTTGGTAATAATTCTTAAGTCTCTAGATAGTTTTATGCTAGCTATAAGCTTATGTATAAGATTTTTGGGCATTTTTTACTCTCTACATATCGGGTTTCGTCTCCTTCAAATAGTGTTTTAACAAATATTCTATTTCTTGAGAATATGTTTCCCTAATGACTAATGATTATCCTTGACTTGTGTTATTAGCAAATCACAAGTTGCTAGCAAACCTTGCCAAATCTTGGGTAAGAAACTTTTAATTTATATATATATGATGATACATATATGCGTGTATCCCGGTGTTGAGGGTTGCTCCACCGAAGGGGTCGGCGTACCCGGTTTATATTTGCGTGTTGCCGGTGTTGAGGGTTGCTCCACCGAAGGGGTCGGCGTGCCCATTTACTATTTCTTTGTATTTATATGTTCTGGAATATTTTCGGGTCAGTAAATACAAAGGAGACTCTGCCGAAATTTTTGAGAAATTTCAGAGTTAGCCATTTTAGAAATGTCGAAATGGTCGAAATGATTAAACCCTAGTTCCTGATTTTATCAAAGTTTCTAATACAAACATAACCCTGAAATCCTTGAAAGTGTTGCCTTAGGCGCACAAATTCTAGTTTGACATTTTATTTTCGCTAAGACGGAATCTCCTGCTTAACTTTATTCTCGTTTAATGTGTGTTCTCTATCACACGAAAAATGAGATACAAAATTGAAATGTACTTTAACTAAGTTACATTTTGGTAAGAATTGCATTTGGGATGGGAGAGAAAACTTTGGATCACACCTTCAAAATTTTCGTAATATTATATTTTACAAAACTGATCAGTTCCTGTTACCGGCACTCGTATGGCCATACGGGTCTGTCGGGGTGAGGCTTAGCTCACTTCCTGTTTTTCTGTTTCCTATTTCTTATTTCCTGATTTCCATTGGATTCCGAATCCCCGAATTCGGCCCTGTAATATCCAATGTAGCCTGCTCCGATATTCTTGAAAAATTTCAAGTCATACGACAATTGTTATAACACTTGATTCTGATAACTCGGAAAACCACTCATGTGTTATCCTGAATTTTATCACATCAATATGTGATCCTGATACTAATGGGACGGATAAATCTAAGCACCGCCCATTTAGTATAAATCTGATCCCGGGTAAATGGGATTATTGTTGAGAAAATAGAAGTTGTGTGATCCAGAAGTGTTTCTCTAAATATTGCATTTTCATACAAAATTGTTTGATTACTTACACATTTATACCTGATACCTGCATTCTTTAGGAAAGATGTTAATACGATAAGAAATTTTTATCAATATACCTTTTAAATTATCCTTTCCTTCAGTTCAATTTCGATAATTTTATCATCTTACCATACCTACATTACTCATTTGACTGAGGGCTTGCTCGTCGTATTGACGACCTAGTTTTGTTCACTAGGTTTGATGAAGGACAGGAGAGAATGCAGATGCATACTGAAGAGAAGCTTTATGAATGAGACAAAGAGGAGGTTGACTTGGTATCAACTAGTAAAAAACTTGGTAGCTGGTAATGTAATATATGTATTGGGTTAATGGTTGTAATCGGGTAGAATAATAAAATTTCTATTTATAGTTTAGAATATCCTTTAATCAAACTGTTATTTATATTTTTATGCATCATGTGACCTGTGATCAACCTATCCTAGAATCCTACGGGCGACAATCGCGAATATGGGTACTGGAGTATTCATATGTCGCGTAGCCTGGGGATGTTGTTACGTACTCGGCTCGCCTTATTTTGGGAGCGGGGCGTGACATGTCTTTTTTGTGGTAGCCTATGCAGGTCTCGAAAAATAGAAAATGTAACACCCAGTTTTCCAGATGAGGGTAATTTTAAAATTTTGTAATTATAATTATTATTTATTGATAATTATTTCATATTATAATTTTGGTGATTTTTAATCATTTTTAAACTATTTAAAATTATGACTTGTGATTTTTGACATTTTACTATTGTTTGGTTTTAATTTCGAAGAATTTGTCACCCCCAGTTTTCAGGAACAGGGGTATTTTTGTCATTTTGTATTTTTAAAATATTTTTAAAATTTATTTTATTATTTATGATATTATTTTGGGGTTATTTGAGTCGGGTTCGAATTTCAGCTCAATCCGACTTGAAACAGGGACCCGGGGGTAGTGTTGACTTTAGTGGACCCACACATTAGTTAGTCATGGCCCACATGATAGAAATATTTTAGTTAGAGGTTAGACTAATTATTATGGATAAGGTTAGTGTGATTAGAGACTTTAGAATGACTAATTTAGCCCCAACCAATTAGCCATTTCCTAATACTAATAGAATAGGTTAGTGGAGGCATTTTGGACCTTACCATAATAGGACAAATAGCCCCATATGGCCAGCCACTTTGGGAGAGGATAGGCTCAAGTTCATTTTATTATTCTCATTCACACTCTCTCTCTTGTTCTTTCCCAAATTTCTAGAGAGCAATCCCTAGCAATTCCTCGACCAAATCCTTCCATTTTGCCACCAAATCTTCTTCTTTCCTTCTCCACTCTAGCCAAGGAGGAAGCTACCCAAGTTTGGGAGGATTAGGAGCTCGTTCGTATCCTTTTGGAATCTCTACGTGTCGGTGTCGCTCCGGGAAGGCTTTTCTTCGATTCGATCTACTGGGAGGTATAAATCCCTTCTTCTTTTCATTTTCTCATGCATATAGGTCTATTTTGAATCCATAAGAATGACCCCCATGGTTGTATCTCCATTTGTGTCCATTTCGTGTCCATTTGGAGGTCATAGGAGTGTCCTTTGTGTTGTGGTTGTGTCCATGTGGGAAAACCCCAAATTTGGACACACTATGTGTTGTTGTTATGTATGAATAAATTATTACATGTTTAATCTCATATTTTTGTATTGGAGATGTGTTCTATAGTGTCTCATATATATATATTAGTGTAGAGAGTGAGTTCTTGATATATTATGTTATATACTTGTGTTCTTTTGTCTCAAACTACTCAAATTCGTCATAATTTTTATCCACGTTTTTAGTAGCAATAGCAACTTAGAAATGTCATAACTTTTAGCTTAAAACTCCGATTTATCTTCCATTTTTTTAAAAGAACCGTATCGAAGTTAGATTTCCAAATATATATCTTAATAAGCCAAATTCTTTCTGTAACTTTCTGTAGAATTATTTGAGTGTCAGCTGTACGAAAGACGAACGTGTTTCGGTATTTTCGCGATTTCGGGAGCTTCTGGACACGAAAATACGATCCGTTTGAAGTTTCGGAAAGCTAACATGAAGTACTACAACATATTTTAATCCTAGAATTTAGTGAATGCCTAATTGGTACAGTATTGATTTTAAGTAAAAGAGTGACTATACGATATATGCATTTTGTGTAACCTATGAGCCTATGTAGTATGGATATTAAATGAATATAGAGTATGTAATGCATGATATGTTAGATAAATAAAATGATATATATCCTCTTTACATTAATGTATATATATGGTTGAATGCAAGCATGTAGGAATGCAATTAATGTAATATATGTAAGCAATGCATAAATGCATGAATGAAAGAATGATACACAATGCATGCATGAAAGTATATAATGAATGCTAGATATAAATGCAAGGTATATATGTAATGATAGATATGAATTCATAATGTATAAATATTGTAAATACAATATCAGATTTCATATGTAGACATAGAACCAATGCATAGCTGATATTTAGATTGAATGTTAGTTCATTTTAGGTTGTTCGAACACTGAACTGTCCATGTAAGCATATATACATTTCTTTTCCTATTGCCAAGCCAATTTCAGTTTTCAATATAGTGGAATGTCTATGAATGTAATGTTAACCTTCAACCCCTTAATTCAAAATGTTAGTTAATTTCAGTATTAGACAATGCATGAGCTGTATGCATATGGGATGTTGGCTTAATTGCAGATTTCAGATAACATGGTTCATTTTATGTGGTTAGTTACACCAGTTTATGGGATAGCTCACTTTAGTTTATATGTAAATGTGGAACTAAACTGAGAATGAACTTCACCCTCTGCACAAGGACACCCCACTCTATATCAACCACCATGCCATGTAACCCTTCTCTAAATGATTGCTATAATATATATAGATTTATGTAAAGTATAGATGCATGTTAGTTATAACTTAAATAGTCTCTACTCTAATGTATATAGATGTATACTTGTAGCCATGCATGTTAAGTATAATACATGTGTAATGTAGATGGGTTAGCTTTGTGCCATGTGTAGTGTAAACTCATAACTAGTGTTGATTTCTCTTTTCATGTACACACACACACACACAGGTTTCACACCCTCAAGTGACACTCTCATGTCACATGACACACACACACATACACTTGAACACATGCACTTTCATTCTCCTTTTTCCCTATAGATATGTGTACACACACACACACATATATATATATATATATATATATATATATATATATATATATATATATATATATATATATATATATATATATATATATATATATATACATATGTGTATGTTAGACTCACATTTTTAATGTATCCTACAAATATATGAGTGCACTATCTTATATTAGATATATTTATGGACATGTGTGTATATATGTGAGATGAATATATAGGTATCCTATATATTATAATATGTGGGTGTATTATATTTTAGATATATATATTGTTATGTATATGATATGTGAAATATGTGTGATGTGGACTATAGGGCATAGGGCCTATGTGTATGATATGAATAAACCAATGTTGTGTGTTGATAGTCTAGTATGACTTGTGATTGGTGTGTGATTGCTAGACTAGGCTTGGTTAGGCCTAGTGAAACTTGTTAGACTTGTTTGGCTTAGGCTTGACCTAGTTTGACCAGTCTAGTTGACTAGAGTTGACCGAGAGTTGAATTTGGTCTAGTTTGACCTAGACAGCATACAGATGCATTGTAGATTACATTTATCATCTCTTGTATACATCTTGACTTGTGTTGCTCTAAATAGGAGTCAGGTACCTCATCTCGGACGGTACATTTACTTCAGACATTCAGATACGAGGCGAGTACATTCTCTGACCGTTTCATACTTGTCTGGATTTACATTCTTGCTCTAGATTACTGTACTTGATGCTGACACGTTGTTATCACGGATTAGTACTATACGGATCTTCTTTTTGGGATGTTATCCCCTTGTATTCACTAGATACATATTGTGATGTGCGTTTCACTTCCATATTGTATTTATTGAATACCTATATCCTTGTATACTCCTTGTGCATATTGTACTCTCAGTATCACATGAGTCCCAGGGATAGACCATTGTACACTATTGTATAATATTGTACAACTATTGTATAACATTGTACATCTATTGTATAATATTGTACATCCATTGTATAACATTGTACACTATTGTGCAAGATAACGTAACTAGAGTGGATCCTTGTGTACTGATTGGGGAGGGGGAGTAGAATTGGTTATGTAATCAAATCCTATTGTACAAGATTGTATAACTATTGTATATGTCTATTGTACACCCACGTACAATGGAGTTACCATTGCATTTTCCTAGACCGTTTACATAACCATATTGTACTCTAAATTACAGTAGGCTTACAGTTCTTACTTATCATATTTAGATATTTCCTGTTATCAAATCTCTACTATTTTTCATATACTTCTTTCTTTCAGCGTTTTATGTACCTTACTCTATTGCATGCTTTATATTTCCTAACATGATATGAACTGCGTGAGATATTTTGTGCTCGCTTTCGTCCTGACTGGACCTGTTGAAAATTTTATAGAGGATGATGAGGAACCCTGCACCCTTACTTGGAGTTTGCCTAGTTGACACTCACGACCTGGACCCCTGGGGAGGTTCAGGCAGTTGCTCAGGATGATACCTTGTATAGTGTAGATAGCTTAGACTGTCCTCTCTTTTCATGTTTAAACTGTTGTCTTTATTTTCAGAGTTGTATATTTTATAGATGTTGAGACTTGTTATTTATTTCTGCTGTACCTCAGTTCAGGATTTCTTATCTATTTCCATCGTGCTACATTCTACCTTAGATTGTGATTGAGTTGTACCTCTGTGTTGGCCTCCTTTTGGAGAGTATATTCATGTTATGTAGTTATAGTTCATGACCTAGAACAACGTTCTACCGCCGACACTGCGGCGTAGGCTGGGCGTTGTTACGTTCTTGTACCCTCACAGTGGGTGCGAGTCGTGACATATTTTTAGTGGTGGCCCATGCATGTCGAGTTTATGTAGCGGTATTCGAACTAGAGTATCACTACAGCCTGCAGTAGGATTAGGATATTTTTGGAGGTACTCAATCACATTAGGAAAAACTCTTAATCCGATTCCTTTTGTCTAAAATTGTTGCTTATTGACTTCCCTTGAATATAAATTGTTCTCCTTTGAATTTTTGCTTCATTCTCAGAAATTGCTTCTTGTTTTGATCTGTCTTCATGATGGTTATGAAGACACGATCTCATCGCTTCGGTTCGGGGGATACTATCGAGAGGCTGGCCACCTCTCGTCCTGTTCATCAGGGCCTCGAGACTGCAGCTTCTGTTGTGCCGACTCAGGTTGGCGTTTCTGCTATATTGGAGGTGCACCTCCGTCTGTACAGAGACTTTTCCCTTTATTTCTGGTTTCTCTCAGTAGCAGCGATTCATGCAGCATCAGCAGCAGAGATTTTTGCAGTATCAGCATCAGGCTGGAGGAAACCAGCAGGGCGAGCTATCGTCAGGACAGTCGAGGATGCACAGACCGTTGGAGATCTTGCTGCAAGTTTCGTTCTTCTCAATTTCATTCCCGTAATTGTCTTTTATAATTACCTTGAAATCCGATTCCATTTGTTCCTTGTTGATTGATTAATTTTGTCATGTTATTCTTTTGTTGTGTTTGTTTTTCTTCTGAGAAAATCATATGGGCTAGGTTGCCTAAATCATAGGATTTAGAATCCTCGATAGTCGTGTTAGTTGGCATAGTGAGGACATGTAGTCAGATTTTGGATGTATTCTCGGGTATGGGAATTTAAGGTTTTCGCCGTCGCATGCGGCAGTGCAAAAATTTTAAATACCATGAACCTAGAGGTACGTACCTTAGTCAAGGACTCTGTGATTATCGTAGCCTTGCTCACTAGCATGATGAAGACTCTAGACAACATGATTTTGGGCAGACGCATATGATTAGCAGATTGTATCTTGAGAAGGTTTAAAACATCATACCCTTTTGATTGTTATAAATGACTTAGAAGTAGGGATATTTAGTTTTGTAGAGCTTATTCATAGGTAGTTCCTTCATAGTATAATGGTATGATGACTTGTAGAGTGTCTGTACCCTAGAGGTGATAGTTAGCATTGGTGCTAGAATAGTAACCCATTACAGATAATTTCCTGTTATTATGATACCAACCAGTTACGTATAGGATGTTAGTATGCCATACAACCTTGATGATTTATTATAGTTTTTTTTTACCCTTCTAGTAAGGCACCCAGTGACCAGAGCCTGCCCTTGAGCATAGTTGTAGTTTCACCTAAGACTAAGAGGCCTATATATATAGATGATATACTTAGGATATATGTGATGGGTTGTTGTTCTTGAGCTTATGTATATGTGGTAATTGGGATTGGTGTGCTTAGCTTGTAGGTATTTAGTTATGGGTGACTTGATAGGATTGGAAAGTTAAGAGCTAGTCTATTATAGAGTTTCTCTTTTGCTAAATTCTAGTTGCCAACACCTAAATAGCTAGCATAGGTAAAACCCTAAGAAGTTGACCAGTTGATGACCAAGTACTTGGATGTTGAGAAATTGACTAGTGATTGACCCTTGACTATGTTTGACCTAGAAGGGGGTGCGATCATCTTAATTTCGAGGACGAAATTTTTATAAGATGGGTAGGATTGTAACACACAGTTTTCCAGATGAGGGTAATTTTGAAATTTTGTAATTATAATTATTATTTATTGATAATTATTTCATATTATGATTTTTGGTGATTTTTAATCATTTTTAAACTATTTAAAATTATGACTTGTGATTTTGATATTTTACTATTGTTTGGTTTTAATTTCGAGGAATTTGTCACCCCCAGTTTTCAGGAACAGGGGTATTTTTCTCATTTTGTATTTTAAAAATATTTTTGAAATTTATTTTATTATTTATGATATTGTTTTGGGGTTATTTGAGTCGGGTTCGAATTTCAGCTCAATCCGACTTGAAACAGGGACCCGGGGGTAGTGTTGACTTTAGTGGACCCACACATTAGTTAGTCATGGCCCACATGATAGAAATATTTTAGTTAGAGGTTAGACTAATTATTATGGATAAGGTTAGTGTGATTAGAGACTTTAGAATGACTAATTTAGCCCCAACCAATTAGCCCTTTCCTAATACTAATAGAATAGGTAAGTGGGGGCATTTTGGACCTTACCATAATAGGACAAATAGCCCCATATGGCCAGCCACTTTGGGAGAGGATAGGCTCAAGTTCATTTCATTATTCTCATCCACACTCTCTCTTTTATTCTTCCCCAAATTTCTAGAGAGCAATCCCTAGCAATTCCTCCACCAAATCCTTCTATTTCGCCACCAAATCTTCTTCTTTCCTTCTCCATTCTAGCCAAGGAGGAAGCTACCCAAGTTTGGGAGGATTCGGAGCTCGTTCGTATCCTTTTGGAATCTCTACGTGTCGGTGTCGCTCCGGGAAGGCTTTTCTTCGATTCGATCTACCGGGAGGTATAAATCCCTTCTCCTTTTTATTTCCTCATGCATATAGGTCTATTTTGAATCCATAGGAATGACCCCCATGGTTGTATCTCCATTTGTGTCCATTTCGTGTCCATTTGGAGGTCATAGGAGTGTCCTTTGTGTTGTGGTTGTGTCCATGTGGGAAAACCCCAAATTTGGACACACTATGTGTTGTTGTTATGTATGAATGAATTATTACATGTTCAATCTTATATTTTTATATTAGAGATGTGTTCTATAGTGTAAGCCCCTGTTTTTCAATTTTAGTTTTATTAGTGCTAATTAAATTTTAATGTTAGTTTTGGCCTTAAAATATTTTATTAGGATTTTTAGGAATTTTTCTATATTTTTAAATGAGTTTTAAATAAAAAAATATCACTTTGCAAATTATTTGAAATTAATTAAATAAGTTTTGCAATTTTTAGAATTAATTTTATATCAGTTTGTAATTTATGATTTGTTCTTAATTAGGAAATGCAAATGTTATTTTGCATTTTGTGCTGATAGAAGCCTTTATGCAAATCCTAAAACATGGGGGACTTTTGTGTAAACCTGCCAAACTCCCCCCCCCCCCCGACCAGTCACCCACTCTCTCTCCTCCAGCTCCTTCACCAACCCCGCTGCCCCGACGACTAGCCGCCCTGCCCCCGCCGAATCCGGCTGCCCGACCGCCTCAAAAACCCCCTATAAAACTCCCCCTCACTCCCCTGACTAAACCCTAACCCTAAATCTCCCCGACGACCAACCGCTGCCCCGTTCTACTCCAACGAACTCCCAAACCCTAGCCCTACTCCGGCGAACTCCGCCCAGCCCCACCGTCGACCATCACCGCCTCCAACCACCCTCACCCGACGCGCCTTGACGAGTCCACCGCAGCGCCACTACTCCGCCACCGCCACGACGCCTCCTCCGCCGTCCACGACCACCAAATCCCCCCCGATCGACTGGACACGTGAGTGTTTTGTGTCAACTGTGTCGTGCGTGTCTCGTACGCATGTATGTTGTTCGCCGTGTCCTGGCGAGCATAAGTGTGGAACTGGACACGCGAGATTGAACTCGTGCGTGTCGTGCAGGCCTAGGACACGCTGATACCTGTGTCCTTAACTGTCAGGACACGGGGCCGATATTTATATTTTTTTTAATTGTTAATCTAACCTAAACCTAATAAAATTAACCTAAACTCTAACCCTATCACTGAGCTCGGACTGACCCCCTGGCCAGCCCGACCCGTTTAAACATCCCCCCCTTTTCCTGAGGACAGGGTTCGAGCCCCCCTTTCTGTGTTTCCTTTTCCTTTTCTGTTTTCTTTTCTTTTTCTTTTTATTTTGTATTTTTATATATATATATATATGTATATATATTAATATGTATATATATGTATATACTGTATTTTTAACAGTATTTAATATATATGTATATATTTTGTAGTTAGTAAATTATATATATATATGTCTATATATACATTTTTCCTATGTATATATATATTATATATATATACACTATATATTATTAAGTATTTTCTTATGTAAATATATATATTTGTAAATATATATATATACTCAATAAATTAAGTATTTTTCCTTATATATCTATATATACTTTAGCATAGGTATGTATATTCTTTTGTACAAATTAGCCTTATTAAAATAATAATATTTATTTTGCACTATCACCAAATTATATTTTATAGTATTTAAATTACTGCAACCATTTGGTGTCCAAGCCTAGCATGGATATTTGGGCTCAAATGTGTTTTCACACATTCAAGACCTGTACAAGTCATATTGGACTTGATTCATGGCCTTGGGTCCTGTATTTGAACTTTGGTTCAAATTATATACATGGACAAAATACGCAGATAATTAATTATTGTGTGCATTGCTGTTTTTGATTTTCTAAAAATACTTAAAGTATTGCTAAAAATATGGAAAAATAGTTTTTAGATACTATGTTAAGTTAGCTAATTTAGTATAATTTTGTAGTATTTAATTTACTGTTTTGCCACTAGTTTGGCATATGAAACCAAAACTCATATTCTGTATACTTAGGAAAACTGATTTTTATAAAATATTTGTACTGGTTAATAAATTCCAGAAAAATTATAATAAATTTCTATGATTAACGAGGATCACTTTGATACTTTGCTTTAAGAAAAACTAGGCTTTTGTCTACTTCAAAAATTGTTAGAACACAATGATCTTTTGATTTATTTATTGATTAATTACGACTTGTAGCTTTTTGTGTTATTTGGAGTTTTAGTCATGTTGAACCCCATCCCTCACTAGTGTAAAGACCCTAGAAAGTTAGTTAACTTAGTGTGTCACCCCACTTGGTCTCCTATGCCAAGTCATCATTTTGGCTAGGTGCCCAGTCACAAGTCGTGTCGCACCAATTAGTGTTCTAGTATTTTAGCTTAGTGTAAAAGCTAAGTTGTTGCATTTATTTCTACAGTGACGAGTTACTGGACATCCATAGCATTGTTATCGCAGCTTGTTTTGTTTTGCTTTGCTAGAGGCAAGTACTTTCTACGAACTTTACATATTGTCACATAAATGAACTGCAAACCCCACCATGTTATATGCTGATCCTTGGGGTAGCAAGTTAGATCTCTACATATTGTACTTCCAGTTATTACCATGCTTAGAACGGTCTTGATATATCTCTCACATGATTAGAATATGGGTTTTGGGGAAACTGATAGTAGTGTACGTGATCACGACCCCCCTATAGTAGCGAGCTTGGTCGCATTTTATATGCATACCTTGCCGCAGGTAAATATCCCGCATTTTCTGTACGGATGTACACCTATGCTTGTCTACTTGTACGTATGTACATTTCATTATGTGCCACAGCGCATTGTACATCTATTGACCGATCACGTACCTGCTACAGTTTTAAATATTACATATACATCTGTCTCTATGACATATGTGTCCTTGCCATGATAGACTATGTGATGCCATGCTTTCCAGTTGTTCCTCACATGTTCATTCTCATGTTCATTTCCATGTTTCATATGCGCTAGTTTGCTAGATTTAGTACTTGCTCCCGTCCTGACAGGATAACGTTGTAGGTGTCCTTACTGAGGAGGAGTTACTCTGCGACTCATACTATGGAATTACTGCCGAGGACCCGGCTCTGCTTTACGAGGATGTTCCTGCAGGGAACCTCGCCTAGTTGTCTTTTGTTTACTTAGACTTTTTGAGAGTAGACATGTATTAGACTACATCATTTTGTAACTGGACATGTATCCAGTTTTATATTTCAGTTTACTTGTACTTGGATATTTTACTATATACGACGACTTTTGTGTTTGGAGCATTTATGATTCTTCTTCACTTATAGAACTGTTAACACAATTAGTCTTATCATGTTGTCTTTAGAACAGCTTACTACGTTTTATCTCAACGTAGGCTGGACATGACTCGGCCTGGCCCAACAATTTGGGTAGCGGGTCGTGACATGTTTTTAGTGGTGGCCCATGCAGGTCCTGACTAAACTGTTTGGTTACGT
Source organism: Iris pallida (assembly GCA_029216955.1). Taxonomy (NCBI): domain Eukaryota; kingdom Viridiplantae; phylum Streptophyta; class Magnoliopsida; order Asparagales; family Iridaceae; genus Iris; species Iris pallida. The sequence goes on along the minus strand of JANAVB010018993.1, from coordinate 21,697,545 downwards.
TATTGTACCAAGCATGCCTGCAATTAGGAACTTAAGGTAATTAGACAACATTAGGAAAGACGCTTAGAACACTTAGAGGAATGCTAGGATTGCAACATAGGAAATACATCACATGTTTGCTATTATAATTAGATTTTCTTGCATATGATCGCTTGCCTTAAATAAGTCCTTATAAGCCTTTTTATGTGTAATTTAGATGGTGCTTACTCGCTCGTCCCAGTATGTTACCCCCGAGAATGGGGCCCTTCATATCCAGTCAGCTGACCGGTTGACTGATACACCTCCACCTACCACATTCCCCCACTCCAAAGATCCACAGACCCAGATACCACCTTCCACATCCCAGTCCCAGCAGGCCCCGATACTTCCACCACCCCCTATCACTATACCCACCCAGGCTTCCGTCACACTCGACGGGACCCAGCTGCTCATACTGATCCAGGGGTTCCTAACAACCCATCAGGAGCAGACTACCCTACTCCGCCAGAGCATGGAGCGTTCTGAGGGACGTCCCGTGGTCCCACCACATGTAGAGCCACGGCAGAGAGCGGGGACGGTCAAGGACTTCATGGGTCTGAATCCCAAGGAGTTCTCAGGGACTGAGGGCATAGTAGTAGCTGATGACTGGCTAGATTCTGTAGAGAGGAAGCTTCTGGGAGTTAGGATGCCGGATGACCTTCAGGTCGAGGCAGCAGGATTTCTGCTGATAGACTTAGCCGGAGTCTGGTTCAGGAATGAGCCGTTGTTCGCGAGAGGTAGAGCCACCTGGGACCAGTTCAAGACCCAGTTCAAGAAGAAATTCTTCTCGACCACTGCTAGAGTAGCCATGGGGCTACGATTCCAGAACATCCAGCAGGGGAACCGTTCTGTTGATGACTATGCGGGAGAGTTTAGTCGCCTGAGCCGTTTTGCTCCTAGTCTGGTTGCTGATCCAGAGGAGATGACCCGTAGGTTTTTCCATGGTCTAGTTCCAGACATTGGCATTCTTATAGTGGCGAACGGTACGACTGACTACTACCAGAGCCTAGAGTTAGCTCGGAGCATCGAGGAGCGTCTTCTGTCATGCAAGAGGCCGGCTTCTGTACACCATGAGGGTCCGTCCAAGCGTCAGGCTTTCCAGCAGAGAGCGCCGACGCCACCCCAGCAGACTTACCGTCCCCCTACACCACATCATCAGACCCCGCCAGTTCGAGCCCCGGGACCCCGACAGCAGCAGCAGAAGGGAGCTATATGTTCTTTCTGCGGAAGACCAGGTCATGACTTCGCAGTCTGCAGGAAGAGGTTGGGTCAGTGTTTGGCTTGTGGGTCTGCCACCCATCAGCTTCGGAACTGCCCAGCGTCCAAGGGACCTAGAGGACCGCTTTCGACTCAGCAGCAGAGGTTCGGGCAGCATCTGCAGCAGCAGAAGGGACCTCAGGGGAGGGTTTATAGTCTAGCCATTGAGCCGGAGCCGGAGCAGGTTTCGGAGCCGGATTACTTAGCTGACGTCATCACAGGTCATGTTTATTTGTATACTTTTCTAGCTGTATGTTTGTTTGATTCTGGTGCATCTCATAGCTTTCTATCATTAGAGTTTATGCATAAACATCATCTAGTAGCTACACCTACTGCGGAGATTAGTAGAGTGATGACGGGAGGAGGACCAGTGCCTATTAGATCTATCTATAGATGTTCTATTTTTATAGCCGGGAGAGAGTTCAGAGGGCGATTCTTTGTGATGTCGCTCCCCGGTTATGATATCATATTGGGGATGGACTGGCTTAGCTATGCCCATGCATCTATAGATTGCTATGAGGGTAGTATTTTGTTCAGTCCCCCAGGCACAGCACCATTCAGTGTCAGGAGGACAGGGCCGGAGATCAGCCTAGAGCCGAACTGTTGTGCTACAGTCGAGGACGCAGCACCGCCACACCCTATCATTAGGGAGTTTATGGATGTATTCCCAGAGGATCTTCCAGGACTTCTGCCTGACAGAGATGTGGAGTTCACTATAGATTTAGTGCCGGGTTCATCACCAGTATCCCGGGCTTGCTATAGAGTGAATCCCAAGGAGGCCATAGAGATGAAAGAGCAGATTGATGACCTGTTGAAAAAGGGTTTCATTCGATCTAGTGCTTCTCCATGGGGAGCACCAGTGCTCTTTGTGCCTAAGAAGGATGGTACAGTCCGGTTGTGTATTGATTACCGGGCCTTGAATGCCATCACTATCAAGAACAAATATCCTCTGCCCAGGATAGATGATTTGTTCGACCAGTTGAGCGGGGCGAAGGTGTTTTCCAGGATAGACTTGAGATCCGGGTACCACCAGGTGAAGGTTAGGTCAGCAGACATCCAGAAGACGGTGTTCAACACGAAGTACGGGCAGTACGAGTTTCTGGTGATGCCATTTGGTCTCACAAATGCGCCAGCTGTCTTTATGAACTTGATGAATAAGATATTTCACCAGTATCTGGATAAGTTCGTCGTAGTATTTATTGACGACATCCTGATATACTCGAAGACGCCAGAGGAGCATGCAGAGCACTTGCGGATAGTTTTGGGGATTCTGAGGCAGGAGAGATTGTTTGCCAAATTGCCGAAGTACGAGTTCTTTTTAGACCGAGTGGAGTTTCTCGGCCATGTAGTCACTGGAGATGGAATCTCGGTGGATCCCAGGAAGATTGCTGCAGTTGAGACGTGGAAGGCTCCGACGTCAGTTTCAGAGATCAGGAGCTTTCTGGGTTTAGCAGGCTATTACAGAAAGTTCGTCCAGGACTTTGCTAGGATAGCTGAACCCATGACGAAGCTGATGCGGAAGGACGCAGAGTACATCTGGTCAGAGGACTGCCAGGCGGCATTTGAGGAGCTGAAGAGGAGGCTGACGATCGCTCCAGTTCTGACTTTACCTTCAGGTTCTGGAGGTTTCACCATATACAGTGATGCTTCTGGGAAGGGGCTAGGATGTGTTCTACAGCAGCATGGGAAAGTAATTGCTTATGCATCTAGGCAGTTACGGACTCATGAGAGGAATTATCCTACCCATGACCTTGAGCTAGCTGCGGTGATCTTTGCACTCAAGTTATAGAAACATTACTTATACGGAGAGCGTGTGAAAATCTTTACTGACCACAAAAGCTTGAAGTATGTGTTCACGCAGAAAGAGCTGAACATGAGGCAAAGACGATGGTTGGAGTTGATGAAGGACTTCGACATCGATTTACAGTATCACCCCGGGAAGGCAAATATGGTGGCGGATGCGCTAAGCAGGCATCCGATGGCATGGTATCTGATGATTGATCGGCATTTGCGGAAGGATCTGGAGAAGCTCGGTATCGAGCTAGTTCGGCCAGGATCAGTGATACAGATGATGGCGCTTGACATTCAGTCAGGATTGATGGAGCAGATCCGGGAGGCACAGTCTACAGATGAGAGCCTTCGCAGACTTCGACCCCAGGCATTAGCTGGATTGCTGGATGACTTCACTATAGCGGAGGATGGATCCCTGAGGCATGGCAGCCGATTGTGCGTGCCGAAGGGAGAGCTAGTAGAGGCAGTTTTGCAGGAGGCGCACCGATCGAGATATTCTATTCACCCTGGTGCTAACAAGATGTACCGTGACTTGCGGGAACATCTTTGGTGGCACGGGATGAAGAGGGATGTATCACGTTTATCTCAAGATGCCTAGTTTGCCAGCAGGTCAAGGCATAGCGCCATAGGCCAGCTGGTTTGTTGCAGCCGTTACCCATTCCCGAGTGGAAGTGGGAACATATTACGATGGACTTCGTTTCAGGGCTTCCTCGTTCCCAAGGAGGGAAGGATGCCATCTGGGTCATCGTAGACCGGCTGACGAAGTGTGCGCACTTCATACCCTTCAAGGTGGGGCTTTCCACCGAGAAGTTGGCGGAGCTATACATGCAGCAGATAGTTCGCCTACACGGAGTGCCGGTGAGCATCGTGTCAGACAGAGACAGTAGATTCACATCCCACTACTGGAGGAGCTTGCAGGAGGAGTTGGGCAGTAGGCTCAAGTTCAGTACGGCGTACCACCCACAGACAGATGGACAGTCCGAAAGGACGATACAGACACTGGAGGATATGCTGAGGACTTGCGTGCTGGACTTCGGAGGATCATGGGAGAGCCATCTGCACTTGGTAGAGTTTTCATACAACAACAGCTACCAGGCCAGTATTGGTATGTCTCCTTTCGAGGCGCTATATGGACGACGATGCCGTACACCGCTCTTTTGGGATAATGTCGGGGACAGAGTTATGCTTGGGCCAGAGATGATCACGGATGCAGCAGAGAAAGTCGGGATGATCAGAGACAGGCTCAGAGTAGCTCAGGACAGGCAGAAACACTGGGCTATTGCTAGTCGCAGGCCGATGGAGTTCGCAGACGGTGATATGGTGCTAGTAAAGATATCACCTACCAGAGGGACGATCCGGTTCGGACGAGGAGGGAAGCTGAGCCCCAGATACATCGGGCCATTCGAGGTGCTTGGCAGGATCGGAGAGGTAGCTTACAGGGTTGCACTTCCACCCAACCTAGCAGGAGTTCACGACGTCTTTCACTATCTAAGCTGAGGAGATATGTTCCAGACCCCAGTCATGTGCTAGATCATTCAGAGTTGGAGGTCGGACCGAGCCTTACAGTTTCTGAGCAGCCAGTGGAGATATTAGACCGGAGAGAGAAGAGGCTGAGGAACAAGGTTATACCCCTAGTGCGTGTAGCTTGGAGCCGTCACTCCCCAGGTGAATCTACTTGGGAGAGGGAGTTGGACATGAGGGAGAGATACCCTTACTTGTTCGATCCAACCGCTGCGAGGGAACCACCCGTTCCCGCTTGATACCTTAGAGGTTAGTTTCGATCGCAGCCTTAGTCATTTTGTTGCATTGCTTGCTATGATAGAATATTGTAGGTCTTCAATCCTTGTGAATTTCGAGGACAAAATTTTTAAGGAGGGAAGACTTGTAAGCCCCTGTTTTTCAATTTTAGTTTTATTAGTGCAAATTAAATTTTAATGTTAGTTTTGGCCTTAAATATTTTATTAGAATTTTTAGGAATTTTTCTATATTTTTAAATGAGTTTTAAATAAAAATATCACTTTGCAAATTATTTGAAATTAATTAAATAAGTTTTACAATTTTTAGAATTAATTTTATATCAGTTTGTAATTTATGATTTGTTCTTAATTAGGAAATGAAAATGTTATTTTGCATTTTATGCTGATAGAAGCCTTTATGCAAATCCTAAAACATGGGGGACTTTTGTGCAAACCTGCCAAACTCCCCCCCCCGACCAGTCACCCACTCTCTCTCCTCCAGCTCCTTCACCAACCCCGCTGCCCCGACGACTAGCCGCCCTGCCCCCGCCGAATCCGGCTGCCCGACCGCCTCAAAAACCCCCTATAAAACTCCCCCTCACTCCCCTGACTAAACCCTAACCCTAAATCTCCCCGACGACCAACCGCTGCCCCGTTCTACTCCAACGAACTCCCAAACCCTAGCCCTACTCCGGCGAACTCCGCCCAGCCCCACCGTCGACCATCACCGCCTCCAACCACCCTCACCCGACGCGCCTTGACGAGTCCACCGCAGCGCCACTACTCCGCCACCGCCACGACGCCTCCTCCGCCGTCCACGACCACCAAATCCCCCCCCCCCCGATCGACTGGACACGTGAGTGTTTTGTGTCAACTGTGTCGTGCGTGTCTCGTACGCATGTATGTTGTTCGTCGTGTCCTGGCGAGCATAAGTGTGGAACTGGACACGCGAGATTGAACTCGTGCGTGTCGTACAGGCCTAGGACACGCTGATACCTGTGTCCTTAACTGTCAGGGACACGGGGCCGATATTTATATTTTTTTTTATTGTTAATCTAACCTAAACCTAATAAAATTAACCTAAACTCTAACCCTATCACTGAGCTCGGGCTGACTCCCTGGCCAGCCGACCCGTTTAAACATCCCCCCCTTTTCCTGAGGACAGGGTTCGAGCCTCCCTTTCTGTGTTTCCTTTTCCTTTTCTGTTTTCTTTTCTTTTTCTTTTTATTTTGTATTTTTATATATATATATATATGTATATATATTAATATGTATATATATGTATATACTATATTTTTAACAGTATTTAATATATATGTATATATTTGTGTAGTTAGTAAATTTTATATATATATGTCTATATATACATTTTTCCTATGTATATATATATTATATATATATACACTATATATTATTAAGTATTTTCTTATGTAAATATATATATTTGTAAATATATATATATACTCAATAAATTAAGTATTTTTCCTTATATATCTATATATACTTTAGCATAGGTATGTATATTCTTTTGTACAAATTAGCCTTATTAAAATAATAATATTTATTTTGCACTATCACCAAATTATATTTTTATAGTATTTAAATTACTGCAACCATTTGGTGTCCAAGCCTAGCATGGGTATTTGGGCTCAAATGTGTTTTCACACATTCAAGACCTGTACAAGTCATATTGGACTTGATTCATGGCCTTGGGTCCTGTATTTGAACTTTGGTTCAAATTATATACATGGACAAAATACGCAGATAATTAATTATTGTGTGCATTGCTGTTTTTGATTTTCTAAAAATACTTAAAGTATTGCTAAAAATATGGAAAAATATTTTTTAGATACTATGTTAAGTTAGCTAATTTAGTATAATTTTGTAGTATTTAATTTACTGTTTTGCCACTAGTTTGGCATATGAAACCAAAACTCTTATTCTGTATACTTAGGAAAACTGATTTTTATAAATATTTGTACTGGTTAATAAATTCCAGAAAAATTATAATAAATTTCTATGATTAACGAGGATCACTTTGATACTTTGCTTTAAGAAAAACTAGGCTTTTTGTCTACTTCAAAAATTGTTAGAACACAATGATCTTTTGATTTATTTATTGATTAATTACGACTTGTAGCTTTTTATGTTATTTGGAGTTTTAGTCATGTTGAACCCCATCCCTCACTAGTGTAAAGACCCTAGAAAGTTAGTTAACTTAGTGTGTCACCCCACTTTGGTCTCCTATGCCAAGTCATCATTTTGGCTAGGTGCCCAGTCACAAGTCGTGTCGCACCAATTAGTGTTCTAGTATTTTAGCTTAGTGTAAAAGCTAAGTTGTTGCATTTATTTCTACAGTGACGAGTTACTGGACATCCATAGCATTGTTATCGCAGCTTGTTTTGTTTTGCTTTGCTAGAGGCAAGTACTTTCTACGAACTTTACATATTGTCACATAGATGAACTGCAAACCCTACCATGTTATATGCTGATCCTTGGGGTAGCAAGTTAGATCTCTACATGTTGTACTTCCAGTTATTACCATGCTTAGAACGGTCTTGATATATCTCTCACATGATTAGAATATGGGTTTTGGGGGAAACTGATAGTAGTGTACGTGATCACGACCCCCCCTATAGTAGCGAGCTTGGTCGCATTTTATATGCATACCTTGCCGCAGGTAAATATCCCGCATTTTCTGTACGGATGTACACCTATGCTTGTCTACTTGTACGTATGTACATTTCATTATGTGCCACAGCACATTGTACATCTATTGACCGATCACGTACCTGCTACAGTTTTAAACATTACATATACATCTGTCTCTATGACATATGTGTCCTTGCCATGATAGACTATGTGATGCCATGCTTTCCAGTTATTCCTCACATGTTCATTCTCATGTTCATTTCCATGTTTCATATGCTAGTTTGCTAGATTTAGTACTTGCTCCCGTCCTGACAGGATAACGTTGTAGGTGTCCTTACTGAGGAGGAGTTACTCTGCGACTCATACTATGGGATTACTGCCGAGGACCCGGCTCTGCTTTACGAGGATGTTCTGCAGGGAACCTCGTCTAGTTGTCTTTTGTTTACTTAGACTTTTTTGAGAGTAGACATGTATTAGACTACATCATTTTATAACTGGACATGTATCCAGTTTTACATTTCAGTTTACTTGTACTTGGATATTTTACTATATACGACGACTTTTGTGTTTGGAGCATTTATGATTCTTCTTCACTTATAGAACTGTTAACACAATTAGTCTTATCCTCTTGTCTTTAGAACAGCTTACTACGTTTTATCTCAACGTAGGCTGGACATGACTCGGCCTGGCCCAACAATTTGGGTAGCGGGTCATGACATATAGTGTCTCATATATATATATTAGTGTAGAGAGTGAGTTCTTGATATATTATGTTATATACTTGTGTTCTTTTGTCTCAAACTACCCAAATTCGTCATAATTTTTATCTACGTTTTTAGTAGCAATAGCAACTTAGAAATGTCATAACTTTTAGCTTAAAACTTCGATTTATCTTCCGTTTTTTTAAAAGACCGTATCGAAGTTAGATTTCCAAATATATATCTTAATAAGCCAAATTCTTTCTGTAACTTTCTGTAGAATAATTTGAGTGTCAGCTGTACGAAAGACGAACGTGTTTCGGTATTTTTGCGATTTTGGGAGCTTCTGGACACGAAAATGCGATCCGTTTAAAGTTTCAGAAAGCTAACATGAAGTACTACAACATACTTTAATCCTAGAATTTAGTGAATGCCCAATTGGTACAGTATTGGTTTTAAGTAAAAGAGTGACTATACGATATATGCATTTTGTGTAACCTATGAGCCTATGTAGTATGGATATTAAATGAATATAGAGTATGTAATGCATGATATGTTAGATGAATAAAATGATATATATATATATGATATATATCCTCTTTACATTAATGTATATATATGGTTGAATGCAAGCATGTAGGAATGCAATTAATGTAATATATGTAAGCAATGCATAAATGCATGAATAAAAGAATGATATACAATGCATGCATGAAAGTATATAATGAATGCTAGATATAAATGCAAGGTATATATGTAATGATAGATATGAATGCATAATGTATAAATATTGTAAATACAATATCAGATTTTATATGTAGACATAGAACCAATGCATAGCTGATATTTAGATTAAACGTTAGTTCATTTTAGGTTGTTCGAATACTGAACTGTCCATGTAAGCATATATACCTTCCTTTTTTCTATTGCCAAGCCAATTTCAGTTTTCAATATAGTGGAATGTCTATGAATGTAATGTTAACCTTCAACCCCTTAATTCGAAATGTTAGTTAATTTCAGTATTAGACAATGCATGAGCTGTATGCATATGGGATGTTGGCTTAATGGCAGATTTCAGATAACATGGTTCATTTTATGTGGTTAGTTACACCAGTTTATGGGATAGCTCACTTTAGTTTATATGTAAATGTGGAACTAAACTGAGAATGAACTTCACCCTCTGCACAAGGACACCCCACTCTATATCAACCACCATGCCATGTAACCCTTCTCTAAATGATTGCTATAATATATATAAATTTATGTAAAGTATAGATGCATGTTAGTTATAACTTAAATAGTCTCTACTCTAATGTATATAGATGTATACTTGTAGACATGCATGTTAAGTATAATACATGTGTAATGTAGATGGGTTGGCTTTGTGCCATGTGTAGTATAAACTCATAACTAGTGTTGATTTCTCTTTCATGTACACACACACACACACAGGTTTCACACCCTCAAGTGACACTCTCATGTCACATGACACACACACACATACACTTGAACACATGCACTTTCATTCTCCTTTTTCCCTATGGATATGTGTACACACACACACACATACACACACACACACACACACACACACACACACACACACACACACACACACACACACACACACACACACACACACATATATATATATATATATATATATATATATATATATATACATATGTATATGTTAGACTCACATTTTTAATGTATCCTACAAATATATGAGTGCACTATATTATATTAGATACATTTATGGACATGTGTGTATATATGTGAAATGAATATATAGGTATCCTATATATTATAATATGTGGGTGTATTATATTTTAGATATATATATTATTATGTATATGATATATGAAATATGTGTGATGTGAACTATAGGGCATAGGGCCTATGTGTATGATATGAATACACCAATGTTGTGTGTTGATAGTCTAGTATGACTTGTGATTGGTGTGTGATTGCTAGACTAGGCTTGGTTAGGCCTAGTGAGACTTGTTAGACTTGTTTGGCTTAGTCTTGACCTAGTTTGACCAGTCTAGTTGACTATAGTTGACCGAGAGTTGACTTTGGTCTAGTTTGACCTAGACAGCATACATATGCATTGTAGATTATATTTATCATCTCCTGTATACATCTTGACTTGTGTTGCTCTAAATAGGAGTCAGGTACCTCATCTCGGACGGTACATTTACTTCAGACATTCAGATATGAGACGAGTACGTTTTCTGACCGTTTCATACTTGTCTGGATTTATATTCTTGTTCTAGATTACTGTACTTGATGCTGACACGTTGTTATCACGGATTGGTACTATACGGATCTTCTTTTTGGGATGTTATCCCCTTGTATTCACTAGATACATATTGTGATGTGCGTTTCACTTCCATATTGTATTTATTGAATACCTATATCCTTGTATACTCCTTGTGCATATTGTACTCTCAGTATCACATGAGTCCCAGGGATAGACCATTGTACACTATTGTATAATATTGTACAACTATTGTATAGCATTGTACATCTATTGTATAATATTGTACATCTATTGTATAACATTGTACACTATTGTGCAAGATAACGTAACTAGAGTGGATCCTTGTGTACTGATTGGGGAGGGGGAGTAGAATTGGTTATGTAATCAAATCCTATTGTACAAGATTGTATAACTATTGTATATGTCTATTGTACACCCACGTACAATGGAGTTACCATTGTATTTTTCTAGACCGTTTACATAACCATATTGTACTCTAAATTACAGTAGGCTTACAGTTCTTACTTATCGTATTTAGATATTTTCTGTTATCAAATCTCTACTATTTTTCATATACTTATTTCTTTCAGCGTTTCATGTACCTTACTCTATTGCATGCTTTATATTTTCTAACATGATATGAACTGCGTGAGATGTTTTGTGCTCGCTCCCGTCCTGACTGGACCTGTTGAAAATTTTACAGAGGATGATGAGGAACCCTGCACCCTTACTTGGAGTTTGCCTAGTTGACACTCGCGACCTGGACCCCTGGGGAGGTTCAGGCAGTTGCTCAGGATGATACCTTGTATAGTGTAGATAGCTTAGACTGTCCTCTCTTTTCATGTTTAAACTGTTATCTTTATTTTCAGAGTTGTATATTTTATAGATGTTGAGACTTGTTATTTATTTCTGCTGTACCTCAGTTCAGGATTTCTTATCTATTTCCATCGTGCTACATTCTACCTTAGATTGTGATTGAGTTGTACCTCTGTGTTGGCCTCCTTTTGAAGAGTATATTCATGTTATGTAGTTATAGTTCATGATCTAGAACAGCGTTCTACCGCTGACACTGCGGCGTAGGCTGGGCGTTGTTACTTTCTTGTACCCTCACAGTGGGTGCGGGTCGTGACAGAAAACCTATGATAGGATGCAGGTCGACGAAGAATGAAAAATCTAGGATAGGATGCAGGTCTCAAAAAAATAGAAAACCTAGGATAGGATTGAGGCCAAGCTTTGAGTAGACCTATATTGGTTGAGCTATAGAACCTAAGATACGTTCTTAGGAAAAATCTACAAAAAAAAAAAAACCCGTAGGTTAGGGAATACTCTACAAGTTTCATCCTTCGATTGTGTTTCATTCCGTTTATCCTATAGATCCTTACCTGATGGATATCCTATTGTGATTTTATATAGTTAAGAATTCTAACCTAAGATTGTCATGAAGGGTGTAGATAATATTGGGAAGTCATGGGTAGTATAAGGATAATACTCGAAGTTTAGGTCATCTAATTCATAGATAATTAGACAAGTTTTCTTATTATAGTGCCTTGGTATAGGAGCTAAAAATTCCTTAAGGATCTTATACTTGGTACCCTTAGTAAATCTGGGGTTAGATTTATCTAGATACTATATAGATTGGGATAATACGGGAGTAAGAATTACCTAGCCAATAGGCCCAACATGATCCAATATTTTAAATAGAATGAGTGTAGTATGTTTGTAGGATTAATATATATATATGTATATATGACTTGGGAGAACTATTGAGTAAATGAGTACTAGGAGTATCTTGTTTAAGGTACAGGTATATATATATATATATATATATATATATATATATATATATATATATATATATATATATATATATATATATTATATACAACTTAATAAGTGTAATATGATTTTCCAGTATCTTGATCTTGACTCGTCCTATTTCTTGTCAAATTTTATTCTCTATTTTCACAAATTCCCAACTTCCCTGAAATTTTTTAGTCTTCTTGTTTCATCAATATTTTATTGATTTAGAATCTTGAATTATATTCTTGTTTCTCCATCTAATTTTATTTTCAGCAATATCCCCGATCCCAGTAATTGTCCTCCACCTAAATACTCATGTATGCATTACTCATTGATTGATTTTTGGACTTTCTTTTTGAAACAATATTTTATTGGACTTTCTGAAATTGAATTTCCTGTGAATGAATATTTGTTTATCGTGTCAAGAATCCAAAAATCCTCCAATTGAATCATGAAATGAGAAGTTATTGTAGCCATTCGGACTGGCCATCCAAATTGGCGAGGCACATATTCTCGAAACATGATTCAAGAATTCAATAATATTTCGGGAATTTAGACATAATTTCTTCGTGATGGATTTCGAAAATTGATATTTAGATTTTATTTTGTTTTACTACTGTTTGGATTTGAAAACCAGTGTTCTAAATAACTTAAAATGTTATTCGGTATTTTTAATAACATAGATATATGAGATTTTGCTACTAAATTTTGTCAGAAAATTTTATATTATTATATAGTACTCTGACACTCAGATAAAGGATAAAAGAAAAAGATGAATTTCTAAGTACAGATTCTAGTATCTTTTGAATTTCCAAGGATACCCTAACGTGTAAGGCTACCTCAAAAATCATAATTTCCACTCATTCAATGGCTATCAAGGAAGAGGTAGCAAATCCTAATAGTGAAATGGTATCTTGATTGCAGCCTGTCACTCCCCAATCCTGGAATACGTATTTTAATACGTAGACCGATAAATTATATTTACCTTGAATTTATACGATATTTATTATGCAGTATTTCTTCACGCATTTCCCAAAATATTCGACAAAATATTATTTTCTAATTTATTTTCTGTATTTGGGCCTACAGTTTTGGCTCATTTGGGTAACCTATTCTTGGTCCACCAATGGTTCATCATGAACCCTTTGGTTCATCATGAACCCATGGGTCCAAAATCTTTATATATAACTCATCTCATTCTCTCTCCTCTCATTTACTTCCTCTCATTTATTTCCTCCACCAACCAAGGCAAGTACCAACTTGCTCAAGAGATGGATCCATAATTTTGTCAATGATTTCTTACAAAACTATTTGCCAAAACATGTTCTTCTTCTCAATCTATACTAGTTTAGAACTTGGAAATTTCCATTTTGAAGCTTTGATTTTTGTAGATCTAAGTTTTAATCATTTTCGGATTTCTTTGGTCTTGATCTATTCTCGTTGGGGTTTTGTGGGTTTTGATGCTTCCATGTGGAAGAGAATTCCATTTCACCCAAGATGGAACTTTGGAAATCCGGATTTGGAGTTCGGATGGCCAAGTTGTGATGTTTTGAAGCTTTGGGTTCAACCATGGTGTTCTTGCTGTTTGGAGAAGACAGTGAGCAGTGTGCAGAGCTATTTAGCGTACGCACACTGAGCTGCGCACGCTCTTTAGCGTGCGTACGCAGACTTGAGTACGCTTCCTGTTGGAAGCGTGTCTCCTTCAGCGTGCGTGACTTTTCACCTTCGCTGCTCCCTGTAGCGTGCGTGACTTTTCACCTACGCTGCTCCCTGTAGCGTGCGTGACTTTTCACCTACGCTGCTCCCTGTAGCGTGCGTGACTTTTCACGTACATTGCTCCCTGCAGCGTGCGTGACTTTTCACCTACGCTGCTCTCTCAGCGTGCATGACTTTTCACCTACGCTGCTCTCTCAGCGTGCGTGACTTTTCACCTACGCTGCTCCCTGTAGCGTGCGTGACTTTTCACCTACGCTGCTCTCTCAGCGTGCGTGACTTTTCACGTACATTGCTCCCTGTAGCGTGCGAGACTTTTCACGTACATTGCTCCCTGCAGCGTGCGTGACTTTTCACCTACGCTGCTCTCCTGACCCCCTTGCTTAACCATTGGCTCTTGGAGCTTTGGTTTTATTTCTTTAAGCTTGGCTCTTCTATAACCCTGTATTTTGATATTTTATTAGATAGTTTATGCCCATTTTATATCCTTATGCCTTTTGTCCCGAGCATGATATGAGCACTAATGTGACCCCGGAGAATAAAGTGTTCCTACCCGATACATGTACCTGAATGTTCCAGTTCTTGTTCATGCTCGACAAATGACTCGTAACTCCACGTGGCGTATTTACAATGATGTATTACACTAAGGAGGGTAGAACATGTTGACATACTGATTGACATGGATCCTCTTTGGGGTACTCGTACTAAAGTACGACTTTAGGAGGATAATCATGCAGGCCACAACATGTGAGTCCAAGATTTCACCTAGGGTTAAATTAGGCAACTAAACATACTAGATGCATGGGGAGGGCAAAATCCCGAGATCGTGTTACACCAGCCGCCTTGAGATATTGTCTCGACGCGCCGGCTGGTCTCCACGGATACTGTGTCATCTGCAACGAGTGGATGACTGTATCCGATTAATTCCTGCTATATATTATATGTTTTAGCAAGGTGGCCTTACGAGGGACCTGTGCTCAATGACACCTGTCTACGCGAACCCCTGGGTTGGCTAGCCTTGCTGGAAAGATACGATCTGAGGATTTTCTAAATAACATGATGCGAGGATAACCTCGTCCCACTAGAAACTCGTAGACTTGATTGGCCGTAAAAATGACTTGCGTGTATCTTATTACCTTCCGTGAATACTGAGGGAAGCGGACTGTCATGGTACGTGATCCAACCCATGTTCTTGTTTGATTGTTGGGTGGGTTATCGTACTATGACAGGCTGTGGACCGAAGTTATGAACGGAAGACTTATTCTGATTGTGAAGTGCTACTTCTGTGAATGACTGAGGAACATGGTCTATCATGGTACATGATCCAACCCATGTTCTTGTTTGATTGTTGGGTTGGTTATTGTGCTGCGATAGGCTATCGACCGAAGTCACGATCAGGAGATTTTATTGTCTATACCTTTTTAACTTATGTGAAAGTTATAGAGTACGACACGTCCCGACTCCATGCGGCACCTTTTGTCCTTGTTTGGTTGTAAAGGTGCCATATGGGTTCGAGGATGTTGCGCTACCCTATAATAGTTGCATAAGTATTACTATTATCAATCATTCTATTAACTGGATTTCTAATCTTAACTCTTGTGCCCCTTTGGCGGTACTTGCTATTCGGGGCTGACCCCGCTGGTTTTGTTTGGCCAGATCTCGTAGCAGAGCCTGAGGACACGATCTTTCTTCCTGACATCCATGGTGCATACTAGGAGCATGGCGGTTCGGGGACTCGAGTGGGTTTCTTCTCCACCACTCCTGCTTATACTTTTGCGGCGTTTAGCCACCGACACCTGTTAGCCGGATTACTTGATATTTTGTGTCAGTACATAATTGTAATTAAACAGACTGCAGCTGTGTATAATTTTGTACTCCTGACTCTCTGAGATAGCTAAATTATAAAGCTAGTCTCTCATGACCATTTTGATGAAGCGTCGGGGACGCCTTACTGCTTTATCTTTAATGTTCATTTAATTGCTGATGTGATTTGATTGATTGAGACATAGAACTCTGTGGGACCATAGGAGACTTGATTGTAGCATGTACCCCCTAGTCTCTCGACAGCCACGATCGCCGTATGACGTTACGTACCTCATATGGAGTAGCTGGCCTAGTCCGTCTCCGTATTTCGGTACTGGGGCGTGACACAGCCATATGCGCAGTGGCGAGGCACAAGATTACTTATCACGTCAGGAAACAAGAAATGAGGAATATGATTTTCATTTTGTAGAACTTACACGGTTACGGTGTTTGACTGACTCTATAAAAATTTCAAGATCATTGATGATTTCAACTATCTTCATACTTTTCCTATTTTCATAAAACATTTAATGAATATGATTTTGAAAATATTTCATTTAGAAATAGATTATTACTTCATCTTTCTAAAGTAGGTAGCATATCTTGTTTCTACCTATATTTGTTCTGAAAAGCTTATCCTTAAAAAAAAAAAAACTTAAATTTCGAGGACGAAATTTTTATAAGGTGGGGTAGAGTGTCATAGCTGCTTTTCAATAATTAATATATTATTATTTTATTCTATTTTCATCTAACTAAATGTTATACTCTAAATTTTTTTTCTTTCTAAAACAATAATTGATGTAATAATAATAATGATAATAATGTTTTTCAAATTACTCCCCATACAAAAATTGTTTTTGCATTCATACTTAGGGGATTATGTGGCACCCATGTATAATGGGAAGGCCATGTGGCAATACCCCCTCATGACTAAGCCCAAAGGGCAATTTAGTCATTCCCTCCCCATCCCTTCATTTTATTCATGGAGTAATGGAAGAGAAACCCATTCTTTCCCTTCTTCATCTCCAGGTACTTTCTTCTCCTTCTTCTCATTCTCTTCTTCTTCTTCTTCTTTCATTTTTTTCTTCTATTTTTTTTCCTTTTGTTGCATGCTGCGGCTGCTACTCATGCCGCTACTGCTGCTGCGCGGTTGCTGCGCCGCCGCCGGCGTCGCCGCCCGCCGGCCGGCCGGCCGACCGACCGCACACCCCCTTCCCCTTTTTGCTTCTTCATCTTCTTGTTCTTCTTCCTCTTCTCCCTTTGTTCTCCAATTTCTCTCCATTTTGGATTCCAAATTCATTTCTAGGGTTCAAGTTTTAACCCAATTTCACTTTTGTGCCCTAGGTTCGGAATTGGAGCTTTAGGGAGAACTTTCCTCTAGGAAGAGTACTCTAAGAGCAAGGATTAAGGCAAGTCCTCTTTCCTTTTTCCTCTTTTCCCCTTGAGAGATTTTTCCAAATTGATTTTTCTAAATTTTCTTGAATAAATATGGATTATATATATATTCTGAAATTATAAAATTCGGGACAATAAATTATTTTGAAAGATTGTAGCATGAATTAGGAAAGTATATATATAACAATGGACACAACACCATGGATGAATATAATTTGGACACAATATATTGGACACGTCACACTTTGAATGAATATACATTTTGGACACAATATTGGGATACAATATGGACACAACAACATCAATTAATATTTGGACATAAATTGTAGGACACAAATAATAAATGGACACTTTGCTTATATTATATATGTATACGTGTGAGTGTATGTGAAGATACATGAAACATAGGATACGTAGGAGACCTAGTGGTTGATGCATATAGAAATATATATATGTCCATACTAATTGTATCGAATTTATATTCTGAATTGTATGTCACTAAACATTTTTTTCTAGTTGCACAAAAATTTTATCCTTTAATTCAATTGTATGTTACATAGCTTTAGCTTGTCAACTCCTAGTTTTATTATTATAATACAAAGCCTTGACATCCTTTATACATATACTTGAAGTACCTAGTCCAATTTTAAACAAGTTATTTAAGTACCTAGTAATTACAAGTATTTTTCTTAACATGTTCAATTCTGTCCAAATTTCTTTTTACTAATAATTGAGACATTTCCATCCCTACTTTGTTAAAAACTAGTGTATTTTGGACACCGGATATATATATATATATATATATATATATATATATATATATATATATATATATATATATATATATATTTTTGGACACCACCGGATATATATATATATATATATATATATATATATATATATATATATATATATATATATATATATCTATATATATATATATATATATATATATATATATATAAGACATTAATATTGAGTCTAGGAATTACCATAGACTTTAGAACTCTTGGTAACCTTGTTATGATTAAATACTTGTTCACGAATCACAACAGTTTGGTAATTGATCAAATATATATATATAGGCCCTTATTCCTTATTTGATTAGTATGTTTATATGAGTCTTGAAAGGTCCTTACTCGATAATTTGGTTCACGTTCCATTAAATTCAGCATTTCAAATAAAATTTACACGTACCAACATGTGTTGGTAATAATTCTTAAGTCTCTAGATAGTTTTATGCTAGCTATAAGCTTATGTATAAGATTTTGGGCATTTTTTACTCTCTACATATCGGGTTTCGTCTCCTTCAAATAGTGTTTTAACAAATATTCCATTTCTTGAGAATATGTTTCCCTAATGACTAATGATTATCCTTGACTTGTGTTATTAGCAAATCACAAGTAGCTAGCAAACCTTGCCAAATCTTGGGTAAGAAACTTTTAATTTATATATATATGATGATATACATATATGCGTGTATCCCGGTGTTGAGGGTTGCTCCATCGAAGGGGTCGGCGTACCCGGTTTATATTTGCGTGTTGCCGGTGTTGAGGGTTGCTCCACCGAAGGGGTCGGCGTGCCCATTTACTATTTCTTTGTATTTATATGTTCTGGAATATTTTTGGGTCAGTAAATACAAAGGAGACTCTGCCGAAATTTTTGAGAAATTTCAGAGTTAGCCATTTTAGAAATGTCGAAATGGTCGAAATGATTAAACCCTAGTTCCTGATTTTATCAAAGTTTCTAATACAAACATAACCCTGAAATCCTTGAAAGTGTTGCCTTAGGCGCACAAATTCTAGTTTGACATTTTATTTCCGCTAAGACGGAATCTCCTGCTTAACTTTATTCTCGTTTAATGTGTGTTCTCTATCACACGAAAAACGAGATACAAAATTGAAATGTACTTTAACTAAGTTATATTTTGGTAAGAATTGCATTTGGGATGGGAGAGAAAACTTTGGATCACACCTTCGAAATTTTTGCAATATTATATTTTACAAAACTGATCAGTTCCTGTTACCCGCACTCGTATGGCCATACGGGTCTGTCGGGGTGAGGCTTAGCTCACTTCCTGTTTTTCTGTTTCCTGTTTCTTATTTCCTGATTTCCATTGGATTCCGAATCCCCGAATTCGGCCCTGTAATATCCAATGTAGCCTGCTCCGATATTCTTGAAAAATTTCAAGTCATACGACAATTGTTATAACACTTGATTCCGATAACTCGGAAAACCACTCATGTGTTATCCTGAATTTTATCACATCAATATGTGATCCTGATACTAATGGGACGGATAAATCTAAGCACCGCCCATTTAGTATAAACCTGATCCCGGGTAAATGGGATTATTGTTGAGAAAATAGAAGTTGTGTGATCCAGAAGTGTTCTCTAAATATTGCTTTTCATACAAGATTGTTTGATTACTTACACATTTATACCTGATACCTGCATTCTTTAGGAAAAGATGTTAATACGATAAGAAATTTTTATCAATATACCTTTTAAATTATCCTTTCCTTCATTCAATTTCGATAATTTTATCATCTTACCTTACCTACTTTACCTCCTTTGACTGAGGGCTTGCTCGTCGTATTGATGACCTAGTTTTATTCACTAGTTTTGATGAAGGACATGAGAGAATGCAGATGCATACTGAAGAGAAGCTTTATGAATGAGACAAGAGGAGGTTGACTTGGTATCACTAGTAAAAACTTGGTAGCTGTAATGTAATATATGTATTGGGTTAATGGTTGTAATCGGTAGAATAATAAAATTTCTATTTATAGTTTAGAATTCCTTTAATCAACTGTCATTTATTTTTTATGCTTCATGTGACCTGTGATCAACCTATCCTAGAACCCTACGGGCGACAATCGCGAATATGGGTACTGGAGTATTCATATGTCGCGTAGCTGGAGATGTTGTTACGTACTCGACTCGCCTTATTTTGGAGCGGGACGTGACACGTCGGCACCGATGGACCTGACGAGGAGGAGGAGGACGGAGAGATCGCCGAGGAAGGTGGCGGAGTCGACGGTGGCAGGATAAGTGTCAGGAGGAGGAGGGGACATTTTTTTTAGGATTTGGGGAGTGTTGTTTACGAAGGAAGAAGACAACAATCGGGGATATTTTGGTCCAAAAATGGATCAACCCAGTTGACCGTCAATATTGGA